>JARYHS010008075.1:6538882-6586831 GCA_031002005.1 Vandiemenella viatica | reverse complement strand
TTTTTTATGTTACTGTCAAAGTAATAAGAATAGCAGGATATAGCTACGAAATTCTTGTATTGTCACCGGTTCTTAATATGTGTGCCAAATTTCAACCAGCTCGGACATGTGAAAGTGGGTCAAAATGGAGTTGTAAAATTCCGTCACATTCATACATACATACATACATACATACAAGTCAAGCTAATATAAAGCGTGTAATAATAAAGTTTGGGTGTCAAACCTATCTGTCATCCCCAACACTGATTCCTGGAAACAATCACTTGAAAACGTTAAAGGAGACTAAAGACCGGTAGGAACACGGGTGAGCTATGGAAAAGTGTGGACACGAGGGGGCGAGCCGTCACTCGGCCGGCTGTCGTTGCGGTGATGGTACAGACCAGTGTTGGCAAAGTGCAGCTCGACCTTTACACTTAGGGAGCGTGCATAAATCACATAGCTCCATTTTGGCTTCCTGTGAACCCTCCCTGCCCCCCACGTAGCCTGACGTCGCTTTTGTCTCTACCCCCGCCCCCCAGCCCCCAAGTAGCACGTAGCTTTTTTCCATATTGATTCTAGAAGACATTTTGTACTGTTTTATCTTGTCAGACTATTGTAAATTACATCCGGGGATAATTAAATGACGGAAATAAATATTTACATGCTTCTGTGTGTTCTGTATGTCGTTTTGACTGTGACGAATAATACGAAAGAGAAGCTAAGTGGCCTGGCTCTACCCCCCCCCCCTCCACGTAACTCAACATAGCATCCCAGCCAACCCCCCCCCCCCTAGACGGAGCCACGTAGTTTATGCACAATCTCTTAGCAACTGATACACAAACTGGTGCAAATTAAAATCCCACCACCCAGACGGTGTTGTGATAAATGAATGAAATTTGGCCCCAAGTATGCCCGCATGAAGAGTATTAAATGATTAAAAATTGAAAGTTTTATATGTAATAATATGAGAATCACGGTGCTATTTATTATGTAAATTGCAATTATTTTTTTTTAGCGTATAAATGGCGAACAGTGTGGTGTAACATGACACTTTGTTGTCTACAAGTTCTTTTTGGCTAAGTTTGCCAAGGCGAAGAGTGACAGCTCTCTACACCCAAATAACTAACTGTGAGAGAGGTCGGAGAATTGACGTGTTTTTAAAGGGTGAAATCTCCCGAAGGATTGGCTGTAGTGCAATGTCAGTATACCGACTTGTAACACATTGGACGAAAGAAGGCTCTAATACTCCTAGAGCAGGCATGGGTCCACACAGATGGAGAACAGCAAGCGAAGGGTGGCTGTTGCTGGCAGATGGTTGACTGCAGGTCAGATGGTTGACTGCAGGCCAGATCCAAGCATTGGTTACAGATAGAGAGACCACTCCCTCCTCCCCGGACGACTGTAAACCAATTTCTTGAAGCTGGGTTACACTCTCTGGGCCCTGTGCAATATATCCCATTAATCTAATTTCATTGCCAGCCAGCCTCATCTAACCTGGCGTAATGCAAAACACAAATGGACATGTGAATGGCGTACATTTGTGTTTAGAGACGAGTCTCAATTCTGTCTGTGGCAAAGTGATAAGCTACGACATGATTGCAGGTGTAGTGGAGAAACGGCTTACCTTCTGTGATTTCAGAATGTCACGCAAGTGCAACCAATGGTGTCATTTTTTGGTGGCAATCAGTTTCGACAGCATGACTGAGTCGGCTGTTGTTGATGACACAATGACAGCCCACGACTATGTGGACGTGGTACTACATCTTATTGTGATACCCTTCATGTTCACCACCCAAATCGCATTTTCCAACAAGATAATGCCCGTCCTCAACTGCGGCTATCGTCACACATAAGGATTGCAATCCCGCAGTGTTTTCAATCACAAGTGTTTTCAATCCCGCGGGATCCGCGCCAATCCCGCGGAATTGGTACAAACAGTTTTTTAACGCATATATTTAAAACATAGTTACTTAAAACGTTAATAAATTAAATAATAATTAAATTAACAAATAATTTTTAATGTTAAATGATAAAAATTAACAGTTAACAATATTTTGATTGGCAAATTGACATTAAAACTTTTAAGCGTGTTGTTAAGGTTTTTTGGGTGGTTTAATTACTGCATTAATTAAAAAGTCCACCAAAAAACAATGTATGTTGATGCTCGTTTATTTTCAATCAAAACAAGTCTGCGACATTCACAAGCATAGTTGTTACAATCCAAAGATGCAATACTGACTTACTGAATACTTGAATTGAATTGAATGAAAACTTGCATGAATGTCTCTGTAACACTGAATGAATACTCTGTCCAGGCGATCTGTTTATATAGAGTCTATCGAATTTACGAGAATTCTTCAAAGGCATCCGCCTGATATTTCTCGATCATTAACAATCACTCAAACAATCAAACATATTAAAAACAATCGGAATTGATACAAAATTAATTAATAACATTACAAAATGATTAGAAATGGTAATTAGAAATACTTAAATACAAAATTATTTACAGAAATCCTTTCAAATGGTGGAAAATTGTCCTGTAGACATCGTAACTTACATTTATACATTAAATTACAAACTTTTAATAAATTCTCTTGCATCATTCGGTTCTTAAACATATTAAATGGTGTTTAAATAATTTTCTTACCTAAAACAAAGTCTATATACACTTATTTACAAGAATTTACAAAATAAACATATCAAATCACTTTCAAGCAAACTTTGGCTCACTACAAATATTTCACACAGTACAATGCTATTCAAAATTCAGGTATTAGGGCTGTTACAACCCCTCCCCAGGATTCACTTAATTTTACACAGATAAAATTGATTGAATCCGTCACGAATCTAAACAGGTTGAATATACACATAATGCAGACACGGACAGATTACAATCAATCAACCATAATGACTTTTACAATGAACAAATACAATTCTTCATACAACAATATCTGCACATAGTCCATGACACTGATTTACAAGAATTTACTGTTTTGACACAACAAACGTTCAATGCCATCACCTTAAGTTACAATTTTTTCACTCCAAATTACACACTTGATGTCTGCTTGTTAACTACACCAGTCTGTTTACATTTTATAGCTGATAATTTGTCACCAAAATGTAGAAAGTCACAACATCATGAAAATATCAAAAATTTCTACACAAAACTGTCACAAATTGTTCTATACAGTGAAATGCTTACATCTGCATCTGAACTTAAGTACTCACACAAACTATTTACATGCATCAATTGACATACTTATTTACAAATCTAGATATTTACAGGCTATTGACCCCTCCCCAAACCATGCATTTCAATTAATTCTCATAAGTGGGTTTCAGGATTTCCCTGGAAACCCAGAACCATGTAAGTTACTTTTTCCTAACCTTCCAGTTTTCTTCAACTTTTGTATACACATTTAATATTACATTTCTATTTTCACAAAGCTTCATTATATACATACAGAAACACAAACTTCCAATCATCTCAGACAACAGAGGCGTACCAATCGAAAATGGCGCCTAGGGCAAACATTGAAATTGCGCCCTTTCGTAAATTATTTAAATATAAAATAAGCTGATACACTAAATAAAACAATCATAAATCTTACAAAAACATTTGCATTCTGTTTTAGAAAAAAATACAATTGTTTAATAGTATTAAACCTAAAATTGCACCTTCCTTGGATCCTGGAACGCGAATAAATTAATAACATTTTCGAAATCTGTGTCTTCGATGTTTCCCGCTCAACACTGAGCAAAGGTATGTTGCATTACCTTTCTTGACCCATTGTAGCACTCAGACACGACAGTATTTAGTTTTAGCTTACTGCAACCGCAAATTGCGATGGCTATGCAATCGTAGCCATAATTTGAACTGAAATGCGCAGATTCTGAAAGTCGTTCTCATCTACATACTGTACAATGAATTCAAGAAGATCAGATTTTTTATGTTTACGTTTTTTCTTGTGAATACTAGCATTCAAACATTCCATATTTCTTCACATAACTGTTCTCCGTTTGCATCACAGTCATAGAAATCTCAAAATTCGTTAGACTTCTTCTTTAAATGGTCGCAATCGTCAGTTATTTTTTATATATATCTAGGAGACATATAAATCTAGCGTCGGTTTCATGTAGATGACTGAACCTTTCACTCATTTCACACTACGATCCAGCGATCCCTTCATAACTCATTCTAAATCTTCCTTAGCAGTCACCAGTGTTCTTCGCATACTATCCAGTCATACGTTTTTTTCGCCTTTGACATCTTTCAATCACTACATCTCATTACTGGCAAAGATTGAAAACTTTCTGGAGTCCGTCATTAACTAACCTCTCTCCTTCATTAATAAATTGGTCTAGGAAGGCAGCGTCATGAAAATTTGTGCTAGGATCCAGGAGCCACTTTTTAACCTTCAAGATATTTGATAATTGGCTTTACTGCTTCAATTTTTGAACTCCATCTTGTTCCAAACTCCGACTTTACAACCACGCCACGGAGTTTCTTAGTTTCTCCCGGCTCAGAGTGGAACGAGAAAAGAATGCATAAATAATTTCAGTAGTTCCGAAAAACGTTATAGTATCCTACTTGGATGTATGTACAGCACATCAACCAAATTGAGTTTACCGCAATTCATAAATATCGCCAGATTATTATTTCGTGAGCACCAGTTTGGTGCCCAGCCATCACAGCAGCGTTGTCATAACATTGTGAACGACAATGCTGTATATCCATACCGTCTTTCTCTAGCTACTTTAAGGATTTCACTCACTAAGCTAACAGCGTCCTTTCGACTCATCTGAATGAAACCGAGAAAAGTCTCCCTAACGCGAACTGATTTCTTCTGAAAATTAACTTCTACGTATATCAATACTTGTGACATCTGCTCACGATGTGCATGAGCAGGAGTAGAGTCAAACATGAGATCATAGTATTTTGATTTGCGAATGTTTCACTATAAACTTTGCCGAACAATGGTCGACATCAGATGAGTGAACTCATTTTTTAACATGAGGTGGAAAGTAATATGGGGTTCCAGGATGATTTTTAACTTGAGTAAGATATTCATGAGGGGGTCAAATATGTCCAGAAGCTTTTTTAATCCAAGAAAATTGCAGACATTATGGGATATGGATTTATCGCATGTACTCAGTGACTCTCTGTAGCCTCGTAATGCAAGATTTTAAGTGGTAAGAAATTTGATGGAGTGAAGGATTCTCTTTAATACGTTACGCCACTTTTGTTTTTCTGCTTCGATCTAGGTCTAAAGTTCAGTGTCGATAATCCCTCTATTTGCTACAAAATTTCTTTCCGTTTCTTCTGATTGGGTGAAACACTCACCATGATTCTTCGCATATTAATGGGCAGTGAGCCATTCACGTGCCTTCCAGTGGGCAAATTTATCTTCGTGCTCTAATGAAGATAGATTATATAATTTGAAAAGATAAGACAACAGATTCAAAAAGCAGATTTTTTTAGACAGGGAATAGAGCGAGTCACTTATCCACCCAGTGACGTAGCTACCTGGGGGCCTAGGCGGTGCCGTGCACCGGGGCCTCCAAGCTTTGGGGAGGGCACCTGCCAGCAAACCGCACAAAGACATGGTAGAGCTTAGTAAAATATAACCTAGTGTCTTCTTAAACAACTTTTGTTCATACAAATGATGTCTGTAGGAAGGAAAGAACCTCCAGTATTTGTAAAATATTTTGAATCAATTTTAATTATTGTTGTTTTTAGACCATCTCTCAGAAATGATTTCCCAGTAATGTTATCAAAGTGTAGAATTCCAATATCATGCTGTTTTTTTACTTCTGGTATGACATTAATTCGGTTTTCTACATCATCTACCGTATCACCCCCACCAAGTTTTCCTTCTACTAAATTACTAATGTTTTCTTCAAATTCTTTAGTAGCATTAAAACTGGTAGCCTCACTCGTCAAACTCAAAATTATCTAAAGTTACATCCTCCTCGTCTTGTGCTAAATTAGTGCTGGATACCTTGGATTTTACTGTACATGTTGACGTAGGAAACTCCTTAGAACATGTCAAACTTCCAGTAGCGGACTTACTGGATTTTTGTGCTATTTCCTCCTGCAAGTTTCGTTTTTTTCCGTTCCTCATCCTCACTCTCTTGTTTCTTTGAAAATAATTATTTCATATTGTGTTAGTACGATAGCGAAGTGAATGAGGGTTTTAAAATAACCTGGAATAAATAAATAAAAAATTATAGGTTGTTTTTCAAATAAAAGAAAGGGAGTTGTGTTGCGTGCCACTCTGCACGACAGTAAAGTACGTAAAGCTTAGGTTAGGGCTGTATATATTGTATTTTTTTCGCTTTTTTAGCAGTTGCCCAGAATTCTTAACAATAGTTTACCCGAACCACTAGAATTCCACATCAGGTTTCAATACTGTTGAAGACTTAGATTTCGCAAGAGACAGCCATAAAGCATGGAGACTACTGAAGCATCTAAACAATGATCCAACTAAGACAAAAACTCATTATAATGTTACCGCCAACCAAATAGCACACCAACTGCTATTAAATGGCAAAGCTAATCACAAGTCCAAAATGCCCAAATTGCGGAAAGAAGGCCAAGAGGAGAATAATGACCTCACAATACCATTCAGCATGGAAGAATTGGATAAGGCTATAAGAAATTGCAAAAATGGAAAATCAGCAGGCCTGGATGACATTAGGACAGAACAAATTAAGCACTTTGGTCTAACAACAAAGAAGTGGATGCTTCAGCTCTTTAACAACTGTATGAGTAAATGTCAAATTCGAAAGATATGGCGGAAGAGCCGAGTGATCGCCTTGCTTAAACCTGGCAAAGAAGGAAACAGTCCAAAGAATTTTAGACCTGTTGCACTTTTATGTCACCTCTACAAACTGCTTGAAAGAATGATCTTAAACCGACTGTTGCTTGTAGTTGATCCTTTGCTTATTCCTGAACAAGCTGGATTCCGCCCGGGTAAAAATTGCACAGGACAACTACTAAACCTCACGCAGTTTATAGAAGATGGATTTGAAGCTCGTAAGGTAACAGGGCTGGTATTTGTTGATTTGTCAGCAGCGTATGACACCGTCAACCATCAGTTACTACTAGTCAAGTTCTACAATCTGACCAGGAATTTCATTCTTAGTATGTTCATTGCTACTCTTCTGCAGAACCGCAGATTCTTTGTTGACTTCCAAGGTCAGCATAGCCGTTATAGGCCACAGAAGAATGGTCTACCCCAAGGAAGTGTGCTAGCCCCATTATTGTTTAACATATATACCAATGATCAGCCTATACCACGCAAATGCAGGAGTTTCGTGTATGCTGATGATCTTGCTCTGGTCTCACAGAGCAAAGACTTTGAATCAGTGGAGAGCACCCTTACCAACGCTCTGGAAGATTTGTCAAGGTATTATAGCACGAACCAGCTTAAACCAAATCCTACGAAGACACAAGTATGTGCTTTTCATCTAAGGAATAAAGAAGCAAATCGTAGGTTAAAGGTAACATGGTCGGGGGTCGAACTAGAACACTGTGATACTCCAAAATATCTAGGAGTGACCCTTGACAGATCACTTACATTCAGGAAACATTGCATGAACTCCAAGCTGAAAGTTTCCAGTAGGAACAATCTCATAAGAAAACTGGCTGGATCGCAGTGGGGCAGCCAACCTGAAACAATTAGAATTTCTGCCTTAGCACTATGTTATTCGGCTGCAGAGTACGCCTGTCCCGTATGGCACAGTTCAACCCATGCCAAACAAGTAGACATTGCTCTTAATGACACGTGCATAATCATAACAGGCTGCTTAAAATCAACTCCAGTCGAATGGCTCCACCGTCTCGCAGGAATAGCACCACCTTCTGTTCGAAGGGAAATAGCAGTGAACAAGGAAAGGAGGAAAGTGAATCATGAAAAATCTCATCCACTATATGGGTATATCCCTCACAGGCAAACACTGAAGTCCAGGAAAAGTTTCCTAAGAATATCTCAGGAACTTACAATGACAACTGAAGAAGCCAGGTTACAACTATGGGAAGCTAAGGCTCCCTTTCCGCATGGCTGGGGAAGAGTGTCTGAATCTTTGCCACCTGGTTATGACAAGGGATGGTTGACGTGGAAATCTTTGAATAGGCTGAGATCAGGAGGGGGCAAATGCAAAGTGAATTTAGTAAGATGGGGCTATACTGAGATCAGTGATATCAAGTGCGACTGCGGTGAGGACCAGACTGTCCAGCACTTGCTCCAGTGTCAACTGTGTCCAACATCCTGTTCGGCAGCTGAACTGTATGAGGCCTCAGAAAATGCACTGGAAGTGGCCAAGTTCTGGTCGATTATAATTTGATGATTGTGATTGTGTAACTATATGTTTCTGATACGAAATAATAATAATACTGTATTCTCACCAGACTTATTAAAGATTCTAAATTTTCAGCTTAATTTAGAAGTGGGTGAAAATTGAGTTGGCAGATTTGCCTCGAAGTTAGTTTCATAGCTAACTATCTTAACTTGTATATAACCATGTATTTACTAAGCTGATAAAAAAGCTTCTTGAAAATATTAAACAACCACACTCAAAGCCTCTGAACGCGCCCCTGCGCAGGTACCTGCATCGGTCGATAAGCCACATAAAATGTGTTTTACTGCACCTACTAACTATGTTTAGGTTTCCGTATGTTATGTACTTACGTTATTAATTATTACAGTATTCAATGAATTTCACCGTAAATAAACACAGTTCGATTCTAGATCATGTCACTTACTGTGGATAATAGAATTTTAGGAAATTAATGAATGTTGGTACTTACCGTAAAAATATCAAATATATTTGTTCAAAGCACTGTCGTTGACGGTAATTTAACTTATTATATCTAGTAGCTTGACGATCGCTCGCGACAAATACAATGCAAATAAAATGTACAACTGCACCACGCCAATCAAATCAGCAATTAGCCAATGAAGACAGTATGGCTTGTATTATATCCTTAAAACAAAACTTGCCAGATTAGGCGCAAGGCGGGGGCTGCAGGTATTGGTCCATTCAAGGACATCTCGACAGAGTGCGCAATGTACCTTCCGATCGTGTACCGGTTATTAAAAACTTACACGATTTGCTGTTTACTTACTCCATGTCGCTCTTTCGCGAAATCTCACCAGCTATGAGCGAGAATATTTGAATATATTTATATTGTTGGTTTATTTTGATTTTTAAGTTTGATAATTTGCCAATTTTGCGCCCCCCTTTTAGCGGCGCCCAGGGCACGTGCCCTACATGCCCCACCCTAGGTACGCCACTGCTCAGACAACAGACTTTGGTACAACCACACAACAGCTGAGACTTAAAATGGTTCTGTTTTAGTAAATTGATTGTCACTTAAAAGCAATGTTGCTGACTCAACTGGTACTACAAATTTATTATTCTCACTACTGCGGTTTTGTCCATCATTACTCTCAACCCCACTCTTCATCATCTGATTACTACTTAAACTTACCAACTTATCTGAATCAGTTCCTAAAACTGTTTTAATATCTGGCTTACTGACTTCCTCCACAAAATAATTATTTTTCTCAGCAACTACTACTTCACTATTAGCTTCCACATCAAAGAGAGTACAAAACATAGTGTCATCTAAGTCACATTCTGTACAATTTTCCAAATTAGAAACTGGTTCAAATAAATCCTTACTCCCACCCATTTCTTCATTATCATTATCTACACCAAATACAGAGCTAAATAATGTATCAGCTAGGTCAAAATTAGGACATTTTTCTAACTTAGGGATTGGTACATATGGCTTTTCAACCTCTCTCTCTTCAGAAGACAAATACTTTGACTTACAATTCTCCTCCTCATCTGGGTCTCCTATCCACCCCACTGTATCACCTTCATCTTCAAGATATCTGAGAAACTCCTCGATTTCAGCACTTCTACAAACTTCATTACCACCTATATAAGCACACATAGTCCCAACTATGCCATTCTGGACCTTATAAGTTTCCGATAGCCACACTGTAGTATGCACTATAAATTCTGCACCCTTTTTTGTAATTAAGCAGTGACCATTTCGAAAATCTTCTACATGAAAATTATTACTTTCGCACACTGATTCTAGTGATAAGGTACTATGGTGGTACCCTTCCCGCTTTATCTTATTATCAACCTTTACATCATCAACATCATTAATTACATCTATCATAACCTTATCCTGAAATTCACTTGCTGCTACCTCTACCTCTTCCAATAAATCTTCTCGGGGATTATTCATAAAAATTGTATTAAAGCTATTGCAGTTGGTACCTGGACCCACATTCTTGTCCACCACTGCGGGGCCCATCACAGGGGTGGTCTTTAGTTTGTCTGCCCCCCATGTTGCCTTTCCCTTTCAGATTGAGGGTTCTGTTCTCTCACTTCCCCATAATCATTCCTCCTTGTGTAATTATCACGAACCCTTCCCCTCGATCTACCATCTCTTGACCCATTACCCCTTCTAGGGGGACTCCTGCTGCCCCTCCTATGGTATTGATGGTGGTAATGTTGTTCATTGAATGACTCCTGGGCATCCAAGCGTCTCAACAATTCAGAAACTCTATCCACATTTACTACATCCAAAGTGGCAATTAAATTTCTTGTTTGCTGAGGTAGCCTAGCTCCTATCAAATCAATGAATTCTTCCTCTCCATAAGGATGGTCTAAATACTTACAACAGATCCAACATTTATGAAAAAAATCATGTTGAGTTTCCCTACCAGGTTTATAGGGTCTACCAGTCATCAACTCTCTCTTTTCTTGAATCTGCCTGCTTGTCGACCAAAAATGTTTCAAAAAGTTTTCTTTAAACAGCTTGTAGTCAGTCACTTCCCTAGCTTGTCTATCACCCCATGCCCTAGCATAAGACTTTAGATGTTTACCCACAAGTGCAATTTTCTTATTATCGGGTAACAAATTAAAATAGTCTGATTTTTCAAAATTATCTTTAAATTCAATAGGGTGAAGCCTCCCACTAACATCATAGAATTCAAATTCTACTTTTACATCGACACTGAAATTTGAATTACCTGTTAAGGGAACCTGACTTAACTGAATCTGCAACCCAGTAACTCTTTTCTCTAACTGATTAAAGTTAGATTGGGTTGTCTCCAATCCCTGGGTAAGTTGTTCCTGATGATTTGCCAATGCATTAACATTTTTCCCTATACCAACCACTTCCTGTCTCAACTCATTGACCCTTTGAGCAGCTTTACTATCATTGGCTTGGAATAAAGTGACATATTCCTCCTTCATCTTATCACAATTTTCACTGACTTCTTTATAAATCAAATTTACACATTCAGTCTTATTCTGTTCACAAATTTCTGTAACCTTTTCAAATTTTTCCTGACATTCTGTTACTACCTTCCCCAATTTAGAATCTAAATTGTTAATATCTTCCTTGAATTGAGAGCTAAAACCCTGAAATTGCTCTGCGATTTTAACATCAAAACATTAAGTCAAATCAGAGAATGTTTTATCATTGTTTTGTTGCAGTTGAGAAAACTGATCATTGATTACAGCAAACTGAGAATTAATTTCAGAAAATTTGCTATCAAATTTGGAAAATTTATTATCAAATTTGCCATCAATTTCGGAAAACTGAGACTTAATTTCAGAAAATTTGTTGTCAAGATTTAACTCAGTTTTAAATTCAGAAAATTTGTTATCGAATTTACCATTGATTTCTGCAAACTGAGAATTAATTTCAGAAAATTTGCTATCATTATCACTTTTTAACTCATTCCTAAATTCAGAAAATTTAGCGTCAAATTTGGCTACAAAAGATTCTAAAAATGCTTGTAGATTCTGACTATCAGCCATTTTTCAGTAACTAACAAAATCAACATAAAAAACAAATTTAAGGAAAATTAAAATCTTTCCAATCTGTCACACTATAACATACAAACGAAATCACTTGAATATTCAATGCCGTACTTACATTCTTCCTCAATTTTGTATCACATTAAATTTCAGTTAGAAGCACTTAATTAATCATTAAACACCACACTGACTTCAAACACTTAACCACACTTTTCACAATTCACTGTAGGAAGACGATTTTGAGGCCGAAGGAAATCCACTCGTCGTCGGAAGATTACAGCCGATTCCCGATGGAAAAATCTCCGCCTTAGGTCGAAGAAGGTCCGCTTGCCGTCAGATCCGTGTCGCCTGTATAAGCTCTACGTGTGGCGTAGCCGGTCGAAATTTCCTCGCAGGTTATGTTCGCTTATCGCCGATAATCCGTCGCAATTTTCTGCAGATTCTTTTTAGAAGATAAACATCCCACAGATGTTTAAGAACTTCTCGTCATGTCAACGGTCGCCATGTTAAGGTTCTTTGGGTGGTTTAATTACTGCATTAATTAAAAAGTCCACCAAAAAACAATGTATGTTGATGCTCGTTTATTTTCAATCAAAACAAGTCTGCGACATTCACAAGCATAGTTGTTACAATCCAAAGATGCAATACTGACTTACTGAATACTTGAATTGAATCGAAAACTGAAAACTTATGAATGTCTCTGTAACACTGAATGAATAGGGGAAAAGGTGGTATTATGAAACGGGGTTGTAATATGAAACGCCATAGTATTTGCAAACTATTAGTGACATCTGGCGGCAGCTTCAGTTATCACAACCGTAATGTTGTATTTCCTCCATCATAGCCAGCAGAGATCAGTAGCACATTGTTTATGGTCGTGAGTGCACGTTCTTTGTTTTCCAGGTTCCCAAAGTTTTTGCAAGGTTAGATTCAAATATATATTGTGCTATCTTTATGTAAAATTTAACATACTTTTTCTGCTTTACGATTTAGTAATAGGATTGAACCTTGAAATGATAATTTTAGTTACTTGTAATTGTTTATCAAAAGTCTATTTTTATTCGTTAGTTTCGAAAATGGCGTTTGGTGGAAATATGAAACACACTGTTTCATATTACAACCCTTCTTTTGTTTTGTAGGTGTCACCATGCCAAGAAACAGGTTATGGCCTGAAAAAAAGGGAATGCGACAAAAATGGCGCCCTGAAGATATGATTCAAGCAGTAATGGCTGTCAGGAATAAAACTAAAACTTTAAGTGAAGCATCAAGATGTTTCAATATACCAAAAGCTACACTCTTCAGAAAGGTTGCTACAAAGGATATAGGTGTAAATACTTTAACACATGAAAAATTAGGTAGGAAACCTATTCTTTCTCCGGAAATTGAAAAGGACCTTGTTGACTATTGCCTGTTGATGGAAAAGAAGTTTTATGGACTCACTCGTAATGATGTAAGGCGAATGGCTTATCAGCTGGCAGTAAGAAATGGAATTCGCAATCCATTCAGTGACAATATGGCTGGAAGGGCATGGTTTGATCACTTCATGAATAGACACAAGAACAAGCTTTCAGTACGAAAGCCTGAAGGAACATCACTTGCTCGAGCCATTGGGTTTAACCAAGACAGTGTCATGAACTTTTTTGATCTTTTGGAGGCGGAATCCTCCTGACCGGATCTTCAATGTTGACGAGTCTGGTCTTAGTGTCGTGCAAACAAAAATTCCATATGTAATTGGCATGAAGGGAAGAAAACAGATAGGATCCCTTACTGCTGCAGAGAGGGGAAGTCTAATGACAATCATCGCGTGCATGAGTGCAGGTGGCAACTTCGTGCCACCGATGATGATTTTCCCACGCACTAATTGGACAGACAGATTGATGAAAGGTGCACCTCCAGGAGCTATTGGAAAATGCCATCCTTCAGGCTGGGTACAGTCCCATCTGTTCACTCAGTGGTTTACCCACTTCATTGAACATACAAAACCTACAGCTGAATCCCCAGTCTTGCTCATATTGGATGGACATTATTCTCATACCAGGAACATAGATGTCATAATAAAAGCAAAAGATAATCATGTGACCATCCTCTGCTTGCCACCTCATACTACGCATAGACTACAGCCCCTTGACAGGACTTTCATGGGCCCCCTGAAGACATATTACAGTGAAGAGATCAGACAGGCACTAAGAACAGGCGGTATGGACACCTATGATATTGCAGAGAAGTTCGGAAAGGCATACCTCAGAGTCCAAAGTGGTGCTATAGCGGTCAATGGATTCAAATGTACCGGTATTTACCCACTAAACAGGGGTGTTTTCACAGAAGCTGATTTCATAGCAGCTGCAAATGAAGCAGAACAGGTTGCTGACAGTAGGCCTAGTGAAACACTTTGTGACGATGAAGGTGAGGATCTACAAACTTCTGGAATTAAAATCGGTGGGAATTTGAAGAATGGTGACGGGAGGCGAGAAGAAGAGCCGACAGCAGGTCCATCAACATCTGTAGGCTATTTCAAGCCACAACAAATCTCTCCAGTCCCAAGTGCAAAAAAGAAAACATCAAACAGAGGTCGGAAAGCACTTTCGGCTACTGTCCTAACCAGTTCGCCCTATAAAAATGCATTACAATATTCCACAGACAAGAAACAAAGTAAACAGAATCCACAGAAGAAAAAGGCAACAACTCTGTCAGTTTCCTCTGACAGGTATAACAACAAACATCAAGATCAACCAGGAACCAACAAAACATCAAATAAATCTACAAAAGAGAAAACTGGGATACAAAGACTTTTATCTGCAAGAAAAGGAAATGAAGATAACAGTTCTAGTGAGGAAGAGGAAATAGAAAGAATATCTTCCGGTAGTTCGGACATGGTGGAACTTGTTGGAAAAGACGTTCCTGAAAACGATGATCCAGACTGTCTATTTTGTGGCGAGGCATTTAAAAAGTCAAAAGATGGAGAGCTTTGGATTCAATGTGCCATGTGTCAGGAATGGGCTCATATGTTGTGCAGTGGGTGTGACACTGAAGTTTTCATTTGTGACTTTTGTTCATGAAGAACTTGTGAAATGTAATTGTGCTTAAAGACTAAAAACAAAAAAACTATAACTTTAATATAAATTTACACTGTCATTTGTGATATTGTTCCATGTGGGGTTAAAATATAACTTAATAATTTCATAAATAAAAATTTAAAAAGCCAATGTTTGTTTTACAATTTATTTTAAATCTGTTTCATATTACCACCCCGCTTTAAAATGCTCACAATTTGCAGCAAGTTAAAAAAATCTCTTTTAAGTATTGAAGATGTTTATTTTTCGTCACAATTATTACTGATCTTTTATAATAGATATATACACTACTGTTAGTGACATTTTCTATGGAACAGCCACATTTTAAATACAGTATTTTCCTTCAAATGAAAAAGCGTTCCATAATACCACCACTTCCCCTACTCTGTCCAGGCGATCTGTTTATATAGAGTCTATCGAATTTACGAGAATTCTTCAAAGGCATCCGCCCGATATTTCTCGATCATTAACAATCACTCAAACAATCAAACATATTAAAAACAATCGGAATTGATACAAAATTAATTAATAACATTACAAAATGATTAGAAATGGTAATTAGAGATACTTAAATACAAAATTATTTACAGAAATCCTTTCAAATGGTGGAAAATTGTCCTGTAGACATCGTAACTTACATTTATACATGGAATTACAAACTTTTAATAAATTCTCTTGCATCATTCGGTTCTTAAACATATCAGATGGTCTTTAAATAATTTTCTTACCTAAAACAAAGTCTATATACACTTATTTACAAGAATTTACAAAATAAACATATCAAATCACTTTCAAGCAAACTTTGGCTCACTACAAATATTTCACACAGTACAATGCTATTCAAAATTCAGGTATTAGGGCTGTTACAGTGTCTTAAGTGTATTTCGAGGTTTTACATTTTTGTTTTTTTTAATCTAATCCAATTTTTAAATAAATAATAAAAATTGAAAATATTGAGTCTTAGGTCATATTATGTGCCTTACAATACATCACATAAGTTTAAAAATATGGTTTCCTTAATGGCGAAGTTACCAGAGTTTTTTTTTTTTTTTTTTTTTTTTTTAATTTTTTTTTTTTAATTTAAATAAACGTTCTATAACCGAGAAAAGCATTCAATTTCACAAAGTGAAGTGGATTTACTCTGTGAAGTGTAGACTTGGCTCGGAAAAAGATCTCATAACTTTTTGTAACTGCACAAGCACGAGACTTGACCTTTTTTTGCGTGATTCATTATTATGTCTCCTGATTCCTTGATTGATATTGCAGTTGATTCAATGTTATTAAAAGAAACTACTCACCAACACATAAACTATCTAATATTTCAGATTTACTTATGTGGCGTAACTATGTTTTTAGAGTGGAAATTATTATTTTTTAGTAAGAAAGGAGACTTTCTCGGCGAATGATTGCAGTGAAGTCCTCATAGGTTGTATCTCCGGATTTCATTGCAAACACATGAAATACACCCGTGAAAATTTCATTATAACTTTTTTTACCCTTAGTCGAAATAATAACAAGGAGAAGAGGGATTAATCGAAAGCCTGAGGGGCACATGTAAGCAGGTGGCTTTCGTCAAAGAAACGCATTGAGGCAGCGGCCAAAACAACAACAAGTCAAAGGATATACAATTTCCTTTTGATAGCTGTTAAATAAATATGTACGCGATCGTTAAAATTACGATAACATTAGTTTCATAACAACGAATAATCAAATTTTCAGCCGCAAATAAGGAAATTGTCACAATTACTTTATCTGCAAATACAGAAAATGGGAATAATGAACCCGTGAATAAAAAGCTGTAACCGTGTAGTTCAGATAACGTGTGCGACACTTAAAAAATAATTATATAGTTAGAAAATCGTACTAAATACGCATCATAACTCAAATTACAGAAATGTGTTTTCGAAACAAACGCAAGTTTTGATGAATACGTAAAAGTGTATTTATTTACTTACGAATGATGAAGGTTGACAAAAATAATCCCTTGTGCACATGAGTCAAATGCCAACTGGAAGGGTACAGGCAAACAGTGCAAAATATCCGACAGAGACAGAGTAGGGAAGCGAGTCACGCAGACTGACACCCGTTTCCGCCGGATTTTGCGGATTGCGGATCCGCTTAATTTTGTGCGGGGACTGTCTAATGATGCGGGATCCCGCGGGATTGCGGGATCCCGCGGGATTGCGTGATCCCGCTTTGCTGGATTGCAATCCCTAGTCACACAAGCCTTGCAAGGAGTTTCGATTACAATTTGGACACCATGGTCCCCAGATTTGTACCCAATAGAGCATGTCTAGGATACCAGGAGTAGACACATTAGATCACATGGTCACCCAGCACAAACTGTGCAACAACTGACTGCTTAAGACTTGCACGCATAGTGAGACATACACCAAGAAGAAATCCGAACTCAATGCCGGCAAGGATCCACGAATGTATTGGTGCTCCAACCAAGAGTGGTGGTGTAACGATTTGCGTTCTGGCCTCACATTCGGGAGGACGGCGGTTCGAATCCCCGTCCGGGCATCCCGATTTGGGTTTTCCATGGTTTCCCAAATCACCCCAGGCAAATTCTGGGATGCTTCCTTCAAGAGGCCATGGCCGAATTCCTTCCCATTCCTTGCCCCCCCCCACCCCAATCCTTTCCCGTCTCTAAAGACCTCACTGTTAGGAGACATTAAACAGATAAAAAAAAAATGGTGCTCAAGTTGGGCGCATTTCTCACTGACAACTGTATCTAAAGGTAATAACTTAGTCTGATCCATTTCCATTGTTATCTTTCTTCTAGGTATCTCCCTGGATATATCTTCAAAGTTTCCTAAAATTCTACCATTCATGTATGCGTGTTGTGATTTTAATTTGCGCCAGTGTAACAATAGGGCGACCATAAGATTTCACTATAAATTTAAAAAAGTCGAAAGCTACCCAATCATTTGTTATTGAAACTTTAACATAGGCTGTATTTAAATGACTTCGCAAAACCTCCATATTTGCAGGACCAAGGGATGTCGAGAGGAAAGTTGACAGAAGTGGATTGATGCAAGTCGAAGCAATTCCAGACCCAGATGGGGTCCCATTGGAGCAAATCCAGGTCCATCAAGTTGTGAGACTCTGGGGATACTGTATAGTCAGAGAAGCAACTCTACATTAAGTTCCTTCATAAAAATAGAAGAATAAATAAAATGTAACAACATAACCAAACGTAATTAAAAAAACAACGGGTCAGGTAATGAAAGTACATGCCATTGTGATACCTGCTGTCTTTACATGAAGTACTTAACAGGTGAAGTATTTTACTACCAGCCTAAGAAATACGTAGCTATGGACTGAAGATCGTCTCCACATGTAAATTTTAGATTTCTAGCGCCGCTCTGTAGTGTACAAATAAAAATGTTGTAAACGGCTCAAATGTTCGTTCAGTTTCTAATTAAAGCTCAATTTTTGTTCAGGAACAGAAGTTCGACATTCCTGTCGATTTAAGGAATCGTAAGAATTTAGGTAACTGTATTCGACAGAGGGGTTACCCATAATAGAAATCTTCTGTAAATTTATCATGGAAAATTCTTAGAGAATCATACGCTTATTTATTTCATCGCAATCATATTTACATATTCTCGATTAGTAGAAAGCATAGCAAACTTAAATGAACCTAGAATTTAAGTGTTTACTAATGTTACGATTTCGCTAGCAAGATACGCGGTTCCGACTGTTTTAAACACATGATCTATAAAAATTGATTACCAACGACAGACGATACTATCAACGAACACCTGGACCCGCTCGGGTTGACTTGAAACCTTACAGTATTGCTAGTTTAATACAGTTTTCCGAATCATTTTATTTGCATAAATTCGAACATGATACGATTTCATGTCGAGTATAGGTGCACCGTCGACAATAGATAGGTATGCAGAATGTAAATCGGATAACGCGAAATGTACACAATTTATACATCACGAATCTGTCAGATGATAAATTCAAAAATCACTAGAAAATACTTCAAGCCACTTGTGAATCTTGGCTTGAAAGCTAATGGAATTCTAAATAAGCAAAACAGTTTTGATGCATGGACTACGCCTGTTCCTACATACGCTTGGTTGCTTTTTTTTTTTTATTTTCAAAGGAAAATCTAACATTTTTCCTGAAATAATTTCAAGGATTTACAATTTATCTGTCTAATTACCATGATTTGAACAATTTCAGATATATATAATATATCCTTTATTTTTAAACTTTCTCTCTGTATACAAGAAAACTTACATTATATCCACCGCCGCTACTAACAAACCAAACAACAATGACAGACATCAAGCACAACGAGTTACTGTGATTGTTGGAGCTTCAGAGCGGTGCTCTCTTTGTTTAAGCGCGCGGTCTTGCTAATCATTGTACTCTACTGTAATTAAAGAGCACAGCGCCCTTGATTGCATTTGAAAAAGCGATAGATCAACTTAGAATCAAATATTCAAACCATGAAAGGTAGACACCAAAGGATAAATTAAGACTATAATTTTGTATCACACTAATTTCGATTACTATTTTCGAAATGCGGGTGTCACCCCCAAACGGGTGACACCCGGGGATGACCGCCCCCACCGCCACTGCATAAATATTTGCGAATTTCCTTTTTCACGTAAGAAGAAATTTTTTTTTTTCACTTCTGGGCTTTTAGTATTAGGTTTATGGCGGTGGCGCCATATTTTCCTTGAGCAAGTGAGAAGGCCAAAGATTGTAACCATAAATAAAGAGACTTGTGAGCAAAGACTTAGTATACCGGCTTGTGTTGCAAATAGAGTTCTTTGATGTTCAGATTTCGCTGGCACAAAGATTTGGTTTTTTTTATGTAAATTATTTTAATCTTTGATTTTCAGCACACAGATATTATTCACGTGTTTCTTTGCAACACGTAATCTTTGACGTCCGATTTGTTTTGGCGTAAATCATTTACAGGTTATGTGTGTTCGGTTCCTCAGTTTGTTTTCGAGAGTTATTAGTGACACAGTTCATTTTATTTTTTAGGTAGTTTTCCTCTCTTTCATATTTTTGTTTTTGGGATATTGTAAGAACAGAAAGTTGGAGACAAAGGTTTAGTTGACTTCATAGTGTGATCTGCTATGGTTTTCAGTATCAAGGAATCGGATTACGGAATAATTTCTCTATAAATTCCATTTTAGTGATTTTTGGAAATTTTTAGATTATTTTGGATAACATCTATACTTCAACACATTGTATAGAAAATACTTTTAACTATGAAAGGTACAAATATGCACCTGGATGAGGCTGGTAACACGCCATAACTGAATTTCAGGAGGTACAAAATTATGTTGCACGGAGGGAGGACACACAATTAGAATCAAATCCTATGACTGCACAAACTATTTCTCAGTTATCAATGGATAGTACCCCAATACAGTCGGTGTCTTATGACCAGTTGGAGTTTTCAACTAGATCATCTTCTGAGGATGAAGTCGTGTCTTTTGATCCATACCACACACCATGTACAACCAGCATTTGAAGAATCATCTCTAATATCCTAACTCATACAATTCCTCGACCAAAAGTTCAAGTCAAACAAGCAAGCAATCGAAGCACAGGCTAAGAAATCACTCAAAGCACAGGCTAAGGAGTAGGCTAAGATTCGTGACGCACTCAAAGCACAGGCTAAGCAATCACTCAAAGTACAAGCTAAGACTCGTGAAACACTTGACCAGAAATTCGAGTCTGTGGATACTAAACTCAAGGCACAGACAAAGGTTTTTGAAACCAAATTACAGTCATTTGAAGTTGCTTTTGATAGCAAATTTGAAGAAACATTTGAACAGTATTCCCTTACAGTAAAAACACAGGTCGATCAACTCTCCTATGCATTGAATACACATAAAGAGAAGGTTAACAACATGGTTGCAACACTTAGTGAGCAAGTAACACAAAATAGAAATGACGTCAATAAGTTGAAGGAGGTTATGAATCAATCCCACAAGAGAATTTCCCTATTGCAACAGTCTAAACAGCACACTCTGACACAATTAGCAAACATTAGGTCCAAGGTAGAAAACAGTATTGATGCTATTGATGCCCTACATACAGTATGTACAGAGAATAGCCAGAGAATACAACATTGTAATGAGCAAATGGGTTCGATGAAGACACAGGTATTAGAGACAAACAGCAGAATACAGAATTGGGAACAACAAGTTGTTTCTTTGAAAACACAAGTGACAGAAGCACTTAACACACAGAACCAAGCAGCTTCCTCTTCACAATGCATAATCACCATACCAGAAAAAGTTGAATGTAGCAGGTTTAGTGGACAGGGAAATGTACACCCCATCAAATTCCTGAAATGTTTTGAAGATTCAAGGCCTTTTACTAATTATTCAGACAGAGAAAAAATAAATTGTTTCGGTCAGTATTTAACAGGATCGGCAAGGCTGTGGAGTGATACCCACCTACAAAATTACACAACATTTGCAGAGTTTAACAGGTTTTGGTCACAAGAAACACATTACTCGGTTCGTAGTTTCACTTACGAATGTAGTGAAATACTTCGTCTACCAACCTATTTGGGTCGGCATGACAGGAAAGATAAAATTAGAGAAATAAGGTGCCGCACTGATTCTTATATGAATTCCTTTTTTCCTCGTACCATTAGGGATTGGAATGCACAACAAAGAGATTAGGTTTGGTGCTGAGCACCCTCTGCCACCCACAGTTTTGTGATTTGCAGAGTATATATGTAGATGTAGATGTAGGTCGATAGGGCTGGGACCTAAATGGGACGGAACCCCTCCTACGTTATATGACTTTTTTCTACAGGAAGCCGATAAAGCCACTTACTTAAACTGCCCTATGCCTGATATAATCCTAATTCAAGACATAGGATGCCAACACCCGTAATAGAAAGATTTGCAGCACAAGGGATTACTACACGAGAACCTGCAGAGAAACTCTTGCGAGTACTAGATGTATATCAATGGTCTTGGAGTCCAGGAGAAAGTGATTTAGTAAGCAGTAAAGTTCAGACTCAAAATACAGAGAATCAATACAACCACTGTATGTCATATAATAACAAACAGCACACGTATCATAACGGTCAAGGCAGGGGTAAGTTTTACAACAACAACGCCCAACAACATTCAGAAAGAGGACACAACATACAATTTATAAGTAGAGGAAGAGGCACTAGAGGAGGGTAGAGGTAACGGAGAGAGACAAACAAACCATAGCAGAAGACTCAGTCTCCTGTGGGAGGAGGCCCGGTCCAGGGTTTACCTTTAAAGGAACCTACCAAGTTCCAGATCTGGTTACCCACTGTTGATACTGAGATCCAGGTGGTAACACTTTTCATTGATGCTGTTGAGAAGTCAAATTTTTTTGGGGGGGATATCACAATTTAGGTCAGACATTCACATCAGCAGGCCCGCCACTAGCTGTTTGAGCACCCTTGTGCAATACTGATTATGCCGCCCCCTGTCTATCTACAGCCAGCGGTGGATCTAGGAATTTTCTCCAATCCAGGTCAAAACACTCAGAGATTGCCGCCCCTTCAAACATTATTCGCCGCCCCAATTGTTGCCACCCCGAGTAATTCCACCGGCCACCAGAAACAGCAGTTGAGCTAAAAAAAAAGCTCGGCGGCTTCACATTTCAGTCACGGTGACTGTCGATCACTCGATTTGCCGCCCCCCTCGACGTGCCGGAATCCGGTACTTATGCCTTAAATTGATGCTGTTAATGATGTAAATTTCATTTTAAAGTAGCATAGCATGATTTTAATTTTTGTCTCACTGTCTTTCAATAGTAAGAGAGGGGGGGGTGGTGAACATGCATATGCATGATATCAATTTCTTTTTTCTTTTTCCTCTATTTTTTTTCTTTTTTTTTTCTTCACTGTACCATTTAGTAGAACTGAGGGAAAATTAAGGGAGGCAAAGAGTTGAAAAGATGAGATGTCATACTTAACTGCCTACCATTGGGAAAATAAGGGAAAAAAAGACTATAAAAACTGACCATATTCTTGCTCAGTTTCTAGGGCATAATACAGTATAAGACAAGCCAAGCCACATAGAACTTTGATTTGTTGTAAAATATGTGATGTTTATAAATAGAGGACTATAAAAGTAAGAGGAATGAGGTAATGTACTATAATGGCTTCGAATGACAGTGTATTTCAAAGTAACACGTTTTACATAAGAAGTTGTACACCTTACCTCCCACTGCTGTTTTTTTTTGAAGATGAGTTATACCTCACACTATGAAACCACTCAGTTTTTTAAGTGTATTATGTTGTACATATTTTTGTCCACTCATTGTTCTTTATTGTTGCATTATAGATATGTTTGCTTTCATGAGAGTGAAACGGGTGCAGGTGGCTCACTGGTGTGAGTACAAATTTGGTGAAACTCTGCACCAATATGTAGTCATGGGTTAGTTATATTCATTATACCAGTATGTAAATGTTGTGTATCTATTGTGGCACCATAACAGGACAAGGATTTTTAGTGTATTTGGGACATTATTTTATTATGTCATTTATGTAGTAAACTAACATTGTTTTGACATTGAAATGTAATGGAAGATATATATATATCAGTCGACCATCACCACCTTAAAAGAAAGATTTGGGTACGGATAAGAAAGCATACTTAAACTAACACTGTCTCTATGAGTAGTTGGGTTTAATTTTGCCAATGTAAACAATGGTTTCCAAGTAGGAAAAAATAATCCCAACGGGGGTTGTGGTGAGACAGTATTAAAATCATGTATGTATTTGTGTTAAGCGGATCAATCGGAACGAACCAATTGTCGAGAGTAAGACACGAGGTGCGAGTCTGATTTGAGGTCAGTCTGCCACTGACTGTCTGTGAGATTGGTCTGCGCGCCCGGTAATAGTTTCGCCACGTGCCTGGCACTATTGTGTGGAGCAGATGAAACTTTATAGAAATGCCACTTGCCAGCAGATAAAAATAAAATAGTGCTTCATAAAGATTAGCACATTTGTGGGAGTTGAAACAAGGTGTACGAACCAAGTGATGATAGTGTAGTTCCGAACTTGCAAACAGGAGAAGAAGTGCCGTGTAGCCTTTATACACGATCGAGCTAAAGAAGTATATATTGGTGGTGGTGGTCTTGTATGTGTGTATTTGGATAATAAATCGAAAAAATATTCATATGGCGGCTTTATGTCTCAATGGTATACGAGGTGTGTACAAAAAGAAACCGAACTTCTGCTGTAATTGCTTTATTGCTCATCATACTAACTTTTACACACTGTCCCCTTCAAAGTACTGTCCTTCACTATCAATACACCATTGTCATCATTTTTTTTCAAGTTTTGGAACGCCTCCTGGAATGCAATTTCTCCGATGGCGCGCAGTTCTCTTGTCGCATTGTCTTGAATATCTTCTATTGTATGAAAGTGACATCCTTTCAAAGTGTTTTTCAGTTTTGGGAAGAGAAAAATGTCTGCCGAAGCCAAGTCTGGAGAAAAAGGTGGCACAACAGGAGTGCGATGTTATGCCAGATAATTCATGACAAATAACGATGCGTGAGCCAGTGCATTGTCATGGTGCAACATCCACGACTGATTCTCCCACAGTTCAGGCCTTTTCCTATGCACAGCATCTCTCAATTGTGTCAGAATTTTCTGGTAGGCTTCCTTGTTTACCGCTTGACCACATGGTACAAATTCATGCTGCACAACTCCTTTGCAATCAAAAAACACGATCATCATCACCTTGATGTTCGACCGACTCATCTTCTCTTTCTTTGGTCGAGGAGATCCTTTCCCCACCCATTCTGAAGACTGTCTCTTCATTTCCACATTGTACCCATAAAGCCATGTAATGATGTTCTTGAGGAAGTTTTCGTCCTGATTTGGTTTTTCAAGCAACTCCTTAGAGATCCTAGCTCGATTCTCCTTCTGCTCATCTGTCAACAAGTGTGGCACCAGTTTTGCACTGACACGATGCATTCCAAGTTTTTCTCTCAGGATGTGATTGCAAGAGCCTACACTTATGCCAATTTCTTCAGCAACCTCACGGACAGTCAAACGGTGATTTTCATGAATCACAGTGCGAACTCTCTCAACATGGTGGTCGTCTGTTGATGTGGAGGGTCGACCAGATTTTGGATCTTCGGTAACTGAACTCCTGCCCTCCTTAAAGCGCTTTAACCATTCGGCTCATGCAGTCATCCCCGTATGCTTGTTCAAGCATTTGAAGTGTCTCGGTTAAAGTTTTCCCAAGTTTAACACAAAATTTCACACAGACGCGTTGCCCTCCAATTCCTTCATTCTTGCTTTCTCACAAATCCAACGAGCACTCTGCGCACGACCTCACACAACCGGCTGTCACTCGTAAACTAATGCAGCGACCGTAGTGCGACAAGAGACAATCTCTTGCTGAGAAGGGGACCAGATGGGAGTTTGTTTTCTCTCATGAATGTTCTTTCCCTGCAAATCTTCTAGGCAAATGTGGGTCTGATCGCTTTATTGAGAAATCTGGTACCAAACGTCTGGTAGAGAACTTATGGCAGATAGTAAATTTTGTGAAACTTTAAAATTGTGTGTAGTGTACTTAATTCACTTTATCCTTTCACGTTTGAAGATCTGACAAACTTGTGGGGACCGTTTATTTAAATAAAATAGGGACTACAGGCAACCACTCATTAACATTATTAAAGTAGGAACATTAGTGTTACTTGCCCCCCAAAGTAAAGACTTTTGTTCTACATCTTGTTTCACCATAAAAAAAATCAATCTGATTTCTTACTGTCTTTTCTTCACTATTGGCAGGTGATATCCATGTATATAGCCTCTTAGGGTGAAAACATGCCGTGCAGCTCGCGGTGAAGTTGAAGGTCATGGTTGCAGTAGATGTTTCATCCATGTGAAACAAAAGCATTTTAATAATGAGTTAGTGCACGGCGAAGTGGTCATGTGCGCCGTCACCCTAGCCGCTATCCTCAACACTCGATTACAGAAGAAAGCATTTTTTTTTACATCTCCGCCTAGCATGCTGCTGGAGGTCTGCTTGGCTTTGATTGATTGAACTATGTCAATGTCACACATCCAGCTTCTCCATTTGATTACGCAGTTCGGCTTTCGTATTGTACAGAATGGTGTTGTTTATTTTTGTTTTGTTCTAAATATTGATTTATTTAAGGGATGTCACTTCATTTTACACAACTGCTGATATAAATTAACAATGTACTGACATTGACAATGCTACCTTATGTTTTAAATAAATTGTTGTATGAAATAATAAGTACAGCTATAAGTACAACTATGGAAAAGTTGATGTTTCAAGCAATTAGGCAGTCAGTGGTAGATAAATTACAACAAATTTTATACAGTAATTATCCGTTGTTAGTGACTTGAGTGACTATTCTCAAATTATTACACATCATATACCGACAGAAATGGAACATCAAACAATTGCAGTCCGACAATCATTATAAAATTAAAGAAGGTAAAAAAATATTTCTCATGTTAATTATTATTTAAAATAAAATGTTGACTGAATTTGAAATGGAAAATTCTGATTTTTAATTAGTAATTCTGATTTTGGATTGAAAATTTTTAAATTTGACATGAAAATGCTTTGTTAATTGGTACATTACTTTATTTACAATAATTATCATTAATTTATAGTCATGACGAGTTTTTCCTTGGCATGTATTGGATTGGGGTGGTGACTGTTATAAATATATGCTTCTCCAGTTTGTCCAGGATTTAACTGTAAAGTTTGTGGTGTCTTTCGTAGGTGGGCATGGAATCTGTGTGGATTATTTTTCAGATCCTCATTTAAATTGTGACATTCACCAAGCTTATGTCTCTGTTCATTTATTTGTTGTTAAATGAACTCTCCGATACCAGCCATAGAAAGCCACCACTTTGTGCCTACTGACAGACCATCATCATCCATATGGTTATCACTTCCACAAATCATCATAGGTTAAATAAAGTAAATGATACTCGCATTAAACACAAAATATCAACAATTTACATCGTGTGGCACCTACAAGGGTTTTCAAAACACTGGTGAACGCTTCAGCTATTCCTCGACATCTGCCTTCATCTTCACCGCGTGCTGCGTGGCGTGTTTTTACCCATCAACCGCAACATCGACCTTCATTGCGACTGTGATCTTCCCCTTCACCGCTATCTGCTTGTCATGTTTTGACCTTTAGGATGAGGTTTGAAAAAGGCATTAGAAATAAAAACTTCATGTTATATACAAAACTGTACCATTCTGTAATCTCTCATTTTGTTTGTTTGTAAGTTTTGTTGCTTCATGCAAGGTGGCATAGAAGGATTCTATTTCTTCATTATCTTTGTCTAGTGTTGATGCATGAACCTGAATAACGTCCACAGCTCAATGTGATGTTTGCAACCTTAATAACATTACATGATCGCCAAGTAGAATGAAATGAAGAATTGCTTTTGCTATCATGGATGACACAATCACAGCAACCCTATATCTATGACTGATATCAGTTTCCCCAGAAAAGTATAGGAATTTTTCCTTCATAGTGTGAATCCCAGAACCAGGCCATCTTACTTCACTTAATCCAAGGATGTCAATTTTCATCCTACATCTCTCTGCCTCCACATTTGAAAGCTCCCCACTCATATATAAACTACACACATTTCATGTGGCAATTTGAAATTTGTTGTCATATACTTTCATTTTTCCAATCATAGCATTGTTCAAAGCATGCCCTCACCTGATTAAGGGAAATGAAACTCCAGGTAATTTTGCATTGAACATAGCCATACCATGTGAACTTAAAGGGATATCCTTTTGGGTCTTTAATGCAGTGATTTCCCATTGTCTTGTGCATCAGAATGTGTTTGACAAGCTGTGGGTTCTTCCATCTTTTAGGACCATTTCCTGACCGGAGGACAATAGAGTGCCCTTTCCTCTACCTGCTCACCACCCTCAAGAGGCTGTCGGCACTTGGTAGTGGAATCTTCTTGTCCCGGAAGATACTAAATCTCTTCATTCGTTTGCCATCTGTATACAACAACATTGTTATACTGATTATTTGCCCCCTCTCTACTATGGGGAGGTGAATGTCAGGATTTCACCATTGTTATATTCAAATTTTTCTCAAAGAACTATGTTATCCCAGCATCCAATCAGCTTATTTTATGACCAGCTTGCCATTTGTACATATTTTACCAACATTATTCAGCTGTCTGGAAGCCTCTAGGAAACTTGACTTTATACTGTTTTATGAAATAAATATAAAAACCTTTAAAACTACTAAAATGCACAAAACAACCACCAAATGTCTCAGACTTAAAGATTTTACCCTTGCAAACCTGTTTTCATCATCTTTTCTGCAAGTAAAGGCATATATCAAAAATTACTGTCCCATAACAAGTTCCGCCCAAGGAGAAGGCCAAAATGTTATCTTTTAATACCAGCATCATTCAGGAAGCACAGAAACAAATTATTATCATTTTAATTTATTTTTATTGCTTTGTTAGGTATTTTCCAGGTATTATACCTTCTCATGATTATCAATTGTCTAGTTCTTCTGCCACTATTGTCATCACCACCCTTTTTTTTCCTGTTAATCTCTGCCTTGAGTCAGGTGGTAAGTGTCAGTGTATCTACAACTGATCCCTTTGCCACATGTCTTACCTCTATGCATGATTAATTTTTATCCTAAAATATTATAAAGTGTAAATGTGTTTATGTGTTCACTGCAGCCCGCCCACCTTCATGTATAGTAAGGATTGTTTTTTTTTTCTTTTATTTTCATTTCTCTAACATAAACCTTTATTTTGATATGTTATGGGCTGGTTGTGATAAAAAAATTGTATTATAACAATTTCATTTTTAAATCAAATCAGAAACTTCCTCTTTATCATGATTTCACAAAATGTTACACTTCATGTTGCTGCAGCTTATTCATATTTGTTCATATAAAAATATCATACATTCTAATTTGTTCTTCTCTATATTGCATTGCCACCTCCAATTTGTGATTGACTGTATCTTGCTCTATTATTCATATACCTGACATCAAAAGCAACGGTCAATAGTAAATTTCATATATGTCACATGAACTTGTGTTTCAGCTAAACTGTGGAAGTTATGAAGGTTAAACAACATAAAATATTGTTTTAAAGTTCTTTATTCGTTTATTATGTAACCGTGCACAATCTTTGTTAATTCCAACTTTAGTGGAAATGGTTTTTTACAGGCTTGTTTTCAGTAATTATGCGGGATCAGGCAAATTTACAAGGAGAAGGACCAAAATGGATTGTGCTTGATGGAGATATTGATCCAATGTGGATAGAGTCTCTCAATACAGTCATGGATGACAACAAGATACTTACTCTTGCCAGCAATGAGCGAATTGCTCTCACTCCCATGATGCGCCTATTGTTTGAAATTTCAAGCCTCAAGACAGCTACTCCAGCTACTGTATCAAGGGCAGGAATATTATATTTAAACCCTCAGGACTTAGGGTGGAATCCGTATGTATATAATGGTGTAATTGTAATTTAAACAATGATATTAGTGTAGCTTGACATACTCAGTGGTACTATTCTCAGATGCAGTTTGTGCAAGAGACATTTTGTGTGTTCTATAGCTTTATTTTCATTCTTCTTGTGGCTCAGAAATCAGCTACTGCTATCCAATTGGAATCTTTGGGATTTATGTTGCATCCATACAATATTTTTATATGTATCATTAATAAAACTAAGTTCATTCATGTCAAGCATACTATTGATTCTTTTGGTTCATATTATAAAGTCCATTAACTTCTTGTAAGGAACAGTTTACTGAAAAGACTTCAGTAAAATAGTTTAGAAGAGTAGAATAAATAGTGTTCTATGGATCAATTATGTTACAACATGGTTGCTTCCCTAAATAAAGAACTATACCAAAATTATAAAAACAATAAGGGATACAGGAAGGTCAGATGAATACTTTTAACAAAACTTTAAATGTCAGAATAATAATTGAGTCAAGAAATTGCTTTGAATTAATATAGTATCACACCTTTTCCTTTACAGTCATACAAGTACAGTTTGTTAAGTCTGTAGATATAACAGAATCATTTCGGTAATACCATTATTTTGTCTTTTTAATGTAGTCCTTTGAGTCTATATACTTAGTCCAACTATCCTGATGTTTTTTAATCCCTCCATATGGTATGATTTAATGAAGTCCACAAAATATTAAATTGTTTCAGCAATCACGTGCTGAAAAATTTTATATCTGGTAAGTTGCAAAAGTGTGAGCTGGTGAAAAAGAATATTATTTTTCCTTTACTTACCTGTTTGAATGCAGGAAGAAAAACTTTATTGCATCACAAAATATCACTAGTTTATTTGTAACTTTTTTTTAATATTAAAAAAGAAAATAATATCCTCCAACTAATTAGAGGTTCAGCAGTTGAAATGTTTAAGAGAATTTCCAAAATTGAATTTTCTGCACTGTTTTTTAAAAATGGTTGCCTTACTGCATCATCCCAAAATGGCTGCATAACTTGCTTCTCATAAAATTGTACTGACCACCGTAGCTATTTTTACACTAAACAAGTTGAGACAGAACTTTCTCTATGAGATATAGCTTGAGACTAACTGACTGTCCTTAGGTTCCTCAGTTGTAAAGAATCACTCTTTTGCACTCACTAACTAACTTTTAATTTAATTTGCTTTTCAGCTTCTGATGACACTATCAATGGAAAATAATCCTATCAATTCAAATATTGATTAACTAATCATAGCCCATTTTATTCTAACCCCTATTTTTTCCCATAAAGATTTCACTCCTTAAATCAATTATTTTACTACTTTCAAAATTTTAACTTATCTCATGATTTATGATCTTATAATACATGTAAAAATTAATGCCCCCCCCAATAGTTTGATACTATTACTTCCCCAACAGATTCTACAAAATTTATACTGGCTTCCCCCTTCTTTTCACTGACAAAATCTGCATGTAAGTATGTTCCAAATTGTCAGGCTAACATGAAAGTAGGGGTTGCCTCAAAATTCCTCGAACTTAATTATGACCAGTGCCTCTGGTACTTATAATATTTAGTTTCTTGGTCTCCACGTGGTTGATTAATACCTTAGTAGTGAAAGATATTTAAAAATGATATACACTGTCGACAAGTTTTAATTTAATGAAAAGTTATATTTTGTTTGAAGTTCCTTTACAAAATTCAGTGCCAGTATCTAATATTTGGGTAAAACATCAGACTGTCAGTTCCACATGAAGAATACAGGTTTAAAACATTCACAAGAAGACAAATTTCCACCAGAGCTCCCTTACTAGAATGAGAAAACTATCAAGGCATACTGAAGCACGCTACTAACACTGAACACAGGGAGGTATTGCTCACCCCGCTGTGAACCGAACTCAATGAATACTCCTGGAAAACTGGCCAAAATTAATGATGGCTCACCTCTATTTATCAATTCATTTTGCCTTGTGATGTCAGCCTGTAGTTTTAAAAATGAATATCTAATTAATTGCTTGATATCTATACTAATATTATAAAGCTGAAGAGTTTGTTTGTTTGTTTGAACGCGCTAATCTCAGGAACTACTGGTTCGAATTGAATTATTCTTTTTGTGTTGAATTGACCATTTATCGAGGAAGGCTTTAAGCTATATAAGATCACGCTGCAACTAATAGGAGCGAAGAAACAATGGAAAATGTGGAAAAAACGGGGAAAATTATTCATCTTTGAGGGCTTCTGTTGCGTGCGCTGCGAAAACGGTTCAAGATACCAAAAAAATATGTATGAAAGGATTATTCCTCTTGAAATGATCTAAAAAAATGTCTGCGACAGTATATGTCTATCTTTTAAGATTAACTCACTACAACCGTTTTTATGGTAATCAAATTTGGTCGAAATTAATGCATTATTACCAATTATTTGTTAGAGTTGTATCAACATAATAATATTAATCTTTATCCAAATAAATGTGTTGTTGATTAAGAGTATTTAATTGTGAACAAAATTGTCTTTGGCATCACTTAATTTCAATGAACATCTTAGAAGATATTACGCGCGGTCTGCTTCCTTCTGAACGGTTGTATGCAGCGTTATTTGTTTTTGCGATATAATATTGTCGTATAATAATACTTTTTAAATACTATTTCATTTTGATTTTAAGGATAATATTTTGGTTCTAATAATTTCACAATTATTAACACTTTTTTTTAGTTTTGATGTAAATAATTAATTATAAGTAGGTGTCATGGTTTTCTTTATAGTATTGTTTGTTTTAATGATAGTATTTTGTTTCTAATGATTTAACAATAATTAACACTTTCTTGTTTGTTGTAGATAATACCTGGAAATAGGTGTCATCTACATAATTATTGTTATTAGGTTAGGTTTTACTTTAAGCATACAGTTAGTTTACCTTATTTTCATTTTATGGATGTAATTACCAAATACAGGTAAAAATAATTAGGTTCCTAATTATTAACCTTACGTTTGTTTTTTTATTGATTATGAATTACGGTTTAGTTTTCATTTCCTAAGTTCTTTCTTTGTCACTATAATGCCTAGAAAAAGATCTCAGCTTTCTCGGCAGACTGCTACTGCAAAGCGGCTGTGAGTTTTGCGCAGCAATGAAACAGAGGATGAAAATATGCATAGGTTGGCTACTCAACGAGCAATCAGTGAACAAAACCGTGCTAATGAATCGATTGTTGAACGTTCTGAACGTTTATCCTTACAAAATTCCCGAACTTTGATAAACCGAGAACGGGAATCAAGCGCTGAACGTTCTAAACGTTTATCCTTACAAAATTCCCGAACTTTGATAAACCGAGAACGGGAATCAAGCGCTGAACGTTCTCAATGTTTAGCCTCACAGAGTTCTCGAACTTTGGTGATCCGAGAACGGGAATCAAGCGCTGAACGTTCTCAACGTTTAGCCTCACAGAGATCTCGAACTTTGGTGAACCAACTACGGGAATCAAGCGCTGAACGTTCTCAATGTTTAGCCTCACAGAGTTCTCGAACTTTGGTGATCCGAGAACGGGAATCAAGCGCTGAACGTTCTCAACGTTTAGCCTCACAGAGATCTCGAACTTTGGTGAACCAACTACGGGAATCAAGCGCTGAACGTTCTCAACGTTTAGCCTCACAGAATTCCCGAACTTTGGCTAACCGCGATCGGGAATCAAGCACTGAACGATCCCATCGATTAGCACAACAAAATGCACGATCAGCAAGAAATAGAACTCGCAGGCAACTTAATTTATTAAATGCTGCGTTTGCTTATGTTTGTACCCTTGACTATACTGAGCTAAATGATTTTGATATTTGCAGAATGGATAAAATATGCAACTTATGCCAAGCAAAAAAATGGGCGACTGAAGCTCCTGGACTGTGTTGTAGTGGTGGCAAAGTAAATATACCTACAATTCCAGAACCAACTACAGTTTTAAAAGAACTGATATCAGGCTCACATCCATCATCAAAGCATTTCTTAAATCACTCAAGACAATATAATACACTATTTCAGATGACTTCATTTGGTGCCAAAGAAATTCGTGAGGGAAACTTTATACCTACTTTTAAATTCCAAGGGCAAGTTTATCACTTGATAGGTAACTTTCTTCCAGCTGAAGGGGCACAACCCGAATTTTTGCAAATATATTTTGTTTCCCATGCAGATCAGGTATCCTTGCGCTCAAATTTAAATCCAAGCTTGCAAACCGATATTATCGACGTTCTCCAAACATATCTTCACGATCATAATACGTATATTCAAAGTTTTAAATACAATCTGGAAAATAGACCACCGAATGACTTAAAAGTTACTATTCATGCTGATGTGAAACCTCCTAACGAGCATCGAGGTCGGTATAATGTGCCAATAGTAGATGAAGTAGCTGTTCTTTTGATAGATGAAGACAAAGATCCCCGAGATATTGTGTTGACTGCGCGAGATGGTGGACTTCAACAAGTTTCTGAAATTCATAGATCTTATGATCCACTTCAGTATCCTTTACTGTTTCCCTTTGGTAATGATGGATATTGTATAAATATTCCACAGCAGAATACTGCTGCTAGATCTAAAACTGTATCATGTATGCAGTTCTATGCATTTAGACTCATGGTGAGAATAAATGACTTTAACAGCATACATTATTTCAAAGGATTATTCAATCAATATTGTGTTGATATGGCGGCAAAAATGATTTCTGAGAGGCTTGACTTCATCAAAAGAAATCAAAAAAAAAAATTGAGAGCAGAAGAGTACATTCATTTAAGAGATGCCGTGGTTAATGATGCCAATATAAACGCTTCTAATATTGGCCAGCATGTTATATTGCTGTCGTCATTTACAGGATCCCCCAGATACATGAATGAAAATAGTCAAGATGCCATGACTTATGTCAGGAAATTTGGAAGACCAGATCTCTTCATTACATTTACGTGTAACTCCGAATGGCCGGAAATAAAAATTGAGTTATTGCCTGATCAACATTCTTACGACAGACATGACTTGGTTTCTAGAGTGTTTCATTTAAAACTCAAAAAAATGATAGACCTACTAACGAAGAAAAATATTTTTGGACCATCGAAAGCCTTTGTTTACAGCGTAGAATGGCAAAAAAGAGGCTTACCTCAAGCCCACATTTTATTGTGGCTGGCTAACAAAGTACAACCAGATTCTATAGATGCAATAATATCGGTTGAAATACCTGACAAACAACAAGATCCAATTCTTCATAATAGTCATAAAAATATGATACATGGTCCTTGCGGATTTCATAATCCTGAGTCACCATGTATGAAAGAAAACATTTGTTCTAAAAAGTACCCTAGGTATTTTATTTCTGAAACACAAACCGGGGATGACGGCGCAGGTCTCCAGATAATGGTGGAAAAACAGCAATAATTCGTGTCAAAGGTACAGAAATGAGCGTGGATAATAGGTGGGTTGTTCCCTATAATCCAGTGCTATCACGAATTTTCAATGCACACATTAACGTAGAGTTTTGTGAATCGGTCAAAGCTATTAAGTACATCTGTAAGTATCGTCATAAAGGTTCTGATCAAGCCACATTTTCGTTACAAAGTAATAACGATGAAGTAGAAAAATATCTAAATGGTCGCTATATAAGTTCCTCGGAAGCGCTCTGGAGAATTTTCCAATTTCCTATTCACGAACGTTTTCCGGCAGTAGTTCATTTAGCAGTTCATTTGGAAAATGAACAAAGAGTTTATTTTCATAATAATGCAAACCTTCAAGATCGCGTTAATAATCCTTCATCAACGACACTTACGGCGTTCTTTGATCTTTGCAAAAGTGACGATTTTGCAAAAACCCTTTTATATCACGAAGTACTCCAGTATTACGTATGGCAAAGAAATTCATTTTCTAGAGGAAGACGTGGGCAAGATGTTGAAGGATATCCCGGTGTAAAAAAAGACACAACTTTAGGCCGTGTCTACAACATTCATCCAACTCAAACTGAATGTTTTTATTTAAGAATTTTACTGCAACATGTTCGCGGTCCAATGTCATTTGAATATCTAAGGACCGTGAATGGTGTTATTTGCCAAACTTATCAACGCGCTTGCAAGGAGTTAGGTTTACTGGAGGGAGATGAACATTGGCAAAATACAATGTCAGATGCTGTCATGTCCAAGCCAGCCACAAAATTAAGAGAATTATTTACCATCATCCTTATATTTTGCCATCCATCTGACCCCTTAGAGTTATGGAATAAATTTCGTAATGCTTTATGTGAAGATATATTAAACAGAATGCGTAATGAGAATCAAGATATGACATTAACATACAATGATGATATATACAATGATGGACTAATCATAATTGAAGATAAAATTCATGAGATTTGCGATAAATCACTAACCGATTTTGGGCTTCCTGTATCAAAAAGGATTAATTCACTTAATCATTTGGATCCGTTAGAAGTAGCGTTGCGAAAACTGTATGATCTAAATGAATTAAATGAGTATATTACTCAAAATGAACCAAAATTAGTTAATGACCAGGTGACCGCGTATAATTGTGTTATGCGAAGTGTTCGTTTTAATGAAGGAAAAGTATTTTTTTGGATGCTCCCCGTGGAACCGGCAAGACCTTTATTACTAATCTTACATTAGCAAAAGTAAGGTCTCAGGGAAAGCTAGCTTTGGCAAGTAGCGTCGTCAGGTATCGCTGCAACTTTATTAGCAGGTGGACGCACAGCTCATTCCACTTTTAAACTGCCCCTAACTGTTTCTTTACAGAAAGATAGCATGTGCTCTATACGTAAAAATGGTCCTTTGAGAAAAGTTTTACAAGATGTCAGTTTAATAATCTGGGACGAATGTACCATGATCCATAGAGCTCATGTGGAGGCTCTAGATAGGAGATATTAGAAGCTGTGATAAAATCATGGGTGGGATTACTGTTATGTTTGCTGGGGACTTTCGACAAACTTTACCAGTAATAGTAAGGGGAACTAGAGCAGACATTGTAAAGTCTTGCCTTAAAAGTTCCCCATTATGGAAGTTTGTTAACATTTTAAAATTAACTACAAATATGAGAGCACATTTGGGAGAGGTAGTATAACTTTTCCTTCAAAGTTACTTTTAATAGGACACGGGAAAGTACCTCATTTGAAAATAAAATTGAAATTGATCGCGATTTAGGAGAAAGAGTAAGTAACATTGAGGACTTAATATCGAAAGTTTACACTGAAATCAGCGAAATAGAAAATAAAGATCATCAATGGATGTGTCAAAGGGCAATATTGGCGGCGAGAAACAGTAGCGTGGACGAAATTAATGACCTAATTTTAAGTAAACTTCCAGGAGACATAGTTACCTACACATCTATTGATAACGTAATGGATCAAGAAGATGCAGTACATTACCCACAAGAGTTTCTTAATTCTTTGAACCCAAGTGGCCTTCCCCCATATTCCCTCAAGTTAAAAATAGGTGCCCCAATAATTTTAATTAGAAATCTCAAACCACCAAATTTATGTAACGGAACCCGACTTCAATTAAATTTCTACACAATAACGTGATCGTTGCAATAGTTTTGACTGGTTCCGCAGTTGGTCAAACAGTGCTTATACCTCGCATCCCAATGATTCCAAATGATTTACCTTTTAATTTTAAAAGAATTCAATTTCCCGTTAAGCTATCTTTCGCCGTTACAATTAATAAATCACAGGGGCAAACATTTAAACACGTAGGAATCGATTTACGTCAAGACTGCTTTTCACACGGCCAACTATATGTCGTGTTGTCAAGATCGGGTTGCGGAGAAAACCAATATGTTCTTCTGCCACAAGAAAATAAAACTAAAAATATAATTTACGCATAAGTACTTTAAAATAATTATGTTCTTTTAAAAACTTAAAAACTAAATTTGCAAAAAAATGTATAAAATAATAACAGAAATTGACGCGGACAAAGTCGTGGGTAACTGCTATAATTTATAAAGCTGAGGAGGTTGTTTGCAAAAATAAATATGATGCCCAAAATAACTATTCCACGCAGACGAAGTCGCGGGAACAGCTAGTCTTGAACTATGAATAAAACATGTCTCATCGTACAATTTGCGCGTCATCTGGAATTCTTACTTTTCCTTCAAGAGTGTTTCTACTATTTAAAAATTTAATTCTATCATGTCACTGCCTCGTGGGAAGTTCTATAAGAGTCCAAAAATGCAATATGGAAAATCTTATTTATTCTGTCTAAATCTTAACTTTTTCGTGAAACTATTACATAATTTAATCAGCTTGATTTTATCTATCTTCTGAAGTTAATTTCCCACTTTTATCTTGTTTATTTTAGATTTTAATCGTATTCTCTTAATTAAAAATTGTACTCATACTTTATCTAATTGACCAATTTTGTGCACAGATTGTACTAGAGTGTGCTGACTACAGCTGGTGATAAAAGATTTGATGTGGCTTTTTGCATTAACTAGTTATTTGAAATCCTATGTTTGGCTTCCTCTAATCACATGGTCCTTATAACACCAAAAACAAAATATTATCCAAACTAAACTTTTCTGAGCATGTGAAATACACCTTAAAATGCTCTCTATCATGAGTGAGAATAGAGGCAATTAAATCTGTTATACTTGAAAGACTCCAATTGAAATTTATATCTTTTACAAAGGCAGCTTTAAAATCACACTAAAAGGTATTTTATTATTATGAATAGCTGGTATAAATGCTTTTCTGTTCTAGTTCTGTGGAATAAAAACTATTTCTAAGTGTTTTTACAAGGTTATAGATATGTTAGAAAATTTTATACCCCATTACCAATCATCAATCAAATAGCATTTTTATTTTCTTTCCTTATGACTCTAATTTGTTAATCATACTACCATTGTTCCTTAAAAAAACCCTGAAATGATTAAAATAATTTGTAATTTCTGTTATTCAGTCACCTCCAATATAAGCTAATTACTATCATTTTTACTTATTATTGTATCATACACCGACTGTATTGTTACATCGCCTAACTCAATGATTTTATGTAGTCCTTTTGTATGTAGCATTCCTTTCAATTATTAGGCTCAGCATTTCACAGTTTGTATTATTTTGGTTCTCGGGTGGAGCCTCATCAATTTATTAAAACCTAACATTTCTGCCATCGTGCTGTGGCTTTTATCAGAGGACTGCTTGTCAGTTGCCCTACCACCTTACATAGTAGCCGGAAGTGAGCACACATTTACGCTAACCGTCCGCTGTGACGTCACCACGCCCAGTGTAGGTGGTAGGATGGGGTCATTTGTCTTGGGTTTTCCTGATGAGGTATGACCAATATGGTCAAGTTGCAAACCACTGTCGGCAATCATGTTGTTTGCCCATTTCTCTATTTCCAACGCCTCTCTTATATGCCTAGGCTACCATCTGCTCTCAATGGCTACAACACTAGTCTTATCATATAAAACTGAATGGCCTCTATCGGTTAAGTGTAAAACTACAGTGGACCTGCTTGCATCATTATTTTTCAAATGTCTGATGTGCTTTGAGCCTCTCCTTTATAGTGCATCCTGTTTCCTCAATGTATACCTTGCCACAACTACAAGGAATTTCATACATCCCTGGTGTTTGCAAATGATCCTTCTTATCTTAAACGCTGGTAAGGATGCTGGATAAAATTCCTAGGGGCCTTGTATATGGGACAGATGTTCTTCTTTTTAAGAAGCCGACAAATCTTATCCGTCACTCCTTGGATGTATGGCAGGATGGCCACTGCCTTGTCAGGTGTTTTTTACTCTCCGCTGATGATGTTGCAGTGTGAGACAAAGTGGAGCAGTCAAGGCATGCCAAGGCTTTATCACAATCAGCTATGCTGTAGCCATTGGCTGGAAATGTCTCCTTTAAACTTCTCTTTTCAGTGTCCATTCTCGCTTCGTCACATACCATGGATGCGCGGAGAGTTAATGTTTTTAAAACTCCACTTTTAATCGCAGGATGATGGTGAGAGTCAGCATGAGGGTACCAACAGAAGGAAGGAGCTGCCATGGGAAGCCCACTGTCCCCAGTAGTCGCTGACTTATTTATGGAAGCTTTTGAAGCTGAAGTTATCCATAACTCCCCCTTGAAGCCATTACTATGGCTGAGATTTGTGGATGACACCTTTGTCATCTGGTCCCATGGAATAGTCACTTCATGTCTTCAACAATCTTTTAAAAAGAGCCCATGATAAGATCAATTTTACTATAGAGATTGAAATAGACAGCCAGCTCCCGTTCTTGGCACGCCTTGACCCTTCCACTTTGTCTCACACTGCAGCATTGTCAGCGGAGAACAACAAACCACCTAACAAGGCAGTGGCCATCCTGCTGTATATCCATGGAATGATGGATAAGATTGGTCAGTATCTTAAAAAGAAGAACATCTATTCCATATACAAGGCCCCTAGCAAGTTATCCTGAATCCTTATCAGTGTTAAAAATAAGAGGGATCATTTGCAAACACCAGGAGTGTATGAAATTCCTTGTAGTTCTGACAAGGTATACATTAGGAAAACTGGATGCGCTATAAAGGAGAGGCTTGATGAGCATGCCAGGCATTTGAAAAATAATGACGCAAGCAAGTCCGCTGTAGTTCTACATTCAGCCGGTAGTGGCCATTCCATTTTATTTTACAAGACTAGCGTTGTAGCCATTGAGAGCAGCTGGTGGCCTAAGCATATAAGAGAGGCTTTGGAATTACAGAAACAGCCAAACAACATGAATGCTGATAGTGGTTTACAACTTGGCCATATTTGCTCATACCTGCTCAGGAAAACCCAAGACGAATGACTCCATCATTCCACCTACACTGGGCGTGGTGACGTCACAGTGGTCAGTTAGCGCGTGCATGCTCACTTCCAGCTACTAAATAAGGTGATAGCGGCAACTGAAAAGCAGTCCTCTGGTGAAAGCCACAGCACGATGGCAGAAACGTTAGATTTTAATAAATCGATACGGCTCCACCCGGAGAATTAAAATAATGCATACAGTGTGTCACAAATATGTGCTTGCATGGGGCTCAAACATTATTCATTAACTTGATTGTGTTGCTTGTATAACTGATACCTTTTCTCGAAGATGCTGTAGTTCTTTAAACCGGTTGCCAAGCTATTAGTTTACCCTGTAATAGCTAACAGGTCATACATAAATGAAAGAAAGTCACTTGTAGTTACGAATTTAAAATATATTCTGAAAGTTTGCTGAAGTTAACACTGGTATCAGATTACACTTGTTGAAAACATATAGGCAAATTGAACTTCGAAATCACATAAGAAGATACAGGTTATCCTTCAAGGCACAACACTGTTGAAGCATTCACTCTTGCAAACATATTTTCTATTTGCAACCCCAAAATTAGAATGAGCTTCAAGGTATTTTTCAAACACTGCTTCTGTTGACTTCTCAAACTATTGTCAAAAGTTCTTTCACTGAGTTTAGCTTAAAGTTTCTTTAAAGTGAATGAGTCAGTCACGAACTTGTTCCAAGGTGAGATAGTTGAATTTTCAGTAGTTACATGTTGAAATTTACCCTTTCAGAGCAACGCCTAGTGCTACTTCAAAACTACCTGCTTAAAAACTGTTTGGAAACTATCCAAGAATGCCAGCTCTGTAAAACTGTTTGTAAACTATTTTTCTGACTCCTTGCACTGGTCGGCTTTATGTAGGCTAGGCTTATCTATTGCTGAATCGCCATGGAACACCGGTGTATTCCTGCGGGGAATCACTATTATTTAGTGAATTAGAAAAAGCCCCCACTCTTGTGCAACACTAATTTTACTCGGATTTTCCCGAAATTTTACTATGTTATATTTTAATTTATTCTGAATCTTTTTAGTCAAGACAACTTTTCTCATAATTATTCTCGTTTAAGAGCTATTAATTTCTGAAAGTCACACAGGGGGATGCTATCATATGTCAACACTAAAACTTCCTTTTTTCTTACTTTAAACATCAAGTTACCTCTAAACTATTATACGTTTGTTACTAACTAAATTTTTCTCTTTCGTTTAAGCATACTTTTATCTTTCTAGCTCTTTTTTCTAAAAATATCAAATTATTTTGATTTGAAATATCTCCTTACATCAAATTTTAAAAGCACACAAAAACCACCTTAAAATGATTTTCATTCTCTGCTTTCTTAGTGGAAATGAATGCAACAAAATTCATCATGACTGAAAAACAACCTTATTTGAATCTTATGTCTTTTATGAAAACGGTTTAGAATTAATTTGAAAAAGTACTTTCTTGTTAAGAAAATGGCTATAAAAGTTCTTTACTATATAACTATATGAGATTTACCCCCTTCTGAATGGTTTTAGCATGATAATTGACATATAACAAGGTTATGTTCTGAGATGAAAAGTGCTTTACCATTGAACGTGACTATAAAAGTTATTTGCTATGCATTATATGTAACTCGCATCTTGCTGAATGGTTTGGGTGAGATAATAGATATATAACAAGTGACCATGGAAGCTTTTGGAATCATTTCACAGTTTCTTGGCATGAGATTGCGTATACATTAGTTATATAGAGATGACACATTTTTACCAAGTCTTACAATTAGCATGACAGACTCTTTAAAGAATAAAATGGAAACATAGTTACCAGTTTTATTCTTCTTCCACAAAAAATCCCAAAGCTAATGTTCCTACTGAATCAGAGAGGCATGAATATTTTGGAGTAGATTTTCTGCCAGTTTTCCACCTGCAGATTAAATATATATGCTGCACTCTTGCAACTTTTGGCTTGCAGCACGTGTTGTAACCTTTCACTGTTTATTTGTCTCAGTTTTTGCATACTTACATTTATGTATGCAGCTGTACAGAGCCATTTTGTGCTATTATGCAGAAAGGTGGCCACATCAGGTGGCACCATAAGGGGATTGTGTAAGAAGCAAACTCAAAATCCACATTGAATAATTCAAAATCTCAAGCAACACTTTTCTGTACTGGTGTATGGATTTTCCTTTATTGAAGCATATGATTTATGGCAAGCTTCTGCCTATGTGCTTTTGGCACCGTTTGATTTCTGTTTCTGGTGCAAGTGCATTGTTGGTGAGTGTTCAGCAAAATACTTTCGACATGACACCATGGAGATGGCAGTAATCACAAAAGACAATTGCACTTGTTGCACATTGATGGTTTTGCTTTGAACTTAAAATTATTGACAATAATGTAAGTGTTCTGTATGATGAGATTTGCTTAGGAAATATTTGCATTTATCTACTTTTTTGTTTGTTATTTGTTGCTCTATTTTTACCAAACTCATATATGTTTAAGTAAAGACAGTAAGATAACAAGTTAAAGGAAGTTGGTTGATTTACTCTCTTACAATTGATGCTCCCTTTTTCCCCACCTTTCTTGTATATTATTTGTTTAGGGAAATTGTCACTAGAGTATGCCCTCCATCACAATTAAATTAAATACAATATATATAAACTATACACAAAAGGAAGATGAACACAATACACAATATTGTCAACTGAGTTCACTGATATCTGCATATGTTGTCACAGCCCTCCTGCCTTTAGCAGGAGATAAGTTAACTTCCCCTAACCCTATCCTTATTTTTTTTTCATAGTCTAAAGCATTTTCCTCTCTTTATCATGACTGTTTTTCATTCTGGCTATATTAAAATAATTAACTGAATTTTCTAGGTACATTACCAGTTGGGTTGAAAGTAGGGAATCACAATCTGAGCGATCAAATCTCATTGTGCTATTTGATAAATATATTCCTCCATGTCTGGAAGCACTACGCTTAAGATTTAAGAAGATTACGCCAATAGCTGAAATATCTCATGTGCACATGTTATGCCATTTATTAGATTGCCTTATAATTCCTGCTAATGTTCCAAATGATTGCTCAAAGGACTGGTATGAGATATATTTTGTTTTTGCTTGTATCTGGGCTTTTGGAGCTGCTATTTGCCAAGACCAGGTAATTTTCATTGGATTTTAATTTCTTTGAAATAATTTCTGTTTAGTCTTTAATGCTAATTTTAACATTTTCTTGTAGTTAATAGATTACAGGACAGAATTTTCAAAATGGTGGATGAATGAATTTAAAACTATAAAATTTCCATCACAGGGAACAGTCTTTAATTATTTTGTTGACAATGAAACCAAGAAGTTTACACCCTGGGATGAAAAAGTCAGTAAATTTGAATTGGACTATGATATACCTCTACAGGTAAGATAATTTTACAGAGTCATGAATGCTTTACATTAGCAGTATGATCACACCTTTGCTTTTGTGACTTTGTACTGCTAAACTTACACTTATGCTAATAATATACGTCTTCCCCATTGGTCTAAAAACTAAATCTACCTTTTTTAAATTGTTATTCAAAAAAAGTTGGGATACTTGATGCTTCCAGAGGACTGGAAAAGAATAATATTAGTACCAAACCATAAAAGAGGAGTGGGCTATATGCAAAATGTTTTGGACAAATTGGACATGATTGGCTAAATTAACAGTGTAGCACTAGAGCTTTCTAAAGCATTTGACAGAGTAAGCCATAAAATGGTAAAAGGTAAAAACTAGTGGATGGATGAAAAAGGGATTTCCTGGGTAGAAGAATTCTTTAAAAGGCAGAAGGCAAAGCTATAGTAAGCAATGCAATCTCAAAAGAAGTGGATGAGGAAATGGGAGTAAAACAGAGTAATGTCTTGGGACCATTCCTATCATCATTCTAATGAATGATTGTGTCAGTAATTTACAGCCATAAGTTAGGTTGTTTGCAGAATACTTAATATTACATAATAAGGTCAAAATGATAGAGGACAATGAACAGCTGCAACAGGGTAACTGGACAGTATTTCTGTTTCAGTAAGTCAACAAAGGATAAAATACATGCAAAGAATAGTCAGCTTATTAGGTGCACAGATAAAAAACTAAATATTGATTATGATTGTAGCGTTGGGAGGAATTGCTTTTTGAAGACTTGAAATGTACTTGGCATAATGTTTGACAAAAAACTCAACTGGATGGGACTCATTGGGACAAATTTCAAAATAAACGTTTTTTTCAAAGCCAGCTCTTTCAATTATATCAATAAACATCGAAGGTATATCACCAGAGAAAGAGATTTTATATCTGATATCTGTAAACACTCAAAATGTGACTTTTTATTGGTTCAAGAGACACATAGAGGTCCAAATGACAGAAGGCCAAAAATCAATGGAATGAACCTTATTAATGAGAGACCAAGTGAAAAGTATGGCAGTGCAGTTTTCGCCAAACCAGATCTAAAGATTCTTTCAACAGGGGTAACCTCAGATGGCGAAATAGAGATACTGACCACCGAAATCAAATCATGCACCGTGACATCAGTGTATAAGCCACCAAATGCCGAATTTAGATTCACAGAACCACCTAACTTCCACTCCCATCAAACAAAGATTGTTATGGGTGACTTCAATTGCCACAGTACATCCTGGGGCTACAGGGAAACTGATAAAAATGGAGAGGACCTTGAAGAATGGGTTGAACATATGGGCCTAATGCTAATATATGACCCAAAGTTGCCACCATCTTTTAGTAGTGGAAGATGGCAGGGTGGATACAACCCAGATAACATCTTTGTCAGTGAACACATTGCCAAACAGTCAAAGAAGAATGTTATGGAGCCAATCCCACGTACCCAACATAGACCAATTATCTGCACTGTTGAAGCAGTAGTGAAGCCAGAGTCTGTTCAGTTTAAAAGAAGATTCAATTTCAAACAAGCACAATGGGGAAAGTTCTCTCAAGAACTAGATGAGGAAGTGCTAAACCTCGACCCATCTCCAAATGCATACGACAAATTTATTGAAATAGTTAAAGCCATCTCACGGAAACATATTCCTCGAGGCTGTAGACTGGACTGGATAATGACTCCAAGTTTCTTCTTGAGAGATACGGGCACCTTTACGAAGAAGATCCTTTTTCTGAAGAAACCATACAGACAGGTGAAGATCTCCTACGCGCTGTGTCTACTGCTAGAAGAGATAAATGGTGCAATTTAATGTCAGATTTAAACATGAAACAGAATAGTCGTAAGGCTTGGAAATTACTGAAAAACCTCAATAGTGATCCAAGTAGCACTCCACCTAGTCTCCTTAAAATTAGTCCAAATCAAATAGCACACCAACTGCTACTGAATGGAAAGACTAGAAGAAGACCTGAAAAAAGAAAGTTCCAAAGGCACTCTGACGAGCAAGACCATCTTGGGAATCCATTCACACTGATAGAAGCCGCCTTGCAGTCTTTGAAGATTAACAAAGCTGCAGGCTTAGATGACCTGAGAACAGAGCAAATTAAAATGTTTGGCCCAGCTACAAAGCAGTGGATCTTGAATTTAATGAATGGCCTGCACCTACAACTTACAGATTGTCGCTTTTCGATGATTGCATTTCGTGTCGTATTTCTGTCTTAGCTCGTAATTTTACTTTTTTAAACTTTTATTTAAATAATAAGTAAACTTGTCTGACAATTAATAACCATTTATTAAAGTTTAATCATATGCTTTTAACTCCGAAGATTGCAGGTTCTTTTATCAAATAACTCCTCGTTTCAACTCGTGTTCATGCTCTCGCTCTAGCTCTCATTGATACCCAACTGTTACTATAGCAACCTCTTACTTACAGAGAGTAATCTATAAAACCTTTGTTCTTCGTTATGCCACAACCCCTCCCAAGTTTACCATATATTTAAAAGTAAAAAATTATGGTAAACTTTATATGAGGTTGGACGTAAGAACTTTGCATTCTTCGGGATCTTTTTACAATAAATGATCACAATTTGCATTCTTATAACTGATAGCACACAGAACCAAAACAAAATCCCAATGTCCTGTCATGGTCGCTATGTCGCATTTCGATGATTGCATTTCGTGTCGTATTTCTGTCTTAGCTCGTAATTTTACTTTTTTAAACTTTTATTTAAATATTAAGTAAACTTGTCTGACAATTAATAACCATTTATTAAAGTTTAATCATATGCTTTTAACTCCGAAGATTGCAGGTTCTTTTATCAAATAACTCCTCGTTCCAACTCGTGTTCATGCTCTCGCTCTAGCTCTCATTGATACCCAACTGTTACTATAGCAACCTCTTACTTACAGAGAGTAATCTATAAAACCTTTGTTCTTCGTTATGCCACAAGATCCCCAAGATCTGGCGGAAAGCCAAAGTTGTGGCCCTGCTAAGGCCTGGAAAGGAACCAACAGATCCAAAAACTTCCTACCAGTTTCACTCCTTTGTCATTTATACAAAGTCTTGGAGAGATTGATCCTCAATCGTATCTCAGAGTGCATTGACAAATTGCTTATAAAGGAACAGGCTGGTTTTCAACCTGGTTGGTCATGCTGTGGCCAAATTCTTAACCTCACACAGTATATAGAGGATAGGTATGAAAGAGGACAGGTTACAGGTGTGGCATTCATCGATCTCACAGCGGCGTATGATACAGTCAACCACAAAATTTTGATAAGTAAGGTATATTCCATCACAAAAGACTACCATCTTACACAAGTCATCCAGTGTTTACAACAAAACAGAAGGTTTTACGTCACCCTCCACAATAAGAAGAGTTGATGGAGAACTCAGAAGAATGGCCTCCCTCAGGGTAGTGTGCTGACCCTGCTCTTGTACAACATATATACAAATGATCAACCAATTATTCCTGGAACAAGAGCATTCATTTATGCTGATGACACAGCAGTTGCAGCTCAAGGCACAACCTTTGAGGCGGTGGAGGTGAAGCTGACAACAGCTCTTGAAGATATGGCCAAGTATTATGATGCTAATCACTTGTAGCCCAACCCTGGAAAAACACAGGTCTGTGCATTCCATCTGAGAAACAAAGAAGCCAGAAGGAAGTTGAACATCAACTGGAGGGGGCAACAACTACTACACTGCGACACACCTAAATATCTAGGAGTAAAGCTTGATCAATCTCTCACATTCAAAACCCATTGTGAGGATCTGAAACTTAAAGTATCTGCCTGGAACAACATCATCCGGAAACTTACAAGTACCTCCTGGGGAGCACAGAATACTCAGCACCAGTTTGGCAAAACTCTGCACATGCTAAGCAGGTTGATATAGCATTGAATGATACTGGTTTCATTGTAACAGGTTGCCTAAAACCAACTCCTATTAGTAAAATATACCAAATCATGGGTATAGCACCACCTGACGTTCGTAGGAAAAAAGCTGCAGAGAGGGAGAAGAGGAAAAGAGAAACAGACCCCAGACACCCTTTGTTTGGACACGAACATCAACCCACAAGGCTGAAGTCAAGGAAGAGCTTCGTACAATCAACTACAGCCATAACATCTACTGGAGCACGCCGTCTAGAACTATGGCGAAATTCGTTGCCTGAAGAACAGTGGTGGAACATCAAAGAGGCACCGGCTGCGGGATGTAATCAGCCATATGCTATTTGGAAGGCTCTAAACAGATTAAGAACTGAAGTGTCCCGATGTAAATATAATATTAAAAAATGGGGGTACACTAATGACAAATGATCTATGTGAATGT
>JARYHS010008075.1:6398577-6537882 GCA_031002005.1 Vandiemenella viatica | reverse complement strand
GGGCAGCTTGTTTCCTAAAGCCAAATGTTTCTTTGCCAGCTTTCATTATTTCGGTCTTTAATGCATTCCATTTGTCCTCGGTTGAGCTCCGTTCACAGTTACTTCTTAGACCTGAGTCTGCCATTTCTGCAAATTTTTCTCTTGTGCTAGATTGTTTCAGCTTATTCACTGCCAGTCTGTTCTGCTTATGCTTCTTCCTTATTCACTTTAATTTCAGCCTGCACTTCATTACTATCAAATTATGGTCCGAGTCTATGTCTGCTCCTGGGTACGCTTTACAGTCTAGAACTTGATTCCTGAATCTCTGTTTGATCATGATATAATCTAGCTGATATCTGCCTGTATCCCCAGGACGTTTCCTGGTGTATATTCTTCTTGCATGGTTCTTAAACAGTGTGTTCGCCACTACTAGCTTATATCTTTCACAAAATTCTAGCAACCTGCTTCCTCACTCATTTCTTTCTCCTAGACCAAAACTTCCTACAGTATTCCCCTCTTTTCCTTCTCCTACTATTGCATTCCAATCACCCATGATTATTAGATTTTCCTCCCCTTTCACATATTGGATTAATTCTTCAATTTCAGCGTATATTTTTTCTATTTCTTCGTCATCTTCCTGTGACGTTGGCATATATACTTGCACTAATGTGGTTGGGACTGGCTTAGTTTCTAACCTCATTAAAATAATCCTGTCACTAAACTGTTCATAATAACTCACCCGTTTCCCTACTTTCTTATTCATTACAAATCCTACACCAGTGACTCCACTGACAGCTTGTGTGCTAATTATCCTGTGCTCCCCAGACCAGAAATCCTGTGCATCCTTCCATTTAATCTCACTAATCCCAACAACATCTAACTTAAGTTGTTCCATCTCCCTTTTTAAGTTTTCTAACCTACCTGCCCTATTCAGACTTCTAACATTCCACGCTCCGACTTGTAGAATGTTTCTATCCATTCTGATGACTCCTCCCTGAGCAGTCCCCACCCGGAGATCCGATTGGGGGACTATTTTACCTCCGGAATATTTTACCCAGGAAGAAGCCATCACGATATATGTAATTTGAGAGGATTACATGTCCACGGGATACCCTTTGGGTCTTTAATGCAGTGGTTTCCAGTTAACTTCTGCATCCCCATGCCGTTGATCATTTCTGATTCATCCGCCTTTAGGGGCCGTTTCCAACTCCAATGGCAAGAGGGTGCCCTGAACCACTCCCCGCTCTTCCGCCCTCCTTTCGGAGGCCGTTGGCAAGCAGTGGGTGACTCCTTATACCAGGAATCTTTCAGTCGCCAGAGCCTCGTCAGTGCAAACAGGGTGCATCACGTGAAGGAGAGGTTGACATTTGGTTGGAAAAGACTAGTATTGTCTTTCCCAAACCCTTACACCCCGAAAACTAAATATGTGACAATAAAAGAACACAGATGTTCAAATACGTTGGTGAAATTTTGAGTCCCAATGTTAATGAAAAGGCTGCAGTTGAAGTAGGGCGAGAAAGATGGAAACATCTTTCAGGATTTTTCAAAATTACTCTCCCATCAGGTGAAATACAAGCACTATAGTACGGTAGTGAAGCAAGAATGTTTATACACAGTAGAAACACTAGCCAGAAAGGGGTTGACAGAAATAGAAAAGAAACAAACAAGGTTTCTAAGGAAGTGTTGGGGCCAAAAAAGTGACAGGAAGCAAATTTAATTTCCGTTTGAGATCGAACGAAAAATTATATGACAAGTTTAAAAAAGGTATCAAATACAATTAAGAAAAGGAGATTAGCTTTCTATGGACACATCAAGAGAATGGAACCAGAAAGAATGGCAAAGAAAATATTCAACTTTCAAGAGAACAGGAAGACTCAAGTTCCATGGGTGAAGGAGGTACATCAAGATCTGAAAAGATATGGGATCATCATGGAAGACATACAAGACAGGAAATTATTCAGAGGAAAAATTGCGGAGGTAAAGGATTTGGCTGAAGAAAAACCAATCAGGAAAAAGAGGACATTTTCAGAGGAAGAAAAGGCAAGAGTGAGTCTGAGAATGAAAGAGTACTGGCAATGAAGGAAGGAAGGAAACTCAGAAGAGGAAGTAGTCCATAGATGGCAGAAACGAAAAGTAAAAAAATAAATAAAATAATAATATAATAGTTATAAAGTACCGTAATTTGAAATTTAAAGGGAGAAAAATTGAATTTTAATACTGAAACTTGATGATCTTGCCACATGTGACTTTTAGAAATTAATGAGTCTTAAACAAGTAGACATACAAGAAAAGTTGTCAAAGCTTAAAAGATTCTAAATAAGTTAAGTGTAAGGCCTAGATGTTAGCCGGGGGCTAACAACACTCTGCCTTAACTTTGAACAATTAAGTTCATGACCAGTGTAGTCTTCTGACACCTTAACATTTAATAAAGCAGTCACCACACATTTGTATTATACACCCCAAATGTGAAGGATACAATTAAATAAGTTTACTTGACACAGTTTTAGGATCACAAAATACTTGTATTCTTGAAAACGCTTCTCTAACAATGGTTGTACCAACATTGTGAATAAATCATTGGACAGCAGTTCCTTGGATGATTGTCAGGTTAAACAAATTCACTTGAGAAGACAAACACTTGATAAGTCCCCTTACCTTAAGTGAGAGAATGATTATGGCATGTTAAATTATGCCACAACAACTACCCACGTGGAGCAGTTTGCTTCCCAAACTGACATGAAGTAAAGGGTTTAAAATCTGATGGAAGACTGGGTATTTTCAAGATAGCTGCAGGTCCTTTTATTAACTTTCAGATTTCTATGACGTAAGCAAAAACTTTCAAAAATTAATATCTCCCAATGTGGATAGTTTAACTTGCAATTAAGACATTGACTTCCTAATATCGCATTCTATCAATCTCAGTTTAATTCATCCTTCAAAAGGATTTCTATAAGATTAACCTTGAAGTCTCTTACATCATTAGCTTGCCATGACTTGCCACACTTCCCCAACAATTCACTACAATCTATTTTCAAAATCTTAATTATCTTATCGCAAACTTTTTACAGAAACCAATATACATTTGAAATGCTCTTAATTTAAGCTATCTTCTGACATAAATTTCTCAATTTTTTTTTTTTTTTTTTTTTTTGTCTTAGTTAAAGCTTCAAATTAAACTTTGTCTAATTTGTTACTTTTACATTCAAAATATGCTAGAAGGTGCTGACTGTAGCTGATATTAAAGATCAGCTGAATCTTTGCTCTATTCAAAGTTATTTCAAAACTTAGATTTCAGCCTTCCTAACCGTATGCCTTAAAAATGTAAACAAATCAAATTCCTCTTAAACTAAATTTTTCTGAGGATACTAAATACACTTTAAAATGATTCTTATGGTGAGCATTAGTCGCGAAAATGAATGCTAGAAAATCTGTTCATCTTGAAAACTACTTTACTTGAAATTTCTGTCTCCTACATAAGCAAACTCAAAATGGACCTAAAGAATATGTTACTACTGGGGTGGTTAGTAGAAATGCTTTTGGCGAGCTAATAGGTACCTTACACAAGCCATAAAATATAGAAATTCCAAGGAAATCTGAGAAAATAGTAAACAGATTGGCGACCAAAACATAATATATGAACCCAGCAGAATCTTCAGATTAAAGAATAAGAGAAACCAAGTAAAGAACATCATAATCCATGGTTAAAGCTAAAGATAAGATCTGTGCATAACCCCAATATACATTTCAGCATTACAGGATTTCCATTTCTGGGAACCTTATGGAGTAGTTATCACCAAAGAGGTTTTAAATGTGCCAGTTAATGAAGTCATTGGGAAAACAGGATATCCTATTTTCAAGAAATAGAGAATATTATATAAACTCAATCATTTAGTAGTAACTTTTTAATACTCGCTGATAATGATGAGAAAGAACCTCCAAAAATGTTGATATCTGAAGTGTACTTCGCTAACCTGGCTATTCTGTTACTAGGTCCATGATAAGACACAGTTTTTATTTGAGCTTTCAACTGAGAGTAGTAGTCTTCTAGTTTTTAGTACAGCCTTTGGCCAGATACAGCTATCATTTCTGGAGAATCAACTAGCCCATTGACAACTGTCAAACAAAAGTCAGATCAGCTACTTGTCTGCAACTAATTAGGTTACTGACCTTATATAAATTTCATTGAAATTAATTACAACCTCATAATACATAGCATAAAGATTTACATAATTTCAATACGACTGATTTTTAATTGTTGTCAATGGAGACCACACAACAGACGGACACTCCAGTATGGGCTTAGTGAATGATGAGAAAAGAAGTATCAACATTTTGGTATTCCTGAACTCATTGCTAGCTCTATAAAAAAGACTTAGGTTTTGATATGTTTGAAGTGTAATGTAGTTAATATATTTAGATAATAATAATAATAAAATGTTGCTGATGACATGCAAATAATTACTGTATGCCAAAGTTAGTCCCAGATGTTTCATTTATGTTTCATAGTCAACAAGGTGTGATGTAAATTTTACATGCTAAAGAACTTAGAAGAGAGTTAATATTTAATGGCATTCAGGTCCTGATTGTCTGCTCCAGTGGCAGTTTCCCTACACATCCATTTTCTCCCTTTCTTGTACCCACAACCTTTGCCATTTGCAATTTTTAATATTAGATTCGTTCAGATTTTGTTAAATTACTCATCACTTTTCCTAGCATTATTTGAAATCCCTGACTTCCTTACCTATGAATGAATGGCTAAAGTTGAATGTCAGCATGTGGGCATTTTTTCCCTTCCTTCCTTGGATCACTCTTATTTCTCCCACTAATATGTTTCTATATCTCATCGCCAACATACAAATTATACACTCCCCTCCTGCGATTTTCCAATGAATCCTATTTTGGCTCTGTTATCATGTCAGTTACTGATTGTTTTCTGCAGTAATTTCTGGAGACAAATCTAGCAGCCCTTCCTTGCATCCCCTCCAATTCCTGTACATAATTTGTGGATTCCATTCTACGAGGCGTATTTTTTAAGTAAGTACCGTTTTGTCACACCGTGGGTGCAGCGCTACGGTCGGCGTATTGCGAATGCGCACTGGGTACCTGCATCTCTTGCCTACGCACTGACGCCATTACAGTACAATTCTTCCTTGTTTACGTTGTTCACTGAGTGTTTGAGTTGCCTCCGATAATTGTGAGTCCCGCCAACTGTGAAGAACGGGCTGTTATAAGATTTCTTTGTGCTAAAGGCCTAAAACCGATCGATATTCATCGTGAGATCTGTGCTGTTTACGGAAAAAACATTATGAGTGATGGAATGGTGAGAAAGTGGGTGAGAGCATTTAAAGATGGGCGCACAAATGTGCATGATGAACAACGTGTCAGGGAAAAGCCGGATGCTGGGGTTGGTATCGGCTTCAGCACCTGAACCTGAAGTCTTCCAAAAGTTGTCAAAGTTCTGAAAAGTTCTATTACCGTGTTAAAACCTGTAGAATGCTAACTGTAATAATTACCACGGTCGCCACTTATAGCTTTACCTCCTGTAAGAAAGGTACTAATATAGGAATGAAAGTCTGAATCCTGATAACTGAGATATATTCTTGAAAATTTTCACATAAATTACAAAAGTCACAGTTAGCAATGGCAATTGGAGAAAAATCGTCAGCCGAAGATTACAAATTATGAAACAGAGCAAAACTGCACTAACCCAAAGGAACTTTACATCTTCTATTTACACATGCCGAAAACTGTTAGTCTGAATGTAGGTTATGCTGAATTTTGAAAATGGCGCCGGTCAGGAATGGCTCCGGTCGGCCATCATGCCTAACTTCCCATCATGCACCACACATTTCTAGCCCGTCTTGTACGAACTCGTCAACCGGAGCTCTACATCTTGCCCTGACCAAGACTTTAGATACACTGTGTAAAAACATGGCGGCTCAGTTCCTTTTATCAAACTGACCTACTGGCCGAGACAATAGTCTATCTGGAAAAAGAACCTGTTAACTGTGTACTACCAGAAATTCACAAAATGAAGAGCGTAATGAGACAAGTGTCGTGAAGTGTTTGGTTAGGGTTTTAAAGCTTCCAGACCAGTGAAAATGAATTTTGAAGTTTGGTTAATTTAAAAGCACATTTGAATCGCGTAATGTTAAATGTCCTACTACGTCACAGGAAAAATGCCAACTCTCAAAGCCTTAAAATCTGAAGTTAATACTATTTTCAAATCGTTCTCTGGCCTCTGCTGAGCTCAGTGATGTAAAAATCTTTCAAATCGGTTAATTCTATCGGAAGTTATGGAATTTCTAAATTTTACTGTTTCCCGTTGTGCAACCAAATATTCTGCTTTTTATTTAAAGCCGGTTGTGTCCTGAAACTAAATTTAAATTGAACCTTTATTTAATTTAAGCACTTTAGAAAAGTTTTTAGTCTGTTAAACATGTTAGTTTATGAGTTATTGAATTTTAAAGTTTCGATTTTACGGCGCCATTACCGGTTGGCTGTTATTTACTTATATTTCCAATTTATTGGTTGATTGTTACCGGAAACTTAAATAATATTAACTGGCTGGTTATTTTACTTGGTTACATTTACTTTTAAAGCTTTGAAGTTGTTTAGATGTTGAACTAGCTCCCATGTGGAGATGCATTAAACTTCATATTTATTGCTTTAAATTGGTCTGGAGCTGCGAGTTATTAGTGAATTTAATATCAGATGGTGAAATTCTAATTATGAAAGTGCTTTACAGTGTTTAATTTAGTGGAATATTAGTGCTATGGTAGTGTAAACAAACCTGTGTTTTCTGCTTCATGGATTATTATTGATTACACTCATTTAGGTAAGTTTATGGTTATATTTTACCTGAAACTTCTTATTTATGGTTGCTATGTACTATTTATTTACTTTACCATGCTCGAAGTGTTGTTATCTCGATTTTAACTGTGGTACCGTGTACTGAAGTTAACCTCAAACTTTGTCGGATTTTAACGGAATCTTAAAAATAGAGCGAAGGGTACCTTACAAACGCAGTGGGTGTCCTTCGGTCGTTAATGAAAGTTTGGTGCAGAAAGTGGACAATAAGGTGAGAGAAAACAGACGCTTTATGATTTCTTCCTTGTGTGATGACTTTCATAATGTTTCTCGTAGTGTTTTGTATGGCATTGTGATCGAGCATTTGATTTAGCAAAAATTGTGCTCACGTTGGGTACCGAAAATGTTAACGGATGTGCACAAAACCAAACATTTAGGCAGTGCATTGGTTTTCCTTGAGTGGTACCACAACAATGGTTATGATTTCTTAAGCCAAATTGTTACGGGCGATGAGACATGGGTGGCCTACATCACACCTGAATCAAAGCAACAGTCCATGGAATGGCGGCATTTAGATTCACCCAAAAACGTGAAGTTCAAGCAAACGATTTCTACCCGGAAAATCATGTGCACAGTTTTTTGGGCCAGCAAAGGAGTATTGCTTGTGGAATTTCTGCCTCGTAATGAGACAATCAATGTAGCAGCTTATTGTGAGACATTCAACAATCTGAGCCGTTCAATCCAGAACAAGAGACGTGGCAAGTTGAGCAAGGGCATCATTTTGCTGCATGACAATGCCCGTCCACATGTGGCTAATCAGACCAAAGATCTCATCACATCTTTTCGATGGGAAACTCTAGATCATCCTCCGTACAGCCCTGATCTGGCGCCCAGTGACTACCATCTGTTACTGCACTTGAAGAAACACCTGAGTGGTCAGCGTCTTGAAGACGATAATGAAGTCAAAACAGTTGTGATGTAGTGACTAACAAGTCAGGCGGCAGACTTCTATGAGGAGGGTTTTCAAAAACTGGTACTATGTTATGACAAGTGCCTCGATATTGAAGGGAATTATGTAGAAAAGTAGAGTAAGGTACAGGCTTTCATGTAAAAATAAAATTGTTGAGATATATTTGCACATCTTTTTTTAATTTCAGAACGGTACTTACTTAAAAAACTTGCCTTGTACACCACAATTTTCAAGCAATGGTCGGATGAATGATTTGAAAATCAAATCCCTCACTTCTTTGATACATCCCAACATCACTTTCTCCAGTAAACAAAATATTTTTAAACCTCATCTTACCACTTTCCCAATTATTTATTTATTTCTCGTGTCCAGGACATAACAAGTTGAAAAAACAAATAACATTAATTAATTAATATTAAACTATAAACACAATTAAATAGAATGTGACCAGAATTCCGCAATCTTGATGGCCTTCTCGTTTGCCCTGTAAAGGTCATCGATATTGCAGGTTTCAGAGAGATTCCTGCATATCAGAAGATGTTGCGGGTTCTGAAGCTCGCCACATTCACATAGATCATTGTCATTAGTGTACCCCCATTTTTTAATATTATATTTACATCGGGACACTTCAGTTCTTAATCTGTTTAGAGCCTTCCAAATAGCATATGGCTGATTACATCCCGCAGCCGGTGCCTCTTTGATGTTCCTCCACTGTTCTTCAGGCAACGAATTTCGCCATAGTTCTAGACGGCATGCTCCAGTAGATGTTATGGCTGTAGTTGATTGTATGAAGCTCTTCCTGGACTTCAGCCTTGAGGGTTGAGGTTCGTGTCCAAACAAAGGGTGTCTGGGGTCTGTTTCTCTTTTCCTCTTCTCCCTCTCTGCAGCTGTTTTCCTACGAACGTCAGGTCGTGCTATACCCATGATTTGGTATATGTTACTAATAGGAGTTGGTTTTAGGCAACCTGTTACAATGCAACCAGTATCATTCAATGCTATATCAACCTGCTTAGCATGTGCAGAGTTTTGCCAAACTGGTGCTGAGTATTCTGTGCTCCCCAGGAGGTACTTGTAAGTTGCCGGATGATGTTGTTCCGGGCAGATACTTTAAGTTTCAGATCCTCACAATGGGTTTTGAATGTGAGAGATCGATCAAGCTTTACTCCTAGATATTTAGGTGTGTCGCAGTGTAGTAGTTGTTGCCCCCTCCAGTTGATGTTCAACTTCCTTCTGCTTTCTTTGTTTCTCAGATGGAATGCACAGACCTGTGTTTTTCCAGGGTTGGGCTACAAGTGATTAGCATCATAATACTTGGCCATATCTTTAAGAGCTGTTGTCAGCTTCACCTCCACCGCCTCAAAGGTTGTGCTTTGAGCTGCAACTGCTGTGTCATCAGCATAAATGAATGCTCTTGTTCCAGGAATAATTGGTTGATCATTTGTATATATGTTGTACAAGAGCGGGGTCAGCACACTACCCTGAGGGAGGTCATTCTTCTGAGTTCTCCATCAACTCTTCTTATTGTGGAGGGTGACGTAAAACCTTCTGTTTTGTTGTAAACACTGGATGACTTGTGTAAGATGGTAGTCTTTTGTGATGGAATATACCTTACTTATCAAAATTTTGTGGTTGACTGTATCATACGCCGCTGTGAGATCGATGAATGCCACACCTGTGTAAGGTTAAGAATTTGGCCACAGCATGACCAACCAGGTTGAAAACCAGCCTGTTCCTTTATAAGCAATTTGTCAATGCACTCTGAGATACGATTGAGGATCAATCTCTCCAAGACTTTGTATAAATGACAAAGGAGTGAAACTGGTAGGAAGTTTTTGGATCTGTTGGTTCCTTTCCAGGCCTTAGCAGGGCCACAACTTTGGCTTTCCCCCAGATCTTGGGGATCTGTAAGTTGGAGGTGCAGGCATTCATTAAATTCAAGATTCACTGCTTTGTAGCTGGGCCAAACATTTTAATTTGCTCTGTTCTCAGGTCATCTAAGCCTGCAGCTTTGTTAATCTTCAAAGACTGCAAGGCGGCTTCCAGTTCTATCAGTGTGAATGGATTCCCAAGATGGTCTTGCTCGTCAGAGTGCCTTTGGACCTTTCTTTTTTCAGGTTTTCTTCTAGTCTTTCCATTCAGTAGCAATTGGTGTGCTATTTGATTTGGACTAATTTTAAGGAGACTAGGTGGAGTGCTACTTGAATCACTATTGAGGTTTTTCAGTAATTTCCAAGCCTATTCTGTTTCATGTTTAAATCTGGCATTAAATTGCACCATTTATCTCTTCTAGCAGTAGACATAGCGCGTAGGAGATCTTCACCTGTCTGTATGGTTTCTTCAGAAAAAGGATCTTCTTTGTAAAGGTGCCCGTATCTCTCAAGAAGAAACTTGGATTCATTATCCAGTCCAGCGACATAAGTTGTTCTACAGCCTCGAGGAATATGTTTCCGCTAGATGGCTTTAACTATTTCAATAAATTTGTCGTATGCATTTGGAGATGGGTCGAGGGTTAGCACTTCCTCATCTAGTTCTTGAGAGAACTTTCCCCAATGTGCATGTTTGAAATTGAATCTTTTTTTAAACTGAACAGACTCTGGCTTCACTACTGCTTCAACAGTGCAGATAATTGGTCTATGTTGGGTATGTGGGATTGGCTCCATAATATTCTTCTTTGACTGTTTGGCAATGTGTTCACTGACAAAGATGTTATCTGGGTTGTATCCACCCTGCCATCTTCCACTACTAAAAGATGGTGGCAACTTTGGGTCATATATTAGCATTAGGCCCATACGTTCAACCCATTATTCAAGGTCTTCTCCATTTTTATCAGTTTCGCTGTAGCCCCAGGATGTACTGTGGCAATTGAAGTCACCCATAATAATTTTTGTTTGATGGGAGTGGAAGTTAGGTGGTTCTGTGAATCTAAATTCGGCATTTGGTGGCTTATACACTGATGTCACGGTGCATGATTTGATTTCGGTGGTCAGTATCTCTATTTCGCCATCTGACGTTACCCCTGTTGAAAGAATCTTTAGATTTGGTTTGGCAAAAACTGCACTGCCATACTTTTCACTTGGTCTCTCATTAATAAGGTTCATTCCATTGATTTTTGGCCTTCTGTCATTTGGACCTCTATGTGTCTCTTGAACCGATAAAAAGTCACATTTTGAGTGTTTGCAGATATCAGATATTAAAATCTCTTTCTCTGGTGATATACCTTCGATGTTTATTGATATAATTGAAAGAGCTGGCTTTGAAAAAAACTGTTTATTTTGAAATTTGTCCCAATGAGTCCTATCCAGTTGAGTTTGTTGTCAAACATTATGCCAAGTACATTTCAAGTCTTCAAAAAGCAATTCCTCCCAATGCTACAATCATAATCAATATTTAGTTTTTTATCTGTGCACCTAATAAGCTGACTATTCTTTGCATGTATTTCATCCTTTGTTGACTTACTGAAACAGAAATACTGTCCAGTTACCCTGTTGCAGCTGTTCATTGTCCTCTATCATTTTGACCTTATTATGTAATATTAAGTATTCTGCAAACAACCTAACTTCTGGCTGTAAATTACTGACACAATCATTCATTAGAATGATGATAGGAATGGTCCCAAGACATTACTCTGTTTTACTCCCAATTCCTCATCCACTTCTTTTGAGATTGCATTGCTTACTATAGCTTTGCCTTCTGCCTTTTAAAGAATTCTTCTACCCAGGAAATCCCTTTTTCATCCATCCACTAGTTTTTACCTTTTACCATTTTATGGCTCACTCTGTCAAATGCTTTAGAAAGCTCTAGTGCTACACTGTTAATTTAGCCAATCATGTCCAATTTGTCCAAAACATTTTGCATATAGCCCACTCCTCTTTTATGGTTTGGTACTAATATTATTCTTTTCCAGTCCTCTGGAAGCATCAATTATTTATTTATTTATTTTTTATTTATTTTATTTGGCCTGAAGCGCCAAATGGCACTATACAGCCATCAGCTATTTATACAGATAATTGGCTTGGTACAAATGAGTAAAGCATTGTACAGATAAACAAATTTACAGGATAATTATAATAAACTAATAATTTCACATCAGATAGAATATTTCTCAAAAAAATACATGCATGTTTACAAAATGAAGGATTAGTAAAACAATTAAATAGTGGACTCTGTACCAACAGTGCACAAACAAAAATTACAGTATAATTAAAATATAAAGGAGATTTTTATATACACATTAAATTATTATTTATATACAGGAATTAACACATTATAAAAAGGACTTATTTGCCTAAATCTTAATGTTTGTTGCTTTTATAAAACTGGCTAACAATTTATATACAATCACATTGTTGCCATGCAACAGACAAGAAATACTTGTTGGAAAAGGTATACCAAAGTTGTTAAGATCTTTCAAGAATTTAGGTCTGTGGGCTATATATCTTGGACAAGCGAAAAATATATGGTTTGTGTCACCTACTTCCGTATTGCAATATTCACAGATATCTGAATTTATGATGGTTAGACGACGTAGGTGCTGTGCGAATATACCGTGATTGAAACGTATTCTAATTATTGTGGTGATAACCCCCCTATGTTCCAAGGAGCTGGAAAACCAGGGACGGGTAGGAATTCTGGGCTGGATATTGCCATAGTATTGTCCCCTTGTTTTTCTACTGATGTCCCATTCACTCTGCCATTTGTTCATTACCTTGATTTTTATTTGTGGTAGATAGTCCGTATACGGTAACCGAGTTTTGAGGGCGACACCTATTCTAGCTGCTTGCTTTGCCAACTCATCTACTTTTTCGTTAAAGACCACCCCTGCATGCTCCTTCACCCAGAGGAAATTGATTGCTCTGTTTCTTCATGAGCATTCTACTACCTGTTGAACTATATTTACTATAATCTGATTAGTTCTCTTGCCCCAATATTTGGTTTGAATAGAGTTCAACACGCTCTTAGAATCTGAGATGATGAGAAACTTCCTCTCTGTTAGTGTTGAGCAATACCTGACTGCCTCTAAAATAGCTAATGCTTCTGCAGTGTATATAGATGTAGTTGATGGAAGTTTATACATTCCTTGATACTTGGTGCAGGGACAGAAAAAGGCACATCCTACGTTACCTCCTGGGGCAGTTTTAGATCCATCCGTATATATATGCACGGTGTTATTCCAGTTTTCTGTAAGATACTTCTGTACTAACCCAACTTTTTTTGAATAACAATTTAAAAAAAGGTAGATTTAGTTTTTAGACCAATGGGGAAGACGTATATTATTAGCATAAGTGTAAGTTTAGCAGTACAAAGACACAAAAGCAAAGGTGTGATCATACTGCTAATGTAAAGCATTCATGACTCTGTAAAATTATCTTACCTGTAGAGGTATATCATAGTCCAATTCAAATTTACTGACTTTTTCATCCCAGGGTGTAAACTTCTTGGTTTCATTGTCAACAAAATAATTAAAGACTGTTCCCTGTGATGGAAATTTTATAGTTTTAAATTCATTCATCCACCATTTTGAAAATTCTGTCCTGTAATCTATTAACTACAAGAAAATGTTAAAATTAGCATTAAAGACTAAACAGAAATTATTTCAAAGAAATTAAAATCCAATGAAAATTACCTGGTCTTGGCAAATAGCAGCTCCAAAAGCCCAGATACAAGCAAAAACAAAATATATCTCATACCAGTCCTTTGAGCAATCATTTGGAACATTAGCAGGAATTATAAGGCAATCTAATAAATGGCATAACATGTGCACATGAGATATTTCAGCTATTGGGGTAATCTTCTTAAATCTTAAGCGTAGTGCTTCCAGACATGGAGGAATATATTTATCAAATAGCACAATGAGATTTGATCGCTCAGATTGTGATTCCCTACTTTCAACCCAACTGGTAATGTACCTAGAAAATTCAGTTAATTATTTTAATATAGCCAGAATGAAAAACAGTAATGATAAAGACAAGGAAAATGCTTTAGACTATGAAAAAAAAAAATAAGGATAGGGTTAGGGGAAGTTAACTTATCTCCTGCTGAAGGCAGGAGGGCTGTGACAACATATGCAGATATCAATGAACTCAGTTGACAATATTGTGTATTGTGTTCATCTTCCTTTTGTGTATAGTTTATATATATTGTATTTAATTTAATTGTGATGGAGGGCATACTCTAGTGACAATTTCCCTAAACAAATAATATACAAGAAAGGTGGGGAAAAAGGGAGCATCAATTGTAAGAGAGTAAATCAACCAACTTCCTTTAACTTGTTATCTTACTGTCTCTACTTAAACATATATGAGTTTGGTAAAAATAGAGCAACAAATAACAAACAAAAAGTAGATAAATGCAAATATTTCCTAAGCAAATCTCATCATACAGAACACTTACATTATTGTCAATAATTTTAAGTTCAAAGCAAAACCATCAATGTGCAACAAGTGCAATTGTCTTTTGTGATTACTGCCATCTCCATGGTGTCATGTCGAAAGTATTTTGCTGAACACTCACCAACAATGCACTTGCACCAGAAACAGAAATCAAACGGTGCCAAAAGCACATAGGCAGAAGCTTGCCACAAATCATATGCTTCAATAAAGGAAAAACCATACACCAGTACAGAAAAGTGTTGCTTGAGATTTTGAATTATTGAATTATTCAATGTGGATTTTGAGTTTGCTTCTTACACAATCCCCTTATGGTGCCACCTGATGTGGCCACCTTTCTGCATAATAGCACAAAATGGCTCTGTACAGCTGCATACATAAATGTAAGTATGCAAAAACTGAGACAAATAAACAGTGAAAGGTTACAACACGTGCTGCAAGCCAAAAGTTGCAAGAGTGCAGCATATATATTTAATCTGCAGGTAGAAAACTGGCAGAAAATCTACTCCAAAATATTCATGCCTCTCTGATTCAGTAGGAACATTAGCTTTGGGATTTTTGTGGAAGAAGAATAAAACTGGTAACTATGTTTCCATTTTATTCTTTAAAGAGTCTGTCATGCTAATCAGGTTCATATTTTGACAGTAACAATTGTAAGACTTAGTAAAAATGTGTCATCTCTATATAACTAATGTATACGCAATCTCATGCCAAGAAACTGTGAAATGATTCCGAAAGCTTCCATGGTCACTTGTTATATATCTATTATTTCACCTAAGCCATTCAGCAAGATGCGAGTTACATATAATGCATAGCGAATAACTTTTATAGTCACGTTCAATGGTAAAGCACTTTTCATCACAGAACATAACCTTGTTATATGTCAATTATCATGCTAAAACCATTCAGAAGGGGGTAAATCTCATACAGTTATATAGTAAAGAACTTTTATAACCATTTTCTTAACAAGAAAGTACTTTTTCAAATTAATTCTAAACCGTTTTCATAAAAGACATAAGATTCAAATAAGGTTGTTTTTCAGTCATGATGAATTTTGTTGCATTCATTTCCACTAAGAAAGCAGAGAATGAAAATCATTTTAAGGTGGTTTTTGTGTGCTTTTAAAATTTGATGTAAGGAGATATTTAAAAATCAAAATAATTTGATATTTTTAGAAAAAAGAGCTAGAACGATAAAAGTATGTTTAAACGAAAGAGAAAAATTTAGTTAGTAACAAACGTATAATAGTTTAGAGGTAACTTGATGTTTAAAGTAAGAAAAAAGGAAGTTTTAGTGTTGACATATGATAGCATCCCCCTGTGTGACTTTCAGAAATTAATAGCTCTTAAACGAGAATAATTATGAGAAAAGTTGTCTTGACTAAAAAGATTCGGAATAAATTAAACTATAACATAGTAAAATTTCGGGAAAATCCGAGTAAAATTAGTGTTGCACAAGAGTGGGGGCTTTTTCTAATTCACTAAATAATAGTGATTCCCTGCGGAAATACACCGGTGTTCCATGGCGATTCAGCAATAGATAAGCCTAGCCTACATAAAGCCGACCAGTGCAAGGAGTCAGAAAAATAGTTTACAAACAGTTTTACAGAGCTGGCAGTCTTGGATAGTTTCCAAACAGTTTTTAAGCAGGTAGTTTTGAAGTAGCACTAGGCGTTGCTCTGAAAGGGTAAATTTCAACATGTAACTACTGAAAATTCAACTATCTCGCCTTGGAAAAAGTTCGTGACTGACTCATTCACTTTAAAGAAACTTTAAGCTAAACTCAGTGAAAGAACTTTTGACAATAGTTTGAGAAGTCAACGGAAGCAGTGTTTGAAAAATACCTTGAAGCTCATTCTAATTTTGGGGTTGCAAATAGAAAATACGTTTGCAAGAGTGAATGCTTCATCAGTGTTGTGCCTTGAAGGATAACCTGTATCTTCTTATGTGATTTCGAAGTTCAATTTGCCTATATGTTTTCAACAAGTGTAATCTGATACCAGTGTTAACTTCAGCAAACTTTCAGAATATATTTTAAATTCGTAACTACAAGTGACTTTCTTTCATTTATGTATGACCTGTTAGCTATTACAGGGTAAACTAATAGCTTGGCGACCGGTTTAAAGAACTACAGCATCTTCGAGAAAAGGTATCAGTTATACAAGCAACACGATCAAGTTAATGAATAATGTTTGAGCCCCATGCAAGCACATATTTGTGACTCACTGTATGCGTTATTTTAATTCTCCGGGTGGAGCCGTATCGATTTATTAAAATCTAACGTTTCTGCCATCGTGCTGTGGCTTTCACCAGAGGACTGCTTTTTCAGTTGCTGCTATCACCTTATTTAGTAGCTGGAAGTGAGCATGCACACCCTAACTGACCACTGTGACGTCACCACGCCCAGTGTAGGTGGAATGATGGAGTCATTCGTCTTGGGTTTTCCTGAGCAGGTATGACCAAATACGGCCAAGTTTTAAACCACTATCAGCATTCATGTTGTTTGGCTGTTTCTGTAATTCCAAAGCCTCTCTTATATGCTTAGGCCACCAGCTGCTCTCAATGGCTACAACGCTAGTCTTGTAAAATAAAATAGAATGGCCACTACCGGCTGAATGTAGAACTACAGCGGATTTGCTTGCGTCATTATTTTTCAAATGACTGGCATGCTCATCAAGCCTCTCCTTTATAGTGCATCCAGTTTTCCTAATGTATACCTTGTCAGAACTACAAGGAATTTCATACACTCCTGGTGTTTGCAAATGATCCCTCTTATTTTTAACACTGATAAGGATTCAGGATAACTTCCTAGGGGCCTTGTATATGGAATAGATGTTCTTCTTTTTAAGATACTGACCAATCTTATCCATCATTCCATGGATATACAGCAGGATGGCCACTGCCTTGTTAGGTGGTTTGTTGTTCTCCGCCGACAATGCTGCAGTGTGAGACAAAGTGGAAGGGTCAAGGCGTGCCAAGAACGGGAGCTGGTTGTCTATTTCAATCTCTATAGTAAAATTGATCTTATCATGGGCTCTTTTTAAAAGATTGTTGAAGACATGAAGTGACTATTCCACGGGACCAGATGACAAAGGTGTCATCCACAAATCTCAGCCATAGTAATGGCTTCAAGGGGGAGTTATGGATAACTTCAGCTTCAAAAGCTTCCATAAATAAGTCAGCGACTACTGGGGACAGTGGGCTTCCCATGGCAGCTCCTTCCTTCTGTTGGTACCCTCATGCTGACTCTCACCATCATCCTGTGATTAAAAGTGGAGTTTTAAAAACATTAACTCTCCGCGCATCCATGGTATGTGATGAAGCGAGAATGGACACTGAAAAGAGAAATTTAAAGGAGACATTTCCAGCCAATGGCTACAGCTTAGCTGATTGTGATAAAGCCTTGGCATGCCTTGACTGCTCCACTTTGTCTCACACTGCAACATCATCAGCGGAGAGTAAAAAACGACCTGACAAGGCAGTGGCCGTCCTGCCATACATCCAAGGAGTGACGGATAAGATTTGTCGATTCTTAAAAAGAAGAACATCTGTCCCATATACAAGGCCCCTAGGAATTTTATCCAGCATCCTTACCAGCGTTTAAGATAAGAAGGATCATTTGCAAACACCAGGGATGTATGAAATTCCTTGTAGTTGTGGCAAGGTATACATTGAGGAAACAGGATGCACTATAAAGGAGAGGCTCAAAGCACATCAGACATTTGAAAAATAATGATGCAAGCAAGTCCGCTGTAGTTTTACACTTAACCGAAAGAGGCCATTCAGTTTATATGATAAGACTAGTGTTGTAGCCATTGAGAGCAGATGGTAGCCTAGGCATATAAGAGAGGCGTTGGAAATAGAGAAATGGGCAAACAACATGATTGCCGACAGTGGTTTGCAACTTGACCATATTTGGTCATACCTCATCAGGAAAACCCAAGACAAATGACCCCATCCTACCACCTACACTGGGCGTGGTGACGTCACAGCGGACGGTTAGCGTAAATGTGTGCTCACTTCCGGCTACTATGTAAGGTGGTAGGGCAACTGACAAAGCAGTCCTCTGATAAAAGCCACAGCACGATGGCAGAAATGTTAGGTTTTAATAAATTGATGAGGCTCCACCCGAGAACCAAAATAATACAAACTGTGAAATGCTGAGCCTAATAATTGAAAGGAATGCTACATACAAAAGGACTACATAAAATCATTGAGTTAGGCGATGTAACAATACAGTCGGTGTATGATACAATAATAAGTAAAAAATGATAGTAATTAGCTTATATTGGAGGTGACTGAATAACAGAAATTACAAATTATTTTAATCATTTCAGGGTTTATTAAGGAACAATGGTAGTATGATTAACAAATTAGAGTCATAAGGAAAGAAAATAAAAATGCTATTTGATTGATGATTGGTAATGGGGTATAAAATTTTCTAACATATCTATAACCTTGTTAAAAACACTTAGAAATAGTTTTATTCCACAGAACTAGAACAGAAAAGCATTTATACCAGCTATTCATAATAATAAAATACCTTTTAGTGTGATTTTAAAGCTGCCTTTGTAAAAGATATAAATTTCAATTGGAGTCTTTCAAGTATAACAGATTTAATTGCCTCTATTCTCACTCATGATAGAGAGCATTTTAAGGTGTATTTCACATGCTCAGAAAAGTTTAGTTTGGATAATATTTTGTTTTTGGTGTTATAAGACCATGTGATTAGAGGAAGCCAAACATAGGATTTCAAATAACTAGTAATGCAAAAAGCCACATCAAATCTTTTATCACCAGCTGTAGTCAGCACACTCTAGTACAATCTGTGCACAAAATTGGTCAATTAGATAAAGTATGAGTACAATTTTTAATTAAGAGAATACGATTAAAATCTAAAATAAACAAGATAAAAGTGGGAAATTAACTTCAGAAGATAGATAAAATCAAGCTGATTAAATTATGTAATAGTTTCACGAAAAAGTTAAGATTTAGACAGAATAAATAAGATTTTCCATATTGCATTTTTGGACTCTTTATAGAACTTCCCACGAGGCAGTGACATGATAGAATTAAATTTTTAAATAGTAGAAACACTCTTGAAGGAAAAGTAAGAATTCCAGATGACGCGCAAATTGTACGATGAGACATGTTTTATTCATAGTTCAAGACTAGCTGTTCCCGCGACTTCGTCTGCGTGGAATAGTTATTTTGGCATCATATTTATTTTTGCAAACAACCTCCTCAGCTTTATAAATTATAGCAGTTACCCACGACTTTGTCCGCGTCAATTTCTGTTATTATTTTATACATTTTTTTGCAAATTTAGTTTTTAAGTTTTTAAAAGAACATAATTATTTTAAAGTACTTATGCGTAAATTATATTTTTAGTTTTATTTTCTTGTGGCAGAAGAACATATTGGTTTTCTCCGCAACCCGATCTTGACAACACGACATATAGTTGGCCGTGTGAAAAGCAGTCTTGACGTAAATCGATTCCTACGTGTTTAAATGTTTGCCCCTGTGATTTATTAATTGTAACGGCGAAAGATAGCTTAACGGGAAATTGAATTCTTTTAAATTAAAAGGTAATCATTTGGAATCATTGGGATGCGAGGTATAAGCACTGTTTGACCAACTGCGGAACCAGTCAAAACTATTGCAACGATCACGTTATTGTGTAGAAATTTAATTTGAAGTCGGGTTCCGTTACATAAATTTGGTGGTTTGAGATTTCTAATTAAAATTATTGGGGCACCTATTTTTAACTTGAGGGAATATGGGGGAAGGCCACTTGGGTTCAAAGAATTAAGAAACTCTTGTGGGTAATGTACTGCATCTTCTTGATCCATTACGTTATCAATAGATGTGTAGGTAACTATGTCTCCTGGAAAGTTACTTAAAATTAGGTCATTAATTTCGTCCACGCTACTGTTTCTCGCCGCCAATATTGCCCTTTGACACATCCATTGATGATCTTTATTTCTATTTCGCTGATTTCAGTGTAAACTTTCGATATTAAGTCCTCAATGTTACTTACTCTTTCTCCTAATCGCGATCAATTTCAATTTTATTTTCAAAATGAGGTACTTTCCCGTGTCCTAATTAAAAGTAACTTTGAAGGAAAAGTTATACTACCTCTCCCCAAATGTGCTCTCATATTTGTAGTTAATTTTAAAATGTTAACAAACTTCCATAATGGGGAACTTTTAAGGCAAGACTTTACAATGTCTGCTCTAGTTCCCCCTTACTATTACTGGTAAAGTTTGTCGAAAGTCCCCAGCAAACATAACAGTAATCCCACCCATGATTTTATCACAGCTTCTAATATCTCCTATCTAGAGCCTCCACATGAGCTCTATGGATCATGGTACATTCGTCCCAGATTATTAAACTGACATCTTGTAAAACTTTTCTCAAAGGACCATTTTTTACGTATAGAGCACATGCTATCTTTCTGTAAAGAAACAGTTAGGGGCAGTTTAAAAGTGGAATGAGCTGTGCGTCCACCTGCTAATAAAGTTGCAGCGATACCTGACGACGCTACTGCCAAAGCTAGCTTTCCCTGAGACCTTACTTTTGCTAATGTAAGATTAGTAATAAAGGTCTTGCCGGTTCCACGGGGAGCATCCAAAAAAAATACTTTTCCTTCATTAAAACGAACACTTCGCATAACACAATTATACGCGGTCACCTGGTCATTAACTAATTTTGGTTCATTTGAGTAATATACTCATTTAATTCATTTAGATCATACAGTTTTCGCAACGCTACTTCTAACGGATCCAAATGATTAAGTGAATTAATCCTTTTTGATACAGGAAGCCCAAAATCGGTTAGTGATTTATCGCAAATCTCATGAATTTTATCTTCAATTATGATTAGTCCATCATTGTATATATCATCATTGTATGTTAATGTCATATCTTGATTCTCATTACGCATTCTGTTTAATATATCTTCACATAAAGCATTACGAAATTTATTCCATAACTCTAAGGGGTCAGATGGATGGCAAAATATAAGGATGATGGTAAATAATTCTCTTAATTTTGTGGCTGGCTTGGACATGACAGCATCTGACATTGTATTTTGCCAATGTTCATCTCCCTCCAGTAAACCTAACTCCTTGCAAGCGCGTTGATAAGTTTGGCAAATAACACCATTCACGGTCCTTAGATGTTCAAATGACATTGGACCGCGAACATGTTGCAGTAACATTCTTAAATAAAAACATTCAGTTTGAGTTGGATGAATGTTGTAGACACGGCCTAAAGTTGTGTCTTTTTTTACACCGGGATATCCTTCAACATCTTGCCCACGTCTTCTTCTAGAAAATGAATTGCTTTGCCATACGTAATACTGGGGTACTTCGTGATATAAAAGGGTTTTTGCAAAATCGTCACTTTTGCAAAGATCAAAGAACGCTGTAAGTGTCGTTGATGAAGGATTATTAACGCGATCTTGAAGGTTTGCATTATTATGAAAATAAACTCTTTGTCCATTTTCCAAATGAACTGCTAAATGAACTACTGCCGGAAAACGTTCGTGAATAGGAAATTGGAAAATTCTCCAGAGCGCTTCCGAGGAACTTATATAGCGACCATTTAGATATTTTTCTACTTCATCGTTATTACTTTGTAACGAAAATGTGGCTTGATCAGAACCTTTATGAATATACTTACAGATGTACTTAATAGCTTTGACCGATTCACAAAACTCTACGTTAATGTGTGCATTGAAAATTCGTGATAGCACTGGATTATAGGGAACAACCCACCTATTATCCACGCTCATTTCTGTACCTTTGACACGAATTATTGCTGTGTTTCCACCATTATCTGGAGACCTGCGCCTGTAGGTTGGGTAACCGTCATCCCCGGTTTGTGTTTCAGAAATAAAATGCCTAGGGTACTTTTTAGAACAAATGTTTTCTTTCATACATGGTGACTCAGGATTATGAAATCCGCAAGGACCATGTATCATATTTTTTATGACAATATTATGAAGAATTGGATCTTGTTGTTTGTCAGGTATTTCAGCCGATATTATTGCATCTATAGAATCTGGTTGTACTTTGTTAGCCAGCCACAATAAAATGTGGGCGTGAGGTAAGCCTCTTTTTTGCCATTCTACGCTGTAAACAAAGGCTTTCGATGGTCCAAAAATATTTTTCTTCGTTAGTAGGTCTATCATTTTTTTGAGTTTTAAATGAAACACTCTAGAAACCAAGTCATGTCTGTCGTAAGAATGTTGATCGGGTAATAACTCAATTTTTATTTCCGGCCATTCGGAGTTACACGTAAATGTAATGAAGAGATCTGGTCTTCCAAATTTCCTGACATATGTCATGGCATCTTGACTTTTTTCGTTCATGTATCTGGGGGATCCTGTAAATGACGACGGCAATATAACATGCTGGCCAATATTAGAAGCGTTTATATTGGCATCATTAACCACGGCATCTCTTAAATGAATGTACTCTTCTGCTCTCAATTTTTTTTGATTTCTTTTGATGAAGTCAAGCCTCTCAGAAATCATTTTTGCCGCCATATCAACACAATATTGGTTGAATAATCCTTTGAAATAATGTATGCTGTTAAAGTCATTTATTCTCACCATGAGTCTAAATGCATAGAACTGCATACATGATACAGTTTTAGATCTAGCAGCAGTATTCTGCTGTGGAATATTTATACAATATCCGTCATTACCAAAGGGAAACAGTAAAGGATACTGAAGTGGATCATAAGATCTATGAATTTCAGAAACTCGTTGAAGTCCACCATCTCGCGCAGTCAACACAATATCTCGGGGACCTTTGTCTTCATCTATCAAAAGAACAGCTACTTCATCTACTATTGGCACATTATACCGACCTCGATGCTCGTTAGGAGGTTTCACATCAGCATGAATAATAAGTTTTAAGTCATTCGGTGGTCTATTTTCCAGATTGTATTTAAAACTTTGAATATACGTATTATGATCGTGAAGATATGTTTGGAGAACGTCGATAAGATCGGTTTGCAAGCTTGGATTTAAATTTGAGCGCAAGGATACCTGATCTGCATGGGAAACAAAATATATTTGCAAAAATTCGGGTTGTGCCCCTTCAGCTGGAAGTAAGTTACCGATCAAGTGATAAACTTGCCCTTGGACTTTAAAAGTAGGCATAAAGTTTCCCTCACGAATTTCTTTGGCACCAAATGAAGTCATCTGAAATAGTGTATTATATTGTCTTGAGTGATTTAAGAAATGCTTTGATGATGGATGTGAGCCTGATATCAGTTCTTTTAAAACTGTAGTTGGTTCCGGAATTGTAGGTATATTTACTTTGCCACCACTACAACACAGTCCAGGAGCTTCAGTCGCCCATTTTTTTGCTTGGCATAAGTTGCATATTTTATCCATTCTGCCAATATCAATATCATTTAGCTCAGTATAGTCAAGGGTACAATCATACGCAGCATTTAATAAATTAAGTTGCCTGCGAGTTCTATTTCTTGCTGATCGTGCATTTTGCTGTGCTAATCGATGGGATCGTTCAGTGCTTGATTCCCGATCGCGGTTAGCCAAAGTTCGGGAATTCTGTGAGGCTAAACGTTGAGAACGTTCAGCGCTTGATTCCCGTAGTCGGTTCACCAAAGTTCGAGATCTCTGTGAGGCTAAACGTTGAGAACGTTCAGCGCTTGATTCCCGTTCTCGGTTACCAAAGTTCGAACTCTGTGAGGCTAAACGTTGAGAACGTTCAGCGCTTGATTCCCGTTCTCGGTTTATCAAAGTTCGGGAATTTTGTAAGGATAAACGTTCAGAACGTTCAGCGCTTGATTCCCGTTGTCGGTTCGCCGAAGTTCGGAAATTTTGTGAGGCTAGACGCTGCGAACGTTCAACGATCGATTCATTAGCACGGTTTTGTTCACTGATTGCTCGTTGAGTAGCCAACCTATGCATATTTTCATCCTCTGTTTCATTGCTGCGCAAAACTCGCAGCCGCTTTGCAGTAGCAGTCTGCCGAGAAAGCTGAGATCTTTTTCTAGGCATTATAGTGACGAAGAAAGAACGTAGGAAATGAAAACTTAACTAAACCGTAATTCATAATCAATAAAAAAACAAACGTAAGGTTAATAATTAGGAACCTAATTATTTTTACCTGTATTTGGTAATTACGTCCATAAAATGAAAATAAGGTAAACTAACTGTATGCTTAAAGTAAAACCTAACCTAATAACAATAATTATGTAGATGACACCTATTTCCAGGTATTATCTACAACAAAACAAAAAAGTGTTAATTATTGTTAAATTATTAGAAACAAAATACTATCCTTAAAACAAACAATACTATAAAGAAAACCATGACACCTACTTATAATTAATTATTTACATCAAAACTAAAAAAAAGTGTTAATAATTGTGAAATTATTAGAACCAAAATATTATCCTTAAAAAAATGAAATAGTATTTAAAAAGTATTATTATACGACAATATTATATCGCAAAAACAAATAACGCTGCATACAACCGTTCAGAAGGAAGCCGACCGCGCGTAATATCTTCTAAGATGTTCATTGAAATTAAGTGATGCCAAAGACAATTTTGTTCACAATTAAATACTCTTAATCAACAACACATTTATTTGGATAAAGATTAATATTATTATGTTGATACAACTCTAACAAATAATTGGTAATAATGCATTAATTTCGACCAAATTTGATTACCATAAAAACGGTTCTAGTGAGTTAATCTTAAAAGATAGACATATACTGTCGCGGACATTTTTTTAGATCATTTCAAGAGGAATAATCCTTTCATACATATTTTTTTGGTATCTTGAACCGTTTTCGCAGCGCACGCAACAGAAGCCCTCAAAGATGAATAATTTTCCCCGTTTTTTCCATTGTTTCTTCGCTCCTATTAGTCGCAGCGTGATGTTATATAGCTTAAAGCCTTCCTCGATAAATGGTCAATTCAACACAAAAAGAATTTTTCAATTCGAACCAGTAGTTCCTGAGATTAGCGCGTTCAAACAAACAACAAACAAACTCTTCAGCTTTATAATATTAGTATAGATATCAAGCAGTTAATTAGATATTCATTTTTAAAACTACAGGCTGACATCACAAGGCCAAATGAATTGATAAATAGAGGTCAGCCATCATTAATTTTGGCCAGTTTTCCAGGAGTATTCATTGAGTTCGGTTCACAGCGGGGTGAGCAATACCTCCCTGTGTTCAGTGTTAGTAGCGTGCTTCAGTACCTCTATTTAGTTGGAGGATATTATTTTCTTTTTTAATATTAAAAAAAAGTTACAAATAAACTAGTGATATTTTGTGATGCAATAATGTTTTTCTTCCTGCATTCAAACAGGTAAGTAAATGAAAAATAATATTCTTTTTCACCAGCTCACACTTTTGCAACTTACCAGATATAAAATTTTTCAGCAAGTGATTGCTGAAACAATTTAATATTTTGTGGACATCATTAAATCATACCATATGGAGGGATTAAAAAACATCAGGATAGTTGGACTAAGTATATAGACTCAAAGGACTACATTAAAAAGACAAAATAATGGTATTACCGAAATGATTCTGTTATATCTACAGACTTAACAAACTGTACTTGTATGACTGTAAAGGAAAAGGTGTGATACTATATTAATTCAAAACAATTTCTTGACTCAATTATTATTCTGACATTTACAGTTTTGTTAAAAGTATTCATCTGACCTTCCTGTATCCCTTATTGTTTTTATAATTTTGGTATAGTTCTTTATTTAGGAAAGCAACCATGTTGTAACATAATTGATCCATAGAACACTATTGAACACTATTTATTCTACTCTTCTAAACTATTTTACAGAAGTCTTTTCAGTAAAACTGTTCCTTACAAGAAGTTAATGGACTTTATAATATGAACCAAAAGAATCAATAGTATGCTTGACATGAATGAACTTAGTTTTATTAATGATACATATAAAAATATTGTATGGATGCAACATAAATCCCAAAAATTCCAATTGGATAGCAGTAGCTGATTTCTGAGCAACAAGAAGAATGAAAATAAAGCTATAGAACACACAAAATGTCTCTTGCACAAACTGCATCTGAGAATAGTACCACTGAGTATGTCAAGCTACACTAATATCATTGTTTAAATTACAATTACACCATTATATACATACGGATTCCACCCTAAGTCCTGAGGATTTAAATATAATATTCCTGCCCTTGATACAGTAGCTGGAGTAGCTGTCTTGAGGCTTGAAATTTCAAACAATAGGCGCATCATGGGAGTGAGAGCAATTCGCTCATTGCTGGCAAGAGTAAGTATCTTGTTGTCATCCATGACTGTATTGAGAGACTCTATCCACATTGGATCAATATCTCCATCAAGCACAATCCATTTTGGTCCTTCTCCTTGTAAATTTGCCTGATCTCGCATAATTACTGAAAACAAGCCTGTAAAAAACCATTTCCACTAAAGTTGGAATTAACAAAGATTGTGCACGGTTACATAATAAACGAATAAAGAACTTTAAAACAATATTTTATGTTGTTTAACCTTCATTACTTCCACAGTTTAGCTGAAACACAAGTTCATGTGACATATATGAAATTTACTATTGACCGTTGCTTTTGATGTCAGGTATATGAATAATAGAGCAAGATACAGTCAATCACAAATTGGAGGTGGCAATGCAATATAGAGAAGAACAAATTAGAATGTATGATATTTTTATATGAACAAATATGAATAAGCTGCAGCAACATGAAGTGTAACATTTTGTGAAATCATGATAAAGAGGAAGTTTCTGATTTGATTTAAAAATGAAATTGTTATAATACAATTTTTTTTATCACAACCAGCCCATAACATATCAAAATAAAGGTTTATGTTAGAGAAATGAAAATAAAAGAAAAAAAAACCAATCCTTACTATACATGAAGGTGGGAGGGCTGCAGTGAACACATAAACACGTTTACACTTTATAATATTTTAGGATAAAAATTAATCATGCATAGAGGTAAGACATGTGGCAAAGGGATCAGTTGTAGATACACTGACACTTACCACCTGACTCAAGGCAGAGATTAACAGGAAAAAAAGGGTGGTGATGACACTAGTGGCAGAAGAACTAGACAATTGATAATCATGAGAAGGTATAATACCTGGAAAATACCTAACAAAGCAATAAAAATAAATTAAAATAATAATAATTTGTTTCTGTGCTACCTGAATGATGCTGGTAATAAAAGATAACATTTTGGCCTTCTCCTTGGGCGGAACTTGTTATGGGACAGTAATTTTTTATATATGCCTTTACTTGCAGAAAAAATGATGAAAATAGGTTTGCAAGGGTAAAATCTTTAAGTCTGAGACATTTGGTGGTTGTTTTGTGCATTTTAGTAGTTTTAAAGGTTTTTATATTTATTTCATAAAACAGTATAAAGTCAAGTTTCCTAGATGCTTCCAGACAGCTGAATAATGTTGGTAAAATATGTGCAAATGGCAAGCTGGTCATAAAATAAGCTGATTGGATGCTGGGATAACATAGTTCTTTGAGAAAAATTTGAATATAACAATGGTGAAATCCTGACATTCACCTCCCCATAGTAGAGAGGGGGCAAATAATCAGTATAACAATGTTGTTGTATACAGATGGCAAACGAATGAAGAGATTTAGTATCTTCCGGGACAAGAAGATTCCACTACCAAGTGCCGACAGCCTCTTGAGGGTGGTGAGCAGGTAGAGGAAAGGGCACTCCATTGTCCTCTGGTCAGGAAATGGTCCTAAAAGATGGAAGAACCCACAGGTTGTCAAACACATTCTGATGCACAAGACAATGGGAAATCACTGCATTAAAGACCCAAAAGGATATCCCTTTAAGTTCACATGGTATGGCTATGTTCAATGCAAAATTACCTGGAGTTTCAATTCCCTTAATCAGGTGAGGGCATGCTTTGAACAATGCTATGATTGGAAAAATGAAAGTATATGACAACAAATTTCAAATTGCCACATGAAATGTGTATAGTTTATATATGAGTGGGGAGCATTCAAATGTGGAGGCAGAGAGATGTAGGATGAAAATTGACATCCTTGGATTAAGTGAAGTAAGATGGCATGGTTCTGGGATTCACACTATGAAGGAAAAATTCCTATACTTTTCTGGGGAAACTGATATCAGTCATAGATATAGGGTTGCTGTGATTGTGTCATCCATGATAGCAGAAGCAATTCTTCATTTCATTCTACTTGGCGATTATGTAATGTTATTAAGGTTGCAAATGTCACATTGAGCTGTGGACGTTATTCAGGTTCATGCATCAACACTAGACAAAGATAATGAAGAAATAGAATCCTTCTATGCCACCTTGCATGAAGCAACAAAACTTACAAACAAACAAAATGAGAGATTACAGAATGGTACAGTTTTGTATATAACATGAAGTTTTTATTTCTAATGCCTTTTTCAAACCTCATCCTAAAGGTAAAACATGACAAGCAGGTAGCGGTGAAGGGGAAGATCACAGTCGCAATGAAGTTCGATGTCACGGTCGATGGGTAAAAACACGCCACGCAGCACGCGGTGAAGATGAAGGCAGATGTCGAGGAATAGCTGCTAGCGTTCACCAGTGTTTTGAAAACCCTTGTAGGTGCCACACGATGTAAATTGTTTATATTTTGTGTTTAATGCGAGTATCATTTACTTTATTTATCCTATGATGATTTGTGGAAGTGATAACCATATGGATGATGATGGTCTGTCAGTAGCCACAAAGTGGTTGCTTTCTATGGCTGGTATCGGAGAGTTCATTTAACAACAAATAAATGAACAGAAATAAGCACTTGGTGAATGTCACAATTTAAATGAGGATCTGAAAAATAATCCACACAGATTTCATGCCCACCTACGAAAGACACCACAAACTTTACAGTAAAATCCTGGACAAACTGGAGAAGCATATATTTATAACAGTCACCACCCCAATCCAATATATGCCAAGGAAAAACTCGTCATGACTATAAATTAATGATAATTATTGTAAATAAAGTAATGTACCAATTAACAAAGCATTTTCATGTCAAATTTAAAAATTTTCAATCCAAAATCAGAATTACTAATTAAAAATCAGAATTTTCCATTTCAAATTCAGTCAACATTTTATTTTAAATAATAATTAACATGAGAAATTTCTTTTATCTTCTTTAATTTCATAATGATTTTCGGACTGCAATGTCTGTTTGATGTTCCATTTCTGTCGGTATATGATGTGTAATAATTTGAGAATAGTCACTCAAGTCACTAACAATGGATAATTATTGTATAAAATTTGTTGTAATTTATCTACCACTGATTGCCTAATTGCTTGAAACATCAACTTTTCCATAGTTGTACTTATAGCTGTACTTATTATTTCATACAACAATTTATTTAAAACATAAGGTAGCATTGTCAATGTCAGTACATTGTTAATTTATATCTGCAGTTGTGTAAAATGAAGTGACATCCCTTAAATAAATCAATATTTAGAACAAAACAAAATTAAACAACACCATTCTGTACAATACAAAAGCCGAACTGCGTAATCAAATGTAGAAGCTGGATGTGTGACATTGACATAGTTCAATCAATCAAAGCCAAGCAGACCTCCAGCAGCATGCTAGGCAGAGATGTAAAAAAAATGCTTTCTTCTCTAATCGAGTGTTGAGGATAGCGGCTAGGGTGACGGCGCACATGACCACTTCGCCGTGTACTGACTCATTATTAAAATGCTTTTGTTTCACATGGATGAAACATCTACTGCAACCATGACCTTCAACTTCACCGCGAGCTGCACGGCATGTTTTCACCCTAAGAGGCTATATACATGGATGTCACCCACCAATAGTGAAGAAAAGACAGTAAGAAATCAGATTGATTTTTTTATGGTGAAACAAGATGTAGAACAAAAGTCTTTACTTTGGGGGGCAAGTAACACTAATGTTCCTACTTTAATAATGTTAATGAGTGGTTGCCTGTAGTCCCTATTTTATTTAAATAAATGGTAAGTTTGTCAGATCTTCAAACGTGAAAGGATAAAGTGAAATAAGTACACTACACACAATTTTAGAGTTTCACAAAATTTATAATCTGCCATAAGTTCTCCACCAGACGTTTGGTACCAGATTTCTGAATAAAGCGATCAGACCCACATTTGCCTAGAAGATTTGCAGGGAAAGAACATTCATGAGAGAAAACAAACTCCCATCTGGTCCCCTTCTCAGCAAGAGATTGCCTCTTGTCGCACTACGGTCGCTGCATTAGTTTACGAGTGACAGCCGGTTGTGTGAGGTCGTGCGCAGAGTGCTCGTTGGATTTGTGAGAAAGCAAGAATGAAGGAATTGGAGGGCAACGCGTCTGTGTGAAATTTTTTGTTAAACTTGGGAAAACTTTAACCGAGACACTTCAAATGCTTGAACAAGCATACGGGGATGACTGCATGAGCCGAATGGTTAAAGCGCTTTAAGGAGGGCAGGAGTTCAGTTACCGAAGATCCAAAATCTGGTCGACCCTCCACATTAACAGACGACCACCATGTTGAGAGAGGTCGCACTGTGATTCGTGAAAATCACCGTTTGACTGTCCGTGAGGTTGCTGAAGAAATTGGCATAAGTATAGGCTCTTGCAATCACATCCTGAGAGAAAAACTTGGAATGCATCGTGTCAGTGCAAAACTGGTGCCACACTTGTTGACAGATGAGCAGAAGGAGAATCTAGCTAGGATCTCTAAGGAGTTGCTTGAAAAACCAAATGAGGACGAAAACTTCCTCAAGAACATCATTACATGGGTTTATGGGTACGATGTGGAAACGAAGAGACAGTCTTCAGAATGGGTGGGGAAAGGATCTCCTTGACCGAAGAAAGAGAAGATGAGTCGGTCGAACATCAAGATGATGATGATCATGTTTTTTGATTGCAAAGGAGTTGTGCAGCATGAATTTGTACCACGTGGTCAAGCGGTAAACAAGGAAGCCTACCAGAAAATTCTGACACAATTGAGAGATGCTGTGCATAGGAAAAGGCCTGAACTGTGGGAGAATCAGTCGTGGATGTTGCACCATGACAATGCACTGGCTCACGCATCGTTATTTGTCATGAATTATCTGGCATAACATCGCACTCCTGTTGTGCCTCAGCCACCCTTTTCTCCAGACTTGGCTTCGGCAGACATTTTTCTCTTCCCAAAACTGAAAAACACTTTGAAAGGATGTCATTTCCATACAACAGAAGATATTCAAGACAATGCGACAAGAGAACTGCGCGCCATCGGAGGCGTTCCAAAACTTGAAAAAAAAATGATGACAATGGTGTATTGATAGTGAAGGAAAGTACTTTAAGGGGACAGTGTGTAAAAGTTAGTATGATGAGCAATAAAGCAATTACAGCAGAAGTTCGGTTTCTTGTTGTACACACCTCGTATACCATTGAGACATAAAGCGGCCATATGAATATTTTTGCGATTTATTATCCAAATACACACATACAAGACCACCACCACAAATGATTATACTTCTTTAGCTTGATCATGTATAAAGGCTACACGGCACTTCTTCTCCTGTTTGCAAGTTCGGAACTACACTATCATCACTTGGTTCGTACACCTTGTTTCAACTCCCACAAATGTGCTAATCTTTATGAAGCACTATTTTTTTTTTATCTGCTTGCAAGTGGCATTTCTATAAAGTTTCATCTGCTCCACACAATAGTGCCGGGCACGTGGCGTAACTATTACTGGGCGAGCAGACACTCACGACCAATCTCACAGACAGTCAGTGGCAGACTGACCTCAAATCAGACTCGCACCTCGTGTCTTACTCTCGACAATTGGTTCGTTCCGATTGATCTGCTTAACACAAATACATACATGGTTTTAATACTGTCTCACCACAACCACCCTTGGGATTATTTTTTCCTACTTGGAAACCATTGTTTACATTGGCAAAATTAAACCCAACTACTCATAGAGACAGTGTTAGTTTAAGTGTGCTTTCTTATCCGTACCCAATTCTTTCTTTTAAGGTGGTGATGGTCGACTGATATATATATATCTTCCATTACAATTCAATGTCAAAACAATGTTAGTTTACTACATAAATGAAATATTAAAATAATGTCCCAAATACACTAAAAATTCTTGTCCTGTTATGGTGCCACAATAGATACACAACATTTACATACTGGTATAATGAATTTAACTAACCCATGACTACATATTGGTGCAGAGTTTCACCAAATTTGTACTCACACCAGTGAGCCACCTGCACCCGTTTCACTCTCATGAAAGCAAAAATATCTATAATGCAACAATAAAGAACAATGAGTGGACAAAAATATGTACAACATAATACACTTAAGAAACTGAGTGGTTTCATAGTGTGAGGTATAACTCCTCTTCAAAAAAAAAAACAGCAGTGGGAGGTAAGGTGTACAACTTCTTATGTAAAACGTGTTACTTTGAAATACACTGTCATTCGAAGGCATTATAGTACATTACCTCATTCCTCTTACTTTTATAGTCCTCTATTTATAAACATCACATATTTTACAACAAATCAAAGTTCTATGTGGTTTGGCTTGTCTTATACTATGCCCTAGAAACTGAGCAAGATATGGTCAGTTTTTATAAAGAAAGACTCTTTTTTTTCCCTTATTTTAGCAATGGTAGGCAGTTAAGTATGACATCTCATCTTTTCAACTCTTTGCCTCCCTTAATTTTCCCTCAGTTCTACTAAATGGTACAGTGAAGAAAAAAAAAAAAAGAAAAAAAAATAGAGGAAAAAGAAATTGATATCATGCATATGGATGTTCACCCCCCCCCCTTTTCTAATGAAAGACAGTGAGACAAAAAAAAAAATCATGCTATGCTACTTTAAAATGAAATTTACATCATTAACAGCATCAATTTAAGGCATAAGTACCGGATTCCGGCATGTCGAGGGGGCGGCAAATCGAGTGATCGACAGTCACCGCGACTGAAATGTGAAGCCGCCGAGCTTTTTTTAGCTCAACTGCTGTTTCAGGTGGCCGGTGGAGCCACTCAGGGTGGCAACAATTGGGGCGGCAAATAATATTTGAAGGGGCAGCAATCTCTGAGCGTTTTGACCTGGATCGGAGAAAATTCCTAGATCCACCGCTGGCTGTAGATAGACAGGGGGCGGCATAATCGGTATTGCACACGGGCGCTCAAACAGCTAGTGGCGGGCCTGCTGATGTGAATGTCTGACCTAAATTGTGATACCCCCCAAAAAATTGATTCTCAACAGCATCAATGAAAAGTGTTACCACCTGGATCTCAGTATCAACAGTGGGTAACCAGATCTGGAACTTGGTAGGTTCCTTTAAAGGTAAACCCTGGACCGGGCCTCCTCCCACAGGAGACTGAGTCCTGACAGCTGCCAATGCTCTGTTTCATTTGGATGTATTGCTCATCACTGTAACCACTGGAAAAACCTAATATAAAATTTAAATATATTTGTAGGGTTTCAAGGACACTACATTGTATACTCCCTTATGCTTCTGTGTTGAAGGCACTACCAAAGTGTATGAATTCTCCTTCCTCCTGTTATTGAGTCAGTTCAACTCCAGAAACCTGTTTGGATGTTGAGGTGTTTCTGCTATGGTTTGTTTGTCTCTCTCCGTTACCTCTACCTCCTCTAGTTCCTCTTCCTCTACTTATAAATTGTATGTTGTGTCCTCTTTCTGAATATTGTTGGGCGTTGTTGTTGTAAAACTTACCCCTGCCTTGACCGTTATGATACGTGTGCTGTTTGTTATTATATGACATACTGTGGTTGTATTGATTCTCTGTATTTTGAGTCTGACCTTTACTGCTTACTAAATCACTCCAAGACCATTGATATACATCTAGTACTCGCAAGAGTTTCTCTGCAGCTTCTCGTGTAGTAACCCCTTGTGCTGCAAATCTTTCTATTACGGGTGTTGGCATCCTATGTCTTGAATTAGGATTATTTCAGGCATAGGGCAGTCTAAGTAAGTGGCTTTATCGGCTTCCTGTAGAAAAAAGTCATATAACGTAGGAGGGATTCCGTCCCATTTAGGTCCCAGCCCTATCGACCTACATCTACATCTACATATATACTCTACAAATCACAAAACTGTGGGTGGCAGAGGGTGCTCAGCACCAAACCTAATCTCTTTGTGTGCATTCCAATCCCTAATGGTACGAGGAAAAAAGGAATTCATATAAGAATCAGTGCGGCACCTTATTTCTCTAATTTTATCTTTCCTGTCATGCCGACCCAAATAGGTTGGTGGACGAAGTATTTCACTACACTCGTAAGTGAAACTACGAACCGAGTAATGTGTTTCTTGTGACCAAAACCTGTTAAACTCTGCAAATGTTGTGTAATTTTGTAGGTGGGTATCACTCCACAGCCTTGCCGATCCTGTTAAATACTGACCGAAACAATTTATTTTTTCTCTGTCTGAATAATTAGTAAAAGGCCTCGAATCTTCAAAACATTTCAGGAATTTGATGGGGTGTACATTTCCCTGTCCACTAAACCTGCTATATTCAACTTTTTCTGGTATGGTGATTATGCATTGTGAAGAGGAAGCTGCTTGGTTCTGTGTGTTAAGTGCTTCTGTCACTTGTGTTTTCAAAGAAACAACTTGTTGTTCCCAATTCTGTATTCTGCTGTTTGTCTCTAATACCTGTGTCTTCATTGAACCCATTTGCTCATTACAATGTTGTATTCTCTGGCTATTCTCTGTACATACTGTATGTAGGGCATCAATAGCATTGATAGTGTTTTCTACCTTGGACCTAATGTTTGCTAATTGTGTCAGAGTGTGCTGTTTAGACTGTTGCAATAAGGAAATTCTTTTGTGGGATTGATTCATAACCTCCTTCAACTTATTGACGTCATTTCTATTTTGTGTTACTTGCTCACTAAGTGTTGCAACCATGTTGTTCACCTTCTCTTTATCCGTATTCAATGCATAGGAGAGTTGACCGACCTGTGTTTTTACTGTACGGGAATACTGTTCAAATGTTTCTTCAAATTTGCTATCAAAAGCAACTTCAAGTGACTGTAATTTGGTTTCAAAAACCTTTGTCTGTGCCTTGAGTTTAGTATCCACAGACTCGAATTTCTGGTCAAGTGTTTCACGAGTCTTAGCTTGTACTTTGAGTGATTGGTTAGCCTGTGCTTTGAGTGCGTCACGAATCTTAGCCTACTCCTTAGCCTGTGCTTTGAGTGATTTCTTAGCCTGTGCTTCGATTGCTTGCTTGTTTGACTTGAACTTTTGGTCGAGGTATTGTATGAGTATATTAGAGATGATTCTTCAACTGCTGGTTGTACATGGTGTGAGGTATGGATCAAAAGACACGACTTCATCCTCAGAAGATGATCTAGTTGAAAACTCCAACTGGTCATAAGACACCGACTGTATTGGGGTACTATCCATTGATAACTGAGAAATAGTTTGTGCAGTCATAGGATTTGATTCCAATTGCGTGTCCTCCCTCTGTGCAACATTATTTTGTACCTCCTGAAATGCAGTTATGGCGTGTTACCAGCCTCATCCAGGTGCATATTTGTACCTTTCATAGTTAAACGTATTTTCTATACAATGTGTTGAAGTATAGATGTTATCCAAAATAATTTAAAAATTTCCTAAAATCACTAAAATGGAATTTATAGAGAAATTATTCCGTAATCCGATTCCTTGATACTGAAAACCATAGCAGATCACACTATGAAGTCAACTAAACCTATGTCTCCAACTTTCTGTTCTTACAATATCCCAAAAACAAAAATATGAAAGAGAGGAAAAATACCTAAAAAAGAAAATGAACTGTGTCACTAATAACTCTCGAAAACAAACTGAGGAACCGAACACACATAACCTGTAAATGATTTACGCCAAAAAAAATCGGAAGTCAAAGATTACGTGTTGCAAAGAAACACGTGAATAATATCTGTGTGCTGAAAATCAAAGATTAAAATAATTTACATAAAAAAAAACAAATCTTTGTGCCAGCGAAATCTGAACATCAAAGAACTCTATTTGCAACACAAGCCGGTATACTAAGTCTTTGCTCACAAGTCTCTTTCTTTATGGTTACAATCTTTGGCCTTCTCACTTGCTCAAGGACAATATGGCGCCACCGCCATAAACCTAATACTAAAAACACGAAAGTGAAAAAAAATTTTTTCTTCTTACGTGAAAAAGGAAATTCGCAAATATTTATGCAGTGGCGGTGGGGGCGGTCATCCCCGGGTGTCACCCGTTTGGGGGTGACACCCGCATTTCGAAAATAGTAATCGAAATTAGTGTGATACAAAATTATAGTCTTAATTTATCCTTTGGTGTCAAGACACGTCTACCTTTCATGTTTTGAATATTTGATTCTAAGTTGATTTATCGCTTTTTCAAATGCAATCAAGGGCGCTGTGCTCTTTAATTACAGTAGAGTACAATGATTAGCAAGACCGCGCACTTAAACAAAGAGAGCACCGCTCTGAAGCTCCAACAATCACAGTAACTCGTTGTGCTTGATGTATGACACTGTTGTTTGGTTTGTTAGTAGCGGCGGTGGATATAATGTAAGTTTTCTTGTATAAAGAGAGAAAGTTTTAAAATAAAGGATATATTATATATCTGAAATTGTTCAAAACATGGTAATTAGACAGATAAATTGTAAATCCTTGAAATTATTTCAGGAAAAATGTTAGATTTTCCTTTGAAAATGAAAAAAAAAGCAACCAAGCGTATGTAGGAATAGGCGTAGTCCATGCATCAAAACTGTTTTGCTTATTTAGAATTCCATTAGCTTTCAAGCCAAGATTCACAAGTGGCTTGAAGTATTTTCTAGTGATTTTTGAATTTATCATCTGACAGATTCGTGATGTATAAATTGCGTACATTTCGCGTTATCCGATTTACATTCTGCATACCTATCTATTGTCGACGGTGCACCTATACTCGACATGAAATCGTATCATGTTCGAATTTATGCAAATAAAATGATTCGGAAAACTGTATTAAACTAGCAATACTGTAAGGTTTCAAGTCAATCCGAGCGGGTCCAGGTGTTCGTTGATAGTATCGTCTGTCGTTGGTAATCAATTTTTATAGAGCATGTGTTTAAAACAGTCGAAACCGCGTATCTTGCTAGCGAAATCGTAACATTAGTAAACACTTAAATTCTAAGTTCATTTAAGTTTGCTATGCTTTCTACTAATCGAGAATATGTAAATATGATCGCGATGAAATAATTAAGCGTATGATTCTCTAAGAATTTTCCATAATAAATTTACAGAAGATTTCTACTACGGGTAACCCCTCTGTCGAATACAGTTACCTAAATTCTTACGATTCCTTAAATCGACAGGAATGTCGAACTTCTGTTCCTGAACAAAAATTGAGCTTTAATTAGAAACTGAATGAACATTTGAGCCGTTTACAACATTTTTATTTGTACCCTACAGAGCGGCGCTAGAAATCTAAAATTTACATGTGGAGACGATCTTCAGTACATAGCTACGTATTTCTTAGGCGGGTAGTAAAATACTTCACTTGTTAAGTACTTCATGTAAAGACAGCAGGTATCACAATGGCATGTACTTTCATTACCTGACCCGTTGTTTTTTTTAATTACGTTTGGTTATGTTGTTACATTTTATTTATTCTTCTATTTTTATGAAGGAACTTAATGTAGAGTTGCTTCTTTGACTATACAGTATCCCCAGAGTCTCACAACTTGATGGACCCGGATTTGCTCAAATGGGACCCCATCTGGGTCTGGAATTGCTTCGACTTGGATCAAGCCACTTCTGTCAACTTTCCTCTCGATATCCCTTGGTTCTGCAAATATGGCGGTTGCAAAGTCATTTAAATACAGCCTATGTTAAAGTTTCAATAACAAATGATTGGGTAGCTTTCGAGTTTTTTAAATTTATAGTGAAATCTTATGGTCGCCCTATTGTTACACTGGCGGAAATTAAAATCACAACACGCATACATGAATGGTAGAATTTTAGGAAACTTTGAAGATATATCCAGGGAGATACCTAGAAGAAAGATAACAATGGAAATGGATCAGACTAAGTTATTACCTTTAGATACAGTTGTCAGTGAGAAATGTGCCCAACTTGAGCATCAATTTTTTTTTATCTGCTTAATGTCTCCTAACAGTTAGGTCTTTAGAGACGGGAAAGGATTGGGGTGTGGGGGGGGGGGGGGCAAGGAATGGAAAGGAATTCGGCCATGGCCTCTTGAAGGAAGCATCCCAGCATTTGCCTGGGGTGATTTGGGAAACCATGGAAAACCCAAATTGGGATGCCCGGACGGGGATTCGAACCGCCGTCCTCCCGAATGCGATGCCAGAACGCAAACCGTTACACCACCACTCTTGGTTGGAGCACCAATACATTCGTGGATCCTTGCCGGCATTGAGTTTGGATTTCTTCTTGGTGTATGTCTCACTATGCGTGCAAGTCTTAAGCAGTCAGTTGTTGCACAGTTTGTGCTGGGTGACCATGTGATCTAATGTGTCTACTCCTGGTATCCTAGACATGCTCTATTGGGTACAAATCTGGGGACCATGGTGTCCAAATTGTAATCGAAACTCCTTGCAAGGCTTGTGTGACTAGGGATTGCAATCCAGCAAAGCGGGATCCCGCAATCCCGCGGGATCCCGCATCATTAGACAGTCCCCGCACAAAATTAAGCAGATCTGCAATCCGCAAAATCCGGCAGAAACGCGTGTCAGTCTGCGTGACTCGCTGCCCTACTCAGTCTCTGTCGGATATTTTGCACTGTTTGCCTGTACCCTTCCAGTTGGCATTTGACTCATGTGCACAAGGGATTATTTTTGTCAATCTTCATCATTCGTAAGTAAATAAAAACACTTTTACATATTCATCAAAACTTGCGTTTGTTTCGAGTACACATTTCTGTAATTTGAGTTATGATGCGTATTTAGTACGATTTTCTAACTATATAATTATTTTTTAAGTGTCGCACACGTTATCTGAACTACACGGGTACAGCTTTTTACTCACGGTTTCATTATTCCCATTTTCTGTATTTGCAGATAAAGTAATTGTGACAATTTCCTTATTTGCGGCTGAAAATTTGATTATTCGTTGTTAAGAAACTAATGTTATTGTAATTTTAACGATCGCGTACCTATTTATTTAACAGCTATCAAAAGGAAATTGTATATCCTTTGGCTTATTGTTGTTTTGGCCGCTGCCTCAATGCGTTTCTTTGACGAAAGCCACCTGCTTACATCTGCCCCTCAGGCTTTCGATTAATCCCTCTTCTCCTTGTTATTATTTCGACTAAAGGTAAAAAAAGTTATAATGAAATTTTCACGGGTGTATTTCGTGTGTTTGCAATGAAATCCGGAGATACAATCTATGAGGACTTCACTGCAATCATTCGCCGAGAAAGTCTCTTTTCTTACTAAAAAATAATAATTTCCACTCTAAAAACATCGTTACGCCACATAAGTAAATCTGAAATACTAGATAGTTTACGCGTTGGTGAGTAGTTTCTTTTAATAACATAACCATATTTTTAAACTTATGTGATGTATTGTAAGGCACATAATATAACCTAAGACTCAATATTTTCAATTTTTATTATTTATTTAAAAATTGGATTAGATTAAAAAAAAACAAAAATGTAAAACCTCGAAATACACTTAAGACACGCTTAAAAGTTTTAATGTCAATTTGCCAATCAAAATATTGTTAACTGTTAATTTTTATCATTTAACATTAAAAATTATTTGTTAATTTAATTATTATTTAATTTATTAACATTTTAAGTAACTATGTTTTAAATATATGCGTTAAAAAACTGTTTGTACCAATCCCGCGGGATTGGCGCGGATCCCGCGGGATTGAAAACACTGCGGGATTGCAATCCTTATGTGTGACGATAGCCGCAGTTTGAGGACGGGCATTATCTTGTTGGAAAATGCGATTTGGGTGGTGAACATGAATGGTATCACAATAAGATGTAGTACCATGTCCACATAGTTGTGGGCTGTCATTGTGTCATCAACAACAGCCGACTTAGTCACGCTGTCGAAACTGATTGCCGCCAAAAAATGACAACATTGGTTGCACTTGCGTGACATTCTGAAATCACAGCAGGTAAGCCGTTTCTCCACTACACCTGCAAACATGTCGTCGCTTATCACTTTGCCACAGACAGAATCGAGACTCGTCTCTAAACACAAATGTACGCCATTCACATGTCCATTTGTGTTTTGCATTACGCCAGGTTAGATGATGCTGGCTGGCAATGAAATTAGATTAATGGGACATATTGCACAGGGCCGAGAGAGTGTAACCCAGCTTCAAGAAATTGGTTTACAGTCGTCCGGGGAGGAGGGAGTGGTCTCTCTATCTGTAACCACTGCTTGGATCTGGCCTGCAGTCAACCATCTGACCTGCAGTCAACCATCTGCCAGCAACAGCCACCCTTCACTTGCTGTTCTCCATCTGTGTGGACCCATGCCTGCTCTAGGAGTATTAGAGCCTTCTTTCGTCCACTGTGTAACAAGTCTGTATACTGACATTGCACTACAGCCAATCCTTTGGGAGATTTCACCCTTTAAAAATACATCAATTCTCTGACCTCTCTCACAGTTAGCTATTTGGGTGTAGAGAGCTGTCACTCTTCACCTTGGCAAACTTAGCCAAAAAGAACTTGTAGACAACAAAGTGTCATGTTACACAACACTGTTCGCCATTTATACGCTAAAAAACTAATTGCAATTTACATAATAAATAGCACCGTGATTCTCATATTATTACATATAAAACTTTCAATTTTTAATCATTTAATACTCTTCATGCGGGCATACTTGGGGCCAAATTTCATTCATTTATCACAACACCGTCTGGGTGGTGGGATTTTAATTTGCACCAGTTTGTGTATCAGTTGCTAAGAGATTGTGCATAAACTACGTGGCTCCATCTAGGGGGGGGGGGGTTGCTGGGAAGCTACGTTAAGACACGGGGGGGGGGGGGGGGGGGTAGAGCCAGGCCACTTAGCTTCTCTTTCGTATTATTCGTCACAGTCAAAACGACATACAGAACACACAGAAGCATGTAAATATTTATTTCTGTCATTTAATTATCCCCAGATGTAATTTACAATAGTCTGACAAGATAAAACAGTACAAAATGTCTTCTAGAATCAATATGGAAAAAAGCTACGTGCTACCTGGTGGCTGGGGGGGGGGGGGGGGGGGTAGAGGCAAAAGCGACGTCGGGCTACGTGGGGGGCAGGGGGGGTTCACAGGAAGCCAAAATGGAGCTACGTGATTTATGCACGCTCCCTAAGTGTAAAGGTTGAGCTGCACTTTGCCAACACTGGTCTGTACCATCACTGCAACGACAGCCGGCCGAGTGACGGCTCGCCCCCTCGTGTCCACACTTTTCCATAGCTCACCCGTGTTCCTACCGGTCTTTAGTCTCCTTTAACGTTTTCAAGTGATTGTTTCAAGGAATCAGTGTTGGGGATGACAGGTAGGTTTGACACCCAAACTTTATTATTACACGCTTTATATTAGCTTGACTTGTATGTATGTATGTATGAATGTGACGGAATTTTACAACTCCATTTTGACCCACTTTCAGATGTCCGAGCTGGTTGAAATTTGGCACACATATTAAGAACCGGTGACAATACAAGAATTTCGTAGCTATTACTTTGACAGTAACATAAGAAAAATGGTTGAATGTCGTGAAATTTTGCAATTTAATTTTAACCAAATTCCAGATGTCCGAATTGTTTGAATTTTTGCTGATGTATTGATAACTGATTACAATACAATAATTTCATAGCTATATCTTGATATTATCATTATTTTGACAGTAAAAACAGAAAAAATTTGCACACGTTTTAAGAACCGTTGACAATACAGCAGTCTCTTAGCAACGTCCTGCTATTCTCGTTACTTTGACCATCTCCAGTTTCCCGGGTGTGATTTACTAGCCTTGGTTGCTGACGACGATCGTCTTCCACTGTCTCCTATCCAGAAAGGTTTCTCTGTCTGCAGTCACTTAACGTGATGTTGAATAGTGAGTATTAGAAACATTACTTTGTACTATTATAGAAGAATAGTCTTCCACATTTATCCTGCTATTGGACCTCTGGCTGAGCTGCCATTTAATTGTATTTAACTCGTGGAAGTAATAATTAAAAATGAAACTACAACTCAAAGATAAAGAGAGATTGGCGAAGAAAAGCCAGAGAGATTGGCGAAGAAAAGCCAACAGTAAAAAACATACTTTTGAAACTATTTGAACTAAAAAGTTAAAAATAAAATTGTAGTTTAAAAAACTAAAAACACGCTGCATGTGAACTAAAAGGTTAAAAAAAGATTTTGTTTAACAGTGATGGGACGTCCCACAATACAGGATAAATTAATTTTTTTGAATAAGCTTAAAGAATAAAGTCACTGATTACAAAATTAACTTTAATGTAAAAAAAAAAGTGTGGGGTGCTCTCCACACAACTTGTGACAATGATTCTACCTTTACAAACAGCGAATGACAAAAAATATAAGACAGCTTATATAGCACCCCACGCTTTTTTTTACATTAAAGTTAATTTTGTAATCAGTGACTTTATTCTTTAAGCTTATTCAAAAAAATTAATTTATCCTGTATTGTGGGACGTCCCATCACTGTTAAACAAAATCTTTATATTTAAAGATTATTTTTAACCTTTTAGTTCACATGCAGCGTGTTTTTAGTTTTTTAAACTACAATTTTATAGAATACTGCAGTTTATTTTGCACAGTTTTAGTACGAAAGTACATTAAAATACTATTTAATCTGACTCACGTCATCACCTAACTGCTTGATCTTTTACGTACAAAAACAGTATACCAGCGTAGTATTAACAAATCATCATCACCACACTTTACCGGAATGAAAGATTGTCGCTTGTTTCAACGCAATCTCAATTAAATGTCAATCACTTCACATTTGACGTGTTTGTTTTGTCTGAGGTTATTTTCGATTCACTCAGTACTTTTTGTTAGTGAAGAACGAGATTATAACGTATTTTAATTTAAATATAGGTCGTTAAGATTTTGTATAGTAAAAATAATAATTTCATCTTACCTCAAAGTTCTAGTCACAGAGTATCTTATTGGGAAACTCGCAGTTCACCTATATCATAGCGTCCTTCGCATTAACAGATAAAAGCTTAGCCAGAGGTAATTGCAATTTTAAGGCCTGCAAAAATTACAGTCGAGACCGATATTTGAACCGGGACCTTCAGTTTCCAAATCGCACGCAGTAACCATTTGAGTCAACAGTCCGAATATAGGTGTAATGAAAAACAAGTTTTCAAACATGATAAATTAAACATTTTTTCTATACCATCTATTTTTGCTATCAAAAAAACACGAATCCACTTTTATGTAATTGAATACATATTTTTCGGTACTTCTAGATTAGTCTTGCGTCTGGTTACGGTGTGCGATTCGGGTGTGGGAGGATCCTGTTACAAATGCGGATCTCGGCTGCAACTTTTGTGAGTCTTAAAATTGATCTTCAATTCTGGCAAATCTTTGATTTTTTAATGCGAAGATGCTAGGACTGTTCCTACATTTTACGAATATCTGATGAGCATGGATGGAAAAAAAGACTTTTTTCTTAAGGCAAATAACATGAAAACAATATTTGGTAGTAAGGGAAGGGAAACTTTCGAACTCTCTCTATGCGCTTCTCCACATCCAGCAGGCCGACACTGATTCGCAACGTCAAAACATAACCAATAGAACGCCGGCTGAGAGTCGGATGACACGCCGTGTCATTTAGACAAACTTCGATCGAGTGAGCGCCAACAAAGAAACTTGTCGGTGCGGAACAGTATCGGGAAAGTGAGGCCCGATCTTCAGAGGTTTTTTTTTTTTTTTAACTGCTTTACGTCTCTTTTTAACATCGAGGTCTTTAGAGACAGGAAAGGATGGGGGGCAAGGATGGGGGGCAAGGATGGGGGCAAGGAATGGGGAAGGAATTCGGCCATGGCCTTTTGAAGGAAGCATCCCGGCATTTGCCTGGAGTGATTTGGGAAACCATGGAAAACCCAAATCTGGATGCCCAGACGGGGATTCGAACCGCCGTCCTACCGAATGCGAGGCGAGAACGCTAACTGTTATGCCGCCCCACTCGGTGATCTTCACAGGAGTTAAAATTAATCTAAAACCACTTTCGACCATCGGTGAGCAACACGTGGCTAAAATCTTGCCATATTGAAGATGTGATTGACGAATTTGCAGCTGTTAAAGCTAAAAAGAGGAGATCGTGAAAGCAATTGTTTTTAGTTGATATGTGTATATTTTAAATGATGTTAATATTACCATTTTATTAACTATAATTTTTAATAACAATAAACGTTTATTTAGTTATTTTTTATTAATATCATATTTTACACTTACAAGATATTATATTTTACTTAATTTTGAATTAAAGTTTTCAAAGGGTGACACCATCGATAACCGCTAGCTACACCACTGTATTTATGATTAAATCTCCGCGACAAGCCACACAGATATACTACAGTCACTGATTAAACTATTTACATAACTATTCAGCAAGAAAGAAAACAAATATTGTAGTTTTGAATACTACTAGCAGACACTTAACAACACGCGGTTGGTAATAGCTTTACCTCCGCATCGTGTATAATCGTTGTAACCAGCGTCGTCTCCTCTCCACGTTGTCAGCAGTTGGTCAAAGCTTCTGACCAAGTTTGAAGCGTAGTTTTTTACTCTCTCGAAAGCGAGATATGTAATCTGCTATCACTGGTCACTGCACAAGTCCCATGTAACGATAATGTTGGCTGGTGGTGGGGAAATTGTTGGGATACTGGTTATTACTTGATTGCATGTTCTTATACTATTGAGTCATAAAGCCGCCATATGAATATTCTTCCGATTTATTATCCAAATACACACATACAAGATCACCACTACCAATGATTATACTTCTTTAGCTTGATCGTGTAAAAAGGCTATGCGGAACTTCTTCTCCTGTTTGCAAGTTCGGAACTACACTACACCTTGTTTCAACTCCTACAAATGTACTAATCTTTACGAAGTACTATTTTTTTATCTGCTTGCAAGTAGCATTTTTATAAAGTTTCATCGGCTCCACACAATAGTGCCAGACACGTGGCCAAACTATTACCAGGCGCGCAGACACTTACGACCAATCTCACAGATGATCAGCGGCAGACTCACCTCAACAATCAGACTCGCACCTCGCGTCTTACTCTCAACAATTGGTTCGTTCCGATTGATCCGCTTAACACAAATACATACATGGTTTTAATACTGTCTTGCCACACAAGCTTATAGATATGTTATAAAGAGCTAAGGAAATATGTGAAATTAATAAAAACATATGCTGGTGCTGATGTTAATAGTGACCAAAATCCAGTAGTAATGGGCTTTAAAATGCAAAACTTTAGAAATGCAAGAAGGGATCTCAAGATATCAAGACATATAGATAAATAGACAGATAGATAGATATGTTCACTTTGATCCCATGTGAGAATAATCTCGGGGATGTGGGAAAGTACATATACTTATTAGTAATGTCAATATTACTATATAATTAATAATATAATTATATATTGACAACAAGTTAGCTACAACCCATTAGTATAACCAATATCTCCAGTAATCTACAAATACAATCCTGAGTTAATTAATACTTATTATGAGGAACAGTGTACACACTTGTTACCAGCATCTAATAACCAGTTATTTTCTTACCAACCAGTTACCAAGATTACTAATCCCTGAATTAAACACATATGTTGGCACTACTATGTAGGAAAAAATGAAAGTTATACAAGATTTTTTTTCCATCTGCTTAATGTCTCTCTAACAGCGAGGTCTTTAGAGATGGGAAAGGATGGGGGGGGCAAGGAATGGGAAGGAATTCGGCCATGGCCTTGTGAAGGGAGCATCCCGGCATTTGCCTGGAGTGATTTGGGAAACTAGATAATTTTCATGGAAGTATTGAAAGAAAGAAAACAATGGGATCATTATAAATGAAAAAAAATTATCAATAATATCAGGAATGCAGATGACACTGTTGTCATAGCTAGAGATCTACCTGCATTTCAATGCATTGCAGATAATTTAGTTCAGCACAGTGAAGAGTTTGGCCTGGTTGTCAACCCTTCAAAGACAAACATTTTAGTCTCCTCTAAGAGAAAAATCCAGGTAACCCTATCAATAAAAGGCAAGGCAACAAGTCCAAGGAAGAATCCTCCTTGAAATACTTAGGCACTGTGATGGATGAGCAGTGTGATTGGAAGAAATAAATCAAATCTAGAATAGAACAGACCAGTAGACACTTTATTAGCAGGATTTTTTTGTTGGTTGAAAGGACCGGTTCTTAGTTTGCAATTGAGAATACGAATGATTTGCTGCTACCTGATCTCCATTTTTCTCTGTATGTGTGAAAGCTGGATCTTAGATCAAAATCTAGAGAAAAGAATTGAATGTTTTTGAAATGTAGTTGTATTGTCATCTCTTACACATACCTTGGGTGCTGAAAATCTCAAATGAAGAAGTACTTGATAGGATGGAGAAAAGAAAGGGACAGCTGCTCACTATAAAGCAAAGGAAAACTCAATATTTAGGACACATTATGTGAGGCAACTGTTCACCAGCTTTTGTTCATCACTGAAGGAAAGATACAGGGGAAAAGATCTGTTGGAAGAAGAACAAATTTGTGGCTAAAGGACATTTGGAGATGGTACAACTGCACACCAGAAGAGACTCAGGGTGTCCAGCGAAGAGTCATTTTAAAATTCAAGGCTCTTTCCCGGTTTTTCAAGGTTTAAATTTTTTTTTTCAGTTTATTTGTTTTTAAATACGGTATTAAAACAAATTTTACAAATTATTTCCAGTTTTTGAAGGTTTAAATTTTTTTTTAAACATTAACAATTTTTTTCAAAAATATATTATTTATTACACCATTACACGAATACAATATATACGTTGCACAACGTTTAACACAGTAAATCACAGAAACTGAAACAAATTTATAAATTTTTAGCATTAAAAACGGTAATTATGACGAACAAAAATAATACATCATTGTAACAACACATATAATCTTTATTTTAAAGATAAAATAAATAATATTTCATTAACATAATACATTATAATGTAATTATACTGTATTTGATATTAATTAATGAAACAGTTATTTTTTTAAATGTTCTATCTCTATTGAGATTTTTGACGCTTGAGCCAAAATTTTGCTCCTTTTTGTTTCCTCATTTTGTTTTGCGATTCCATTTTTCTGATTCTTCATATCATTTTTGTACAAAGAATGAGCATTGCGAAAATATTGTATCAAACTTTTATCGATGTTAAAAGAGCGAACTCCACCAGCAGTCTGGACTGCATCATAAATGTACCCTTGAGCAACAAGGCTTTTTTTACTTTGATTTTCAATAATACACTCGGAGTTTATGGAAAAACCTCGTTCAACAGAAGTGTTTCCATGTGAAATTATAAAAATCAATTACATAAAGTCGTGGAAGTTTGGACAGGGCTTCAAAGACATGTTGATTATATTAACCCAAAACTGATGTAGGCGACCTTTGCTTCTCTTGAAGGATTTCAACTGTTCTTGAATTCTTTTGTCCCTGAAAAGATCAAGAAACTCTCATGGTCTGCCTTGGAACCTGACATTCTGCCATTTGTTACCAAAATATCAAGACATAAGGTCAATCTTTTTCTAGCTGTTTCATGTATTAATGTATTCACTGGATTTAATCAGGAAATTGTACGTGTGAAGTTATAGTTTAGTGGCGATCGTTCTTGAAATTTTTTAATTATAGCAATTATACATGATCGCATGCTTTCTTTTAAATACAAGAATTCCTTTTCAGAAACTTCTTTGTCTTTCTTTAGTGCACTTCTTGTAGCGAAGTCCAAATCGAAATCTTTTGCAAAAATCAAAGTATTTGTATCCTGGAAGTCGATTTTCATCAAAGATTTAGTGCTTTTAAAGATAGCTGGTTTAATTACCCATTGCATCAAAGTGTTCAAAAGATTGTTCAATTTGTCATATAAAAGTGGAGCCATCGGGACGTCACTCTGAAAATCATGTAAAAAAGGTTCCAGCAAATGGGCTGTTGAACTAAAGAAAGTCAATTTCGGACCTAGTAATTTGTCACTGACAGCTTCAGAAACAATTTTAAAACTCTGGGATGTAGAAGTGTTTTTTTCTTTCTTTGTTTCAGCAATATATGCTCGAATATTCTCAAGAATTACCATGGCTTTCTCAACAGCACTGGCATTTTCCATCCATCGTGTTCCACAGAATGATTCCGGAAAGGATGAAGATTTAGTTATTTCCATATATTGTGCCTTTTGTGCAGGCGAGTCAAAATAGATTATGAGATGCTCTCAAAAATGACACAATTTCCCACCTGGTTTCAGATATGCCTGTTTTGAATGCGCCGTGGACAATGTGCAAACTACAGCTACCAACTTGCAAAAGCTGTAAGCCATCGAAGGATTCTTTCAGTTCCTTGTTAAAGTCATTAAAAATTTTACATTTGGTCCATCCATGGACAGCTGCACAATTTTGTTAATATTTTCTAAAACAAATGAACCAGTTAAACCTTTAAGCAAGTCATTTGCCCTTGTGCACTTTAAAAAAAGGGAATCGTAATATCGTGTCGATACTAATGATTTCTAGTGGTCCCAAAATCGGATATGCACGTCCATTTGAGTCGTTCTAGAAACTGTATTCATGCTTTCATCGAATTCTAACACAGCCAAATCACATTTTTCAATTAAATTGACAAGTTTACTCTTTGTGACAATTAAGTTTTTCCTGGCGTATGGTAGACAGGAATTCTTCACGGGTCTTCTGCCGGATAAGATCTTTTAAACACAACGTTTCGGCAGTCACCTCCGCTGCCTTCATCTGGTGAGCTGTCATCGCGAAGTAGCTGCCGCGACAGTAAGGCACTACTTCGCGATGACAGCTCACCAGATGAAGGCAGCGGAGGTGACTGCCGAAACGTCATGTTTAAAAGATCTTATCGAGCAGAAGACCCGTGAAGAATTCAAGTTTACTCTTTAAGTATGGACAATCCCATAGATGATGCTGTAACAAATTTTCGATGTTTGTAACTGCATCTTACTTACAATAACGAAGTAAATAATGTTGTACAATCCGCTGATTCCGAATTGACAAGTGACTCCTAATGGTGCGCAAACACTACAGGATCTCAGCTCGTGTAACCTGTTTCGAGAGTAGGTATGACTGCATTACCAATTGCTTCTTAGGCTCGTTCTGTTGCTAAGAGGATACTGTTCCGTTATGTACTGGAATCGCTATAAAAACAATGAATGATGTTTAGTAGCTAGTAAGCAATATACAATGAGAGAATAATAATGTTCATTTTAGGTTAAAAATTGAGTACAATAGACACTCGGCTTCCTCTGTCGGTACGGATTCGGGACTCTGTTGTGACGGTTCAGTTGAAGGGTTTTAAAAGTTTACTATGCCGAATAAAGATAGCAGTAATAATGAAACTTTAAGTAAAATATATGTGCGCATAAACTTTTTATATATTTTTAAATTGCAAATTATGTATGACAAATTCTCATAAAAAAAACAAATAATGAAAAATTGAAATACAGTCTAAATTATATTTATGTTTATTTGTATCCTAATTTTGAATTTCGAGTGAAAATTTAATGGAACTAATATTCGTATCGCAAGTTACAATGTACCGATAATGAAAGTTGATTGATTCTATTATTGTAAACAATAATTATATTGTTCTTTTTATAAACAATTAATTAAACATTTTTCACAGAGATATAGGGAATTAGAGACAGAATAAAAACTGGACAACTTGAAAGCATTAAAAATAACGTACAGATAAATCTGAAAATACCTTGAACTGATCCATTGTTATTCGTGTCCGATTTCATCTTTGGAGTTTCAAACTTTTTCATAAATGCATCCAAAGGTAACGTATTCTGTGAATTTGCACTAAAACCTTTATGTTTTTTACTCTCAGAGTGACTTTGTAAAGCACTTTTCCCCATGCTCGAAACATTGATCATTATTTTGCACCAAATGCAAATAGGATTTGTATTGTCATTTGGATCAGGTGCTTGATTCTCGTATCCCTTTTGATATTTAGTTGTTCTTGGGTGCGATTTCGGCATTTTTTAAAATAAAATGGTTCAAATAAACTTTTTGTTACAATTAGTACAGAATCGTTCATTCAACTTCGTTATACATTACTGCCAACTAGGGTTGTCATCCGTCCTGTCCTGTTTTAAACACGATTTGTCTGTGTCAGGTTCACAACATGCGACCGGGCACTAAACCTACGGTTATTAAGAAATTTTAAAAATTACGAGTTGATGGTTTCTCAGATGTATAGGAAGTAAACAGGATCGCCACACCTCGTTCCTTATTCCCCCTTTCACTAAACGTAATTCAACTATTTTGCTCTGTGTTTAAACATTTATAGAAGTTAGTTATATATCTGATTATTGTGAAGCGACTGGTTTATTGTTTCAGTTACCTACACAATGTCGAAGACGGAACGTCATGCTCGTTTTGTTCATGGAGGATTAAAGAATGATTAGTGTTATTAATTTGTACTTTTCAAATACATAATTGATTACCATAAAAAAATCAGATACATTCCTGTCGCTTCAGGGAAAGTGGTTGCCAAATGACTGGCTTAAAACTTGCTGCATTTGAGAAACGATTGTACTGCATATCGTAAAATGTGTAAAATAACTTTTACTGTGAAAATTTGATGACAAAGGCAGTGAAACACAATTTCTTCCGCAGAGGTTTTTGTTATTTTTTAGTTCAATATTGTTGTAAAAATTACTTGTAAAAAATAAACAAGAATTGTCCAATAAATTTTACTTTATACAACAGAATCTGACAAAAATGTAGTTGTCCTAAGCCATATAAGTTAATCTGAATTGTTTGTAGATTGGGTTTATTTTTATTTTTTTATTTTTTTTTTATGCATAATTATATCTAACTATTAACTAAGGGAGAATTTTTTTTTTTTTTTTGGGGGGGGGGGGACCTAACAGCTACATATTCTTTTGCCTATTCCTATACCTATTCCTATTTATCTCTAGTGGAGGATGAAATTTAGGTTGTTGTTTATTTACAAGGGGCCTAGAATAAAGTTGAGGGGCCTATTTACATTTAATGGAGGATTGGAGGGCATGGTGGTCAGAAATTGAATTGCCGGTTTATGGTTTGTTTGGGGTGTCGACGAGGTAGGTTTTCTGTTGATATATTTCCAATGGTGGCTATTTCTGGGTAGTTAGAATTTTCGCATCGGAAATAAATCTGTCTGATGCTCTTTTTATTGTTGTGGTCAATGGATCGAAGTGGAGGTCTTGCCGGATTCTTCAGTTTGGAAGGTAACGTGGTGCACCAACAATGGCACGTAGGGCTCTGTTCTCGAGATGTGGCAGTCGGCAGCCATACTCCATAGCTCGGAGCCATATAAGATTGTTGTTTGAACAATGGCACGATAGATGAGTATTTTGCTTTCTGTCCTTATACCTTCTCCTCTAAGGATTGGGTAGAGGTTGGTAAGTTTGGCTTTGGCTCTTTTCTTCGCTTCATCAATGTGGGTCCTCCACGTCAGCTGTTTGTCCAATCGCAGTCCAAGGTACTTAATTTTGTTCTTCCAGTCTATGTCGCCTCCCTCCGTGTGCAATTTGTATCGTGGTAGTTTGAGTTTTGTAGTGAAAATGATGGCTTGACTTTTTGTGGCATTAATTTTAATTTTCCATAAATTGCACCATTGGGTTAGTAGCTCTAGATGTCTTTGTAGCTTTCTTGCTGCATATTCTAAGTTTTTGTGGCTGGTGTAAAGTGCTGTATCATCTGCATACAGACTGGCATTGCTGCCCGCCATATGCGGCAAATCATTGACATATAAGCAGTATAAGATAGGTGCTAAGACACTACCCTGCGGCACTCCAGCGTCGATTTGCCTTACTGAGCTTGTCTCGCCTTCATATTTGATAAAAAAAATTCTGTTTGCTAGATAAGAACTTATTATGTGAATTATGTAATCGGGAATGTCAAATTTATGTAACTTGTAGATTAGGCCTTCGTGCCACCCTTTATCGAAGGCCTTTTCTATGTCTAAGAATAGAGCTGCTGTGCTATTTCCCGCCTGCTTTTGTGAGCAGAGATGCTCCACTAGCCTGGCACATTGTTGTATCGTGGTACTGGATCCTTATATACCCTGCGGCCGGCGGCCCGCTGCGCTCCCATTGGTCGGCGCGTCGACCGGGCTCCGCCCTGGACTCCTGTGTCCCGGCTCTCTTCTGGGACGAATGTCATTCTGCTGCTGCTTCAGGTCATGGAGGATTGGCTTCCAAGCTTCACTCAAGAAGAGACCGCCATCTCTGTTGATGTTGTTGGTGCTTAGGCGAATTTCCAGCGATTCTCTAATTACGGAATCCCAGAAAAACTGCGTCTGAGCCAATACTTCAGTCTTACTGAAGTTTATGCGGTGGAAATTTTCCACAGCGTGTTCAGCTAGTGCGGATTTGTCCAACTGCAGCAACCGCAGATGTCGCTGGTGTTCGGTGCGGCATTCCTCGATGGTTCTAATGGTCTGGCCAATGTATATTTTGCCACATTCGCATGGGATCGAGTGAACACCCGGAACTCGTAGTCCGAGATCGTCCTTCACCGAGCGCAACATGTCTCGTATCTTCGCGGGTGGATGGAAGATACTCCTTATGCCAAATGGAGCTAGAATCCTTCCGATCTTTCCAGAAGTATTTCCAGCGTAAGGTAACACTGCGACGGATTTTGGAGCAAAAATCCGTCGCAGTGTATATACATTGGCCAGACCATTAGAACCATCGAGGAACGCCGCACCGAACACCAGCGACATCTGCGGTTGCTGCAGTTGGACAAATCCGCACTAGCTGAACACGCTGTGGAAAATTTCCACAGCATAAACTTCAGTAAGACTGAAGTATTGGCTCAGACGCAGTTTTTCTGGGATTCCGTAATTAGAGAATCGCTGGAAATTCGCCTAAGCACCAACAACATCAACAGAGATGGCGGTCTCTTCTTGAGTGAAGCTTGGAAGCCAATCCTCCATGACCTGAAGCAGCAGCAGAATGACATTCGTCCCAGAAGAGAGCCGGGACACAGCAGTCCAGGGCGGAGCCCGGTCGACGCGCCGACCATTGGGAGCGCAGCAGGCAGCCGCTACGGCTAGCGGGCCGCCGGCCGCCGGCCGCAGGGTATATAAGGAGCCAGTACCACGAGGCGCACACATTCGGTGCCGAACCATCGCGGCAGCTACTTCGCGATGACAGCTCACCAGATGAAGGCAGCGGAGGTGACTGCCGAAACGTCGTGTTTAAAAGATCTTATCCGGCAGAAGTCCTGTGAAGAATTCGTGTCCACTGATTTATTGTTTTTAGTCAAATATGAACACTGACTTTGTGATATTCAAGTTTACAAATGATTAAACCATTCAAGTTCTACTAAACATGGTATTTGTGCAGGAAATATTTATTATTTTCAACGAATAAAATTAATTAATAAAAATTATTAATAGAAACATTTGAATAGATAAATATTTTCAACTTTACCTTACTCGATCGATAACTTTGAAATAAAGCAAATTGGTACTGAAGAATCGTATCAATCTACTGATGAAGACACAGACAAAAATTATTTATCTGAAGAAGTTAGTATAGAATAGCAATTGATTAAATAATTTGTTGATGATACGTATAATTAATAATTGCTTGTTGCTGTACTGATCATTTATAAAGAAATTTAATGTGTATTATTTAATAATATACCCATTATTTTCTTTCGTAATAACCAAATATTTATTTGGTGGAATATTTAGTGGTAGTGAGAGTAATGCCGCTTTGTTAGTGCCGCTTTGTTAGTGGTTTTCTGGTGGTTTTTGGAGTTGAATCTGGTGGGCAGCTAGTTTAACGGTTGGCAACACTAATGAGCAGTGAGATTGAACCTTAAGAAGAAGAAATTATTAAATGAGTAAACATTAGATAAGGAATTGTTTAAGATAGTAAATTAAAGGGTCTTGTCTTGCATCTTTTGTGTAACTTGTATTTTAAAGAAAGTTCAATCTTTTTGGAATGTATAAAGTTTCTGGAATCAATGATATGTTTGTCCCAGTGGCTTACAAAAACCTTCCATTTGGGGTTGTCACAGCAACAGAGAAGTTTCTGAAGCATGTTTGGATCAGTTCAGTTTCCAAATTACAGCAAAATTTGGTTTAAAAGTGTTTAAATTCATCCAAAATTATCTTAAATGTCTATTGTTTAAGTGAATAAGAAGTGCACAGAATCTATATAAATAATTTTCTCGGGTGACTAGCCGAGTTATATGAATGTTATGGTTACACGATATTTCGGCGCACTGAATCATCGACGCCATCTTCTGGTGAAGTGAGGTCAGGAACACACACACACACACAGCCACCAATCTCTGCCATTTCTTCAATTGGCAGTGTTTTTGGGAGTTATTATCCTAGGACATTTTCTCCAATTAATAAGGTTGGTCAGTTCTTCTGAGTTGGTGGGTCTTTATTTTTTGGTGCATTAATTTATTAAACTCAATGGCCTTTTATGTCGATCAGCTGAAATGTGCGAAGTTGCTGAGCTAGACCAGATTACCGCTGCTAACCTCTGATTGGTCGGCTGTAGAACCAGTCGTAGCAGGGGTCAAATCTCGTTGCGGCTTGAATCGATGCTAAGGTGGAGTTACGGCTAGATTTGATGTCCGTTTTTACATGGCATGTAGCGGACGGGCTTAAAGTCATCGCTCCTTCGAAGATGATATCATAAAACAAAGCATTCAGCATAAATTGTTTATCAAACTGATGGGTCAACACGGATCCGTTGCGGGCCTCATATTGAGCCATGCTGCCACATGATTGGTCAGATTTGTAACCAATCGTAGCCGGGGTCCTGCCTCGTATCAACACATCGTTCCATAGAAGGAAAAAATCAGAAGGCAAAAACTTTCCCGTAAGCTGATCATTAATGCCTGAGTAACAAATTGCTCACTTATGTTACTACCGAACTTCCCGTTGATCTGGACGCGCCGTGTAATGCGTCCCGGTCGCGCTGTCGGCGAATAGTATTGATGACTGGCGTCCAGGCTTCACTCAGCTGGTACCCGCTGTCGCGGTTGACGAGGTTAGACGCGAGACGAATTTCTACTGCTTCTGTAAGGATGCTGTTCCAGAAGCTCCCAGTATGCGCCAGTACTCTGGTATTTTCGAAATCAAAACCATGGCCATGTTCTAGACTGTGTTCCACCACCGCAGACTTGTCTTTCTGCCCCAGACGAACGTGTCGTGCATTCATATAACTCGGCTAGTCACCCGAGAAAATTATTTATATTTGCAACGCCGAGAAAAACTACGTAATTATGCACAGAATCTGTAATCAACAGAGAAAGAAATCTTTACATACCGGTGTGGTAATTATTTGATAAATTGATCTATTAAATTTCAGTGGTGGTTTTGGGTAAATTTAAGCAGTGGTCCATTAAATGAACATTAAACATTATTAGTACTTATTTTGTAGTATTGAGTACCTACTAAGGGTGAAGATGGATGTGCAGGGAAATTGCCACTGGAGTGTGCGCTCCATTGGAATTTAATTAAATATTGTACAAACACAGAAGCAGAGAAATTTTTACTGTAAATGTATACCCTGTTTTTTTCCTATGTGGAATTGGTGGCTGTAATAGAGCCAGAAATGAAACTTTTAAACTGCAGTCAAGTGTTGGAAGAACTATTACAGTTATTTAGAATATTGGGTGGGTTGGAAATGAGGAGGGGGAGAGGGAGCACAGTGTAAAATATTGTATGTTCCCAAATAAATAAAATGTCACATGAATCAGACCAAAAAATACTGAGGGCAGCAGATGTGGTGTGCATAGAGTTACTTAATACTGATTTACCTTTGAAATACACAAAAGTGTGCAAAGTTATAATAATTATCATTATTAAATTAGGGATGATAAAAAGTATTTTAACGAATGCTTAATTAATGTGCAAATTTGTGCCAGGTAATTTCTTTATAAAAAATATTGAGTTTAATTATTTCACATATAAGTCTTTTTTTAATTAAGTGTGAACAAGTAAATTTTTTACTACTCACTGTTGTTGGATCAAAATTTACAGCAATTTTGATGACTAAATAATTTTTTTAAAAAAAGGACATGCAACTGTACTTAAATTATTACAATTACCAATAAAAGAGTAGCTATTCTGCTCTAAGGTGGTAGTTTTATCATTAAGATCAGTCCCGTAGTTCTTGAGATATGCCTTAAATAGTTGATTGGTAGAGTAAAATCAAGGCACATTTTTTTTTTTTTAAATAAAACATATATTTAAAAGTTTGCTTTAGTTTGCCTAAATAAGAAGCCTAAATGAGAAGTTCTAATAGCGCAACTGATATATATGCTATGTAATTCCCAGAATTCTGCAATGTGGCATATATGTTTCTTTGTTACGATCATAATGACAATCTAAACAAGCTTACCGTCCTTCCATTCTCTTGTAGCTGGATTGATTATTCCAAATAGTTCATCATTAGTCACTGCTTTAGGATTAAGATCATTAAAAACAGGTTTCTTCCTCATATTTTGGTAAGTTTTGAACAATGTACGCCATACCATGGTTTTCCCTGTTCCAGCATTTCCCACTACAAAAACTGAATGTCTAACTTCTAAAAGTTCTTCAAGCTGTACAACCTGTAAAGCAACATTAAAAGATATAAATAAGATTGGAGAAATTAAAACTAAATACCATACATAATGGTAGGATGGCAAAGAAATTCAACAACACAGAGACATTTGGAACAATGATATTTTCTGATGTATACCCTTAGTCAGCATACTTTCTGAACTGTTTGATAAAGCTATCATGGAGCCCATTTTCAAAACTACTTTTAATTTAATTTTCTATAATTGTGATTTCCCTACACACACATTTTTCACCTTCCCTCTACCAACCTATTTTTGCCCCTACAGATTTCAACTTTAAATTCTTTTAGCATTTTTGGTAAATTACTCATCATTTCTCTTGGTAGCTTATTACACTCCCAGACCCCCTACAAAACAAAATCTTCCCACACCTTTGTGCCTGAAATCGAATGCCAGCGTGTGGTCAGAGTAATCTTTTCCTTCCATGCACCAATCTTAAGTCTTATACCAATATCTTTCCACGCCTCCTCACCAATATACACCCATGACTTCCTTTACACTCTCCTCGTATCTTCCAATAATTTCCATTCCAGTTCCTTTATTTATCATATCAGTTACTGATTGTGTTCTGTGGTAATTTACAGAGACAAATCTATCAATCTTTTTTGCATTCATCAACTCCTGTATTTGATACACAAAATGTGGGTCCCATACTACACCACAAGCAATGGTCTGACCTATGTTTTGTAACCCAATTTCCTTACTTCTGTAATACATCCCCTCATCACTCTTTCCAAAAAGTGAATAATTATGAAACCTTTTCCTACTACCTGTCCAATGTATCCCAGTTAAACTTGTTATCAAATGTTATGCCAAGGTATGTACATTTCAATTCTTTAACAAGCAATACTTACCCTTCCCCCCCATAATTGGTACCTACGAAGCTAACTCTTCTTCACATTTATCTTCATCCCATGTTGACCTACCCAGCTAGATTTCCTGTCCAGATCACCATGTAGCTGATCACAGTCTTCAACAGTTTTGTTATATACTATTATGTCATTTGCAAACAACTTCTGATAGTAAACCATCAACACAACATTAATCAAAATAATGAATAGCAATCATCCCAATATGCTACCCTGTGGCATTCCCATTTTAAACTTACACTTCTTTTGACACTGTATTTCCTTCTTGGGCTTTTTGATTTCTATCTTTTACGAATTTTTTTACCTAACAAATCACTTTTTCATCCACTCCAATGGTTTTTACCCTGTTTGCAACCATTTCATGGCCAAGTCAAAAGTCTAAGAAAGATCTAGTGCAACACTATCAATTTGGCCTCCATTGTCCATTTCATCCTAAACATCTTGCATAAATCCTACAAAATGAGTCATGGTGGGACGTGTGCACAAGCCAAAGTTAGTGCCTAAGGCTGTTGCCTTTTTCCTTAGTTTCATTATGTATCCTGAAAACTAAGATTTGCATGAATATCATTGCTTAAAGCCATGTTGTCAACTTTAAAACCACTTACATTCCTCATATACATTTATGATGTGCTTGCATATAAACCTTTCAATTAATTCACCTACCACTGATGTCAAACTGATTGACCTATAATTTTGAACCCTATTTGTGATCCCTCCTTCATGTATCAGTACTGCTGTGTTACTTTTCCAGTTCTTTGGTAAGCACGCGTGTGCTTGAGGAGGTATATGATGTTGAAGGGAATAACAAATTATTACGTGTGATCGATTGTATGAGTGAAGTGCAGTCAGCCTTGGGATTAACCAGTGTGGATGATTTTACAGTTGTCTCTTCAGGAGTTTCAGTCAAGGTACTGTAAGCAATAGCTGTGTAATCTTGTAAAGTGTTGTGCCGTGAATTGGGTTGCAGTTGTCAGTCTACCAGGATGGGTTACTCTCTCTTTTAAACTGATTCCTGTGACGTTATAAGTGAGACCTTCTCAATTGTAATAGAGGAGACTAATGGCAGGAATGGCATAGAATCTGTGAACACCATTACCCCAAAAACTTTTTCTGCGAGTATGATGACTTAAATGAGCAATAAGACCAGAAACAGATGGAACAAAGGCTGTGAGAAATAAAGGACAAATTGGTATCATTGGATATAGTAACATTGTACTACCATTCCAGCCAGAGACCGAAAAGGAGAGATTGAGAAAAGAAGGAAATGAGATAAACAGACCTAGCTATGCAATCATGGCAGCTATGGGCGCAAAGCAACAAGCTAAGAGGGCAGTGCAACTTCAGCTGCTTGTGCTGTATTTATATCGTTGGATAAAGTGGATAGCCCCAAACAGGTTACAGAAAAAGTCACCCAAATCTTGAAGTCAGTGAAGGACAAAATAAAGATTAACAGGAGGAAGACCAAAAATATTAAAGTCATAATTGAAACTGGTTCAATTGAGGACGCTAAGAAGGTATTGGCTAATAAAGAATTAACCAAAGGAGTGAATTGTGAACTCAATCAAAACGGAGACCACTCATAATTTTATATGACGTTCCTGCTTCAATTGAAGATGAAAAGCTAGTGGAAAATTTTTAAGGAAAAATAATTAAAAGAATAATTTAAGGACAGGTTCAAACCAAAATTTAAATCTGGGCCTAGGAACAAGGCAGCAGTCCAACACATTGTGGGAGTCAATTCCACAAAAAAAAAAAAAAAAAAAAAAAAAAAAAAAAAAAAAAAAAAAAAAAAAAAAAAAAAAAAAAAAAAAAAAAACCTGGAACTTTCACTCCCCTGGAATTTTCTGCAGTTACAGCCAAGGACTACTTGGTGGTACCCAACTGTCAAAAGAGCAATGACCCAGGACACATCAGTAAACATCACCAACAGCCTAGCCTCTGCTGCAATAACTGTGGGGAAACAGGACACATGAAAGATGAGTGTAAAAAGAAATGCCAACCACTAATCTGCATCCACTGTACAAGTCATGGAAAAGTATGCAAGAAAAGAAGGGAAGGAATGAGTGACCTATCAGCTTCTTCTGCCAGAGTAACAAAACAAAACCAGAAATGGAATAAAAAGGTTTAATACATAACATGCACTTAACAAAATAGACACAAGAAGGGGTATCTAGAGAGAAACAGAAGAAAACTCCTAGAAGGAAATGGTGTAAGGGAGTAAACCAATACCAGGGTTGAAGTACGGGTTCAATCACCTTAACTAACCTCATCCTTGCTTTCAGTACTGTCAAAAATATCCACTAATCAAACTGTTGAACAGTGTATGAGCCTGGATAAATCAACTGTAAGTAATTACGGCCGCCACGTCCCTCATTATTCTCAGGAAAGAAAAGGTTACTATTCACTACATATGCACTGTTCAAATAAAAAATTTCAATATATTCTTCAAAATCACATCTAAAAGTCAAAATTACAGTTGAAATTGGCAATCCAACAAATAATTTCCTAAACTGCAAGCCATGAAGAGGAATGAAAACTCACTAACCAGTGTTAATAAATTTCAAAGTATCATTTTCTAAATTGATATGTCACACGTCCCAAGAAATCCATCATGTTTGCCAAAACGGCGTGGTGGAATGCGCGACTAATGAGACCATCCAGAATTCCCTGGGCGACAGCGTGCTCCGTGAAACAAAGAGTGTGCTTCAAGACTTTTGATTCAATGATGGCATCCTAGAGCCCACCAGTTGTTATATACATATGGACCCATGACACCTGTAGCACTGCGCTACTAAAAATAGTTTGTAAAAATTTTGTGATCTCCCGTATTCAAAATTTTACAATGTATTGTTTGTGTTCTGTTGACTGATCTTGTTTATGGTGGTTATCCCTCTTAAGCTACTCAGTTTGCTGTAAATAATTGAAATGTGAAACAGAGAGTGAACAGAGGTTTTTCCCTGGACTGGCCATTCGGTTCCACATTTTTTAGAATTTTGTATGATTTTTCATTTTCAGATTTTAAAACTTATGTTATTGTGTTCCATGATCCCTCCAGTTTACAGGGTGGGTTATCTTTATTCTGTAAGTGGTGTATTATAGAAGTTATTAATCTTTCAAAAATCGAAGTGGAGAGACCAGAAGATGCCATTAGGCCAAATTTCTGTTCATTGAAACTACTATTAGAAAGAATGTTTATTTTGGGAAAAGATCTCTGGCATGGCCACCTACTCTATTCATGCCACATTTTGAAAATGTTTTGATTTACTGACTTGTGTTAACCCTTTTACTGGTGTAGACGCGTTAACGCGCATGGCTACTACTGGGCCCAGGTGATCTAGACATGTTTACGCGTGCCCTCGTTCCTTCCGTCAGGTGCTCTGGACGCCTTGCCACCCTGTCTGTGCTCTGGATGCGTTAAGTCGTCCTGCTACTTGGGTCTCTGTGTGCTCTGCACGTGTTAACGTGCAAGCCACTTAGCGGTCAGGTCAGTTAGCAGTATTTGCACCCCCGCTGGTTAATTGTTTTCCAACATTCGGCCCGTGAGCATTTGCCACTGCAATCTTATTTGTGTTGCTATTTTTATTTTAGTTTTCACTGAAAAAATTGGTCACCTTCGTGTATGTACAGAGGAAGAAATCCTGGAGATTCTTACTAGTAATAATTCTAAGCCGTGTACATCAGCTAATGGAAAACAACCACCTGTCTACACAAGAGGTGAAAATTCTTCAGAAACTGAAGCTTCAGATAGCGAGAGCTAAATACGTAGAAAAAGAGGACGCTTTAGTGACAGGATTGACTGGAAGAAAAGCGATTCTCATCCGTTTGTGCATGCGTTTAATGATTCAGCTGCAGGACAGAAATATGTATTAGGTCAAAATTTCAGCATTCTTATGAAATCTTTTGCTGAAGAAACAAATAGATTTTATTGATATACAAATTCAAATATGCCAGAATAAGTTCACCAGATTTTCAAGGTGGAAGGATTTACTAGGAGACATTTTCAAAACATTATTCATATTGAAAATTCAAAAATTAACACGTCAATGTGTAGATTGGATGTTCGAAACAGAAAGTGCATCCAGAAACCAGGTACAAATACAGAACATGCAATGCTCAGTACCACTGTGTGTTGTGCCATGTTTCGTGCCTTATCACACAAAAAAGAATTATTAACAATGGGTAACTGCACTGTAATAATTATATTACATTTATACGCCTCTAAAACTATGTGAAATAAAAAAAGAAAATAATAGATTTTTAACTTCGCCAGTCCAAAGCCCGGATCCAAACACATTTTAGTTGCTGTAATATCTATTTAATATATGAAGTACCTGTATCTTTGTCTACGCTGACATTCACTATTAGAGGAACATTAAATCAAAAAACTTTAGATGTCAGAGTAACTACATTTATTTTGGATCTGGGGTTTCAAAATGCAAAGTGACAGCTGAAGGCTGTCACACACAACGCTCCAGAAATATTCAGCACACAGCGCGTTGGGCCGTGTGCCGAACTCAGCAGCGCAGGTATCGGCTGACCGCGGTCTCTCTGTGCAGGTAAACAGCTTAGGCAACAACAAAGGAGCACTCAGCGAGGGCTCTACTGAGCGATCCATTGCAGTTAAAGGGTTAAATCATCCACAATTTCGATCTGTAGTTGCCGGTATTTTTTTCCTACTTCGTAATTTCGTTTTAAAACTAATTCAGTGCTTGTTTAACTATGTAGAATGCTTCAAAACTTTTATATGTTGTGCAGTGTTTCTTGTTGTTACATAAAAATTATCAGTTGGCTCCAAAAATTACTGAAAACATGTTGCTATGTGATGTTGAAAATGCGAGTGTGTTTCACGAAGTTTTAAAATTGTGTTTTCTTTATTTATTCTGCCTGAAACTATTGATTTATAGTGAATTTAACATTCTCCCAGTTTGTTATTATTATAAACAATTTTTATGGCATAAAAAAGTGTGTAAAAATGACGATATGGTCTTGTAACCAAAATCGAGTGTTTACAAGTTGAATTATTGAGGATGATTTAGGTGAGTTTGACAGTTGTTTTCTATTAATAACTGTCTATTTAGAGCTGTTATTACATGTTGATTTACTTTTCTGATTTTAAATCCCCCTATATTCAGAAATGAGCTGCAGTATCGGCATCTGTATGATTCCCGTCCCCCATATCCCGTAGCGACGAGGTTTGAAATTTTACAAATACTGAGGAGCCAGCACCATCCCCTATGCCCTGTAGCCAAGAAATGTAGATTTTAACAAATTCTAAGGTGCTTACAATGGGATACGGCACGATTGGCAAGATATCGGGAAAAGTTGAGAAAGAAGCTTGAAGTAGACAAACAGGACATCAGAATCCAAGTAGATAGTGAAGAAGTACAAGAAACAATTCAGAGCACAACTTTTAGCACAAATATAAGCTTCTTATCACCCAGAGTAGGTAAAATATTTCTGAATGCATCACACTAAAAACAGGACAGCAGATATTATTTAATGAATACAAAAACCTTGAATGTGTAAAAATTGATCCTAGTCATGTGTATCAAGACTTTGAGGATAATTTGAAACTAACAAGATTAGAAGAAGGCACTACGGTATCTAACCAGGACATCCGGTTGTAAAAAACATCCCGTTTCTCCAGGTTAAGGCAGTAGACAGTAGACCGCATTCAGCTGGAGTTTAAGAATTTATCCACAGATCAAACTGAGCTCCTTACCCTCATTAAGAAGGTCTATGACAGGCGAGGAGAGACTTTTGACCCAGAGGTAATATTCAAACAGTTCATAATGATACATGGCAGGATCATTTTTGATCTTAAGCAATCCTGGCCACATTGCAACATACATACAAGGCACCCTTATGTATCATAAGATTAAAATAGCGCAAATAAATGCAAGGTGAAGTAACTTGGTGTTGCAAGAGGTGAGCAGGCTAGCTGCTGAGGAACAGTGGGACATAGTATCCAAGAACAGTACAACAAAAATGGGCAAATTCCGCATATGCTGGTGACTTCTCAAATAATAGTAGAAGGAAATACTCCTATGGCAGGACTGATAATCCTGAACAAACAAATTATGATTACTAAAATCACTTAATACTGCAATGAGCACACAGAATATACAAAAGTTAGTGCCGATTGGTGCTGCATGTATACTTTCAGGATAATGAACCGACTGAAATTTATATTGACAAGATAAGGGATATACAGGTCTATACCAAAAGTAGTAGGTCTGACTTAAAAAAAAAAAAAAATATTGAAGATATCTTTAAAATTCCTTAATCCTCTTCGAAATAGCACCCTTAGGCAGCTACACACCAAAAATTATGCTGCTGCCATTGGCCGTAAGCCTTCTGGAAGTCAGTTTCGGGGACGCTGTTGAGAGCCCTCGTCGATGATGCTTCAACGTCCTGGATTGAGTCAAACCGCTGTTCCTTCAGCTGCCTTTTCATCCATGGGAATAAAAAAAAAAGTCAGTTGGAGCCAGATTGGGACTGTAGGCGGGGTGTGGCAACGCTGAATCGGGCCAACAGTTGCCTTCTTCATCCTCCCGTCCAATGAAGGCTTGCATGAGCAAATCAAAGATCAAGACAATGCTGATCGTGTTTTTTGACCGTCGCGCGGTGATTCATAAGGAGTTAGTTTCCCCTGGGGAAACTGTCAATTCGAACTTTTACATGCAAGTGCCAGCCCGCCTGTGAGACCGAGTGAATCGCGTTTGACCAGTCATCTCCGCCAACTGGACTCTGCATCACGACACTGCGCCGTGCCAAGGCACGCCGTCATGAGCCAACTGTTAGCCCGAATTGACATTGCCGCGTTGCTGCACCCCGCCTACAGTCCTGATTTGGCTCCATCTGACTTTTCTTACTCACATGGATGAAAAAGCAGCTGAAGGAACAGCGGTTTGACTCAATCCAGGACGTTGAAGCAGCATCGACGAGGGCTCTCAACAGCGTCCCCGAAAATGACTTCCAGAAGGCGTATGGCCAATGGCAGCAGCGTAATTTTTGGTGTGTAGCTGCCTAAGGGTGCTGTTTCGAAGAGGATTAAGGAATTGTAAAGATATCTTCAATTTTTTTTTTTTTTTTTTTAAATCAGTCCTACTGCTTTTGGTATATACCATGTATGTATGGGTCTTGGAAAAGGCAAATTCATCATCACTGCAGATGAAAATTCCAAGTCTGAACTTTGGCATAGTGCATAAGTGGATGTAGCTGGAGTTATGCTTGAAGAACTGAAAAGTGATTTACATTTTGAAATTAGGAATAAGCCCAACAATCTGTCCATGTATAGAAATGAGGCATTTGGAGAGTCTAACATAGATGTTACACTCACTTCACCAGATGTAGGGAACATTCTATGAAACTGGAAGGTTGAAGATAACTTAACAATGCAGTAATCATAATGATATAATGTTTGAATTGGTGAAATATAGAATTGAGGCCAAAGAAGATGTAGAAAGTTGTAGGTGGCACTGTAACATAAAAAACACTGACTGGTGAAAATTAAAGAGTGTGTCTGCTATCCTGTAAAGCGATGATGTCGATGCCACAGCAAGAGATATTAGAAATTCCATTCAAGCAGCAATAAAGGTTGCAATTCCAAAACAAAAAAGACCTACAAAGTAGGGAGATAAGCTGTGGAATGACTAGCTACAAAAAGCATGGTCCAAAATTTGCAAGGCAAGAAGAGTATACCAATGTTGTTTGATAGTGACTTAAAGGCCCACCTATCACGACCGGTAGAGGGAGAGGAAAAGAGCTTTTCAGGAACTACTGCTGCAAACAATACAGCAAATTTGGGAGGCCTACATTAAGACAAATCTTAGGTCGGACCCCCAAGGGTGTTCCCTATAAGATAGCAGCTGGTATACAGCCTCCAACCAACTTGTTGACAGTGCAGGGGGCTGACAGGGCATGAATCACTGACTGGGACATGAGAGCGGAAGTACTGCTACATGAACTCCTGTCAGACAATTAAAAAGAAGCAAAAACGAATGAACAACAGGAGTATGATCCAAAGCATAGGGCATCTATACAACTGAGATGATAGCAGGCGAAATAATCATAGAAGAGGTGATAAAAGCAATAAATACAGTGTCAAAAAACAAGGTCTGAAGGCCAGATGGAATTGTGGAAGAAGTGCTCCAGGTTCTGGGTTGTTCAGTTAACCCCACTGTTAGGGAATAATCCCTAATGCATGGAAGCAAAGCAAGATGATAAATTTAAAGAAAGGGGGTGACAAGGATCGGACCCAGTCCAAGTTCTATTGGCTGATCTGCCTGTTCAAGAGAAAATTCTTGTATGGCGCCTACAAGCACATAGGAATTTAATAGGAATAAATGTAAACCAGCATGGATTCAGAGCAGGCAGATCGACAAAGAATGCTATAAAGAAGCAATGCAATTGGTTGAAACATGTACTAGTGATTATGTATTGACAATATTGTGGACATTTCAGGGGCTTTTGATAACCTCTGGTGGCCGGGTATATTTACTTGGCTCAGAGAATTAAAATGTCCAAGCATTATATACATCTCATTTAGACACTATAGTAGAAACTGATATGTCTATGAATGACCATTGAGAAAAAGTTGTCTAAAAGATTTCCTCAGGGAGTGGTATGTGGCCTGATATTTTGGGATGTGTGTTTTGAAACAGTAATGTGTAGATGGGAAGGACTACACATGTTGTTGGGCTTGGTGGCCTTTGCTGATGACCTGCTTCTGCTGATACAGGGAGGAACAAGAGGAGAAACTGAGCAAAGGAGCAATTTTATCCTGGAGCAACTTGACAAATGGTGCGTGGAGGTTAAGCTGAAGGTCGCACCGCAGAAGACTCAACATATGATTCTGTGCAGAAGTTTGCAGCAGAATCCAATGATCAAAATTAAAGGGAAGAGGACAACCAAGTGCAGATATCTCAACATTACACTCAATGAGCATCTAATATTTATGGATCATATAGTGTCCAGCAGGATCGTCATGAATAAACTTACCAGCGTTGGAGAATATTTGATCTTCTCATCCACATGATGAGGTTCTTTCATGACAGTATTCTGGCATCAATACTGAGCTATGGAGCAAATATCTGGCCGAACCATCTGAAGCCAAAAACAATACTCAGAAGAGCCCAGAGAGACATCCTTTTAAGACTAAATGGTGCATATAGCACCACCAACAGACACTTTGAGGGCGGTTTTAGTTGTCTGGCCCCTAGACATGATGGTAAGAAAATGTGGTGCAATATACTGTCTAAGGTCCGGTGATAAGAGAGCAGCTGAAGAAATAGTAGGTTGATTGGTGGCAGCTAAAAAGGAAATCAAGTTGGCCCTACTATGAAATTGACATTAATGGAATATTAGCAGTGTGGGTCAGAGAACATACAACATCCTTCCTGATGTCAAAGAATGGTTGGAACTGCAACATCTAAATCTATCCAATGGCTTGATACACCTCATAACTGGGCATGGTCCGTATAACAGTTTGTTACACAATAGGGACCTCAAAGAATCGAGGCTATGCGAGTGCAGAGTGGAAGCAACACCTGAACATGTGGTTCTCGAATGAATTATTCTTGTGGAAGTGACGGAAACACAATGTGAGCAACAAATTGGAAAAGAGGTACGAAGTATCATTAAAAACAGGGCTGACTGCAAAATTCTGAGTCAAATAGCAGACAGGATATCTATGCACTACAAAACAAAATACCTTGAGCATATAGCAGGTGCGAGAAGGCACAAACAATCAAAAACTTAACAATAAGCACTGCATTCACTATTAAAGGATATGTCATGAACAGACATCAGAACCTTAGCACCCTCTGGAAACCGATGCACCCAGCTATTTCAGAAGATCCATCTGATGGGCTGGATGCTGTGTTTTCTGGAGGACACTATATTTTGTTGGAGGCTGCTCCTCCTCATACACTGGCCCGACAATTGATATAGTATCTGTTATTAGCAGTGGAGTAGTTTATTTTACAGCAGAGTATGGGGAAAAAAAGAAAAAGTTTGTATATTTTGTTGACGTATGTGCTATGTAACGAAACATAATATAAATCGATGGCTAAGACTTCTTTCTCCCCAACATTTTGCTGCATTCAAGTCTTAGATAGCATATGGCATGCGGCGGGTATCCTGACAAAGTATTACCACATCAGCAGAAATGTATAATGCCCACTAAGCAGCCAGGCCATTGACTGCAAAGTGCTGCATGCCAAGATAAAGGGGAAATAAAGGAGATTATTATTCTTTATTGTTGTTAGTTTTTCTCACTTAAAAAAATTAAAATGTGTGGCAGCAAAAAGGAAAGGAGACAGCTATAAATTAAGTTCCTTTCGTAAGATATAAAAGCAACTATACAAGAGGGAATAAAATGTAAATTGGTAGAACAAAGGGATGTAAGTATTGTCAGCAGTGTATTGATCCAAACAGGAGTTGGGATTCACAGACAACGCAAGCTGGTGGCGACCCCTCTGAGATCCTAGATGGTCTTGGCTATTGTAAAAATCTCATCTGATGGGCCAGACCTCAAGGAATTCTGGTTGATGTGGATCCTGCTGAAGATCTGTCCTAAAAACTGGCTTCTATACTGTAGTTAGCGGTAGTGTAGTACAAATAATAGTAAACTATTGGTATCAGGTTAATAAGTTATGTTACTAATTTTCTTTTCTTTTACTGAAATTTAACCAATATGTAAAAGAGTAGTTAAATTTTTGTAATAAAATGCCTATAATTACAACAGTACTCTAAATTTAAACAATAATTCATTTGATTTTGTTAGGGAGCAGAAATCTATGTAACAATTTAATCACATTCTGATTGTAAAAACAACCTAAGTTAGATACTAGATGTTAGGCTGTAGAAAGCCTTAAAAGGGGGGGGGGGGACCACATACAGATCCAATTTAAATAAAATTTCAAGATGAAGTAAAATATCACATCCTGCTATCTTTAAGACATCCGTGATAATATTATCTACACCAGCCCCTTTTTGTATTACAGTTTTCTAAGTTTCTTTGTGATATCTTCAGGATGAATTTCAAATTTTTTACTTTGCTCATTTCTAATTTGTGGATTAGCTCATTATCTGATCTACACCTTCTCATTCTTAAATCATTGTACCTAATAGTCCCAATAAAGCAATTAGTTAAAATCTCTAACTTTTTCAAATGTGCAGTAACTTCTTCTCCATCCTTATATATAATTGTCTAAACAACCTTCCTTCCATCAGTTTTCTAACATAGTGATAGAAATTTCTATATGCATCTGTCAGCAATCTTCCTGCACTGATAATATTCTTCATAAACCAATCATTGGCCACCTTCTTTGCCGTTATTAATTCCTTGTTTAGTTTTTTCAAGTATTCCATACTGCCTTTCTGTCTCTTTAACTCAGTTATGTTATCTTCTTACCAACCTCTTTAACTGCCTCACCTCCCAATTAGATAGATAGGTTTTGTACTTACCTTTATTTTCTGCTTTGGAATAAATATTTTCACTATCTCCTTGAACTCTTCCCATGTCAACTCCACCCTACTTGTGCCATCCTTCCATTTGCTGAAAATTTCCCTGAAATATCTCTTCAATTTTGAAATCTGTACCTTTTTATAATTGTTCCTATCTCCCCCTACAATTTTGGCCACTGGTTTACTTAATTCTCAAATATCCATCGAAATGTCTTCATGATCACTTATTTCTTGTTACCTGAACCCCCATAGGCTTGATTAGGAAGATATCCAACATGTTTTGTCCTCTTGTATTCTGCTCTACAACTTGTATAAATCATCCTTCTCTGATTAAGGTATATGCAAATCTCTGATTACTTGTGTTATTAATCTTATTTCCTATCCGGTTTACACATGGTAAACTTAAATTCCCACCCATAGTAACCATTCTACTCTCACTTTAATTTCTCCCCAAGAGCCATATCTTTATCATATAATCTTCCTCTATCTAAAGCAGCCAACATCCTGATTTTTTTCTTTTTAGTTTCTCAAGAAATCTTCACCTAGTATCTCATGGTCATGATATATGAACACCAATGAACTGTATTACGAAAAACCTTATTGTCTAGTTCTTCTTCCTTTAACCAAGACTCTACCTCTATAATTACTTGTGGTTGATGTATCACTATCAAATTTACAAATTCTATTACTTTTGTTCATTATATTTCTACAATTCACCAGTAACTCTCTTACTACTGGCTTTGACAACTTTATCAGCATTAACCTTATCCTTCCCATTTCTGACCCCAGTCAGTTATTATTTAAGCAGCTTCATCTATTCTTTTAGCATTTGTATTTTTTCCCATTGTGGATCTACATTCAGTATCACTTTGATCATCTATCTCCATGTCCTCCAAAGTAACCCCTAACCTAAAAAAGGCACAGTTCTGATCACATCATTCCTGGAAGTCGGCTCCCTTTCAGCTTTAGCTTGCAACTCATAAAGTATCCTCTCACCCATTCTATTCAGACATATGACATGCCTAGTGAAACCCCACCTATAAATGATGTCCACAGCAACAACCACCAACACGTAACTAATGTCTTTCACAAGTGGCACCTCTGTTTCTACATTAACCTGCCTTACAGCATAGTTCAAATGTGGGTGGTCATAACGACTTAGGACCTGCACGAGTTCAACCCTAGTATTTTCCTTCACCATATTCCTCAGGTCACTTTTTGTACTCCTACTATTTCCCCCTCTCTCATTATCACTGCTCTATCATCCTTAGTGAAACTCCTACAAAGTGAACCTACTTCCTCTATTACCTGACCTAACATTGCACTAGGTTAGAAAAAAACTTATGACCTGATAACATGCTATATCATCCTTAGCAAAACTCCTACAAAGTGAATCTACTTCCTCTATTACCTGACCTAACATTGCACTAGGTTAGAAAAAAACTTATGACCTGATAACCTTGTGCTTTACTGAACCTGTAAAAGTGGGCCTACACTTCTGCCATGGCTACTATCTAGCAACAAATACCTTTCCTTACTATTCTTTCCTTGCACACCCCTGTTCCCACTGCATCTAACATACTCTTACAACCATATGAGGCTCTTTCAATCCTGACTCTGGTAACAGGTCAAACCTACTTTTCCCAACAAATCCTTATGTGTCTGGCTTCTTTATCCTGTTAACTGTATATCCCCTACAACTTGCTATTAGCACCCAATCATCCTTCTCATCTTTTCTACTTTTTGCCTGTGTAGATTGAGCCTTCACAGACTGAGCTTCCACAGGCTTAGACTCCACAGGCAGAGCCCCCAAATTCTGAGACTTTCAAAGGTGGAGCTTCCTCAGTCTGAATCTTTAAAGATTGAGTCTCCACAGGCTGAGCCTATATGAGCTGTGCCTCCACAGATTGAGCCTTAAAAGAACATAAGAATAAATTCTGTGAAGGAATTGATGGAATTCCTGATTCAATCCTAAAGAAATGTGCCAGATACATAATTCAACCACTAACACATTTATGTAATAGTTCATTACAATCTGGTACTTTCCCAGAAATACTAAAGGTAGCAAAAGTTATTCCGATACATAAGAAGGGAGAAACAGATAAACTAGATAACTATCGGGCTATCACCATCCCATCTGCTATCTCAAAAATACTAGAGAAAATTATGTACAAAAAGTTAATAAGCTTCATTAACAAGAATAATATATTATCTGATTCACAACATGGATTTAGATCAGGGAAATCAATCCAGACAGCTATTTATGCTTGCATTAACCGTATATTAAAAATAATTGATAAAAAGAAAAAGTAACTGGCATATTTCTTGATTTGTCTAAAGCTTTTGATGTGGTAGATCATAAAATCCTCCTGTCTAAGCTTTATCATTACGGTATCAGGCATACAAATGGTTCAAGTCATACCTTGGTGGAAGGAAACAGGTTGTCACCTTAAAATGTAAGGACACAGAAAGTGAAATAATCAGAGAGCATGAATCAGAAATTAGAAGTATTAAACACGGTATTCCACAGGGTTCGATTCTTGGACCGCTCCTGTTTCTTTTGTATAATAATAACATTAATGAAAATGTTAGCCACATGATAAAATTCTCTTTGCAGATGACACAAAACTTATAATAAAAGGTGAAACTGAAGTAGTTCTTCAGCAAAGTATTAATAAAACCACTAAATAGCTATCTGAATGGTTCAAAAACAATCATTAAATAATAAATTGTGAAAAAACCATTGCAGTAGATTTCCATATTGCTCAAAACAGGAACCCTGCCAACCCAAATATTATTTTGAACAATCAGACTTTATCAAACAAATTGGATTCAAAATTTCTAGGTTTATGGATTCAATCTGATCTTAAATGGAGTAGACATATTCAATATTGGAAATCAAAATTAAATTAAATCTGTTATGCATTACTTATCTTAAAATTTACCACTAGAAAACAAACTTTGAAAAATGCATACTTTGCCCATTTTCACACACAAATAAAGTATGTGGGGTTTATCATCAGATGCACTAAGTACTTTCAAAATTTAGAAGAGAGCAATAAGAATAATGACAAATCACAAATAATGGGAATCTTGTAGCCACATATTTAAATATACGAATATTCTTCCACTACCAAGCATTTACATCTTTGAAACCATTATGTTTTTTTAGAAATAATGTCATAGGTAAAGATGCAGCTCTTAAAACAAATAATGAGGTACATGATCATTTCACAAGGAAACAATCACATTTGCATATTATGCATAAAAAATAAATAAAAAAATAATGAACATTTTACATAGGGATTAAGCTTTTCAATAAATTACCGAATAATGTAAAAGCAACATCAGAAAAGGGAATTTTTGAAACTTTTTTGATGTCATACCTTCAATACCACTCCTTTTACTCTGTAAAAGAATATTTGAATTGTATGAATTAATTTAATGTAAATAACATAATGTAAATAATTTAATGTCAATCATATTTTATAATTGATGTGTCTTATATCATTATGTATAAAGTACATGTATATAATTTAAAGGTCAAATAAAATACTACTACTGCTGAGTCCACAGCCTGAGCCTCAAGACTCCTGACCCTTTCAACTCCCTAAATGTTTTGCCCATTTAATATTAAAGACAAACCAGAGAAAACCATGGGAGTGTCTCATTATTTCTCATATTCCAACTTCAATACATGCCCAATGAAACCACTTCTCACACCATGTACAACCCACACCATCTACCAGTACCTGGGATAGGCGCCATACTTTCCAGGCTTGATTTTTCCCAAATACTTCTAAAAGAACCTTAAATTTACTTGATAATCTAATAAAATTTAATTCCTGAATAAGGAAAAGCCTGCAATATTGTGGTTTTTGTGTTATATTTTTTTGTTGCTGCAACCCACCTTCATTCAGATTTTGGTAAGTGATGAGTCTACTTAACCTATCATTTTTATATTAACAACTATTGCAATAATGGATATATATAAGTATAGAGGATGGTAACATCATTTATCAAAGATGATGAACAAACAATGTTAGCAAATAATAAATATACAAAATAATGAAATCAATTTTAAATAATTTTTTAGCAGTGATTAGAAGTCCAACAGATACCAAAGCTGTTGTGTTGAATGAAAGATTGGACAGGAATAGGATAGGTTTAAACTTGGCGCTGTAATAGATAAGTATTGGCTTAGATACAGAAGAGAGCATACACCTGAACTTTCTAACTTAATAAAAAATAAAAGATAAAAAAATAAAAATCTCTGTATTACAATAGATAGGTAGATAGATATGTTCACTTTGATCCCATGTGAGAATAATCTCGGGGATGTGGAACAGTACATACACTTATTAGTAATGTCAATATTACTATATAATTGATAATATTATTATATATTGACAACAAGTTAGTTACGACCCATTAGTATAACCAATATTTGCTGTAATCTACAAATACAATCCCTAGTTAATTAATACTTATTATGTGGAACAGTGTATACACTTGTTACCAGCATCTAACAACCAGTTATTTTCTTACCAACCAGTTACCACAACTCATAAGCAGTCAATTACTTAAAGACCTATCAGTATCATAATTTTTCACAGCAGTTTTTGAGTGCATGCATTCCCATGTTAGTTACTATATATGAGTGAAATTTTGTAAACAGTGTAATTAATTCATTTGTCAAAAGTTTTAACAGAAAGAAATACCATATATCATTTTAGTAATTGTGGACAACTTTGTCACCTTCCCCTTCCATACACCATATATACTATTTTATCAGTCATTCTTAGTTACCAAATTCCAAGAAGAAAATTCTTTCACAGAGTAAAATGGATTCTGAAGCAGAAACTCTTTCAGTTTGGACTTAAAGTAGTTGGGTTTTTGTAGATAACATTTAATTTCTGTTTGTAAGACATTGCATAAGGAAGCTCCAGCAAATGTTAACACTTTCTGTACAATTGACAGTGATTTGTAATCCTTGTGAATATTATATTTATTCCTAGTATTATGGCTATGTATGTCAGCATTAAGATTGAAGTGTTCAGGATTTTCCACTACAAATGATAGTACGGAGTATACATACTGTGCTGGCATTGTTAGTACACCCAGGTTTTTAAATAGATTTCTGCACGACGTCTGTGGGCTTGCTCTATAAATAGTTCTTATAGCACGTTTTTGCAATTTAAATACCCTCTGTGCTTGTGACGAGTTTCCCCAGAATGAGATGCCATAAGTGAGCAGGGAGTGAAAATATGCAAAATATACTAACTTTCTGGTTTCTATATTAGCTATTCTAGATATTACCCTAAGTGAAAATGTTGCAGAATTCAGTTTTTTAAGAAGTTGTTGAATATGCTGTTTCCAGTTCAATTTGTTATCTATACATACACCCAGGAATTTTGTGAAATAACTTTCATTGTTTGCTTTGCCTTCTGATATCACATTATAGCTGTCGTTTGTTTTATTTTTTGTAACAAACTGAAGTAACTGTGTCTTTTCTACATTAAGTATTCGTTTGTTGGCATTAAATCACCTGTTAATTTTCTTTATAGCATCATTTGCTGTGTTTTCAAGGTTTTGTGCTGATGGGTCTTTCAACGATACCCTGGTATCATCTGCAAAGAGCACCATGTGTTCATTATCACCTAGTACATGTGGGAGATCATTTATATAGATTAAGAACAGCAGAGGGCCTAGAATTGAACCCTGAGGCACACCACATTTAACTATTCCCCATTATGAGTTTATAACATTTCCTGTATTAGAATATTTCAGTGATACACATTGATTTCCAGGTATGATTTAAACCAAAGTCCTGGCTTACCACTGGCATACCTAGTAGAATCTCATGATCAACACAGTCAAAAGCCTTAGCAAGATCACAGAATATACCTAGGGAATTTAATTTTTTATGCATTGATTCCAGTATGTTGTTTACAAAAGCAAAAATTGCTGAATCTGTTGAAACGCCTTGTCTAAAACCAAACTGTACTTTACTGAGTAGGTCATTCTTTTGTAGATGTGCATACACCCTTCTGTACATTGCTTTTTCAAAGATTTTTGAAAATGTTGGTAGAAGTGAAATGGGTCTGTAATTCTCAATCTCTGAGGTATCACCCTTTTTATAAAGCGATTTGATTATTGACTTCTTAAGTGAGTAAGGGAAGATACCTTCTTCAAAAGAACTATTACAATTACGACTAATAACTCTATCAATGCTGGTGTTACATTGTTTCACTACATGGGTTGAAATTTTTTCAATTTCATTTTGACTGGTGGGAAATAGAGACATAGGTGCTGTTTTTGGTGACAAGGATTTAAGTATTGCTATAGCATCCATATTCCCAATATATTTTCCTTTTATTTTTTCAGCAACTGTTAAGAAGTAGTTATTGAAAGCACTTCCTACATAAGAGGGGTCATTTACAAGTTTATCATTAACGGTTATAGATATAGGTTTATGTTCAAGGAATGATGCAGTTGTTTCTCTTTTAATAATGTTCCATACACTTTTTATCTTATTATCTGAACTATGAATCTCATCGTTTATGGCCAAACGTTTAGATTCTTTTATTACTTTGGTTAAAATTCTACAGTAAGTTTTGTAATGTTGTCTGAGAAGCATATTATCAGTATTCATAACTTTTACATATAATTCCCTTTTATGTCTGCAAGATGTTTTAATACCAACTGTAACCCAATTTTTGTTTACTCGTTTTTGACCAATTGGAGCCAGTTTTGTAGGGAGACATCTTTCGTAAATTTCCAAAAACCTTTGGTGAAAGTAATTGAATTTATTGTTTACCCCTTTTAATTTATAAACAGTGCTCCATAATATGTAACTCAACACACTATATCAATATCATCTATGGCAAGGGGCATCCATTAATTACGTAAGGTGAAATAAGAGGGGGGGGTGTCCAGGGAAATCTCACCCGGGGGGGGGGGGGGGACGAAATCTCACGCCATCTTTTTAATTTCTTAAAGAACAATAAAGATAAAAGAAAAAAAAAAGATCTACAAATGATGCCAATACTGGCTTCATCTTGAGGAGGGGTGGGGGGGGGGGAGGGAAATCTCACTAAATATCACCACAGGGGAAGGGGCAGAATTATGATGTTTTATTAAATGTAGCTTTTCTATATTAAATTCAGAATATTAGTCTCACTTTAAGAAGCAAGAGTTTACTATTGGGAAGAAAGTAGGTAGCAGTTCACTACAGTGAAAACAGAAAGGCAACATGAGGATAGCCGGAGGACAGGAATAGGTGAGAACTTGCTATAGACTGCTGGTATCAGTTGTATTTATTAGGAGTATTTCTTGAAAAGTGCAGGCAGTACCGCCAAAGAAAGTTTACTGGTCCTAGTGAATTCATAGTACTTTACAGAATAGTTTATATCCTATATAGTGAGACTGTTTCTGGTAATTTGAGTGATTGTAAATGTTGAAGTACTGAGTTCAAACATTCTGTGTTATAGGAAGATGGGTTTAAAAGTGTTGCAGTAAATCTTAAGTGACTGATCCAAACTGAGTCCTCAGTATTTTTTTTAAAATCTTGTTACTTTTCACTAACTCTTATCTCAACTTATTGCTTGGAAAAAATTCTTATTATTTTAAGGGAGATGAGTGACCTATGCACCCAAAGAATATACATAAATTTTTATACAACACTTGAATGTGTAACTGTAGACTCCATATTGTTCACATGTTCAAAAGTGCTCAAAATTGTTAAGGATAAGTACAGAAACTTCAATGAAAATTGAATAATGCCATTGACCTATGTCAAATTTTTATTACTGAGGTATTAGTAATTAGATATATATAGGAAGCAGTACAATAGTTGCAAGTTAAAATTGGTGAATGAAATGGGAGGGCAATGAAGAATAGGATTGTCCCAAAATTCCATTTATGTGTTTGAGTGTTTATACGTTACTATGCTGCCATGACAATTCGATAATGTTACAATAAAAGAGCCTTTAGGCAATAAAAATAAGGAAGGAGAGGAAAAGTAACTCATCACTTACCACACATGCAAAATGAACACAAACACCCTTGTCTCCAACATGATTAAGGTTATTCACTGAAATACTGTAAAGTGGGTTTGTAGGTGGTGTTCATCTGTCACTCCTGCCTTCATCTGTGATGGGTTATTTTCCCTAATCTTCCTTACTTTTGTGCTAACATAAGTGTTATTTTATCCTCTACCATTTATAAGCATCCTTTCCTTCCAGGGTGACCATAAAGATGGTATCTGGGGACTAGGAACTGGCTGACAGTTGAAGTTTTACTGAAGCCTTTACTGGATGGGGTGTGAGGAATTTTCGGAGGAGGGATCTCTCTTCAGGGCAGGATTGCAAGTAACCACAGCCCTGTTCAAAGATGTAGTTGATGAACTGGTGGGTTGGGAAGAAGTGTGTAACTAGAACTGGATCACAGTTGGTTACAGAAAGAGTGTAGAGGGTTTTGGGGTGTACTGATTATAGTGTGGCACAATATAGCTGCTTCCATAGTACCTCCAATAATGTTACTGTACAATATTAAGGATTGAAAAATTTTATTGTAATATTTGATGTGGGATTGCTGATATACAAACAGAGGCTAAGAATATTTGGACTGTGAGGTATTACTTGTCAAATCTGTGTAGTTGCAGATATATTTGCTAAGATTTGTAATATATAAGTGCCATATTCAATGGAAAAAAAGATTCTTTTTACCAGATCAAAATAAGAACATAGGAAGTAACCATCTAAAAGATGACAGATAAAAGGCCCTGAAATTTCTGAAAGTAAATCCTTTGGCTACAAAATCACATGACACAGGGTGGGTGTCAACTATGTACTATTGCTAGAGATGGTTGGGATCAATATCATAAAAGGAAGGGGAATGAAGTAGGATATAATATCCAAGATCTTAGATATGAAATTTGCAAAACAAAGAAATATTTAACAAAGACAATAAAGAAAGAGAACAAATTACATCAAAATATGAAAATCTCAGTAATATGAATATTTATTTCAATTTTATCACCATTACCTTTGGTGATAAAAAGGTTGTAGCAGAGCATTTAAAGGAAAACAAGGGAAAAGTGAAGAGGAAAAAGTGGAATATCTAGGAAGTGAAGCAAACTGAAAATGGGAAACGGAAAGAAGATGAAAATTAGAGGCAATCACCAAGAAATAACTCAGGCTGATAATTATTGGATCCATGGTGCTCAATATTCGTAAATTTAGAAGAGCCTTTGCTTTTGTATGAATTCTGAAGCAGGAATTGAAGTTTGGATATCATTCACATTCTGTGTTATGACAACACCACAGGTGTTAATATCAATTGAAAGCAGATTTCTTAATAATTTTTTAGAGGTATAACAACCTAGTTTGTCCCAATATTTGTATTATAAATAACAAGGGTAGGGAAAATGACTCATCATTCACTAAAGTTGAAGATTGCAATGAGTTAAACACATATGAGACAATCGAAACATATACATTATTTCAGTTTTACACCTTGTTCATGGGCTATGGACTGAGCCAAATGGTCCAGGAGGTGTGCACACGCCGAAGTTTATCATGACTGGTTGGGCAGTGGAAAACAGGGTGTGGGAGGAGGTAGTGGGGGTTCAATGTTAGGAAGTGAACTATTGATATTTTGGGAAAGACTCAGTTGATATATATAAAGATATATATCGCCATTGATGATAAAATTAATATATATAGCAAAAAGGTGTGGAGTGATAAAGCATACAAAAAATAAATAAATTTGGAATAAATTTGTTTCAAGTTAAATGATAACAATGATAATACTAATAATAACTAGTGATGTGTCAAACGGTAGAATTTTATCAGTGGTTGAAGCCAAGTGGAACTCTGGTATCCAGGAAATTTTGGAATGCAAATTACAATCTCCAAAGTTATGAAGCAGCCGTGGTTTTTGGTTTCTTATTGCCGTCACAGTAAAGCAGTAATTGAGGTTGTTAGAATTGTGGTAATTTTATGTTCTTATATTGAAAGGTATAAGTTGCGGGTGCAGACTGTTTGTCCGTGGGCATTCATTCTGACTGAGAGTTGCTGTGTAATGAGGCCTATATAGGAACTTATGCAGTGGTGACATATTAGCTGGTGTATGACATATGTTGTGGAGCATGTGGCATGCCTAATGATGGGGAAGGTTTTCCCTGTAGTACGGTTGGAATATGTGGTAGTGGGTGGATGCATGCTGCAGTTTTTGCAGTGAGGTCTATTGCAGGGAAGAGTCTGACGGAAGGTATATGTGGACCAAGATGTTTTTGAGATAACGAGGTCTGCTGAAACATGTACAGGCGAGAGTTGGTAGAATTTTTAGTAGAAGAGTGCACATTTCTGGAAAGGAGTGAAGGAAGTCTTGCCCCTGTTGTAAGATTCCAATGATGGTTTCAAGTCCAAGAGAGAATTGGGTGACAAAGGCAGAGCTATGTTTGGATTTTAGAGGTGCCAGGAGAGAGTGGTTACGTGGAGGTTGGGTGACTGTACAGGCGATATGTTTATGTACAAGATCTGTTGGGTAACAGCAGGAAATAGGGGCCTGGGGTCAGTTCTGGGAGTACTGGAAGAGAGATTCAGCATCAGAACAGATACATCTGCCATGGATAGCAAGGCTGTAAGGGTCGGAACTTTTGGTATGGAATGGGTGTCAAAATGTAGATATTGCTACAGATTAGTGGGTTTGATGTGGATAAAGGTGAAAAGAGCACCATGCCTGAACATGATGTCCACATTGAGGAACCTGATGTGTGTGTGGGAGTAGTTCCACGTGAAATTAATGGAATGGCTATTGTTAAGGAAGTGGAGAAATTCTAGGAGGTGGTTTTCATTGTCAGTCCAGATTGTACATAAGAGGGTGAGTCAAATGAAAACCTTAAATTTGTAATTAAAAAAAATTTGAAATTTCGTGCTGTTATCCTGTAAGTTGGTAAGCGTGCTACAAGCAGCGTGCAGAATGGCATGTAGGTGGCAGCATAGTGCAGATGCACAAATACCGTCTCAGTATAAAGATGGCTGCCCCACATGAGACTTGCACCAGGGAAGAACAGTGTTCTGTTATTCGGTTTTTGAGTAGTGAAGATGTGAAACCTATTGAAATTAATCGAATAATGAAGGTTCAGTACGGTGATGCATGTTTGTCACAGCAGCAAGTCTACGAATGGAGTAGGAAGTTCGCAAATGGTGTGACTTCAGTGGAAGATGCTCCTCATCCAGGTTAGGCATAATGAGTTGTGACTCCACAGAACATAGCAGCAGTTGAAGCCATAGTGATGGAAAACCGTTGAGTGACACTGAATGACATTGCAGCATGTTTAAAGATTAGTCATGGTTCAGGACATCACATTGTGCATGATGTGCTCCAGTTTCACAAAGTGTCTGCAAGATGGATGCCATGGCAGCTGACTCCTAAAATGAGAGAACGACCTGTTGATGCTTGTGAAGAACTTCTTCGGTGTTTTGAAGGAGAAGGTGATGGCTTCCTTGCAAGAATCGTTACTATGGATGAAACCTGAGTTCACTTCCACCAACCAGAAAAGAAAAGAGCGTGCAAGGAATGCGCCATTCCTCATCACCAAAACCAAAGAAGTTTCGAACAGAACACTCAGCAGGGAAGGTTATATTGACTCTCTTTTGGGATGAAAAAGGCATCATTTTGGAGCATTACATGCCTAGAGAGACCTCCTAAAATATCATCTTGGGCCTGCAATCAAATCAAAGTGACGTGGATTGCTGTCATCAGGTGTCCTTTTGCAACATGACAATGCAAGGCCCCACACTGCCCGTACAACAGTTGCAACAATCACAGACCTGCATTTTGAGTGTCTTCCTCATCCACCATACTCACCAGACCTTGATTTCCATATGTTTGGACCACTCAAAGAAGCAATGGGAGGAAAGAAGTTCCGTTCTGATGAAGAGGTATGCCACGCGGTGCATGAGTAGTTGCACGGACTACCAAAATAAATTTTTTCTAAAGGAATTTATGCACTTTGTAAGTGCTGGAGGACTTGCATTGAGCGTGGGGGAGATTATGTTGAAAAGTGATAAAGCTTTGTACCACTTCTGCACAATAAATAATATTTAAGGTTTTAATTTGACTCACCCTCGTATATCATCTACGTATATGAACCACACAGTGGGTTTAGAGGAGGTTTGGTTGAGGAATGTATTTGTATTATGTAATTAAGGACTGATAGTCTAAAAACAAAACTGTTAAACAGATGTAGGCAACAGTGGCAGAATGAACACACTTTACAACATTTTTGTAAAAAACCTTAGTCATGTAAAAATAATAAGACAAATGGCAAGGGAATCAAATATGTACACATCAAGACCAGTCACATGATTTTCATGTTATATTAACAAACTATCATGTGAGACATAATTTAAAACTACATGATAATCCAGATTTTGGAATACCTTACTTTATCCTCCGTCTTCTGCTTTGTTTCTGTTCTCCTTCTCTGCCCATCTTGAATTACCATACAGCAAAAGTGATGGTGTAAAAATTCAGAAAATATATGCATAACAGAAATTTTGGATCAGATGTTTTAATTTATTATTAGTAGTTTATTACAATTTTCTCATTCTTTAATTTGTTAATATTTTTTTCTTTATTTTCACTTACTTATTTTTATGATGTCCAGGTGTACTCCCTTTGATGTTAAACTCCTATACCTTTCTTTTGTTTTTCCAATTTTCAACTAACCATCACAACTAGTGACAATTTTGATCTGGAATCTTATTCTGTACATATTATGGCCATCTGCTGCTGAAGAATTTACTACCAGTAATTGCAAAGTTTATGTGTATCTTACTTTTTTTTTAATATACATTGACCCTACCATTCTATCATCTTCAGTAAATGATAGGTTGTTCCTCTATCCTTATTTTTATATACAGCTCTTATATTATCTAGTCTTACAATAAATAATGCAATTAGGAAATGAAAATAAATTCATCACTCACCACAAATAACCTATTGTCTGGATATTTATATGTATTAAGTCATCAAACTCATTTCTTTTTTGTTATAATTAAAAAGAATCAAAACAAACACAAAAGCAAACCTTTAAAATAAAATTATCCTCAGGCTGCATTTTTATATCTACTGCAGCTTGTTTTACCATTTTCTCAAATTCTAAATCTCTCTTTCTTGGCACATCCAGAGCTGGGAACAAATCACCAATAAGGCCCATAAAAACAGGGATGTCATCAGTAACAATTTTAGGTATATTAAAATCTCGAAGAGCTCGCATCAGAACTTGGTCTTCAGGTCTTCCTCTGTCTCCTCGCTGGAAATTATGAAACAGTGCTTGAAACAAGTTTAATATAGGTCTATAAGCCACAATATAACACACATCAGTAAATATTTATAAATTAATTTAACATTTTTTATTCAGTTTTATCATTCTATATTAGATTTGATAATGGACATGTCTAATTTATGAAGTAACAGTGATTTGTAATCATCATCATCAAATGTTTCCACTTTTGCGGGTCATCCTGCACATCCTCTTCCAAGCCTGGCGGTCATTCCAAGACTTTTCCTACATCACTTTTCTCTACACAACTCCCTTAGCCTCTGCATCTTTCTTCACTTGGTCCATCCATCTAGCCTGAGGTCTTCGAACTGGCCTCCTTCCATTCCCGCTGTTCAGCAGTGCCACTTTCGGCATCCTACCCTCCTCCATCATCATAACATTTCCCAACCATTACAGTCTTTTTCCTTGTTAGAAACTCTTCTAATGCTTCCACTTGTAGTCTCTCCCTGATGTTTTCATTTCTAATTTTGTGTTCCCTCGTGACATACTCTATCGCTCTCAGAAACCTCATCTCTGCCGCCTGCAGTCTGCTAATTTCTTTGTCCATGTCTATCTTTTCAGAACCATAAGTTAATATGGGCTGGTAATATAGTTTATAGAGAACAATTTTGGTATCCTTTCCTATGTTCCACCTCCAGATTACATCCTTTATCTGACGATACAACTGTCCACTCTGTAAGCACCTTAGAATTTGAGTAAATTCTAGTTTGCTTAGCTTAAAGCATAAGGGAGGGAGTAAGATTTCCAGTAAGCATATAATTTTAATTGCAAGTATAGGAAGTGAGAAATGTTTCAAGCAGAAGCTGATACTGCAACCCAATTCAATAAATAGACCACTTCAAAAGCAGTAAAGACCCACAACACTTAATACAAGCAATAAATAGACATATTTAATAGTAAAGAATCTTTAAACTACCCTGGAATAGGGTAATCCATTATTATCCAACTAGCAAACAATAGATTTTTGCAACGAGATCATATCACTAATTCTCGACATGTTTTGATACAGTAAAGTAATTTTAATAATAATAGTAAATTCAAAAGAAAGATAAATTTATTAAAATTCCGGAGTTTCAGGTCGTGTAAATAGCTTAAATAAAATTTTAAACACCTCGTGGAGAACACTTTCACTTGTAACATTTTTTATCATATGTTTTCAATAATCCCCTGAACTAAAAAGTAGATTTCATAAAAGATCTAAAAATCTGGTATAAGATATTAAAATTTCAGAACATTTCATGCAGTAGAATAGATTTTATATACATTTCAAAGTTATTTCGTCATCAATCACAACGTGGTAATTTCAAAATTAAATTGCCACTAAACCAAGCCACTTATGTAAATAGAACAACTGTTAAAACCACATAACTAAATTCAGAGAAAATTCAGATAGCTTCACTTTTTCGACATAGACAACACTTGAATAATTATGAACCAGAAACTGAGTTAACTTCTGATACATTTCAAACCAGGTCTTCGGGGAATCACAAATTAACTTGTGGAAACTTTTTATCAATGCGCTTGAAAACTAAACTTAATTACAACATAGCTAATTATTTGAGAATTCTTGCTAAATACTTTTCATAATCCTTGAAGGTCAAGCTACACACGAGTAAAGTAAGAACACATTCTATAATTACACCTTTCTATATTAATTTTGGAAAGCGTCCGTATACATGTGGTATGGGGATGGGGGTATATAGGCAGGAGGTAGGAGATGGTGTTGTCTTTATTCCGGAAACATTGTGTGAAAGTACTAGGTATGGTGCGTGTGTGTCGGTTAGTCCAAGCTATAACTGGAAATAGTTGAACTAACCTTATGGCTAAAAGGACCACCATGCTAAATTTTCTGACGAGCTACTATTAATGACTTTGAACTTTTGTAAGAGGGGTATCAGCCGGCTCTCTTCCTCTCCATAACCGACAATTTTTGGAAACGTTTGTTCGATTGCCTACTCAACTGTAACAGCTTTTTCTGAAATGTGACTTTGAAAATAAACTTCAAATTTTGATTCAAGTGAATTTTTGTGATTTTGTAGTAGACTGAAATTCTTCCTCAGCTTTGGGTTAAAAAAGCTTTGTAGCGGCTGTTAAGCATTTCAGTTGAGTATTCCAGGCAGGCACATAGTCAACTTAAAATTATTGATGCAGATTTAAAGAACATTTCATGTCAAGTAAATATTCATTTAAAGTACTAGGCCCTATACTTCGCCCCAGTATAGCCTATGTCCTTACAATTCTTCCCTAATCTCCATCCATCTTTCCGTTGATAGTTACTTTGCTTCCCAGATACTCAAACAATTCTACCTATTCCAATTTCTTCCCATCCAGTAACAAATCCTTCAAAGGACCAATGTTTCTTGTTATTTTCATTATTTTGGTCTTTTCTACACTAATCTCCAGGCCATATTTACCCATTGCAGTCCACCATTTCTATAATTGGCTTTCTAAATCCTGCTCTGCCTCCGCCCATACTATGATGTCATCAGCATATGCTGTCACCTTCAGCTTTGTTGGATCTTTGTGTCCTTGCACTTCAGCAATTATTACGTCTAATATTACATTAAACAGGACAGGTGACAATACACTTCCTTGTCTTACTCCTCTTTCCGTGTGAAACCATTCTGAATGTTTACTGTCTATGCGTACACAATTCTCACACTTCTCATATATGTTATTTATTAATTCCACAATCACTTCATCTATTCCTCTCTTTCTTAATCCCCGCCATGTGATTTCCCTCAGTACTTTGTCATAGGCATTTCTTATGTTGATGAAAGCTATTACTGTATCTTTGCCACATTCCCACCTTTTCTCTACGATTTGCCTGAGAATAAAAACTGCATCCACTGTAGAACTTCCTTGCCTGAAACAACTGCTCCTCTCTAGTTGTATTCTCTAGTCTTTGCTTGATTTTATTTAGAATATTTTTTTTTTTCATATATTTTCAGGCCTTGGCTTAGCAATGTAATACCTCTGTAGTTCTCGCATTTCTTTTTACTCCCTTTTTTTGTGAATAGGAACTATGGCTCCCTTTCTCAAATCCTTTGGTATTTTCCTTTAATTCCAGACTCTCGATATGACTCTATACAACCATGGCATTCCAATTGCTCCTGCTGCTTTTACCATTTCTGCTGTCAGTTCATCTAGTCCTGGTGATTTCCCATTTGGCATTTCTTTCACTGCCAATTCTAATTCCAGCATGCTAAATTCTTCTGTTTCCCTTTCTAAAGTGGTTGTTCCACTATCCTTTTCTTTGGTTGCTTCCTGGTTTCCTTTTGTTCCTTCCAACAGGTTTTTGAAATTCTCTTTCCATGTACTCAGTACCTCTTCCTCCTTCCATTGCACTTCACCTGATTTGTCCAGAACTTTGGTCAGCATATCTCTAGGTTTCTTTGGTTTCTTACTACCCTATACAGTATTTTCTTATTTCCTTTGTAGCTTGTCTTCAATTTACCTATGAATTCCTTCCAAGATTTTCTGAGGATCTAACTTTTCTCTTCAGTTCTGTCTTGAAACCACTCTCTCCATGCCCTGTTCTTTCTTTAACAGCTTCTTCAATATGCTCATTTCACCATGCTGTTTCCTTCTACTTTGTCTTATTTGACATTCTTCCACACATCTTTTCTGCTGAATTTAATAATGTTGCTCTAAATCTTCTTAATTCCTCTTCTACTGTTCTTGTGTCATCCTTGGGTAAGTTGACCTTCACTTCTTCTGGAAATGTTTCTTTAGTGCCACTATCTGCCAGCTTCCAACACCTGATCCTTTTGCTTATAGCTTTGTCCAGACTGAGTTTCTTAGAGTCTGCTACAACCAACCGGTGATCTCCTTCTAGGTTCATACTTGATATAACTTTTACATCCTTCAATTTTGGGTGAAGACATTTGCTGAATAATATGTAGTCTATTAAGCTTCTACTCTGACCATCCCAGCTATATCAGGTAAACTTGTGACAATCTCTTTTCTCATGCTAGGTGCTGCCAACAACAAATGAGTTCCGTAGGCAAAAATCTGGAAGATTTTCTCCCTTTTTATTACTTGGGTTTATGCCATTGATTCCCATAATATCTTAATACCCTGTTCTGTCTTTACCTACTCTGGCATTTAAGTCTCCTATTATGATTACCTTTCCCACCTTGATTTCTCCTTCCAGGTCTTGTATAATTTTTCATTCTCTTCTCCTGTGCACCCAACTTGGGGACCATACACTTGGATGTTATCTACTACCTCCCCATTTACCACAATCGACAGTTTGAATATCCTCTCGTTGGTGTATCCAACATTTATGACTTTTCCTGACAATCTGTTATTAAGAACTATTGCTACTCCATTACGTCCCTTGTCTACTTCTCCCAACCACCATAGTGTGTACCCTTTTTATATTTCCTTAGTTCCATGTCCTTTCCATTTTGTTCCACTTAATCCTAATATACTTACACTTCTCTCTTCCATTACACTGATAACTTCCTGTTCCATCCCTTTTAGTGGATATATATTTATTGTTCTAATTTGTAGTCCAGTCCATTGCCCATCGAGCTGGGCAACAGTGATTTGTATAAGATAAAATATTTATTTAATATAATTTAAGATAAAATTACAATTAAAATTAAAAATTAACATGGTGTAGCCAATCTAAAGCTTCAATTGATATATTAATAAAATCTATTGGTGATCCCCTGAAGGATCAAAGTGGGCAGCCAAATGTCACATGACGGATGGTTTGAGTTTCCTCACCACAATCGCATCTCGGTGTATCTCTCATTCCCCATGTGCACAAAGATGAAGCAGATCTGCCATGACCAGACCTAACTCTGTTAAGAGCTACCCAGGTCTTGCGAGGAAGGTCAAGTCCCTTTAGTGACTGTAGACTGTCAAACAGGGAGTGCCATTCTGGTGGGGCTGAGGCTTTCCATTCCAATTTCCAAGCTTCTCTCCCATTAAAATTATCAGATATAATCTGTTTTGCAGTTTTTACGCTTGGATTTTTTTGATTTAAGTCTTTCAAACTGATTATCCATGTCACAATGGATGGGCAGATCCAAGTTATGACAGATCTTATTATATTGGGCAATTAGGATATTGTGTCGTCTTATTGTAGGCGGTTCGATGTTGCACAAAACAGGTAGCCAGTGGAGTGGTCATGATACATCCGCTAATTATTCACATTGTCTGGTTCAAAACTGTGTCAATCTTTTTGACGTGGGTGTTATTTATCCAGACAGATGAGCAGAACTCAGCTGCAGAATACATTAGGCTCAGTGCTGATGTGCGGAGTTTGGAAGCGGATGCTCCCCAGGAAGTGCCAGTTAACTTCTGCAGAATATTATTTCTGGTTCTTAGTTTTGCTGCAAGGTTGTTTAGATGTTTATTGTACAACAAAGTGCGATCCATTATGACTCCCAAATACTTGGGGAAGGGGTTGTGTCGGAGGGGAGTGCCATCAAGAAGAAAGTATTGTGATAGATTTGCTGCCCGATTATTAAGATGGAAGATGCTAGTTTCCATCTTGCTGGAACTGGGTACGAGATGCCATTTCCTAAAATAGTTGCTCAGGGTTTTGAGGTCTGCTGTTAAGCTATTTTCAATTATCAGATTGTTGTACTACTGCCAGATCGTCAGCATAAGAGAACTGTCTGGATTGTGTTTGAGGAATGTCAGAAATATAAACATTAAAAAGAAGTGGGGCAAGAACTGAGCCTTGAAGCAGACCATTATTCACTCTTCTTACTTTGCTTATTGTCTGAGACAACCTGGAAAGTTCAGTTAGCTAGCATGGTATTGAGGATTATTTCAACATTCTTCATTATATAGGTTTAATTTTAAAAAATGTGATTACTTCATTGCTAGTGTCATTAACAAAAAAATAAGAAAAAAACATCAAACATATCTCATGAAAATTGCTATACTATTATAAAATGTGTGCGCCATAAGGTGCTTTTGATTTGGATATACAAAAGTGATGAAATATAGCAGAAATGATACCAGTACTAGTGGATTAAATATAAATCGGATCAGATGCAATAGGAGAAGTAAGAGAATTCTGTTACTTGGGAAGTAAAATTACAACCGATGGCCGAAGCAGGAATGATGTTAAAAGTAGAATAGCACTAGCAAAAAGAGCCTTCCTGAAAAATAGAAACCTTTTAGTTTCAAATATTGATATAGGAATTAGAAAGAATTTTTTAAAATTCTTTGTGTGGAGCACAGCACTTTATGGTAGCGAAACATGGACTTTAGGAATACCGGAAAGAAAGAAAATTGAAGCATTTGGAATGTGGTGCTACAGAAGAATGCTGAAAATTAAGTGGACAGACAAAGTAAGAAATTAACGAGTTCTGGAAATGATGGGTGAGAAAACAAGTTTGTGGAAGAAGCTTACAGAAAGAAGAGACAGGCTGGTAGGCCATATTTTGAGACATTCAGGATTGGTTAATTTGTTAGTGGAGGGAACAGTCGAAGGTAAGAACTGTAGAGGAAGACAGAGATTAGAATATATGAAGCAGATAATTGAGGACGTGGGCTGTAAGGGGTATGTAGAAATGAAGAGGTTAGCACAGGATAGGAAGGGATGGAGGATTGTATCAAACCAGTCGAAAGACTGACGACAGAAAAAAAAAACTAGTTTACACATATGAATAAAAATGTACAGGTCATTCAAATATTTGAATGAAAAAGAGAAAATTCACTGTGTATTCCAACATCTGAAAGGTACTGCATGCAATAGACAGAGTATTAAGGGAAATGCATATCAACAGTTCAGAACCTTGTTTTTGATTCCATAATATCCAATACACACTGGCAAAAAAAAGTGTTACACCCAGATAGAAAAGGTGAAATTGTAAAAACTTTGTAGATCAATTCAGGGTTACATCAGTAAATGATAACAAACTGAAATAGATCAGATCAAGTTAATTTCATTGACATACACAAGTTGGTAAGAAGTGCTCCGACCACGAGCTTCTCTACATTCACAGATCCTTGTTGGCATTGAATCAATATGTGTTCGGATGTATTCTCGGGGTATGTCTCTCTGTGCCTGCATTACTTGTGTAGTCAGTTGTACAGTTTATGCTGGGTGACTATTGACATAATATGTCTATACATGGCATCTCAGACATACTTTTGGGGATTAAACTGGGGACCTTGAGGGTCAATCCCTTGCCATAACCCTGTGCAAGGCTTGTGCTGTGAGGGCTGCAGCATGAATATGCATAGCAGACTGAAGGGTATCACAACGGAGTGTACCAACCTGTCCACATGCTCTTATCCATATGCTGGAAGATTGTTATTGTTCCTTCAACAACAGTCAACTTAGTCCTCCTAACATAACTGAATGCCCCTCAAATCATAACACCAGGAGTTTGACCTGTGTTACATTCTGAAATCACAGCATATTGGGTCCTTTCTCCACTATGCCAGCATACATGTTCTCTGTTATTACTTTGCCATAGCCAGAAATGAGACTTGTCACTTAACACAACTATTCATGCGTCTAACATTGTTTTTCAGTACCCCAGGCTGGCATTGATATCGTGTTAATGGAACACAATGCATGAGGGTCCGAAAGTGTAACCCAGCTTCAATAACTAAGTTTAAAATTGTTTATGGGGTGATTCTCTTTTTAACCACTGCTCGGATCTGGGCTGCAGTTACCCATCTGTCAGCAATGGTCATCCATACAATTTGGCGGTCTTTACATGCTGTTGTAATTCTGTGTCAACCAGTGTCTACATGTACTAGAGCTTTGTTGAGTTCACTGTGAAACAATCTCTGTACTGACATTGCACTACATCCAGTCCTTCAGGAGATTTCATTAAATGAAGCACCCATTTCAAATGTGCCAATTATCCGATGTCTCTCAAAGACATACAATTGTGTGTATGGGGTCGTCACTCTCTGCCTAACTAAGTTCAAGAGAGAATGCAAAAGTTTCTTACTTAACAAATCATTCCCCTGAAGACGGAGTCACTAAGAAGATTGTTAACAGAATGCTCACCGCACCGCAAGATTCATTTAACATTCTTAACATCACCACAATTGATAAGGTTGAAAAATGGTTAATAAATTTGGATATGCAACAATCAATAAGAAGATTTCACAATCAACAAGCAAGCAAACAATTTTACCAGTACAGTGAAGCAAAAACTCACACATGTTACAACTACATGGGAACAGGAAATCCCCAAATTTCCAAAGGAGTAATAACAATACATTCTTTGGGAACTGGACCCAACAAAGTCAATCCAACATACAAAATGTAACAATAACAACAAACGCCAAGAACAACAAAACCAGAATCAATATACAATAATAATTTAATTGAATTGCAGTGGAGCACATGTTCCAGTGGCAATTTCCCCAAACACCCATCTTCCCCTTTCGTGCACCCACCTACATTTGCCCTCTACAAATTTTAACTTTAAATTCTTTGAACGTTTTTGTTAAATTATTCATCATTTCCCTCGGTAATTTATTCCAATCCCTGACACCCTTACCTAAAAAAGAGGATCTTCCCAAACCCTTCACCTTCCTTCTGTTTTGCAAAAAAAGGCCATTCCAGCTCTTTTATCATATCTGTTACTGATTGCATTCTGCAATAATTTCCAGAAACACATCTAGCAGCCCTTTCTTGCACCCTCTCCAACTCCTGTATTTGATACTCATAATACACTACCATAATCGAGTAAGGGTCTGACCAAAGTTTTGTAACCCAATTCCTTTGCTTCCCTCGTACTCATTACTCTCTCCAAAAAGTGCAGAATGAAACCTTTCCTATCACCTGTCCTATGTGTCCTACCCAGTTAAGCTTGTTACCAGATGTAATGCCAAGATATTTACATTTATATTCTTCAGCAAGCAATTCTTACCCCTAGCTTATAATCATAATCAAACTTTTGTTTTCTATTTGCATATCTAATAAGCTTACTCTTCTTTGCATTTATCTTCATCCTATGTTTACTAACCCAACTAAATATCCTGTTCAGATCACCTTGCAACTGTTTTCTTCCATTTTGATCCTTTTATATAGCATTATGTCATCTGCAAACAATCTAATTTCAGATAGTAAACATTCAACACAGTTATTTATTAGAAGAATGAGTAGCATTGGTGATAATATGCTAGAGATGTGTATGTGCGGATGGATATGGTTCTGCAGACCCATATCAGTTGTGCCAGGGATGGCTGTACATCCGAACGCTTGTCGGATTTGTATCTGTGCGCCACAGGTCTCGTGTGGCTGGAGGATGAACCATGACCAGACCTGCAACCGCGGAGCTGGAACTGTGTGCCGGGCCTGGAGCTGTTCATACTTCTCACGCAATTTTTCATTGCAGTTCCAATTTGAAATCTATGTTTTGAAGAGTTTACTATGCGACTGGATTACATTTCAGCTTAAAGATAATATTATAACTGAAAATCTATTTCTTAATCACTAATTGCTAGTAGATAATTACAATAACTATTAAATGTCTATAGGTAGTTAAAACACGGTAGTACATTTTAATTTGTCTGGTTCTGGTGTATTTTATGGCATGCTTTTAAGGTGAGGAGTGCTTTATGTCATAATAAGAATAGACTTAGAATTTTAATTGTAATTTTAATTTGTTGTAGTCTTATTAAACTTTTAACTTCCAGTTTGATTATTATTCCATTCTAGAGTTTGTAACTTTTTCAATTGTGATGAAGGATAATATAACATTAAAATAATAATGTTATCTTTATAGTTTTATATATATAGTTGGTTAATTAATACAAGTTCGGGTTTTGACCTGGTCACCACCAACGATGTGTTGGAAATGTTCTGAAACTTTAAGGTTTCAAAATAATAAGTCATAAGCATTTGCCCTATAAGAACACTTTTACTCATCACCAGATGCTTTCAGTGACCACCTCTTTACAAAAAACTGACCGTGCACTTTAATCGTAACTTCTTATTCATGAAGACGCAGATTCTTGCATTCGTTGACCCTCATATAAATTCAATAATGCTTTTATTCCAGACAGTGACTAGTTCCATGATTCGCAACACTGTCCTTCACAATGAAGTGGTTATATTTCATACTATTTTCTCGCCTACTTCACTGTTCTAACTATGTTCCACCTGGAATTCAAAAAGCATTCTTCGCTTTCCTTCGGCGCTGAACACAACACGTGACCTCACTCCCCAGCAAACCCATGCCCACACACTTTCGAGCCCACCTCTTAACTCCACAAGTGCCGCTTCCCGGAATGACGCGCCCGTTCACCTCCGAGTCCAACTTCAGACTGCCGACTTTGTCACGAGACCTTTCCGCCACAGATACTCCTTGTATGCTGAGAATAGCCTTAAACTAGAAAGTAGATGATGCATTTAACATCTCTTTATTGCAACAAGAACAACAACAAAAAACAGTTATAATAGTTCCAATAGTTTGCAAGGCACATTATGCATTAAGTAGCGTTATTCCGAGTAACTCTGCTGGCTGCTTTTAGAGCAATATTTGATAATATTGACATGGAAAAAAACACACATCCAGCCTTTTCTAGGACATCTAACAATGGCTCAAATAATCGAACAATTGAAACTTAGGTAAAAATACTGGTAACTATTTGGGAAATAATCTCAAATGAAAATACAAATAATTTTAAAGTTTTTGTAATTGCACTGATTACAATAAACATTTTCAATGCTCAGAAACCGCATTACAGTAGCTGGCACAACATAACATGTTAATGTTATCTAATTAAAATTCCTGGTATCACACTCAATTTAGCACACACTACAACGTTATATACATTCAATCAAATCAGTCTCACATAATATAAAGAACAAAATACTATACATTTAAGAACCAGTTTAACTTAATTTCTCATTCACAATTTAAAATAAGTTATGCATGCAGTTTTGTTTTTTGTTCATTTATAATAAACTGCTTCTTAAGTAGATTATGGAAAGCTAATAATTATTTCAAAATGTTTAATGTTTAAAAGTTTCATTTTTAGTAAAAAAAAGTTACAATACTTCTAAGAAATGATTAAATTTTCTTCTTATAAAAGTCCACAGCAATTTTAGTTTTATTTTGATCATTATTAGTATGATTATAGTGATTTTATTATATTACTTTCAGTTATGAGTTTCAGATAAAAATAAAACAAAATTCACACATTTAGTATTCTTTCATTTGTTAAATAAACGGTTCAACACAATATAAATCATGCTGCAGTTCTCCTTGGTCGAATTTACCTCCATCAAACGTTCCGCTCACCTGACTATAGGTTCGGACCCATACAGCTCCATCAGAAAAGTAAATGGATAGAGGTCCGCACACATTCAGTTCCGCCATACACTCCACCCACCAAATTGTAGAGCCGGATCCATACAGCACCGCTGGACACGTATCTTATCTTGATGTAGGTCTGCAAACATCCAGTTCCGCCATACACACTGCTCGCCCGATTGTAGAGCCGGACCCATACAGACATGGAACCTGAATGTAAGTCCGCAGCGCTAGATGTACATCCGGACCCGACTCCATTAAATTCTCAGACCTGCCCATCTCCACAATACGCTACCCTGCGGTACTCCCATTTCTACTTCCACTTCTTTTGATACTACATTTCCTACCCTAACTTTCTGTTTTCTACCTCTTAAAAATTCTTCTACCAAGAAAATCATTTTCTCATCTAATCCAATTGCTTTTACCTTATTTACTCCCATTTTATGGCTCACTCTGTCAAAAGCCTTTGATAGATCTAGTGCTACATTATCAATTTGGCCTCCCTTGTCCATTTAATCTTAAATATCTTGCATATATCCTGTCAACTGATATTTGCATCAATAACCTTGCCTAAAGCCATGTTGCCTACTTGAAAACCACTTACGTTCCTCACATATATTTCTGATGTGGTTGCATATCAATCTTTTCATTAATTTACCTTCCACTGATGTCAAACTGATTGGCCCATAATTTTCGACTATATTTCTTGCCCTTTCTTTATGTACTGGCACTACTATCGCATGGCTTTAGGGCGTGTCTACAATGAGGTCATTAGTGCAATGCTATCGCACTTTTCCAGTCCTGTGTTACGCAGCAAGTATCCAGAATCAATTTAAATAATATTTCAAGATAAGGTACACTGTCACATCTGGCTATCTTTAAGATATCTGTAGTAAAATTATCTATACCAGCCCCTTTATGTTCTTTCAGCTTTCATATTTCCCTCATGAATTCGTCAGGATAAATTTCAAATTTTTTGGTACCTTCATTTCTAATTGACTTGTTAAGCTAGATCTCTGAATTAGACCCTCCTGTTTCTGATTCTTTGTCCCTAATACTCTCATTGAACCAGTTACTTAATAATAATAACAGGGCTTAAAATAACCAACCTACTAGGAGTGTCAGTTTTACTGTAGAAATCTAAGAAGAAGAAGGGGAGGGGGGGGGGGGGAAACAAGACAATGAAAACACTTAAGTAGAAACAACCAGTAGCCAAAAAACTGATCAGCTACAAGAGCTGTCAAAAACTAATTGCAGCTGAAGGTAGGGTGCAAACATAGGGGAGCAAAACTGCGGGCCCACCTTTTAGACCACAGATAAAGACAATGCTTCATGACAATCCCACTTTAGATTTGTGACAGGATGAAATACCACCAGAACAGCTGGTGCATATGCCCATTATTCCTACTAGAGTGCACAACCAATTGGTTGAGGTACTCCTCGATACTGATACTCCTTGATACTGGTGCAGAGATTTCTTGCATTTCTCTAAAACTAGTATGAAAATAGATGAAATTACAAGCATATCTACCTAACTATTTAACAAGATGCCAGCTATTACTGCTATAGGGGAGAAGAGTAAATCAAATATCATTCAAGCATAACTAGGTGGAACTGTTCGGAATTTTCAAGTGGAAATGCTTGATACTGCATTTTCTACTCTAACTTTTTGCTTTCTACCTTTTAAGAATTCTCTTACACAGAAAATCACATTTTTATCAACTCCAATAGTTTGTACCTTATTTAGGGTAAATAAAATAGATTTATTAAGATGTCTAAAGGAAATTAATGTCTCTGATGATCATAATTTGTTGAAATTAAAAATTCCAACTGATATACCAGTATGTAATAATAAAATAAACATTTCAAAGTCATTGCGTCAAAGTGTTCAGACCAGTATTTTCCACCAAAATATAAGAGGAATATTTAGTAAAACTGATGACATTACCTTAAGCTAGAAGAGATTCAAAATTCCAGAAAATTTAATGTAGACGTTTTGTGTATATCTGAGCATCATTTGTCTGAAACAGGAATATCTCAGCTGTCCATCCCAAATTATAAATTAAGCTTTCATTTTTGCAGATGTAAAATGGAGAAAGGGGGAGTTGCCATTTTTGTTAAAAATAATATTGAATGCAGTAGTGTAGTTGTAAGTAAGTATTGTATAGAACAACACTTTGAATGTTGTGTTACTAAACTAGAATATGATAAGGAAGAGCTGATAGTGATAGCAATTTACAGGGCTCCCTCAGGTAATTTCAGACTGTTTTTATCTCATTTAGAGTCTTTGCTACTAAGTGTTACAAATAGCAAACAAATAGTATTATGTGGAGATTTCAGTGTTAACTTTCTAAATCACGGCAATGATAGATTAGATATGGAAGCCTTGATGTTGTCTTTTAACTTAACAGCACTTGTAAATTTTCCTACGAGAATACAAAATAATAGCAGGACTGCAATTGATAATTTTTTTATGGATATTTCTCAGTGCAGTAATTACAACATACTTCCAGTAATAAATGGTATCTCAGATCATGATGCCCAGCTATTATGTATCGAGTCCAGGAACACTGTTAAACAGATAAAGAAAAGCTGGGTTTATAGAAGAAATATTAGTGAAAATAATATAAAACACTTCATAGATACCTTAAACAATTAAAACTGGTTAGAAGTATATAATGCGCAGGGTGTTAATGTGAAATTTGATTCATTTCTGAATATATTTCTAACACTTGTTGAAGGTAGTTTCAAAAAAAAGGAAAATTCTCAACACTCCAAACAATGAACTGGGCATGGGATGGATAACAAAGGGTATTAGAATCTCTAGTAAAACAAAGAGGGACCTTTATTTAAAAATGAGAGAATCAGATAACTATGCGCTGAAGGTTCACTATAAACTTTATTCTAAAATACTAAGAAATGTAATAAGGAAGGCCAAGAACAGGTACATATCGGCGAAAATAGAAAATTCAGACAATAAAATGAGAACAATATGGAATATAATAAAGACTGAAACAGGAAAAACTGTAAATCACTCTAAAGACATAAAAATAGAACAAAATGGATATGTGTATAGCGAAGTAGGGGAAGTTTGTGAAATATTTAACAAACATTTTACGTCAGTAGTAGATAAATTAGGAATAGAAATGCAATCCCCACATAGTGCTCTAAGGCTTCTTGAGACTGCTTTCCCAAATAGCTTTGTGGAGATGAAATTGCCACCAGTAACAGTCTCAGAAATAAATAAACTCATTAAACAATTAAAACCTAAAAATTCTTCCAGCTATGACAATATTTCAAGTAAATTACTGAAGAGATGTTCAGACTGTATCAGTCATGTACTTGCTCACATTTGTAATGAATCCTTAATACAAGGTGTTTTTCCCGATAGACTAAAATATGCTGTTGTAAAACCATTATTTAAAAAAGGAGAAGTAACATGTGTAGACAACTATCGTCCCATTTCATTACTTTCAATATTCTCAAAGGTTTTTGAAAAAGTCATGTATAAAAGAGTAATAAAACACGTTGCACACTATAATATCCTCACTAATTCACAATTTGGGTTCAAAAAAGGATCATCCATAGAAATGGCTATATATTCATTTTTAAATAACACATTTGAGGAACTGAATAATAAAATGAATCCTGTAGGAGTATTTTGTGATCTTGCAAAAGCATTTGACTGTGTAAATCATGAATTACTTTTGAAAAAAATGGAATACTATGGTATTTTTGGGACCACAGGTAAATGGTTTAAATCATACATTGAAAGCCGAATGCAAAAAGTTTCAATTTTTGATTCTAAAATAAGTAAAGATGCTTCATCAGAATGGGAGAAAATAAAACATGGAATTCCACAAGGCTCTGTCTTAGGTCCCCTCCTCTTTCTGTTATACATCAATGACCTTCCTGGAAATTTATCCGACAAAGTTAAGAGTGTTTTATTTGCAGATGACACTAACTTGACTATGCGTAAAACACCAAACAGTACTATAGAATTTAATGTAAATGAAGTACTTAGAGTAGTAGCAAATTGGTTTAAGGCAAATTCATTAAAATTAAATTTTGAAAAAAACACATTATATTAGGTTTAAAACAAAAAACTATGCACAGCCAGATATATGTATAAACTATAAAAACAACACAATCTTAGAAACAGAAAGTATAAAATTTCTTGGTATTAAAATAGATCAGAAACTCTGTTGGCATGATCATATCACTACACTACTGGCAAAGTTAAGTAGTGCCACCTTCGCAATACGAACACTTTCTCTAACAGCAGATCTAGAATTAATGAAACAGGTGTACTTCTCATATTTTCATTCAGTAATGTCATATGGCATAATTTTTAGGGGAAACTCTTCACAAAGTAAAAAAGTTTTCATAGCACAGAAAAGAGCTATTAGGTTTCTGTGTAGGGTAAATCAAGAACTTCTTGCAGACAACTCTTTAAGAAACTCAATATTCTTACAATGTATTCTCAGTATATACAGGGTGTTTGAAAAAGAACTCCCTAGTTTTAATGTGTCATAGAATCTGTAAAAAGTGATATACACTATTCTAGTTTGTGGTGTTTGATTAAGCAACACTCTAAGTTTTGCCGCCAAGCAGTTGGCAGACCTGCTTGACCTTGAGACGGCGCCAGGGAACAGTTCCCTCAGTTGTGTTCGGGCGTGCAGTGCGGTGCAATGTTTACTCCACAACAAAAAGCGCAGTGTGTTATTTGGTTAGTGCAAACTGAGTCTGTTATAACAGTCCAACGTAATTTTAGACGTCAGTATGGTGGTGAACCTCCTACACCAAAAACTATCTGTCAATGGCTAAATTCTTTCAAGGAAACCGGTAATGTTTTAAAAGCGAAATCACCCGGTAGGCCTAGAACTTCTGAAGATGTTGTTGAACAGATCCGTGTTTCGTGTGTTCGGAGCCCAAAAAAGTCATTGGCCAGACGTAGTCTACAATTAGGTGTTCCTAAAGGTATGCTCTATGATGTTGTACGTAAAAGATTACATTTGCGTGCCTACAAATTGCAACTGTTACATGAAATAAAACCTACTGATAAAATCAAAAGGCTAGAGTTTGCTATTGACTTTTTAAGCAGAATTGATGATGATGAAAATTTTTTGAAAAATATTTGTTTTTCTGATGAGGCTACATTTCATGTAAGTGGGACAGTTAATCGTCATAACTGCAGAGTTTGGGGGGAAGAGCATCCACATGAAGTTATTCAGCATCAGCGTGACTCTCCCAAAGTTAATGTTTGGTGCGGCTTGATGGTTGATCGTGTGATTGGTCCTTTCATTTTTGCAGAACGAACAATAAATGGAAACATTTACTACGACATGTTGACAGAGTATGTCTTTCCCCAAATGGAAGATATTGAGGCGGAAAAAGGGCTTGTGTTTTTCCAACAAGATGGCGCCCCTCCTCATTACAGTAACCATGTGCGCGCGGCTCTAGACACTCGCTTTCCGGGAAGGTGGATAAGGAGAGCTGGCCCAATTGCTTGGCCACCATGAAGCCCGGACTTAACCCCTCTGGACTTTTTCTTTTGGGGACACATAAAAAATGTTGTGTACAGTGAAAAAATCCGAGACATAAACCATTTACGGGAAAGAATCGTCACGGCGGTTGGGACAGTTACACCTAATATGTTGGTGAATACATGGCGAGAATTTGAATATCGTCTCGACGTGAGCAGGGCAACAAATGGATCCCATGTTGAAGTGTACTGATGTTAAACAAAACTCGAAGGTTTTCTCTTTCACTGTATGTACTTGTTGATGTATTTTTTCATTAATTTATACATTAAATTTATACCTAAAACTAGGGAGTTCTTTTTCAAACACCCTGTATATTCTCTCATGAGCTTTGTCATAGAAAATTTTAACCTGTTTACACCTAATTCACAGGTACACAGTTTCAATACAAGAAACAGAAATAACTTGCATAAAACACAAACATCTCTGTCATTAGTACAAAGAGGAGTTAATTATTCTGGGATACATCTGTTTAATAAACTACCTAATCGTATAAAACAGCTTTCAGATAATAAAGATGTATTATCTTATTGGCAACTCCTTCTACTCCATTCAAGAATTTGAAGAAAATAATTAATTGTACTCATTATGACGTTTGCAAAAATGTATGTTTATTATTATTTCTTGTATTTGTAAAATATGTATATATATATATATTTACTATGATATGACTCATATTATGTGTATATGTATCAACAATGACATGTTTCACATCCCAGAGGTACTTCCTCAGCAGGGATCCATGGAACAAGATTGATAAATAAATAAAATAAATAAATAAATAAATTTTATGGCTAAAAGGCCTTTGACAGATCCAGTGCTACACTATCAACTTGACTTCATTTCTTCAGAAATATCTTGTATATTTCCTGCTACCTGAGATTCGCATTAATATCATTCTCTAAAGCCATGTTGCCGACTTGAAAACCACTTACTTTCCTCACAGACACTTTCAATATGGATGCATTAATTTACCTATCACTGATATCAAGCTGATTGGCTTATAGTTTTCAACCCTGTTTGTCACCGCTCCTTTATGGACCGGTACTACTATCACACTTTTCCAGTCATCTGGTAAAAACAAATATCCAGACTCAATTTAAATAATGTTTCAAGGTAAGGTATAATGTCCCATCCTTCAATCTTCATGGCACCTGTAGTAACATTATCAACACTGGCCCTTTTACGAGAGTCCTTAGTTTTTCATGATATCTTCATAGTTAATTTCAAATTTTCTAATCTGCTCACATCTAATTGTGCAGATAGGCTCATTTTCTGATATCATCATCATCATCATTAGATATTTCCGCTTTTGCGGGTCATCCTGACACATCAGCTTCCAAATCTGGCAATCTTTCCAAGGTTTTTCCACCAAACGACTCCCATAGCCTCTACATCGTTCTTCACTTGGTCCATCCATCTTGCGCAAGGTCTTCCAAATGGTCTCCTTCCCTTCCTGCTGTTCAGCAGTGCTACTTTCGGCATCCTCTCCTCCTCCATCCTCATAACATGTCCAAACCACTGCAGTCTTTTCCTCCGTAACATCTCTTCTAATTCTTCCACTTGCAGTCTCTCCCTGATGTTTTCATTTCTATTGTTTTCTTTCCTCATGACATTCTCTATCCCTCTCAGAAAGCTCATCTCTGCTGCTTGCAATCTGCTAATATATTTTTTTGTCAATGTCCATGTTCCAGAACCATAAGCCAGTATGGGCTGGTAATATACTTCATAGAGTAGAATTTTGGCATCCTTCCCTATGTTACACCTCCAGATAATATCCTTCATCTGCTGATATAAATGTCCACTCTTCCTTACTATCTGACTTTTTTCTTGCTCCATTTCTCCATTGGTAGTAACCTAGCTTCCCAGATACACAAATGATTCTACCCATTCCAATTTCTTGCCATCGAGTAACATCCTTTGAAGGGCCAGTGTTTCTTGTTATATTAATCATTTTGGTCTTTTCCACACTAATCTCCAGGCCATGTTTACCCATTGCAGTCCACCATTTCCGTAATTCTCTTTCAAGATCCTGTTCTGTCTCCTCCCATATTATGATGTCATCAGCATATGCTATCACCTTCAGCTCTGTCGGATCTCTGTATCCCTGGACTTCAGCTATTATTACTTCTAATACCACATTAAATAGGATAGGTGACAACACACTTCCTTGTCTTACTCCTCTTTCCGTGTGATATAACCCATGAATTATTGCCCCTAATGATGTCATTGAACCAGTTACTTAGTAACTCTGCTTTTTTTAAATCCTCAGTTACTTCTTGATAACCCGTATCTATAATTTTCTCAATACCCTCTCTTCCACTCAGTTTCCTGATATAGAAATTTCTAGATGCTTCAGTCAGAGGTCCCACTGCACCAATAATATTCTTCATAAAATCATCCTTACCCAGATTCTCTAACATTATTAATTCCTTGGTTAATTGTTTCAAGAATTCCCTACTGCCTTGCTGTTTCTTAACCCTGTTCTCTTATTGTCTCACCAATCTCTTTAACCCACTCACCTCCCTGTTATGTTGTGAAGGTTCTGTACTTCTCTTTATTCTCTGTTTTGGAAGAAACATTTCTTAACCCTTTTTTATTATTTCCTTGAACTCTTCCCCATTTGTCTCCACTGAACTTGTGCCATTCATCCATTTAATAAAATTAACCCTGAAATATCTTTTCAGTTCCAAGATTTGTGCCTATCTATAATTGCATCTATTTCCCCCTACAGTTCTGGCCACTGGTTTACTGAATCTTCTTATATCCATCAGAACTTCATTGTGATCACTTATTCCTTCAGTTTCTTGACACTCGATAAGGTTAGGAAGATATCCAAAATGTTTGGCCCCCTTGTTTATTTCTCAACCACCTGTGTAAAGCCTCCTTCGCTTACTAAGGTATTTGCAAACCTTGTGATATATCCTCAATTTTGTCAATATATTACAAAATTCAGTTAAAAGGCTGCAAGCATATAGCAAATGAACAGCAGAACATTTTCAAAGTAATTTTCTAGTGGTTTCAAATATTTAAGACACATTTCGAAGTATAGTTAGATCAGAGTTACATAGGGGTATGAAAGAATGATAGTAAATGAATTAGGATACTGGGATGAAAGTATCGAGTTTTAGTTTAGAAGTAGAAAACATGTTCTCAAACGAAATTTAGAGGAAATATGACGAGTTTTAAGGTACTTATTTAATAAAGGAAAAAATAGTAAGTCAAGAATAAAATAAGTAGTAAAAAGGAAATTATGTCAGATTAAAGGTCTTCTTGAGGAAAGATGATGACAGCAGTTTGAGATCGTTGAGTTGAGTGGAAGTATTTTAAAAGCAATTTCAAAGCGAAAGCTGTTAACGCACCGTAGCCAAATATACAGTCTGGAGTGGGCAGAAATAAATGTCAAGAAAAACTAGACAAAATATCTGGGAGGCACCCTATTTTTATGAAAGAGCAATTTTTTAAAGTAAGTTTGGCAGAAAGTTTTATCAAAACAATGCACTCTCAATATAAGATATTTAATTTCAAAGTAATTATTCTGCATTCCATAATGGCCGCTAAAGGGATGAAAACTTTGGGAGACGATATCTTTTTAATGAAAGGTTTTTAGAAGTTAGTGAGATACACCAAATTAATCGTCAAAATATGTAGAATTCCTGAAGATTAGAATTAACACGCTAGAACAAATAGTTGGGACACTAGATCTAGAAAATAGGTTTATTGAACTTTGGAAATTAATAACAAAAATAGGAGAGCAGATACGAAAAATTTTATAAGGATAGAAAATGATTAGAATGATGAACTCTACGTTACTACAAAATTTCATGAAAATCGGAAAAACTTAGGGGGGAAGCCTTTGTAACCCAACTCCAGTGTGAGAGAGACAGCAGCCAGGATTAGACAGAGAGGGTGGGAAATCCCACTGCTTGGTGTCACAAAAAACGCCCAGCCTATTTAAGAGGGTGGCCTGCCAGAGGCGTGCTTCAGTCTTGCTTCAGTCTTGCTTCAGTCTTTCAGCAAATTTGTTAGCGAGGAGAGAACGCAGGGGTGTAAGTCGCGCCATGTGCCGGGCTGGAACGAAGTGATCGGGGCAGTATCGAAATGTATTCCTCCACAAATAACTAACATCAACACCGGGTTGAAGTGATGTCGCGCTTTCAATGTTTATAAACGTTTAATCAATATGGGGTTCATCGGAAGCTGCTTACGTTGTGTGTAAATGTTTTAACCTGCAATCATTTTAATTTTGGAAAGAAGTCTGATGCCTTTTTATTACGCTGGTACCGAGGTTGTAAACGAACTTTTGAACAATATATCAATTTTAATTTATCAGAAAGTCTACTGAGTTTTAATTCATGAACATACCTTTATCTCTTGTGGTATCCTATTTCATTGTTTAAACAAGCGATTGGCGACCAAGGAACAGAACCACTCGGTACCACGACCACGGTTATAGCTCAAAGTACTACTGTATGCACACCCCAGCAAACAGCACGTCTTTGACAACCTCTGTTCCTTCATTTTATTTATCTTATTTCCTACCCACTTGACGTCTGGTAAGTTCAAATCCCCACCAATAATGTTAACTTGTGAACTCTGAAAATGAATTTAGTTTCTCCCCAAGAGCCTCATCGTTATCATTCATTTTTCCACTACAGTATGCAGCCAACATCCTGAATTTTTCTTTCTAATTTTCCCAGAAGACTATCCCAAGTAACTCATGGTCATGATCTCTGAACCCCAGTGAACTGTACTAGTCTTTGCTAACCCTTCCCAACTTGGTCCTCTATCTGTGTGGTACACTCTGTAACCATCAGGTAAAACCTCACTGTCTAATACTCCTTCTTTTAACCAGGATGCTACCTCTATAAATAGTTGAGTTTCCTGTATCTCTATTAGGTTTGCAAACTCCATTACTTTGTCCAATATACTAGTAATACTCTTATCACTGGCACTGTGATATTTTCAGCAGTAACATTCACCTTCCCTGCCCACCTCTGCTATTGTTTCAGAAGCTTCTTCTAATTCTTTAGTATTAGTGATTTTTCTAACTACAGATCAACACTCTGTAACCATAGGATTATATTTTTATATAGATAGATAGATATGTTCACTTTGATCCATGTGAGAATAATTTCGGGGATGTGGAACAGTACATACACTTATTTTTAATGTCAATATTACTATACAGTTGATAATATTATTGTATATTGACAAGTTAGCTACAACCCATTAGTATAACCAATATCTCCTGTAATCTACACATACAATCCCGAGTTAATTAATACTTATTATGTGGAACAGTGTATACACTTGTTACCAGCATCTAATAACCAGTTATTTTCTTAGCAACCAGTTACCATGATAAGTTTCACTGTAATTTGTGATTTTTTGTACCCCATCACCAGCAGCCCTTTTGACCCTTGAACACAAATCATCATCATCATCATCATCATTATCAGCCAGTTCAATCATTTTCTGATGTGGCTTCTTAAAGTCATGATTTTTTCAGATATAACTTGAGCAGTCTTCCCCATGTCGCACAATCTGGGGCGATCCTCTGCCAGTTAACTCTGACAACCCTGTATATGTCCTTGTACCATCAGTCTGGTGGTCTTCCTTTCCATCTGGGGTGATCTCTTGGGCTACATTGTAACACAGTTTTTGTCCACCTCTGGTCTTTTCTCCGTGCAAATATGGCCAGCCCATTGCCACTTCAGGGATGCTGTCTTCTCTAAGATGTCTGTTACCTTTGTAACTGACCTAATGTCTGTTGCTCTTTTCTTGTATCTTATAGTTAAGTCTCTCCATAGCTCTTTGGGCAGTCCTTAGTTTACTTTTTGTAAATTCACTTAAGAGTTTAGGTCCCACAGCCGTATGTCAGTACAGGAAGAATTCACTGATCATAAACTATTTGTTTTAGATTTGTGGGCATTTTAGATATCAGGATAATAGAATGCCTCCCAAATGCTTGCCATCCCAGCTTGATGCGACGGAAAATTTTGGGTCATACATCACCTCTCATATTTACAAGCTGGCCAAGATAAATCTACTCACTGACTTTTTCTAAAGATTCATTATCTAGCACTACCCTCTGTGGCCCATTTGTTAGACATAACTCTTTTTTTTTTTTTTTTTGACAGATTCATTCTTAGGCCAACTGCTTTACACTCATAGGTGAGGTAGGTAACCAAGGTTTGGAGTTCATCAAGGTCATTAGCAACAAGCACAATGTCATCAGCAAATCTCAAGAAGTCTTCAGCTGATTCTAATTCCCTATCTGTTCATTTTAGCTTTGGCATTGCCATCTCCAAGGCAGTTGAAAATAATTTTGGAGAGAAGGGATCACCTTGATTAACACCTCTATTGATGCGGAACTCAGTGGATGGTTCTCAAACATTGACAAAGGCAGAGGAGGTGGCATAGATATAATGAAGTACTCTAACGTAAGCTGTATCCACGCCAGGTTCAGTTAAGGCTCACAGGGCAGCCTTGTGATTTATTTAATCAAATGCCTTTTCAAAATCTAGAAAAGTCTACACAAAGAGGCATCTGATATTTGTTTGCGTGACTAATTAGTTCTCACAGGGCAAGAATGTGGTCGATTGTGCTAAAGCTGCTAAATATAGTGTTGTTGAAGTCAAAATATTTAAAAGAGATACACAATAAATAGTTTCCATTTTCTTACATCATTTGATAATTTTAGTTCTTCTTTTTTCAGTAGAGCACTTCATTTTAAAGATCACAATATGGTATCCAGCAGCGAGGATAGCACTTTATATAGGTATTTGTTTATACACAGTTTTAGCAATTTTTGCTATTTCAGCCACTGAGTAATTATTCCATTCGTTCATGTCTTACCACAAATTGTAATAGAGCATTATGTGTTAATACGATTTTTTAAAATGAATATGCGGACAAAGGTCTCATACAGTGTACACTTAAGAGTGTTTGTGAATGAGTAAGTACTCCCTCATGGGCATGCACGTGACACTCATAGATGGTAAGGTCCCTGGCCGATACAGTCATTTATTCATCCAATATGGTGGCAGTATCATCTTCTCTATTTTTTATTGGCTACCCTCAAGCAACCTTTGCTATGTTGGTGACTTCACTGTCTGACTTCATGTCAGAAGCCTGCTATTTCAAAATTTGGTAGAGTATAAATTTTTATATTGTTGTCTTCTTGTAGATTAAGGAATTATAATGAGTGTGGGACTTTTCAGTTCCAGAGCATGATTTGGGCTAATTGGGATAGTACGTATTCTTAGTTTGATGTTGATATATATTAGTAAATAGTAAAGAGATACTGCACATGACTTGTTCAATACTCTAATCACCATTGGTTTCAATTGCAAATTTTCCATAGGGGAAAATAAGATTATAAGTTAGAGAATAGAGTCTCAGTGTTTACTTTAAAAGAAAAAAATAGAGTAATACCTTCAGAGTGGGCAAATATACTTTTAATTTATCGATGGATAAGTTTTCTTGCATATGTGCTTATTCTATTACTATTTTCGGAAAGAATTTAATCAACAAGATTAATTAGAAAATACTGAGTCAAAATGAATAGTTTCCACCTGAGAGGGATCAATAGCGTACTCAACACTGATGTCTATATCAATAGGTATGTCAACAGACTCTTTTGCTGCTTCCACCTTTCACTATATGAGGGTTGCTATTTACATTTCTGGCCTAATAATGATAAAACCAATATTTATGATCAAAATTGGTTTTGTAGTTTCTCAAAATATTCTCCCTGAAGATCAATACACTTTTGCATGCGTTCAAACCAATTTTCAAAGCACTTTTTCCACTCCGATGAAGGTAACTCCAGAACATCCATCAACTGCTTCTTCGGATGTCGAAAATCATCAAAAATCGTAATTTGTTTTTGATGTGTGGGAATAAAAAGAAGTCATTGGGTGCCAAATCAGGGCTGTATGGTGGATGAGCCTTCAATTCGATGTTTAGACTGGTCAAAAATTCCTTTGTTTGAGCCGATGTGTGACAGCTCGCATTGTCATGATGAAGAATTATTCACCTCTTCTCCGACTTTTTCCAAATGTCTTGACCATTCAAGAGTTGGCCATCCTACATTGCTCCAACACTACTGTCGCCATGTGACCAGTAATGCCGAAGAAACAGGCAACCATTTACTTCAATGTGTTTCTTCCGTGAAGTACTTTTGTCAGATTTGGCTCATCGTGAAAGAACCATACAGTTGATAACTGTATTGTTTTGGGCTCATATCCATAGGTCCATGATTCGTCACATGTGTAGATGTTATACACAGCCTCTGATGCACCTTGAACATATTTTTCTTAACATTTCCTTGCACCAATCAACACGAGCTACCTTTTGACCATTTGCCAGATTATGCGGGGTCCAACACAAACAAATCTTTTTTATGGCCAAATGATCTTGCAATATTTTATTGACACTTGTCGTACTTATGTCCAAGGATGTCTCAATCTCGTGGTATGTCACATGATGATCTTGCTTTATCAGTTCACGCAAAGCATCAATGTTTTCTTCTACAACAACCGATTTTGGATGACGATGGAATTTGTCCTGAAGTGAACTTCAGCCACGATTGATTTCGTTATACCAGTTTATTTACAGTGCTATATGATTGATGGTGCTTTATCAATGTATAAAGAATTAAGTTCATTGACGCACTCTTGTCTTGATAATCCATGTCGAAAGTTGTGAAAAAAAATCACACGAAAATGTTCACGAGTTAATTCCATTTTTCGCCCGGGATAAATTTTTAAAGTTACTGAAAACAACAAATCATGATTAAATGACACATTGTTATGAAGAAGGCTATGTTCAACAATGTCAATGTTTCCAATGGAAATGTCAGATGGCGCCTGGCAACACTTATGGTTGTCAAGGCCAGAAATATAAATAGCAACCCCCGTATTAAGTTTTTCATGTGTTCAAGTAATCTGGAGAGTGGATGGTATTTTGTTACATTTATTAATCACACATGGTACCACAATGGGGTACTTGACACTAAAAAGTAAACGATGAAATCTTAATTAGTAAGCAGAAAGGATACTAAAAATCAACTTTATTTGTTGGATAAGAGGTAAAAACACATTACTTCCAATAGCATAAAAACCCAAAAAGACAGCTGTTAGTCATGTGATACGAAACACCAATCAGAGCACATATCAGCTCGCGCCAGTTTAGCTTCCATGTGTTGACAGTATGTGAATCATATATTTAAGGTTTCAGTGATGATTATAAATCTGTTTAACTACTTAGATTTGAAGTGGAAGTTGGATTTACGAAGGGAAATGCCTTGAATTTGCCTGAAATTGATGTGATGATGCCAGGAATGTTTCTTGTATTCAGTAGCAATTACTGTTCGGCAGAATTCCGGCACATCAAAATCGTCCAAGTTAGTGTATCTGTTCTGTTAGTCACATTATCACATTATGACAAAACGTTAGAGAGTAAGGTATTTTAGAAGTGTGCATGTTAATGACATGTTTTACTTAATACAAATCTGTAATTTGTGATTTTAGTAGGCGGGTTTACATTTTCAGTATTAATAACGAATATTTAATTTTAACATTATTTTAAAAGTTTTTAATTTGATTGTTGCTGTTCAAAAGATGTAATTATTACTTAAAAAATCCTTGTATGAATTCTTCAAGTTTTTATTGGCACAGCAGGAAAAGGTTTAGTTTTTTTACATTCATTCAACGTTACATTTCCGCCAATAACATTGTGACCATAAAAGCACAAAGTTTTTCCTTTCTGTAATAGTGGTTTTACACTTTCCACTATAGCTAGAAATATTTTTTAAAAATAAAAAAATCGCAAACTATCAGATCGAACTATATTTCAGTATTGTATACAAACACGTATAATATATGTCTCGTAGACTTCGTCTGCTGTATTTCAAGTGTTTGCAAACCTTAAGTGAGAGAATGCAGGTTAGCAACATTGTAAGGGATTTCAAAAACACCGCAGATAAATTTGTGCAAAATTTTAGTATACAGAAATAGTTCATTGTCAAATTTACAACATGGGTTTGTTGGATTACAACATTATTTTACGCGTACTTGTGACATTACCCCATGATATGATATGAGGAGTTTACAATAATTGTGGTGCCACAATTTGATAATAGATTCTTGTGTAACTCGACGAGACAAATCAAATGTGAGCAATTAAATTTCTTTATATATCGGTTAGTTCTCGAGTTATACTGTCAAAAAAGTTATTAAAACACGTCCGTTTCACGGTTAAGCAAGAATGCAACAGCACATCTTCTGTTTTATTCATCACAGAGAATATACAATATCCATGGACAGCATAGACACTAAGCCTAAGACAATTTTATTTCGATATCATATTATAACACCCCCCACTATATCGAAATAAGTTACAGCCTCACAGAACATTACAATATATTACTTAGTAATCCTATTTTGTTCATAAGATTGTAATGTTTGAAGGCACAAAGAGCTTTAGTGAGCAAATCAGCTGACATAGTAATCATACACAAATTGCCCGTGATTTCAAATAACAGATTTCTAAGACCGTCTGTCTATAGTGTTAGTTGCCCAGTCAGCATCTACAAATCCTTGTAATTCTACCTTTTCAGTTCCAAAACATTCTATCACAATTATGTACTTTGTAACCCTCAGGTAAATGCATGGAAATATCTTCCTTCAGATACCCTTTAAAAAAAAGTTACATTTAAATACCTAACCATAATTGTGCACCAATTGCAAATAAAGGTCACAATGTAAAGTGTCTGACTACTGGTGAAAAAGTTTCATGATAAACTATACCTGCTTTTTGGCAAAAACCTTTAGACACTGACCTAGCACGGTATCACACTTTATCATCACTTTCAAACCTTTATTATTTAAACACCCACTTGCACTGCACTTGCTGTTGAAGCCATCAGCTTTGCCTCCAGGGCTTGGATGCGATTCTCCTGTCTGACCATAACTGCCTTCATCTTCTGCATCACTTGCTGGAATTCTCTGATGATATCATCTGGAACACAGCTGCCTTCTTCTTTACAGGCCACACTTAATAAAGTTGTACCATATCTCTGAGGCGGTTTCCTTTTTCTTTTAGGCAATGTCTTAATTTCCACACTCTCAGCTGCAGTACTTTCTTCCAAGTTATCTTGACCTACTTCAGCATAGTCTGATTGAGATGATTTCAGTAATTCTGGTTTGCCTGTTCCTGTCAACTGTTCTTCTTGAGCAGACTCCCCCACTGAAACTGATTTCAGTAATTCTGGTGTGTCTGTTACTGTCAATTGTCCTTCTTGACCAGACTCCCCCACTGAAACACTTATTTCTTCATATTTATTATCTTTTCTACTCTCCACAATAACCACATCCTTGCATATTAATATATTCTTCTTCTTGTAGTCATAAATTCTATAACCTTTTATATTTTCTGAGTATCCAACAAGAATGTGTTTTTGTGACTTTTTGTCCCACTTGAAACGTTTTTCTTTGGGAACATGGACCATTACATCACTGCCAAATATACGAATATGGCTTACATCAGGTTTCTTGCCATACCACAATTCATATGGTGTCTTGTCTTGAGTTCCTGATGCAATTGATCTGTTTTTTAAGTACACGGCTGTGTTTGCTGCTTCTCCCCAAAATCTTTTATCCAGCTTTGCATCAAACAACATACATCTTGCTTTCTCAACTATTGAGCGATTCAGTCTTTCACACAGACCATTTTGTTCTGGGGTGTAAGGGTTACTTTTCTGATGAATAATACCTTCTTTCTTCAGAAAATCTGTAAACTCATTATTACAAAATTCATAGCCATTATCAGTGCGAAATAGTTTAATTTTCTTATTCTTTTGGTTTTCTACCAAGGCTTTAAATTCTTTAAATCTGCTAAATACTTCACTTTTAGCTTTCAAGAAGTAAATAAATGCCATGCGACTGAAGTCATCCACCAGCAATAAAAAATATCGTGCACCACCTAAGGATTTATGTTCCATTGGGCCACACACTATCAGCATGTATAATCTGCAATGTCTCTGTACTTCTTTCTCCAATATTTTTGAACGGAAGTCTTGACTGTTTTTCCTCACAGCACACGATACAACTGTTTTTTCCCGTTTGAAAATTATCAGGATAACTAAGTCCATCAACCACGCCAGACTTCATTTTATTCATATCTGCACTATTTATATGACCGAGTCTTCGGTGCCACATATAACCATCAGTTAACACAGGAGCAGCCAATAAACTGTGCTCACTTTTCATTTTATGTTTTACCTTCAACTTGTAAACACCACAAATAAGTTCTCCTATAGCCACCAATTCACCGTTCATATTATGTATGAAACAATTCTGTGAATCGAAATGAACTTTATTACCGTTCTTTATGAGTTCACTCACTGATAAGAGGTTAGTCGTCAGACTTGGCACACACAATGCATTTTTCACAGTAATATCATAACCACAATCTGAAGTTATTTCTACATCGCCGGTACACAGCACAGGTACTTTGGTTTTGTCAGCGATAATAACTTCTGGTTCACTTGACGAATACAATGCATTTTTTATCCAATGTTCATTCGGCGTCATATGAGAACTTGCGCCGGAGTCAATATACCAATCTTGTTTACCAAACTTGCCGGATAGAAAAACAACACTAAACACATTGGATTGTTTAGGTTCATCTGATTTCACCAGCAAAGGACACTTGATTCCTGTAATGCCCACCTTCGTTTACACCTGTAACAAGTGATGGATTTAACTCCTGTCATTTTGACATTTGACTTTTCCGCGACGTAGTTTCGGCTTTTGTTTTGTCTGTTAGCAGTCTTGCTTCTATGGTTCTGCCAACCTTTGGAAGCGAAAGCGGTTTTTGTCTCTGATTCATTCGAATCTGACATCTCCATATCGATCAATTTTGTCCTGATAACATCCGCCGTAATAGGAATCCCGGAATGTTCAATCGCCATGATCATTGGTGAAAATCGTTCTGGTAAACCTGCCAGTAACAACGAGCCAATCCATTCGTCGTTTATATCAAATCCAGTTCCACTTAATCTTTGCGATGTCTCAATAATATCTGTCACATACGACGTCATTGAATCACAATTATCAAGTCTGATTGATATAAGATGACGAAGTAAGGTTATTCTTCGTGTAAACCCGGAATCGTCAAACATAGTTTTAAGCTGCGCCCATAGCTCCTTCGTTGTTTTAGCTTGCTTTACGTGCACATACAACGCTGGATCAATTGTAAGAATCAGCTTCGCTTTCGCCTTTGCATCATCTGCGGCTGCAGTGCTAGTACTTCCTTCTTCCTTTATTAAGCCGGACATGCCTTCTAACACCAACATATTCTCCGCTGCAAAAGCCCATACATCGTAGTTGTCTCTGCCTTTAAGCTTAGGCACGTTAACTACAAAATTCGAAGCCATCTTCAAGCGCGTAACTAATTATTTATAAGATAACGACTTTTCCGTATTCTGCTTACTGGAATAACGAAGAAAATAACTCTGGGTCACAGTCTGGGCCCATAACCTATTAAAACACGTCCGTTTCACGGTTAAGCAAGAATGCAACAGCACATCTTCTGTTTTATTCATCCACAGAGAATATACAATATCCATGGACAGCATAGACACTAAGCCTAAGACAATTTTATTTCGATATCATATTATAACAAAAGTGAAGTAAGTCTACGAGAAAAATCGAAAGGAAAGAATATTTTTTTTTGTTGATATCTACCTTATTTCACAAGATATCAAATCTCCAAATTATGGTAGTTAGGTTGAATGCAACCCAAAAAAAAAAAAAAAAAAATTGTCAAAGCTACAAGGAAGGAAACACATCTCAACTCACACGTTGGACATACACAAATGGTGTTTTATTATCTCCCTAGCAGTTGTGAATAGGTTGAAATATGGCCTCGACCAGAAAAAAATGTCACCAAAGGACAATAAACTATACCTATAACTGATATTTTACATTCGATATCTCAAGAACTAAGTGAGATATCAAAAATTGAATTCTTTACTTTTGGTTTGTTTTGTGGAGTTACATAAGAATAAATTATCAAATTGCAGCATTGTGGTTATGATATTGCTGCCTATGATACTTCATATAATTTTCAATATCATTTGACAATTGTACTAATAAAAAATATTTACACATTTACAATGAATGGAGTTTTAATATCTCAAGTTGTAATTTATTTACTGATAAAATTTTAATGTACATAACTTCATCATCATCATCATCCTCAACAGTTTCCAGCCTCTGGCCGGGTCTGCTTCATGCACAAGCCTCTTCATTTTCTTCATTCTTCCCACCACCTCTCTGTAACCACCTTATTCCAGTCCTCCCCTCTCTTCTGTACACACTCCTTCACTCCTTTCATCCATCCATTTCTTGGTCTTCCTCTGAGTCATTTACCACGCATCTTAATTTCGTGGATTTGTCTTTGGATTCTTGAACCTTCATTCTCTTTACATGTCCATACCATCTCATTTTGGTCCTCTCTACCTTTTCTTCTAGGGGTTCCTATTTTATGGTGCATCTAATCACTTCATTCCTTAGTCTGTCAATTTTAGTAACCCCCATTCTACGTCTTAAAAACTTCATTTCGCTTGCTTGTACTCTGCTGATATCCTGCTTCTTCATTGTCCATGTTTCAGCAGCATAAGTCAAGATAGGCACATAGTATGTGTGATAGATTAGTCTCTTACTTCTGTGTGGCACATCCAGCGGCGCTCTTATGCACTGCGAGGCCCGGGGCGGCAGATCTTTGCAAGGCCATTGTCCTTTGTGCAAAGTATGTGAATCAAAAATAGGTATTTCTGATGATTGATGAGAAATGCGAAAGTTATAAATCAATAAATTTTGAGTCTTAAAATATTGTGTTAGAATAGTTATTAAAAGTTAACAAACATAAAGGCGACAAATTATTAAGGATAAACTGAGGTACATAAAGTACACGCAGGGATTTAAAAATGATGTTTGTGGCTTTTCCGAATGCTTAAATATTTAACTAAAGCACAAAAATCTAATGAATGAGCTATGTCATTTTCAATTCAAAAAATAGAAAATCGATCTTGACTCATCGGAATCCTCAAATATGTTTTAATATTTTGTAACCATGAAAAACTTATTTCTGCGGATGCTACTGTCTCATGTGTGGTGGCAAAAATTCTAAGGACTGCTTCGATAGTGGGTTACACTTCAATTAATAATTTTTTTTTCTATTATATATCTCATCACTGAGATAGCACTTCCTACTTCTTATACACAGATAAATATATTCAGTTCTTCAAACAATTCCTGTTCATCAATGTCAGATGTTTCTCTTAATGTTAAAAGATATTTGCAAGTCACTGCATTGCTTCAAAAATTCAGTCACAAGTTCCTTTAATCATTTTGCGTTATACTTGAAACCATCATGTTTAACTGTCTCAAATCTACGTTGGCAACTTGTGCACACGTAGTCAACAATAACATAAAAATAGATTATTTTGAAAATCTCCACTGCATGTGATTCAAGAACTTCATCTTCCCCTTCAAAATCAAATTTCGTTCTTTTACATATCTTTCTAATGATTATGAAATTTGTGAATATCATTTTCATCAGCTGGTGATTGGAAACCATTTACCCAATAATTATGAAGCCAACGTGTAAATGTGTTAAAGGGTTATATAGCCGCATCTAGGAGACACAAGACTATGGAATTACATTTTGTCCAACTAATAAAAGTAGTGTATGCAGATGCACATTGGTCTTGTTGTACAAACATTTGGAAGAGCATAAGTGGATATGTGCTTATCCTGCAGGTGGTCCAATCATTTGGAAAAGTTCAAGACAACTGTGATTGCACTTAGCTCAATGGAGGCATAATATGTGGCCTTGGCAGCTTGTGCAAGAGAAGTGTTTTGAATAAAAGAACTATTGAAGTCCTTGAAGTTCCAAGAAATAAGTGACAGTGGGGAACTACATTATAGTGTGGTAGTCAGGAAGCTCATTCACATGCTAGGTATGTTGTTAAATACAGAACAAAGCACATTGCAATCAGGTAGAAAAGGTGATGGATGGGACAGTAGAACTTCGATATGTCCTGAGTGAACAAAATGTCAGATATCTTCACGAAGGTGCTGTGTCACAGACTAAATGAGTCCTATTGCAGTCAGCTGGAGGAACAGGTCCAGCTGGCATAATCTGTAAAGTGCAGAAAGATCATCCACAAGTTAATGATCTTCCAAGGGGGAAGGGGGGGGGGGGGAATTGTAGAGATTAGTAGTGAAATGTGCAGAGGTTAAAGTACTTTTTACATTGCTTGTAAACTCTCTGCTCTATACTGTTTTTGTACATTGTATTACGAATTGGCATGTGAACGTTAATAAAGAATTGCTGTTTGTAATAAGGTGTCCTTTACCTTTTATTTCCGTGCACCACTGTTCTATGTGCTTAGCTGCTAAAATTTAATTAATAACAACAATATCTCAAAAAAGAAGGGATTTAGAAGGTAGTAAGATACATTAAAATGAATGTATTATTGTGTGAGATTTTTTTCCACAATATGGAAAACAATTTAGACAGTAAAGCTAGTGATAGTTTGGCAGACTTAAAAATTTCTTAGAAAGGAAACCAAAATAGATACTAGAAAACTGATTAGGATATAAAGAACTGGAAATAATAAAGACTACATTATAATGAAGTTTCAGAAAGATTGGTAAAATTTTTAGGATAGCTTGAGAAATGACACTAAAGCCGATAGGTGGCGTATGTCAAAGTCAAGATCAGGCAGTGGAAAATTCCACTTGTCCATTACATGGGTGCAACTCTTGGTCAACATATTTCGGTGGGCTGTTTGGGCTAAGACATCTGAGTATGTACATGACGGGGTAGAGACAGCGACAAGTTTTTAGCTGATCATCATGTTGTGTGCCTGTTTACTCTCGATATTAATTTACAATCATTTGGATGAGAAAGCCCACTTATTTTTAGTACTATTTCAGAACTGTAATCTGCTAACAGAGTGGTTCAATAGAAATCATGAAAAAATAAAATACGATGCTTTAAAATTAATTCAGGTTCTGGAACTTTCATTTATCATTATCTTTTGCTTTGCTGTTCGAATAAAAGGTAAAAGGGTTGGCGACCAAGTGACAGATAACTAATCCCCGGATTCTTAGGTTCGAACCTATTTTGTTCCCAACCTAATATTCTCGAAATTTTAACTTTCTTTTTTGTCTTATAAACTAATAATATTCATAAATTTAATTGGACCTAAAAGAACCTAATTTTTATGTTATGACCTAAAATGACCTAATTCACTTTTTAGAACCTAAAAGGACCTAATTGAATGTACTGATCCAATCCGATTATAATTTTGCTACCCAAATAAAACAAATGACCACCGGATTAGCTCAGGGGCATGGGTCGTGGGCTAGTAATCTGGACTCGGGAGACGCCATGGGTTCAAACCCCACCGTCGGCTATTCTGAAATGGTATTCCGTGGTTTTCCTTTTTCCCTCTAGGCAAATACTGGAACAGTGCCTTATTGACAGGCCACGGCTGCTTCGTTTTCCTCCTTCCTTCTCAAAAAATTTCATTTTCTTTTTCTACATCGATCCAAGTTAATGTCACATGAGTGATCCAGCCAGACACTATCCCCAACTGTATCTATTACTATGTGAATCCTAAGGACCAAGACACTGCAAATATAAGTGGTATAGGAATGATCCCTCGCAGAGTCCGAGGATGAAGCTGAACTTGGAGTGTAAACGGACTATGTTTATGTGTAAAACAAATGGATTTATTTTAAAATTGGAATAACTGTTCACCACAGTATTAAATGATGTGTTTTAACCTCATTGTTGACCGTAACATTGAGAAAAGCTGTAACAATGCAGTGTGGCAACTTCACATTATTACAAAGGTTTACATTCAGTAGAAACAAATTGACAAAGCAAGTTAGAAATATAACATCTTAAATATTATCAATCTCAGTAACGCAAACCGTTTCTGAGAAATTAACAGTTGTATACCGTCATCGTTCAGTGGTAACACGGAAATTAAAACATTGTGTAGGCCTTTATATTTTTTGTTCCTTCTTTAAAAGCAATCATGCCTAAACAGAAATCCTCAAGAAGTAGTCAACTGCGAGAGTGGATTGGAATGGATAAGAAATTTTCTACAGATGGGAAAATTATATATTGTCAAGCATGTGTAAAACCAGTAAATTTAATTTGTTTTCTATATATATATATCTTTTATAATTTAAAAATAATAAATTAGATTTTATTTGTTTTCATTTCGAAAGTAACATAAAGTGACAGAGGCTAGACTGCTGGATGAAATTTCATAATATTAACTGGGTATTATCTGGGGTTTTATATTCAGGTGAACTATTTTTATTTTTGCCTTCTATATAGCTGCCTGCAGAAAAACGATTCCACGTACTACAGTATCAGAATTCAGCAATTTATTTGGCAAATGTTATCAGAAGAAATGCTTACGAACAGAAGCAGAGTTTCATTACAAGTTCAAAGCTGGGTGCAGAAGATTCGTTTAACCTGTGTCTGTGTGAAGCTCTCACTGCCGCTAATATATCAGTTTCAACACTTCAGAATGCAGTCCTGAAAACCTTTTTGGAAGAATTTTGTAACAAAAAAAGTATGAGATGAATCCACTTTAAGAATGAATTACTTGCCTCAGATATATGAGAAAACCATTGAAGACATACGGGTGGACATTACTGAACATTTAATCTGGTTAAGTGTAGATGAGGCGACAGATGCCTGCGGCAGATACATAGCCAGCGTTGTTATGGGAAAGCTCGCATTTGAGCAACCTAGTATACCCCATGTCATTATGTGCAGAGAACTTCCAACGACAAACCACTCTACTGTGGCAATTGCTGTAAGGGATGCATTAAAGGAGTTGGGGCCAGGTCCAAAACACGAGGAAAAGTTGCGGTTGTTGGTTATATGATAAAAGCAGGGGAGTGTTTGAAGGCATTCCATCCTCAAATAGTGCATGGGGTCCATCGGGTAGATGAAATAATTCAGGAACAGCACCCTGTAGTTAATGAGATAAGTTCTTCAGTGAAGAAAATTTTCCTGAAAGCACCAGTCAAGTCATTACTTTCAGGGAAAGGCTTCCATCAATACTCCCTCTCGAGCCAGTAGTGACACGATGGGGGACCTGGCTCTCAGCCGCAATATATTATGCAGAAAACTATGAAAGCATCATGGAGATCGTCGAATCATTAGATGAAAGCGAAGCTATTGGTATAATAAATGCAAAGAAAGTGTTCTGCTCAGTACTAGCTGTACAGGAGTTGACATATATAAAGACAAATTTTTACAACCTAGAATTTTCAATCAAGAAGTTGGAAGGAGGCACTCCACCATTGACGTAAACACTTCAAATCATCCAAGAAGTGAGGGCCAAAGTGGCTTCTGGACCAGTTAGGGTGTCTATAGCTAAAAAGCAGGAGTTGTTTTAGCCCAGTCCAGATTTCAAGAGGATGGAAAACATAGGCTGTATCCTCTCTGGAATAAAGAAACAAGAAATTTTGCCTTGAAATCCTAAGGAAATCGCTGATATGAAGTTCGCACCTCTTACATCATTTGATGTAGAACGTAGTTTTTCCACATTCAAGAGAATTTTAATGGAAGAGAGAGGAGGGTTTATTCCTGAAACTCTGTCAAAATATTTCATTGTTCTATGTCATATTAGAAGTTTTAAATGAGTTGTTTACCATACACAATAAAGGAAAAATGTTTTGAACATAATAGTGGTTTATTTTGCGTGTTTTGAAGTGATCGAGCAATGTCATTATAGAAGTTTTTAAGCACTACTTGTATTATAAAGTCACAATGTTTTTTAACACTATGGCAGTATATATAGCATGTTTTAAATTTTATTTCCCATAAAATCGTGTGAGTTCTTAAATCAGAATTTTAAAAACCTATAAAGGCCTAAACTGTGAGTTGAATAAACTAAAATTTGTTTTTTTAGAACCTAAAAATCCGGGGCTTACAGATAACGTAGAATGCTCGCAAAGGCAAACCACCAGCAAGTGGCTTTTTCATTACAGTAACCTTCTCAGAAATTAGTTGACAGTAATATTTCTTGGACTCATTGATGGCACTATATAATCAGAATACAGCCACATTGCGTAACCATGCAAAGTATTGAATCACAGATTTGTCAAGAATGAGAGCTAATAGAATAATCTTTGTTCTGGATGGGAATTTATGCTTCCAAGTTAACAGGATCGAAGTTACATCTTCCAATTTGAGCTTTTCCTTGTCATTTAGATGGCTTGCATGTTACTAAGTGAACATTGTAACTTCAGAGAATTACAAACAATATCTGTGCATGTTTATATAGAAATGTCAATGATGATTTTTAAATATACCCACTCGACTGTGCTCATCCACTCAGCAACCAAGCAACACGTCTGCCTACTTCTAACACTCATCTACCTTTTCCCTCATAGTGTACCCTTAATATTGAATATATGCTCCTCAGTATTGTAAAATATATTATTTGTATTCGTTAACCCTTTAACAGCTAGGTATTGCCCGGCAGAGTCCTTGCTGGATGCTCCTTTGTTGTCGCCTAAGCCATCTACCTGCGCTGAGTGGCCGCAGTTGGCAGATACCTGCACTGCTGAATTCGGAATGCATCCCCCACTCACTCTGTGCTGAATATTCTGGGGTGTTGTGTGTGCCGGCCTTCGGCTGTCGCTTTGCGTTCTGAAACCCCAGATACAAAATAAATGCAGTTACTCTGACATCTAATTTTTTCAGTTTAAAGCTCCTCTAAAAGTGAATGTCTGTGTAGACAAAGATACAGGTACTTCATATGCTAAATATATATTACAGCAACTGAAATGTGTTTGGTTTTTTTGTTTGTTAGTACAATAATTCATCAGGAAAAAATTTCAATGTTTAATTTTCAAATACCTTTCACAAATTCTGCATTTATTTTCCATCCTTCTTTTGGTTCTGGTCTTTGGACCGTCACTGGCGAAGTTAAAAAAAATTTTCAATTTTTTGTATTTCACTTAGTTTTAGAGGTGTATAAATGTAATATAATTATTACAGTGCAGTTACCCATGGTTAATAAATGTCTTCAGTGTAACAAGCCTCGAAACATGGCACAACACACAGTGCTACTGTACAATGCATGTTCTGTATTTGTACCTGGTTACTGAACGAACTTTCTGTTTGGAACATCCAGTGCATCTACGCAATGGCATGCTCTTTTTTGAATTTTTAATATGAATAATATATCGAAAATGTTTCCCAGTAAATCCTGCCACCTTAAACTGATTCTGGCGTATTTGTCTTGGTATATAATTAAAATCTAATGGTTACTTCAGTAATAGATTTCATTAGATATTCTGTTAAAAATATTCCGAAAAATGACAGAATGCTGGAATTTTGACCTAATCCATATTTGTGTCCTGCAGCTAAATCATCTAAAGCAAGTGCAAAAGGACGATAATCGCTTTTCTTCCAATCAAACCTGTCACTAGAGCGTCCTCTTTTTCCACACATTTAGCTCTCACTAAATGAAGCTTCAGATACTGAAAATGTTCACCTCTTGTGGAGACAGATGGTTGTTTTCCACTAGCTGATGTATAAGGCTTAGGACTACTACTTTGAGATCCTATCGAAGGGTCATCACTATCATCCATATCAAAGAGATCATTCTCATTGTCGTTTCTAGTAAGAATCTCCATGATTTCTTGCTTTGTCAAACACGACGGCGAGCCATTTTCTCAGTGAAAACTAAAATGAAAATAGCAACACATATAAGATCGCACCTGAAAACACTCACAGGCCGAGTGTTGGAAAGCAATTAATCAGCTGGGGTAGCAATACGTCTACCTGACCTGGCCACTAAGTAGCTCGCGCGTTAACACATGCAGAGCAAACAGGGATCCGAGTGGCAGGACGTCTTAACATGTCCAGAGTACAAACGGGTGGCAAGGCGGTGAGTGTGTACACGTCCAGAGCACCTGACAAATGGAGCAAGGGCGTGTGTAACGTCTAGAACATCTGGGTGCAGTTAAAGCCCCACGCGTTAATGACTCTACAGCAGTCAAAGGGTTAATGAAACAACAAATTTTAATTATAGTGTACTGCACTTTAACAATGTAAATATCCATCACTTGGTAAGAAACTGATAAGAGCTAATGGAAAACTAAAGTAATTTTTATTGCACTGATAGGACTGTATGTGGATACCATACAATTTTTATTATTTTTTTTATTTTTTTTTATATTTAAACAACATATTGCTGTGTTGTTCACAGTTCCAATTGAACTAAAAGGTTTGTATGGTTATAATGGCATAGTGATAGGTTTTCACTGACTGAGCATTCTGCCTCTGTTCAAGGTTGCCTTAACCTAACACAGTAATCCTACCAGTTATAGGGGATTTCTAGTTTAATATAGAATCCACACCATGGAAATGTTTTGGTGTACTGAATTACACAGTAAGCTGTGCCAGAAGTGAAGGTTGGATTAAGGGCTTTTGAAAATCTCAGACATGATTGGGAATCAAAACGAGGACTTTTCAATATTCAGAAAGATACCTACTACTGAGCAACCAGAACACTTGAATTAATCAGTAGCACTGGTACATCTTTACCAGTGAATTGGGAATAATTTGAATTTTACATCACTCTATTTCTTATAGAGAGACATCTAATTAAAAATCACCTGCAGAAAATATGTTTGTCAAAATATAACATGTGCAATATGGGAAGCAGTGTGATGCCCATCACCCCAATGTAATAAAATTAGTAGTATCTGATACACATCTCATATTCAGCCTTGAGTGATATGATAACATAAAAAGCAGCCTGTGTGTTTTGTCATACAAGGTAGATTCAAAAAGTTCCCGGAATTGACGTGTGCAGTCAAGCAATTGTTTGTTGGAAACGAAATTTTTATTCGGGAGGTTGGCAACTCTACTAAGGAAGGTGCTGCACCATGCAGTAGGCGGTTGTAGTTGGTTTTGTGCATGCATTGCATGATATTTTATACACAGTTTCTTTCTTTCCTCGGATTGTGAAATGTCATCTTTAGAGCAGTTTGGTAATATCAAATGCTGTGGGCTGTCAGAGAAATTCCCCTTGGAGAACTTTAGATCCTGCAGAAAGCACCGAGCATGGTGGTGTAACGGATAGCATTCTGGCCTCGCATTTGGGAGGACGGCGGTTCGAATCCCCGTCCTGGCATTCAGATTTGGGTTTACCCTGGTTTCCCAAATCAACCCAGGCAAATGTCGGGATGCTTCCTTAAAAAGGCCATGGCCGAATTCCTTCCCATTCCTTGCCCCCATCCTTTCCTGTCTCTAAAGACCTCGCTGTTGAGACACGTAATTCAGTTAAAAAAAAAAAATAAAAAAAATGCTGAAAGCATACAGAAACTACGCGATGACGAAAATGGCAGTTTACAAGTGCCACAAGCATTTTCATGATGGTCACATAACAATTGAAGATGATGTTCGGACAGGGTGGCCTTCTTCTTCCATGAAAAATGAGAATGATGAGTGCATTTGACAACTTGTGCATGCAGACAGGCAAACAACCATCAATATTGTTGCCTCTGAAGTTGGTATTTCACATGGGAGTGTTCACAGCTTCCTTCACAATGAACATGCATCGTGTTTGCTTGCACAATGTTCCTAAAATGTTATCCCCGGAGCAAAAAGAAATGAGTGACTATGTCTATGGACTTAATTCAAATGGTTGATGCAGATGGCAGCTTCCTGCATAAAATAGTAACAGGTTATGAGACTTGCAGCTTTCTTTACGACCCTCAAATGAAACAGCAGTCTGCAGAATGGAAGTCAAAAACATCAAGAAGAAAACAATAATTTTACTTGGAAAGAGGCTAGGGTAAAGTAATGTCAGAGGTATTTTTTTTTTTTAATTACTGGGGCTTGATTCAATATGAATTTATTCCTGAAGGGAAAACAGTTAACAAAGAATTCTACACAGAGATCATAAAATGGTTACGAGATGCAATTAAATGAAAATGACCTGAACAATGGGCAGGGAATGATTGGTTTATTTTGCATGACAATGCCCCATCACATTGTCCCAAATAGGGAAACAATGCCTTGCCAAAAACAATGTTACCAGTCTGGAAGAACCTCCATATTCTCCCAATCTTGCACCATCAGATTTTTACCTATTTCCATGGCTGAAAATGACATTAAAGGGACGACATTTTGATGATTTTTTCAGATGTGATTGAAATGTGACGAAGGGGATGAAAAAACTTTCGAAGAATGGCTTTCAGGAGTGTTTCCGACAATTGTATGAACAGTGCAATACGTATGTAGAAGCAGGAGAGTATTTTGAAGGAAAATAAGGTAAAAATGTTATATATACATTCAATAACCAATTTGTTAACCAATTCCAGAAACGTTTTGACCCTACCTCATATAACCTTATTTTTTTCAGATAGTTCTTCAAAAATAGTTTAAAAGAACCTTAAAACATACTAGATTAATAGAAAATCTCTTTTAGAAGCATTATCTTAGTCTAAAAGCACCTTAGGAGAATGAGTTCAGTCAAACTTGAAAGTAAAAAAAGTTATAGCATGTATTTGTCAATTTTTTATTGTAAACAATTTGGTTGTATTCATGTTCACAGGTGTAGAATAAATTACAATCAAAATGAGATCATAGTTTTATAGATATCAAAAATATTCATACCTCACTTTATTCAGAATAAAAATATGCACATATAGATAAAATTAGACTGTAGCTAGATGAGAAATAGCTTTTTTTAGACAAAAATAGATACTGGCTAGTTACATGATTTCCTTAAGAAACAGAATTATAGGCTGGAAAGTGTATTCATATTAAATATAAAATTTTCCTAATTACGAATGCAGATTTTGTTTCAAGATTCTGACAAGATTTATGTGTTAAAAGTTAGATTAAAGGTTTCAGCAATAAGGCGCTAGCAACAATGTTTAGGCAGAATAATACTAATGAAGCAACATTAGTTAAGACAAAGTGATCGTTAGGAAGGAAGCGCTTTAGGGATTAGATAAAATTAGGAGTGGATAGGAGAATTTTTGTGTGAGAGAATGGCATACATTTCAGCTCAATCAGAGCAGTAATCCCAGAATAATTAAATATAACAGTTTCATAAGAATTGCATCATATCATGAAAATATTAAATTTCACATTGAATATGGTAAGTACAGTAGAGTGACATATACCAAAAGTTGGTAAATTTCATACAGTTTGTGTTGACACTAAAATTTACTCAGGGGAAAAATAGTTTTAGAAATAATATGAGATTTAGTGATTTTTATCTTCAAAATCGAATAGCTCATAAACTATGGCATATTAGGAGAAAGTCTTCATAGCATATTAATAACAAACAAATTACGGACTACAACATACTGAAGTTTGAAAAAGATTTGAATAAAAATATGGATTCTCTTTTGTCAGTTCAAAAGTCTTTCTGTCATCATAGGGAATGAATCGCATTCAAGGCAGACCAGAAATGAGGAAAAATAGGCATTGTTTGGCTTAACTTTTGAAGGAGAGGACATGTGCAGAGTGTGCCACGATGTAGAATGGGGAAAATTCTTAATTAGTTGTGCAATACCTGTCGAAGTCAAGTTTTTCTTTAATACGAACTGGTATAACTTCATCCTAGCCTGGAGTATATGATGGAAGCTTATCACAAGTGTTTCTTATCTGCAGACTTTAATTTTACAGATCTGTTTGATGGATGTCTCATCCAAAATTTCCAGTACTGAAAAATTATATGAGAACTTTCTTTTAAAATACAAACTTTAAATATCCAAGAAGTTTACTGTTTTGATTATGTGCAATACCTTTACCTACTGGGATTATAACAATAGTGGTGTCTGTAGCTAAACATAATATGTTGCATATCCCCAGCATACACCTTCCGTTCAACAGTTCAACCGCTTATTACGAAAATGTATTAAGTTTAGGATCATATGTATCATATATACTATTCCTTTAAGGTTTTTTTTTTTTTTTTTTTTTTTTTTTTTTTTTTAACAAGCCAATATTACCCTTCATACTTAACTGAATAAATAAATGAGGTGTCATTCAAAAGCTTATGGTCTCCAGTTTGGTAACATCATGTTTTAAGAAAGGATTTTTTTCAGAATTCGACCCTTAAAGGGAAAAGAATTCAAAAATGCTGTTTTTGTTGTTACAGGCTCAAAATCACCAAGGTGGAAAATTTGCTTCTCCTGCAAATAAATGACTAATATCATTTTTATTTTTATTAAATTACCATTAATAATTGCTAAACGTTACTCGTTTTAACTGTACATTATATAATATACCTAAAAATTAATAAGATTCATTATTATTTGATAATATATGTGTCGAAAATCATTTCGGGAACGCGTCCAAAAGTACGATCTTTGGAAACAAACACCGATAATTTCCATAACTGGAACAGTTTTCATTTCTTATTAGCGGTAAATTTTATCTAATATCTAAATCTTGTAAATATAATAGAAAAGTAAATTTATTTTATAGAGAAATATGCTAAAATATTTTTCCGGTGATGTAAGCATCATTTCAGTGAACGCAGCTGTGACAGGCTGAAAGTTGTTTATAATGAATGCAGCCTTTAGGTGCTAGGGCGCAGTAGTGTTACGAGAAAGTATTATTTCTGGTGTGATAAGTGTCTTCCATCAAATTAATTAAAATTAAGAGGTAAGTACGTTTTGGTTAGTTATTTACAGTGCGTACATCAATAGATCATCATCCTGGGAATGCGTTTTCCAGTTTTGAATACTGAAAAAATATCTTTTAGAGAACATTGTTAAAAACATAACCCCATACATATTACACTAACAGTGTCAGATTGCAGATAAAATGGCAGCCATTAAAAGAATATCGCGTGTTTATTAGAAAACGTCATTCCGTGAACAGTCATTTTCAAAACGTTTCCGGACATGATTACACGTTCTCGAAATGATTATGACGCTTTCGTTTCCGAGGTGATATTAGCTATTATAATTTATCTGTAAATTTACTTTTGTGTTGTGTTTACAAGGTTTTTAGTATTTATTATTTTTTCATAGCATATGGCGTCTCACGAGACTGAGGAAAACAAAAAAAGACCCAAAAAGCAGCTTAAAGAGGATGGCTCGGCTTATTTGCGCCAAAGAGAAAAAGAGACGTCAAAAAAGGAAATTTTTAGCTAAGATGACTGTTGAACAGAAAGGGATAAAAAGGGCAAAGGACAGAGCATACTATCAGAAGAAAAAAGCAGAAAAAAAGTGAAGAACATTACTGAGATGACAGAGCGGGAAGAAACGAAAGCAGAGAAAAATTTGAAATAAAGCATCAAAAATTACAGGGAAAAGAAAAAGGCATTAGCAAATATAGTGATCAATATGCCACCACATTCAGATGATGATTCAGCCGAAATACCTTCAGTGAGAAGTCACGTAGGAAGAAAAATAGTACGCAAAGATAGATCCAAGGCATACCATACAATAAAAAAACAGGAACATAGTTCAAATGAAACGTAAAATAGGGAATTTAAATAAAAAAACTACAAAAGACGGAATGAAAAAAGTGAACCTGTACCTATAACTCCTAACAGCAAAGTTGATTCTTTACTAAAAGACGTTCACGTTCTTCTTGAAGTACAAAAAAACCTATGTTTGGCGAAGTATTGTCAACACAATTACAAGTAAAGTCTGATACTTTAAGAAAAAATTCCAGAGAGTGAGAATTCTTTCAAAAATGTATTAGTGAAAAATCATAAGGAAGTACAGACTGCTCCATATGGCTAAGAAGTTCTTACCAAAGGACAGAAATAACAAATCCATTTTGAAGTCAGATGCTCGAGTTCGCGAGATAGTTTTGAAGCCAGAAGTTCATCGAAAGATCATAGATTTTTTGAAAGAGATGATGTCAGCAGGAAGTGACCAGCTAAGAGAGATTTTGTAAAAAAAAAAAAAAAAGATGTTAAGAAACAAAAGCGCATCCTTTCACTCACAGTAAAAGAACTGACACCAAATTCGTCCAAGAAACTGGAGTTAATTTAAGTTATGCAACACTAGTGTTGTAAAAAAACGGTTTTTTTTCTGACTTGAAAAAAAAAAAAATGAAAAAAAAAATGTGAAAAAAACTGTGAGAAAAAAAACATGTTTTTTTTCTGTGACATGTTTTTTTTTGCATAACTACTAAATTTCATATGTTTAAGGCATTTATCGTTTAATATGACTGTTTTAGAGCTTATACTAAGTACTTCTCTTAATTTTTAAATCTACTATATTTTTCTGGTTCAGTAGGTAAAAAAAATTACAAAAATATTTAGCAACATTGACTGAAGTATTCTTTTACGAATGGGGATTTCCTGAATAGGCTAGGTTGCATGAGAAGGAATCCCCGTTCTTTAGATTGATACTCACTATTTCAACTACTGCTGCCAGCCCTACAAATTTATCTGTAGACCTACGAATCTTTTCAAAAAAATTAGGAATTTTAAATTTATCAACGGTTTTTTGCCTCTTTTTATTACTTATTGTGGTTTCCTTAAATTCATATTCTTGTTAAACTCGCAGCATATAGTGATACTGAGTCATTAAATTGTCAGTTATTACGAATCATTTCCATGCAACTGTTGGCATAAACCAAGGATTGAAAAGAAATAAAGCTCCTATTTTGTATGATATTAGATTTAAATTCAAACTTAAAGGACTGTAATATGGAACTGTCGGTGCAGTCTTTATGCACAGTGCGTACTTTGCTCACAATTTAAAATTGCAATCTAAAAATCTTTTGTGTACAATACAACCAGTAAAAGAAAATGTAAATACTTCTGAAGTATGGATCTAGAGGAGACAGAAGAAGAAACAGAAAATTCTGAGTCCAACCGAACTAGTGTTGGTAGTGCTGATACTAGTGAATGTGGTACTGACATAGAGGATGAATAAAATTATGTTACCATTATAGATACATTTATGAATCATTATATGATTTAGTAAGATTTAGAAACACACATGTAAAATGTAACTTCCGTAAATAAAACTATAATTTATCAAATGTATTGTTTTCTGAAAAAAAAAACCAAATTTAGAAAAAAAAACCAGGGTGTTAGGTTTTTTCATGTTTTTTTTTCACAAATCTGAAAAAAAAACTTATTTTTTTTTTCAGTTTGCAACACTATGCAACGCTACTCAGAGCAAAACCATTTTGGGTGGTAACTCCAAAATTAAGAGATAGAGGAACTTGTTTGTGTGTCAAACATGAAAAACTTTGAATTTAAACTGAATAAGTTGAAAAGCTTACAACAGCTTAATTACGGGAGCACAGACCAGTTGATTGAGGACTACAGTTGCGATGTAACTTCTTATGAATGTATGAACGGTTTGTGTGAGAAATGCAAAAATGTGACACTGGAGCCTGGTGATAATACAGATTCTTTGACATATTTTCAATGGAAGTCCGTTAACGAAGATAAAACTGTAAAAGGTGAGAACAAGACATTTAAGATCACAAAAAAGGTTACTATTTCCAGTACAGTCAAAGAATTAAAAATGGCTTTGGCTGAAGACATTCCAGTAATGAAAAGACATCTCTATGGTATTTACAGTTACAACAAATTGAAGAAAAGGTTGAAAGAAAACTTAACTGAAAAAGAGATTATGATGCAGATAGACTTCTCACAAAACTATACCACTAAGTACGTGAATGAAATTCAGTCCACACATTTTGCAAAAAATCAGTTATCTATTCATACAGGCGTATATTATTCAAGAAACGTTGAAAATGCTTTGCAATCAAGATCTTTTGCTACAGTGAGTGAAAATTTGGATCACCAAGCCCATGCAGTGTGGGCTCATATGATACCGATCTTAACAACAATTTTAGAAAACAAAGATGTTGACACTCTCCACATTTATTCTGACGGTCCTACATCACAATACCGGAACCGTACGAATATAAACCTTGTGGCTACAAACATTGATTAATAAATTCAAACAAATAACAAAAGCTACTTGGACTTACAGTGAACCTGGGCATGGAAAAGGACCGATGGATGGCGTAGGTGGTTATCTTAAAAGGACTGCCGATAGTCATGTGTTGATGGGAAAAGACATCAAAACAGCCTCGGACTTTGCCAGTTTGTTTACAGATTCTGCTATCCAAGTAAAAGTGATACCTGATGATGACATAACTAGGGCAAAAAGCATCGTTCCGAAAACTTTGGATGCCATTCCAGGTATTATGAATATCACAAAAATTACCTGGAAAAAGGGTCAGAAGTTGTAATAAAAATTTATCGACACGAACTTTTCCACAAGGAGTTGAAACTGTCTATGTTATCTAATCATTTAAATGTGAATTCACTCGAACCCATAGATCTTTGTAAAACTTCGATAGAGTCTCCTAAACCAGAAGAGCCCGGATAAAAATAACTTTGGAGACCTGATGACATTTCAAAAAGGGACACAGCAGTTATAAAACTATTTATAACTCATCTTCATCAGACGAGGAAGATTTAATGGCAATTTCTGCTCGTCAGCAGACTGAGGAACAGTCCAATAGTGTTTACAAAGCTGGTACATCTTACGGCCAAGGCACAGAAATCTTACATCCAAATTTAATATCCCCTGGGACATTTTTATTAATTAAAGTACCAACTCAAAAAACAAATATCTGTTTAAAATATGTCACCACTTATGTTGATAAAGATGACTGGGAAATTCTAGTAACTTTTTTAAAATCTGTGCATAATAGTGCCAGAAAATTCAAACTACAAACTAATGATATGTCATATATTAGCTTTGAGCAAATAATTAGTATTATTCCAACTACATTGTTGAAAAAAGAACAGAATAAAGAGTATTATTACTTCGATACTGATGTTGATATTTTCGAAAAAAATTGTAACTATTTCTTAATTAATCTTAAGTCTGTAAAGAAAAATTTTTGCTACAAAAAAGGATTTAGATTTCATTGTATTACTGTAGGTACTGCTTACACTGATTAAAACTAAGTAAAATTAATTTTATGTTAAGTACCTACAAGCCTTATGTGAAATAAATCAATATGAATAGTTTTTTAATTTAATTGTTGTTTCTGATTTCAATTTTGTAGCTATACTATCATTCAGGAAACACATGTGTCATTTCGTGAACATCTGATCATTTCCAGGAACGTTACTAAAATTACGAAAAACAGAAAATTTTAGATTTTTTTTCTTTTTTTTTAAATATCACAGTTACATAAAAAATGTTTCGTTCTGTGTACCTAAAGTTAATTTTATTGTGACAATTGGTGATATTTTTATGTATGGAAAATTTACACATACAAATAGTATCTTTTTCTTATTTGTGGTGGTATTTTGTTTTAAAACGATTTTGTATGCAATATTTTACATGATTTATTTTATTTACTAGCATTTGCCCGCTGCTTCACGCGCGCGTGCCTTGGCAGGTGTAGAAATTATTTACCGATTTTATTCTCTTATCAGACATTAACGTGGAAAGGCATGAACTGTTAATGTATTCTGAATAGTTTCGTTTGTTTCGGTAATACGTTAGGTTCGGTTTCATACTGATGTCAAGAGAGTTTGTTTTATTCATATTTTAACGTGATGCAATTGATTCATAGTAGAAAAGGTTCCTGAAAAATTAACAGTAGTAATTCGTGGTTGTAATTATTGTGCGAAGTATAAACATTTATTGTTTAGAAAGGCTTTCACGGTTCAAACCACATTCTTTCTTCTGTGCGCTTTCAGAAGCTATGGATTTAGCGTATAGAACCCGGTTATAGGTCAATCGCTTTTCTCGGTGCAGGTTACTTTCATTTGCTCTAGCTATTTCATCTCGTTCTCTTTGACGTTGCAGACGATGTTGTCGGTCTATTTTACTCTCATTTAGCCGATTTCGGTGACATCTTTTAGCTGCAGAAGTTGACCCCGACAGATTAGATCTCTTCGCAAGGGCATATCATAAACTTTTATACTTACCCAACTCACAGCACTAACAATTAAAACGTTTTCACAGCTGCAATTATCACTATGCGTGAACTTTGGCTGCGAGTATATAGATGAGCATAAACTTGGTTACAATATAGAATATCTGTGGTAGTAATAAATAATATTATTTCTGAAAGCAATATTTAACTCAGCTAAAACATAATATTTTTAAATGCTGATATGGAGGATTCCACATTAACCGTGGTAACGAAAATTTAAATGGATATATAACAGTTGTAACGTTAAGAAAGCTGACATTATAATCGTTATGAGTAATTTTTTTTGGCGATTTTATGTGTAAACTTTGCCTGGGATTATATAGCTAGGTATAAGCCTTGTTAAGGATGTATCTGTGGATATAATGAAAAATATTGTTTCCATGATACTTAACTAAAAAAACTTTTATTTTTAAATGTGGATACCGAGGATTGCAACATAACCGCGATGCCATAAGATTTATGTAAATATAGCAGTAATCTACGACTTAGTCCTCTTGGAAGTGTGCTGAAATATAAAAATTCGTTACGAATAATCACAGCATCTCAATTTTTCTGATTTATTTATTTTTTGTTGTTTTTTATTTTTGTTGTTTGGATATTGGTTTTATTTTATGTTGATACAACATCAATTATTCCTGCTTTAAAATAGAAATTTACGTGAATTGGAGCTACTCTTGATTTCAAATCGTCGTATCATTACTGTCATTATTTCAGTCAGATATAATTAATCCAAAAATGTCGAAATGGATCATGGTACAGTTTATGTAGTAACGTGCATGTAACTGAAACAATTATTTCTGAGTGGCAACATTATCGCAAGTTGTGAATCACTTGAAATGCAACCTGACAGCTGATATGATGCTTTGTTATAGGCCTAAGAGACGATGTCCTGCAGCTTTATAATCTACGCGGTGTAGCATTAGGATATGAAACATTTTTAATTTAAGTTTCTTTCAATATAGCAGTATTTTCTATGTAATTATTTCAGTCGACATGTAAGTACCTGGCGAAACAACAGCCTGGACCAGATGACAATTGACTCGTTTTGTTTAGCATCAGGCATAACGGGTTTAGTTTTAAAATTTACGCGGTGTAGAATAGAATTTTAGGATGCCTAGTTATATTTGAAATAAAAAATTCGTTACCAATAATCACAGCATCTCAATTTTTTCTGATTTATTTATTTTTTGCTGTTTGGATATTGGTTTTATTTTATGTTGATACACCATCAATTATTCCTGCTTTAAAATAGAAATATACGTGAATTGGAGTTAATCTTGGTTTCAAATCGTCGTATCATTATTGTCATTATTTCAGTCAGATATAATTAATTCAAAAATGTTAAAATGGATCACGGTTACAGTATATGTACTAATGTGCATGTAACTCAAGCAATTATTTCTGAATGGCAAAATTATCGCAAGTTGTAAATCGATTGAAATGCAACCTGGACAGTTGATGACAGCTGATTATGCTTTGTTATAGGCCAAAGGGACGATGCTTTTAGCTTTATAATTTACGCGGTGTAGCATTAGGATCTGAAAATTTTTTTATTTGAGTTTCTATCAATATATCCATATTTTCTATGTAATTATTTGAGTCGCATGTACCTGAATTTTCGGATGCCTAGTTATATTTGCACGGTTATAGCCACGAAACATATTAATCGAATAAAATATTCCAAATATGTAAAATTCCGCACAAGTCATTATGAAAGAAGTATGTTTTATTACTTGCTGATATTTATACAGCTGTTTTTCAGAGACATCGCTCTTCGAGAAGAAAACTGAATTTCGTATTAAGTATTGGCTTATTGTGGCTGTATTGTACAGCGTTCACGTAGCAATTTTGTTCCAGAGACAAACTGTATAACAGTCATGGAGGAAATATTTCCTTCCTCCATGATAACAGTCTACCAGAGACAATACATGTCTTCAATGTTAGTAATATAACTTTTCGTAATTCAACAGACCTGTTTACGATTCAAGTAAATGCTGATTATACTTGATTCAGGTATTCTTTTTATTTTGAAGTACTGCGGTCCAGAAAAATGAATCGCAGAAGTAAAAAAAAAAGGAAATCCTAAATTTTGTCAGGTCTCTTTATGAAAGGAGTGACCGTCTGAATGTGTATATATCTAGTGGTCTACAGTTTCACATTTCTGAAGTTTTTTACTGACTTGCTTCTTCCCATGGTACATATTAGTCGTTAGCTACTTCTACAGATGTTGATCAGCAACATTAGCTTTCAAAAATTTGGAAACTCCATGCAAATTGATGCGGTAGTTTTTGCGTTATTAGAGATCAAGCCTCACTACAACGCAGCTTGCTTACAGATTTATAATAGTATAGATTATTATTATCTATGTACCTAAGTTATTGTCCAATGCAAAAATGTTTCAGATTTTTTTTAAATACTTCATTGAATTTACAAAAATGTTCCCGAAAAGACCGATTTTGGGGATGTGTCTCATTAAAAATGATATTATAAAAAAAGTAATTAGTTCTGTGCTTGCCCTACTTAACTATTGCTTATAAACATGTTTAGTAACAAATTAGGCTTATTTTTGTATTCATAGCTTAAAAATATTTTCATCACAAAACCAAACTTGAAATTAGCCACCTGGGTGATTTTGAGCCTACAAATCATTTATCTCTCTGGATACCTATCTGAATCATTTAATGAAGTATAATTTTAAAAATTAAGATCTCCACTTTGGTGACATCATCTATTCAGATGTTTTTGTAATTTGACCCTTAAAGGGCAAAAGTATCGCTACTTCTGGAACACGTTTTTGTGTCACAAGCCATTTCTCTCCCTTTATTTCTAACTGATATAGATAAATGAGGTATCATATTAAAGATTAAGGTCTCCGCCATGGTCACATTATATTTTAAGTAAAGAATTTTTCGTAACTCGACACTTACAGGGCAAAATAGTCAAAATTCCTAAAATATGTTTTTTGTCTCAGCTTTGGTGACATTTTATATAAAGAAATATATATATAAATATAGATAGGATAGGGAAAATAAACAGTTACCCGTCACTTACCACAGATGAAGGCAGGAGGGCGAGACACGTAAAAACACAAAAACAAAAGGATGCACAATATTTCGACTTTAGTCTTCCTCATGTAGGAAGCGAGACATATGGCAGGGGGAAAGATGTGGTCACATCCGAGCCTGCCACATGAATGAAGCACAGGCGGAAAACGCGTGGTAGTGGAAGAATTGCCGGGGGGGGGGGGGGGTAGGGAATAGGCTTGACCAGCGATAAAAGTGAAACAAATGAATATAATGTGTGTAGCTTAGTTCAAAAAGTTATAATTGAAAATAAAGGGGGATAGAATAATTTAAAATATATATATATATACAAAAAAAATAATAAAATAAGTAAATAAAGAGGAAAAATATATATATATATTGAAAAAAAAAAAAAAAAAAAAAAAAAATTAAAAATAACTGTAAAATGAAATGAGAAATAGCAAGTGACAGGTTTTAACGTAGGTTTAGGCCAGGGGTGTGTCTGGTGTCAAGGATATGTTGATAGGCTAGTTCCCATCTGCGGAGTTCTGAAGGGGTGGTGGTATTTGGAAAAACTCTAATAGCTCTGACTGTGAAACAGGTGTTGAGATTGTTTGAATTATGGAAGTTCGCATGAATTGCCACGGGATGGTCTGTGGTTGGAAGTATAAACTGTTTGCCTGTGGCCATTCATTCTGTAGGAAAGTTGTTGAGTGGTGAGACCAATGTAAGAGGCAGTGCAGTGGATGCAGGTGAGTTGGTAAATAAGGTGAGTGGTAGCACATGTGGCATGTCCAATTATAGGGAAAGATTCGCCTGTGACAGGATTAGAGTAAGTAGTGGTGGCAGGGTGCATGCTGCAAGTTTACAGCGGGGTCTGTACACGGGAAAGATCCCTGTGGAGGTCTAGAGGAGTCGGCAGGTAAATACTTGTGGACCAAGATGTTGTACAGATTGGGCGGTCTGCTGAAGCAAGTGCGGGGAGCAGTGGGTAGGATTTTGGGAAGGAGGAGACGCATTTCAGGGAAGGAACGTAAGAAATCATGCCCACGGCGGAGTATCTGGTTGACAGATTCCAGGCCAGGAAAGAACTGGGTGACAATGTTGGACCACGGTCAGCTTTAGGAGGTGCAGAACGAGGGTTGTGGGTGATGGCACGGGAAATTTGTTTTTCCACCAGATCATGGGGTATTGGCGGGAAACAAGGGCTTGGGATAGTTTTTTGGAGTAACTGGAGATTGATTCATGATCAGAACAGATGCGTCTGCCACGGATTGCAAGGCTGTATGGGAGGAACGTTTAATGTGGAAGGGGTGACAACTTCAAAGTGTAGGTATTGTTGTAAATTGGTCGGTTTAATGTGTACTGAGGTATGGAGGGTCCCCTGTCGTAGGGTGATATCTACGTCAAGGAAGGTGATACAGGTGTGGGAATATGACCATGTGAAATTGATGGAGTGATTATCATTTAGTGAGTTGAGGAAGTCTAGGAGGTGGTCCTCCCCGTGGGTCCAGATCATAAATATATCATCTATGTATCTGAACCACACGAGGGGACTGAGGGGGGAATTCTTCAGAAAAATATTTTCCAGACGGCCCAGGAAAAGGTTAGCATAGGACGGGGCCATGCGGGTACCCATGGCAGTGCCGCGTATCTGGTGGTAAATCTGGGAGTTGAAGGAGAAATAGTTTTTGGAGAGGATAAAGTTGGCAAGGGATATGAGAAAGGATGTTCTGGGAAGACTGTTTGGAGGGCGCATATCCAAGAAGTGCTGAAGGGAACTGAGGCCTTCAAGGTGGGGAATATTGGTGTACAAGGAGGTTACGTCAATTGAAACAAGGAGGGAGTCTGGTGGTAGAGGACTGGGGACTTTTGACAGACGTTCCAAAAAATGTGGTGTGTCTTTGATGTAAGATGGAAGGTTCTGCACAAAAGGTTGGAGGTGTTGATCCACCAAGGCTGAAATTCGTTCAGTGGGGGAACCATAGGCCGCAACTATAGGTCGTCCCGGATTGCCAGCCTTGTGTATCTTGGGGAGAAGGTACAAAGTAGGTGTGCGGGGATTTTGAGGGGTGAGAAGGGATAAGGATTGTGAAGAAAGACCTTGTAAGGGGCCTAGGAGGTCCAGGAAGGAGCGAATTTCGAGGCAGATGGAAGAGGTGGGATCTGTGGCATGTGGACGATAGGTTTGGTATCAGAGAGCTGTTTAAGGGCCTCCGCATCGTAGTCACTGCGGTCCATGACCACGGTGGTGGAGCCCTTGTCTGCTGGAGGATAATGATATTTTTGTTATTGGACAGTTCTCTCATGGCCCGGATTTCAGTAGGGTTGAGGTTATTGGAGTTGGGAATAGAGTTGAGGAAAGATTTTGAGGATAAGGTCGATGTGAGGAAGTCTTGGAACAGGAGGAGGGGATGATTTTGGGGAAGTGGAGGAGGGTCAAGTTGGGATGGTGGTTTGAACTGCTCTAAGCTGGACTCAATCTCACCTCGGCGGCTGTCACTCTCCGTTGTGGTAGCAAAGTGATACCGCCAGCGGAGTGTGCGGCAGAAAGCAAGCGAGTCCCGGACCAGAGCAGCATGGTCGAACTTAGGAATAGGCGAGAAGGAAAGTCCCTTGGAGAGGATAGAGAGTTGTGGTTCAGACAAGGACGTGGACGAGAGGTTGACCACTGACCGTTGTGGTGTGTCTACAGGTCGGGCAGTGGCACGAGGGATGGGTGGTAATGGAGGTGGGTGTGGCATATTAAAAATGTGGGCAAGACATGGGACTTTGGCAACCAGGGGAGGAGGTGGTGTGTGCTGCCTATGTGAAGGATGTTGGTAAGGAAGAGACAGGCCTAAAACAAGGTAGCTTTTCAATAGATTTGATAGCTTTAGCAGATGTTTTTGTGCACATTTCTGTTGCAACTGTCTGCACTCTGTGAGAATTTGTTTAAGATGTTGAGTTGGGGAGGGATGCATTAGACAAAGAATCTTGTGGAAAGACGAAAGTTGAATCGAATGTTGCTGGGCTTTTAGTAGATATTGCTGGAGAACAATATGGGTGAGAGTAAGCGATTGTGTGAAACGAAAAGCATGGAGAGTTTGGTGGAGTTGTGGGTGGCAACCGGAGACTGGTAGTTTTATTGTCAGGCCATTGGGGGGTATGTTGAAAGAGAGGCATGATTGAAGGAAAAGTATATGGGAGTGGAGTCTAGTGAGGTGGATGGCATGAAAACGGAATTGTTTCAAGTAATGGTAAATTGGAGACATGATTTTAGAGAAGTTTATGGAAAGAACAACAGCACACCACCAGTTAGGAAGATAATGGTCAGTAGGTCAGAGAGCCACAATGAAGAGGGTGATAAATAAATAAATAAATAATAATAAGGGGGGGGAATATTTGGAAATTTCAATTTAAGCGGCCACAGGCACAACAGAAAAATCAATTTTATTATTTAAGCGGTGCCAAAAATCGCCGGAAAAAAAAAAAAAAAAAAAAAAAAATTATAAGAAAAATTATAAAACCAGTAAACAATAAGAAATGTAGTGCTTGGTCACTACACCGACAATAAACTGAGCAGGCAGATAGTGAAAACGGTGAAAAAAGTGTGTTTACTGAAATGCCGAAAAAAAAAAAGTGAGGTTAGTTAGAACGGCGCCGGCAGTATTGATACTAATTCCGGGAAAAGCACAGAATAAGGATAAGAAAATATATATATGTGTATTGTTTAGTAGCCCAACCGGCAACAATACCCGGGAAATGAAACGGAATAAGAATTGAAACACGCGGTAACCGTAAGAGCGGGAAGAAAATAAATATTACGAAAAAAACGACGAACATTTTTTTACACGTGAGCAAAAGCAGTTAATGTGATACAAAAAGTTACTAATACAACGGAAATACGCATACGTTTAAAAGGCATGTGAATGTTGTGGAAAAATGTACATTAAAACGAAGTTCTAAGGAAGGAAACGCAAATACAAGTACACAAAGAGCAAAGATGGAAATAAAAAGAGAACACCGAGATAGGAACAAAAAAGGACAAAACAAGAAGGAAGCCGTAAGGCAACAATTGGATAAAGGAAACAAAGAAACTGCCGCGAGGCACTGAAAATAAGATAGGATAGGGAAAATAAACAGTTACCCGTCACTTACCACAGATGAAGGCAGGAGGGCGAAGACACGTAAAAACACAAAAACAAAAGAATATTTCGACTTTTTAGTCTTCCTCATGTAGGAGGCGAGACATATGGCAGGGGGAAAGATGTGGTCACATCCGAGCCTGCCACATGAATGAAGCACAGGCGGAAAACGCGTGGTAGTGGAAGAATTGCCGGGAGGGGGGGGGGGGGGGGAGGGAATAGGCTTGACCAGCGATAAAAGTGAAACAAATGAATATAATGTCTGTGTAGCTTAGTTCAAAAAGTTATAATTGAAAATAAAGGGAGATAGAATAATTTAAAATATATATATATACAAAAAAATAATAAAATAAATAAATAAAGAGGAATTATATATATATTGAAAAAAAAAAAAAAAAAAAAAAAAAAAAAAAAAAAAATAACTGTAAATAACTGAAATGAGAAGATAGCAAGTGACAGGTTTAACGTAGTAGGTTTAGGCCAGGGGGTGTGTCTGGTGTCAAGGATATGTTGATAGGCTAGTTCCATCCTGCGGAGTTCTGAAGGGGTGGTGGTATTTGGAAAAC
>JARYHS010008075.1:5853884-6397577 GCA_031002005.1 Vandiemenella viatica | reverse complement strand
CCATTGGTCCAGCCACATAACCAAGAAGTGCAGTGTTGGACTGCGCTCCTCTCGCTGGTCAGCAGATGCAACCTGAAGATGATGGCACATTATACCTTCAAAAATGCATTGAACTACAATCAGTTGATCTGGCCACATGCCCGAGAGATCTTCAATCACCAGATCCGCCAGGAAAAACTATGATTATATATATGATTCTTCTTACTGTCGCATTAAAAGGCTAAAAAAGTGAATCATCATGTGTTGAGAATGTGACCTAGACCAAACAAGAATTTCACATTGTGGCCGTTTTGAGCTAGCCGCAATGCTTTATGGCTGTTTTTGTAAGTGCCATAATGTGAATAACATGCTGTGGCTATTCTCAAGAAACTAGAGTGCATTTTGGTCATTTTTTTTTTACTTTTTTTGTTATTATTATTGTGAGGGAAGAAGTAGATAATTAATAACTATGTCTATTTTCATTGTAAAGTGCACAACAAAGAGATAAAATTAAATGAAATTTATATAATTATAAAAAAATTAGCTCAGTTTAAAAACGGCCAATAAGCCATATATTTAATGCTATAAGTGACAGATTTACTGGTGGTGTCTTAACAGATTTTGAGGCAAGAAGGATGTCTCATGTGAAGGATATGTTGGTTAACTAGTACTCATCTGCAGAGATCAGAAGGGGCTATATTATCAGGAGTAGTGTCTTGCAGCTTTCACCTGTTGAAGTTGTTGGTGTTAAGGGAAATGGGCACTAGGCGATCAAGATTACCAGTGTTAACTGTATGCCTGTAGCTATTCATGCTGGTCAACATCTGATTAGTTATCAGGCCTATTTACTAAAAAATGCAGTGGAGGTAAGTTTGTAAATTAGGCATATGTTTATGGAAATGCCATCTCCAATAATTGAAAAAGTTTCCCTTTAGTCATACTGTAATAGGTAGTCATGGCTGGATTCTTATTGCAAGTTTTTTAATGAGTCCACTGAATGAAAAATATCAGTGTAGTGGTTTGTATAAATCAGGAGATGAGTATTTGCAAACCAAGATGTTCTCAAAATCAGGTGTTCTGTTGAAGTGCATACAGGGTCAAATAATGATATTTAGGGAAGGAGGATTTGCATTTGAAGGAAGGAATGTGGATGATTATGTGCATCATGAAGGATATGATTAATGGAATCAAGATCAGGAAATACCTGAACAACGAAGTAAAAACTGTGGTCAGTTCAGAGATACAGAACAAGAATCATTGTGTAAACACTGGGTGATAATATGAGAGTTTTGATCAGCTGAGTACCAGTGGGAAATGAGGGCTTGCAATAGGTTCTTGGAGTGCCTGGATAACCTCAACGTCAGTGAGGCATAAAGCCATTAAAAGATTCAGATGTTTCTGCTGCCAGGAAAGTAATGTGTGGTGTAAAAGAATGGCAATTCCTGAAGTAACTGTATTGTTCTAAATTTCTAGCTAGATGTGAACAGTTGTATAGAGGCCACCTTCCAGTTAGGAAATGTCAACATCAAGGAAAATGATGTGTAACGGAATAAATCTAAGTGAAGTTGATGCAGTGGCAATTGGTTAGGGATTTTTATGGAGTCTAGTAGGTACTTTCACTGTGGCTATAGGTGACACATTGGTACATTTGGCAGTGCCTTGTATCTGATAATATTTTAGTGAGTTGGAGGAAAACTAGTTTTTGGAAAAAAATTAAGACTCAAGTATGTGAGAAATGACGTGTGGAAGCTCTGTTGGGGTACATTTCCGACTTTTGAGGATTAATCGTATACAAGGGTGACATCAATGAAGACAAGTAGTCTGGAGATAGAGGAGTGAGGACTATGGAAAGATAGTTGAGGATGTGTGGGGTGCCTTTGAGGTTAGAAAGAAGGTTCTCAACAAAAGGTCGGAGATGCTGATACACCATGGCTGCTCCATATGCTGCAACTTTATGTCACCTGGTGTAGCACTGTTAAATTTAGAAGCAACCTAGCTGAGCAAGAGAGCGAAAAATATAATTTGGTATTGTGTGATACAGGTAGACCTATAGTTTAATGCCAAAAGCTATAAACACTTACAAAATCATTTTTATGTCAGATTTATATAGGCAGAAAAATTATTTAAAACTTTAATTGAGATTACAAAAGGTTCATACAAATGATGTTTAGACATTTCATGATGTAGGTGAACCTAGTAGGGCAAAGATGAATTAAGACGAAGAAAATGTTGGAAATAATGCATATTGCATGGTGTAAAATTTTGGTACTGGGGACTTTGGTATTTCACAGGAGAAAAGTGGATCACTGTGGTGGGACATTTTGGAGGCCATACAATAAATAGAAAGCAGGTATCTACCTGTGTGGCAGTCAGTAAACAGAGCAGAGTTTGTGAGGTGTGGTCAGTCATCGTGATAGTAGTCCATTTGTTTACAAAAATATAGTTGCTGCTGATAGAATATTTTTGGGGATGTTTGGAACTTACAAACATTTCAGTGATGAGCTTGATGTTTTTGGCATGTGTTTTGGTACTCCTGAGCATTTGTTATTTTTCCAGGGAACTGAACTTTTAGAATTAATTGTTTTCATTGCCACATAATTTGTGTTAACAAGTTGTATCAAGAATATTTTGTGGTGCATCATGACTTTAATTTGAATGAATGAATGTTGTGATCATTGTTAATGGTCTCCTTCAGATAATTCATACTGGTTTGAAGTCTGATAAACATTCATGTTAAAGTTAGTATTGATTTCCAGTGGTAACTTCAATTTTTCCACATAAAATCCATAAAAATAATTTTCTTGTAAAAACTTCATTAACAGTACACTATATGCTCACTACTGGTATTGCTCCTTAAAGTGATAACTGATTAGAGGTAGAATTTTAAGAAAGCTGGTGACCGTCTTGAGCAAGAACTTTACAACTATATTTTATTATCACCAGAAATATTAGGTAAATAAATACAATGCTGTTGTAGTTAACAGTAGCATCTGCAAGTATCTACCACCCCGAGACACAGAAAATAATTCTAAGGCCTATTTTTGAATGGGAGTAGTAGAGGCAGGTAAGGTATTTTGTCATATAGTTGGCAGAATGGCCAATAAAGGTGAGTGACTTCATAAAACCATTAATTTGTATTTTAAAGAGTGAATATTGGGTGAGCTGCTAGAGAATTTGTGAGGCCATAGTCAGTGGCGTAGCTAGGTCAACAAGGGCCCCGGTGCAAAAAATTTATTTTGGGCCCTCAGGCCAGACGGACGACCTTTTTTTGTTTTGTGTGCTGGTAGGGGCCCCCTGAATTGAGGATAGGGGCCCTTGAATTGTTCTTTAGGGGCTCCTGATCAGTGGTTTGGGCCCCCTGCGCAACGAGGGCCCTTAGTGAGGGGCTCCTGTGTTCTCAGGGGCCCCTTGGACGACGGTAGAGCTAAAAAAAGGTCGCTAGTTTGCCGTGAAGGCTCGTGGGCCGTCTAAACTGCGCTTGAGGGCCCCTAGAGGTGCACTTAGGGGCCCCTTGAGGTATGCTTGGGGGCCCCCTGAGCGTGAGGCCCCCGGTGCACTGCACCGCCTAGCCTCATAGTAGCTACGCCCCTGGCCATAGTTAGGATTTTGGTTTGGAGGAGTAATAGTTCAGGTGAGGAATGTCACAAGCTGCATTCATCATGAAGCATTTAGTCAACAAATTCATGTCCACATACTTTAATGATTGAATATATACCTGTGCATTACACATTGTGCAAATAAACAATCTGATCCTTTACTTCAAAGCCCAATACTTCACTGAAATATCTTATTTCTATACTTTGCTAATGTTGTAGAGTACAATTATTTTACTCTGTAGTACCCATTACACTATCAAAAAGGAATCTGATGTGTACACACTGAGTCTCACCACATGACTCCTGAGTTTAACAGAGTCTTAATCTTCATAAAGCCATTTAGCTAGTTCTGTTATTTAGAATTTCTGTTTTACCTGAAATAAAATTCAGTAACTAAACAAAACATATGTATATGTTCATTGAATGTATATTCTGTTTCACCTGAATTAAAGAAACATTTTAAACATCATAATCTTTCATGAAGTATTTACAGTTTTTACATCTCTCTTGGGTCTGGAACATCTGACAAAGGTGACCTATTATTTCCACAAATTACTTTATAATTTATTCCAATAATAAATTATAACAAGATCAAAAAGTAATACTAACAATTGACTTCCTCATTATTAAATTTGGCGTTAAAAAATTATTTCATTTTCCATCAAAATAAATGATTAAAGAGAATTATCAGCTGTTGAAAAGAAACACAGTTTTCTTAGAATTATAGCACGTGTTAATATAATAATGGAGACTGAGGTATCAATTATCTGATGCAGAAAAATGGTAACACTTTGTAATGAGGTAGTTACTAGGAAATGTGCACATTTTATCAGGGAAACGAGAATATCAAATGATTTGCATGATTAAAATCTTCAAGAAGATATATTTGGCAGAATTTGTGAGTATAAGAATTTTAAGAATTTTTTGATAGTTCGTAAGAAACTTAAATGGACATTTGAATGTATTGTTTGTCACCAGGATATAAAGAGTTCCTGAAACTGGAGAGTGATGTTAGGGATAAGTAGAAAGAGCTAGTTTGAGAAGAAACATATTGATTGTCTAATGTACAGTGTGAAGTCCGACACAAATGAGCAAAGTATTAATTATTAAATAAATAAACCATAAACAATATGTTAATAAGCTTAGGAACATAAAGGCATTTATTTGCCATAATTTGACACAATTTCAGGAGGTTGAGAGGTGAAGGGTTAGACGAAAAAAAGTTGTTTGGGGATATTCACTGATGACACTAATGTATATGTGACAAAAGAAACTGAAAGTGATATAAAATTAAAGAGGAAATTTTTGGATGAATTTCTGAGGGTTTGTGAAGAAAGGGTTATTTATATATTATTGGAGGATTTTGGACACTTAAATGAATTTATACATTGTACCGACTTCCGTGAGAAAAAATTTCATATAATTGATAGTTGACTGGTTAGTATGAATAGATGTATGCTTTGATGAGTTTGAAATCTTTCTGTAATGAAGTCCTGATTTTAATTCAATTTATGTTCAGTAAGAACTTTTAAATAACTGATGATGACTGGGAAATATAATTGGCAATTTTTTAAAAAAAATTATGGTATACCAAAAAATATTATTCTGCTTGAATTGGAAATCAAATGAATCTTTCAATTATTTTCTTCAGTAGGAAAGTGACAACTGTTTCAATAAAAATCTTGTAATCCCCAATAAACAAACCTTATTAATTTACGACAACTTGTTTGTAAAATCAATGACTGTATTTCCTCCACAATAATCCAAGACAAAATCCAGATTACAAGTAATAACAGCAGGTTTTTTGTATTTCAAAAACATGTTTAATGTTTTCTAGCAGCAACAAGAAGAATGTGTCAATATGAATGAAGTAAATAATTCATAATATTTGTGGGTGTACCTTATTTGTATCACATTTCAGTTCGTGGTAGTGAAATAAATAAAAATGTGGAACTCGGTATTTACCTTTCGCACTCTCATTGGCTTTCATTACCTTGACTAAAACTCCCTCATCTTTAATTTCTTTGCTGCCAGGATGGAGCTGCATCCTAGTACTTGCTAGGACGGAAACTATCTATTCCAGTCACAGAAATCTTTGACTGCATTATTTATCTCTCTTCTTGTTTAAGATGTAGTTTGTTAAACAGTGAAATATGTACAACCTTACCAGTTGTAAGTTCTAGAACTAATAATTATGCTTATGGGAAATTATACTTCTATGACAAATATTTCAAAATTAATTTGGCACAGTTAAGCTGTTAGATTCTTATAGCGATAATATTAATTTACTTATATCTGAGAGTGGCTGTTATTAATGCTGAACAAATAATAGAGTGGATTTCTAAAGCTTGATATAAATCCCAGGTTTTGACATCTACTTCTCAGCGACTTTCCTCTTTGGTTTTAATGACTGCATGCTGTCTTTGGTTCATTCTTTTATTTGTAACAGGTTATGAATCCCTTTTTACTGTTAACTGCAAGACGCCTTTTTTTGTGAAACCCATGTGACAGAACAGAAATATTTTCATAAGAAAATTATATTTTTGTTTCCTGAGAGTAGATAGAAATTAATAATATATATACTATTAAGAGAGAAAAGCAATAAGATATAAGCTGCTATGGAGATAAGGACTTGAGACATGTTAGTTATCGGTGTAGATGAGTAGCTTGAATGCTTGAGATAATCGTTGCCAAAAACGAGCCTTCATCTTCTGAGAGTAATCAATTTCACTGTAATCCCTAGTAGATTCAAATAATATGCACTCCTGGAAATTGAAATAAGAACACCGTGAATTCATTGTCCCAGGAATGGGAAACTTTATATACACATTCCTGGGATCAGATACAACACATGATCACACAGACAGAACCATAGGCACATAGACACAGGCAACAGAGCATGCACAATGTCGGCACTAGTACCGTGTATATCCTCCTTTCGCAGCAATGCAGGTTGCAATTCTCCCATGGAGACGATCGTAGAGGTGCTGGATGTAGTCCTGTGGAACGGCATGCCAAGCCATTTCCACCTGGCGCCTCAGCTGGACCAGCGTTCGTGCTGGACGTGCAGACCGCGTGAGACGACGTTTCATCCAGTCCCAAACATGCTCAATGGGGGACAGATCCGGAGATCTCGCTGGCCAGGGTAGTTGACTTACACATTCTAGAGCACGTTGGGTGGCACGGGATACATGTGGACATGCATTGTCCTGTTGGAACAGCATGTTTCCTTGCTGGTCTAGGAATGGTAGAACGATGGGTTCGATGACGGTTTGAATGTACCGTGCACTGTTCAGTGTCCCCTCGACGATCACCAGAGGTGTACGGCCAGTATAGGAGATCGCTCCCCACACCATGATGCCGGGTGTTGGCCCTGTGAGCATCGGTCGTATGCAGTCCTGATTGTGGCGCTCACCTGCACGGCGCCAAACACGCATACGACCATCATTGGCACCAAGGCAGAAGCGACTCTCATCACTGAAGACGACACGTCTCCATTCGTCCCTCCATACACGCCTGTCGCGACACCACTGGAGGCGGGCTGCACGATGTTGGGGCGTGAGCGGAAGACGACCTAACGGAGCGTGGGACCGTAGCCCAGCTTCATGGAGACGGTTGCGAACGGTCCTCTCTGATACCCCAGGAGCAACAGTGTCCCTAATTTGCCGGGAAGTGGTGGTGCGGTCCCCTACGGCACTGCGTAGGATGCGACGGTCTTGGCGTGCGTCCGTGCGTCGCTGCTGTCCGGACCCAGGTCGATGGGCAAGTGCACCTTCCGCCGACCACTGGCGACAACATCGATGTACTGTGGAGACCTCGCGCCCCACATGTTGAGCAATTCGGCGGTACATCCACCCGGCCTCCCGCATTCCCACTATACGCCCTCGCTCAAAGTCCGTCAACTGCACATATACGGCATGCTACCAGTGTTAAAGACTGAGATGGAGCTCCGTATGCCACGGCAAACTGGCTGACACTGACTGCGGCGGTGCCCAACCGCTGCACAGCTAGCGCCCTTCGATGGCCAACACTGCTGTTCCTGGTGTGTCCGCTGTGCCGTGCGTTTGATCATTGCTTGTACAGCCCTCTTGTAGTGTCCGGAGCAAGTATGGTGGGTCTTACACACCGGCTTCATTGTGTTCTTATTTCAATTTCCAGGAGTGTATAATAAACTTTATATGTTTGGAACGAAAGAACTGAGTTATTTATAATTATAATCAGTCCATCAATCAACGATAAGCATCACAACTTCCTTTATTCTAAATTTCATATTTTTTTTTCCTATTGTACTGATTGAATTTAAATATTTGTATGCACTTACTATTTTCTACAGTCTTTCAAAGAAAATTAAAAACTAATGTTTAATATTTCCTATGCCTTTTTTTCTTCCAGTCCTCTCTAGTATCTACAAATGAAACAACTAGAATACGATTCTTCATGGATTTGCTAATGGAAAAGCGTTTACCCCTGATGTTGGTCGGAGCTGCTGGTTCAGGAAAAAGCGTTGTTGTAGCAGAAAAACTTGGAAGTCTTTCTGAAAATTTTACTGTCACCAATGTTCCCTTCAATTTCTATACAACATCTGAGATGCTACAGAAGATACTTGAAAAACCTTTAGAAAAGAAAGCTGGACGCAATTACGGACCTCCAGGGAATAAAATAATGGTTTACTTTATTGATGATATGAACATGCCAGAAGTTGATGCATATGGAACTGTTCAGCCCCATACTTTAATTCGTCAGTATTTTGACTATGGTCATTGGTATGATCGTAATAAGTTGACACTGAAGGACATTCACAATTGCCAATACATTTCCTGCATGAATCCTACAGCAGGAAGTTTTACTATCAACCCAAGACTGCAGCGCCATTTCTGTGTGTTTGCTGTCAATTTTCCTTCTGATGAACCTCTTTATCACATTTATTACTCTATCCTCAGCCAGCACCTAGCTAACCCAATTCTGAAGTTCAATGCTTGTGTTTGCAAAATTTCATCACCATTAGTTAAAGCAGCATTAGCTTTGCATCAGAAGATGGCAACAATGTTCCTTCCAACAGCTGTAAAATTTCATTACATTTTTAACCTTCGTGACCTTTCAAATATTTTCCAGGTATGACAGCAATTATTTAATAATTCATAATGCCATTTTCACTGAATGCATGATATTATACTCCCAGTTTTAATAGTTTCATTAGTTAAATTTGGTTCTTACACTATCATAACAGAATAGGGTACTTGACACCAAAAAGAAAACCATGAAACTTTGATAGAAAATGGTATAATAAGTTCTAAGGTTTCCAAAAATCAACTTTATTTATTTTACTAGAGATAAAAACATACTATTTTTAATAAAACAAAATGCTTTCATTAGTCATGTGACGCAAAACTCCAATCAGAGTGAGTGATGTCACTTATCATCTTGCACCTTTTGCTCCAGGTGTTAAGTGTCTGCTGCTTCTTGTATTTACAGTTTTATTTATTTATTTATTTATTTAAACGCCAATCAGCTTTGTACATATTGAAATAAAATTTATCATCAACATACAAGCTACATAATGAATAAGTGATTCACAAAAGTCTTTTAATGTTGGAGATCAGTCCAGTATAAGAACCTCCAAAGAAGTTGACGTTGGTTGCATATAGGTTAACCAGGTTTACTATCCTATGGTACGGCCCAGAAGCAACATAATTTTTGTTGGGCTTTACAGCATCCAGCAGTCGTCTTGTTCGTAGGTCTACCGTAGAGCAATTAAATTGGAATTGTTTGAGTATATCTGGTGAATCAATAAGTCCATTGATGACTTTGTAGAAGAAGCATAGGTCAGTCAACTGCCTCTGACTTTGCAAGCTGTTAATCTTATAATGTTGATATACATCACACACATCTTCCATGTTTTCACGATGAAAATAGTGTAATATAAACTTACAAAACTTGCGTTGAACTTTTTCGACACGGCTAATTTGCTGGTCTGTAAAGGGTGACCATACAATACTACCATAATCAAGTAACGGTTTGACATAGGCAGAGAAAAGTTGAAACAATGTATTAACGTTTTTGAATTCTTTACCAGCTCTACATATGAAACCCAGGACACGAAATGCTCGCTGAGTTATGTAATTAATGTGCTCTGAGAAGGTAAGCCTGTCATCGATTATCACTCCCAAGTCTTTAACTGAATTGACTGTTCCCATGTTTTGACCACATATAGAGTAATTAACAGGTAGCTGGTTGAGACGTCGAGAAAACACCATGACAGCACATTTTTCTATATTAAGGTGTAACTTATTTAACTGACACCATACCTCTAACTCGGAGATATCTTGTTGTAATATATCAATGTCATGAGCACTGTAAATAGCTCTGAAGATCTTCATATCATCAGCATAGAGCAAATAATCAGACATAAACTTTTCACCAATGTCATTTATGAAGATGCTGAATAGAATAGGTCCTAGATGGGAACCTTGTGGCACACCAGACATAACAGTGTACTCATTCGACAAGTGGCCATTAATTCGCACTTGTAGATGTCTGTCAGATAAGTACGAGCGAAGCCAATCCAAGGCCTTGGATCTTATACCATAACGACTTAATTTATTTATCAGAATATCATGGTTCACCATGTCAAAGGCCTTGCTAATATCAGTATATATAGAGTGCACATCCTGACCTTTATTCAAAGCATTAAGTATGAAGTTAACATACATGTAGAGATTAGTTGTTGTAGATCTTCTGCCAAAGAATCCATGCTGTCTTGAGGTTACGACATTTTTAAATGCAAAAGTAAGCTGTGGCAGGACAATTTTCTCTAGAAGCTTTGCCAGTGAGGATTGAATGCAAATTGGCCTATATTTGCTGATGTCGGATTTTGCACCCGATTTATGTATGGGTTTAATATATCCTATTTTCCACGTTGAGGGAAAACTTCCTGTTTCAAGAGACTTATTGAAGATGTGAGTGATTGGCTCACAGAGTCCAGCAGCACTTTCTTAATAAGATGTTAGGTATCTGGTCGGGTCCAGCACCCTTATTTATGTTCAGTCGTGTAAGCTCACGAAATACATCATCAAAGTGAACTTCAAATTTAGAAAGGTTCACATCAGGATATTTACTGCTACTGTCATGCATAGTATCAGCATTTAGAAGTTCTGATGGTTCTTTGTATATGCTCTTGAAGTATGATGCAAATAAGTTGCTGACATCAGCACCATTACTCACAGTTGTGCTGTTCCAGGTCATGGTTGAGGGAATGTCAACATCACTGTGTCGTCGCTTATTCTTAATAAAACTCCAGAATTTTTTAGTGTCGGTTTTCAGATCATATTCAATTTTATCAATATAATTATTATAACAAGCTGTACTTAGATTTTTGCATTCTGATCTTAAATTACTAAATGCGATGTAATTACTGCTGGTTCTTCTCTTCTTGTAATTTCTATGAGCGATTTTCTTCTGTTTTATTTTACATATCAGTTCTTTAGAAAACAAACATGGATAATTCACATTTTTTTGATAGTGCACCGGAACAAACTGATTAATACCCCTGTGAACAATCTCGTTGAACCATTTTACTTTATCATCAATATTGTCCAGTTTATATAGATTTATCCAGTTGATACCAGTGAAATATTTATTCAATGCAGCAAAGTCAGCACTTCTATATGCATAAATAGGGGCATCACTTGATTTCAGATTTGTCTGAAATTTTAGTAGCGCAGCTAATGCAGGGTGATACTTGTCCTGTTCAACAAATGCGGATGCCTTGTCAATCAAGACATCAAGGTCACTAAAGCACAAGTCCAGCAACCGATCACTATCATTGAGAATGTTGTTTAGTTGAAGGCATCCAAAGAGAGGAAAATTTTCATTCAACAATGTTTCACATTCTACTTGTTGTAAGCTACTGTGCAAATTATAATCACCAAATGTCATTAGTCGACAGTTTGGGTACTTATTTCTGATGTAGGAAATAGTTTCAAGATGAGTATTGTATGTATCAATGTGAGACTGTGGTGGAATGTATACACATCCAACTATAATGTCACCAACATGACCTTTGATTCTAACATAAATTTGCTCTAAATGATCATAATTAATTACAACAGGTTCAGCAGAAATACAACGCTTTACGGCAATAAAAACTCCCCCACCTCGCTGATGAGCGCTAGTCTTAGAATCTCTATCTTTCCTGAATATAGAATAACTATTATCAACTACCTCACCATCCATGATCGACGAGTGAAGCCACGACTCGGTGATACATAATACATCATACTGACTACTGGCTGATGTAGTAAGAAAATTATTAAGTTTCGTTCTTAGTCCTCTGGTGTTCTGGTAGTAAACTAGCAGATCCTGATTCTGATTTTTAATTCTCCTTGGGGGCACGAAAAGTGGTCACATTTACAATCTTGGGAATACCATTAATGTACTTTATTGTCTTGGTTTCACCGTTAGCATTGAGAGTCTCCAATTCGGCACGTAAATTCTTCAGATGAGCTTGCTGCGCACGAGTAAGATCCGGTTTGAAATGTATTTTATCCTTGTTGCCGACTAGTTTTGTTTTCAGTATTTCTCTTGCATCTGTGACCGACTGTGTTTCCGGTAGCAGCGGGCGAGTTTTACCATCTGCTTGGCGACCTATCCTGCGCAATTTCATCTTCGTTACGTCAATAGTGAGGTTAGTCGGCAGCAGATTAGAAACAGCTGCACGATCATCGTTGAGTCACTCTTTGCCAACCAGCTTCTTAGACTTGGGAACATTGAAAGCAATAACATTTTTTTCACGTCTTTTTCTTTCAGCAGTTTCAGAAATAATGTTATCAACACTGGAAGTACCACAATCGAATGTCTTCAACTTGTTTTCCACGGCACTGATTCTTTTCTCTAGCGATGCACATTGTTTTGACGTGCTCAGATTCTGTTTAGAGATATTCTCCAGTTCACTTTTAATGTTCTTCAACGTATTTTCAACACTGTTTTTGAAAGGAGTAAAATATTTATTAAAAATACACTCCAATTTGGATACGACCGGATCATCGTTTTCGTCCAGAATGTCACCGGAGACCACAACACTAACCTCACTTATGCACCCATCACAGATCCATTTAAAGCCATTCTTCTTAATTTCAGCCGCTGTCTTTTTAAAATCTTTACTGTCAATACCAGAACATTTCTGGTGTATCCAACTATCACACTCGGAGCACAAAATACTGGATACATTTTCTTTTATTATTTGCGCGCAAACGCCACATGTGTGTTTACTCGGTGCCATATTCCAGAAGTTTTAAGTCAATCCATTACTTACTTCTTGTTACCAATACATTAAACAAATAATATTTGCAGTGGCAGTTGGTTAAACGAAAACAAACAGCTCTAATTTGCTAAAAAATGGATGTGATGACATTGGTTTTTGTGTAAGGTAATGATTTTTCCACAGAATGTCAAAACTTTCCTAAAAAAAAATATGTACTCATGTGCTGAAAAGTATAATTATTGTCATATAATTAAGAAATTATAAGAATGATGTTTTTCTCGGTGTTGTATTTGAATTTAGGCAATAGAGGAAACATTTCAGAAAACATTATAGCCAATAAAAAATTGTTGTTATAAGCTAAATATCATTTCATGTGACCAATATTAGCAGAGGCAGTAGTTATTGCTGTGCACATAATAGACAATGAACTGGAAGCAAGCATTTATTGCAACATTATATCAATATTCATATGAGGATATTTATTAATTGGGGTGATGAAGAATTATAGTTAAACCCATCAAAATGTAACTATATATATTATCCATAGGCTATTTTAAAATAATAAATAAATTGCATACATTTCTAATGATGAACAGCACACACTTAACAATTGTGACATTAGAAAAATTACAGATTACTAATTTCGGTAACAATGGAAGGAAAGAACTGTCATGAGGCAATATTTATATGGACAGGACAGATAAAATACACCCAACACTCACCAAAGCTGAACGGAGGAGGGCAACAGCAACACAAAACAACACAGAAAAAACAAAATTTTGGGTAAACACCTTTTTTCATGTTGGAAGAAGTACATGGCTGAGCTTGTGCAAGCCCTTCAATTCAATGCAGCCACTCATAGAATGAAAATCCCTGTCAGAGGTGGTGGGGGGAGCAACGATAATATAACCGAAAGCATAAATCACACGAAGATTAAAATGGGAAAAAATAATAATAATCATTAAAAAATAAAACATTATAATAAATAAAACAGATACTTAGATTTTTTTAAAATTAGGCATATAAATATATATGAACCTATTGTGCTGGCCAGTGATGGGTGTACAGGGTGAGGATGGAAAATATTTTCGGAAATTAAGGCCTGGGGGATGTCTAGTCTGAATGACATGTTGAAACGCCAATTTCCACCTGCGGAGTTCATTTTGGGAGGTGGTATTTGCGAGTACTCTAATGGCTATGACTGTGAAGCAGTATTTAAAGTCACGGCTTTTGTGAGCACTGGCATGGTGAGCAACAGGGAGGTCTAGGTTTTGGGAGTAAACAGTTTGTCTGTGGCTATTCATTCTAATCGATAATTAGTTTGAGGTAAGGCCAATGTAGGAACTTTGACAGTGAAGGCAGGTGAACTGGTATATGAGATGGGTTGTTGTACAAGTTACATGACCTATTAGTGGGTAGGATTGACCAGTAGTAGGTTTGCAATAGGTAGCGATAGGTGGACGCATAGTGCATGTTTTGCAACAGAGTCTGTTATAAGGGAAGGATACAAACAGTGGTTTAGGAGCATCAGTGAGTTGATATTTATGTACCAGTATGTTTTTTAGATTAGGCGGTCTGCTGAAGGTGAAACGGGGTGTGGTGGGAAGGATGGTGGGTAGAATGTGGCACATTTCGTGAAAGGATCTGAGAAAATCATAGCCCAAACGAAGAATTTGGTTTAGCGATTCCAGGCCAGGGAAAAACTGGGTGAGAAAAACCGGGTTCTGGTTGGTTTTTGGTTGTTTGTGTCAATGTGGTGGACAGTTCTTGACTCTTGATAGCTATTTTTGGACCATTTCAGGAGGATAATTGCGGTTTACAGGTGCACGGGTCAGGTTGTTGGAGTAGTGAGTAAAGGATTCGTGATCAGAGCAGATATGCTTGCCTCGAATGGCTAGGATGTACAGGATGGAACGTTTTGTGTGATATGGATGGCAGCTATCAAAATGGAGATATTGTTGTAGGTTAGTGGGTTTTATGTGGACAGAGGTGTGTAACAGAAAGTGACAATTCTGTACAGAGATGTCAACATCCAGAAAAGTGATGTTAGTCTGAGAGTAGGACCAAGTAAATTTTGGGGAGGAGATGTTATTCAGTGAGTCCAAAAAGCCAAGAAGGAGGTCTTCACCATGGGTCCAGATCATAAATATGTCATCTATATACCTGAACCACACGGTGGGTTGGCGGGTAACCTTTTGAAGAAAACATTCCTATATTCTGCCCATGAAAAGGTTGGCCATAGCAGTGCCTTGTATCTCATGGTAAATCTGTTACTGAAAGGAAAAGAAATTTTTGGTAAGGATGAATTGAGCCAAAGAAATGAGGATACGAGGGCGACTGTCGAGGTAATGCTCTATGGCATTGAGGCCCTGCTCTTGAGGGATGTTGGTGTAAAGTGATGATGGCTCAATAGGAAGCAACCTGTTGGCAGGGGTGTAGGAACTGTTGAAAGACGTTGTAAAAAGTGGGGGGGGGGGGGGGTGTCTCTGATAAAAGATTGAAAGGCTTGGATGAAAGGTTGTAGGTGCTGGTCAATGAATGCAGAAATGTGTTTTGTGGGAGACCCAAAGGCAGCAACTATAGGGGGTCGAGGATAGCCCGCCTTATGAATCATGGGCAGAAGATATAGGGTGGGGGCCCGGGGGTCTTAGGGGTCAGAAGGCAAATGGAATGGAGTGAAAGACCCTGTGAGGGTCCTTGGAGGCTGAGGAAGGAGCGGATTTCTTTGCAGATCGAAATAGTGGGTTCAGTGGTATGAGGTAGGTAAGTGGAGGTGTCAGAGAGCTGCCTGAGGGCTTCAGCTATGTAGTCGCTTTGATCCATGACCACAGTGGTCGAACCCTTATCAGCTGGGAGAATTATGATGTTTTTATTTTTTGAAAGTTCACTCATAGCCCGATTTCAGTATGGGTTGTTGGAGTGTGGATTTAAATTTAGGAAGAAAGGCGATGAGAGGGTCGACATGAGGAAGTGCTGGAATAGGAGTAGGGGATGGTTTTGAGGGAGGGGAGGTGGATCTAACTGGGATGGAGGTAGGAACTGTTGGAGGCTGGGTTCCAGGTTATCACATCGGCTGTCTCCCCTGCCTGTAGTCTTGAAATAATACTGCCAGTTGAGAGTGCAGCAGAATGAAAGGGAGTCCTTAATAAGATTTATTCGATCAAAATTAGTGGTGGGAGAGAAAGTAAGACCCTTTAAAAGAACCGATAGTTCAGGTTAGGATAAGGATTTTGTTTTCTCCAGTAGCGAAGAGTGGGTATGGGTGGAGGTGATGGGAGTTGGTGACAGAAGTGCTGGGTGGGGAAAGTTAAGAATATGAGAAATACTTGGTGTTGTGCCAATAATTGGTGGAGGGGTGATATGTTGCTTGGTATGTGGGTTGGGGAGATGTAGGCCCATAACAAAGTAGCTCTTGCAGAGGGTGGAGAGCTTTGAAAGATGTTTTTGTGCTTGTTTGGCTAACACATTGTTACAATGATTAAGGATGTTGTGTAAATAACGACTGCAACCAGGAAATTCAAGGAGAAGGATTTTGTGTAAGGAAATTAGGTGGGATGAGTGTTGTTGGGCTTTCATGATATGCTGTTGAAGAACTAAGTGAGTAAGTGCTAAGGACTGTTGGAAGCGGAATGAGTGGAGTGTAGGATGAAGTTGCGGGGGGCATCCAGAAATAGGAAGTTTTATGGGAAGCCCATTTGGTCATATGTTACGAGAGAGACAGGATTGGAGGAAAAGAATGTGAGATCTCAGTTTAACAAGATGAGTAGCATGGTGAACATACAGGGAAAGGTAACTCTGAAACAGAGACATGATGCATGGGGGAAAACTACTAGTTAATTAAAATTACTAATTTGCTATATAAGATTTATATTTGTATTCATATAAACCATATGCAAGATCATACCAATTTTGACAGGTTACAAAGATATTGTACTTATGGGGGCACACTATATTGAACTTCAAAAATGAAAATTCATTTAAAATTGTCATTTAAGTTTATCATAAAAATATATTAAGGTATAGAATTTTGCTGAACATGATAACATATTAACTAAAAACTTACATCAAAATGATCTTCGCAAAAATACATTGAAGATTTTGTAGGCAAATAAGCTGGATTTTGCTGTGCAAGTTTTAAACACTTTTTCCGCATATTTTCCTTGTTTGGAACATAAACAATTTGATTGGTGTTTTAATTAATTTAATTTAACACTTAAACACTAAAAACTACTTTTAAACTGTAGAACTCATTTTATCAATAAAATAATCAAAGCAAACTGACACTTTGTTTACAGCAGCATGACCTGAGGTATGACATCAAAAAAGGCAAAAAATTAAAAAATTTGCATTTTTATGTTTGTTTCTGCAAGAAATATATTTCTTTGTGTAGTAGACATCAGCTGCAAAACTGAATAGTTTCCCAAAATTAGTCAAGTACCCTATTATTGATAAAAATAATAAAAGATAAGTGAAGCTATCTTCAATGGGTTATTATTTTTTAAACTTTCTGATCATAATTGTTTGATATTACTAATGGTTTGTACCGAAAACAAAAAAATTGTTCCAGGAATTATGTTACTTCATTTCATACATCTTTTACATTATTATCATATTAATTTAATGTATGAAAATCAGCAATATTTGAGAATATTACTTATTGCTCATTCACAAACTTTAGTTTCAATTACTTTTAGCACTTATGATTTGCTTTATGGTACTAGTTTCCACACTGCAATTAATTTTGGTGTAAAATTTAGATATATTCAGTTTATTCCGCTATGAATCAGTCTTTGCATATTTTATCCTTTGTGTCCATATTAAAATAACCTTGTAATATTTTTTTCTTTCTCAATTGTGGCTGAGTCTTGAAAATTTGGAAGAGAACAAAACATTATTACTAAAATTACATTGATGGTAATTAATTCTAATGTGAAATGGATACTTTCTGAGCTTATTATTTCTAAAAAAAAATTGCCCCTAAAAACTGCCGAATTTTATTGATGAAGCAGAACATTTAGACTACATGGTATGCTGTCAACTTTAAGTGGCTGACAATCTAGAAATGTCAACAGTTGCCTATCAACCAATGATTTCCTTAAAAGTTTTCTACTGTACAAACTCAACATTTACTTCTTTAGTGGATACATAAATAATAATTATTTGTATCACCTAAAAGCTGCTTCCATTTTCCTTAGTTTCATCATTAGTGGATATATAATTAGAGTTGTTAATTACTGCATTTTATATATAAACCCCATGAAACCCCAAACCATATTAGTATTAATAACTATGGTTATACTAAAATTATAAAGAACTATTTATTGTTTTCTTTGTTATTATTATTTAAACAATAGTCTGCATCCATTTACAAAACATGTACTATCTTCGCAGTTATTTTTATCTTCCAAAGGGTAGTAAAATTTGTACTACAAATCGAACCTATCATACACTAAAAATTTGTTCAGTTTTGTTTAAAAATAGTAGCATGTTAGAATAAACAGTTTGTTTGTTTATGTAGAAATTGATTATATGTGCAGAGAAAAATTTATTGGTGAGTGTTGAGTATAATTTATCTTTCCTTTCCACATAAATATTAAAAAGAAAGTAATAAAAATGATACAAATGAAAGTAAACTTTAATCTTTGTATATATTGCAGATGTTCCCAGTATTATGGCAATGTCAATCTCTAAAAAAAAGATTGATAAATACTCCAAAGGTTGCAGGGGTGGTGAGGAAACCTGAATCAATAATTATCTGGCAACTAGTTTAATCTTCCATCAAACATGATGGATATCACCTATGGTGGTAGTAGGAATTTGTTCTAGAAAAGTCTCTAAGAAAAAATCAATAACATTATCTTTTTTATTGATGAAAATTTTTTTGATGTTATGAATTAGTCTTTAAGTGAAGTATAATTTCAAAAATGAGTAACTATTATTACTTGATTTATATTTTTCATGATTACGTACGTTTCAACGAAGTTTAATGTTTGTTGCCCTCTGTCAAAAAATACTTAAGTTATATTGTAACTTCATTCCACTAACTGGTGTAGACAACACAGCGTAAACATTAGATGTTTTTCTCCTTGCATGAATTTCTGCATCCAGTTGTAGTAAATAAACAAAATCCAACATATAAATTTAAACGAACATCATATTATAATATATTATATCTCATTATAATTTGTATCTGTACTACACATCAAACAATTAAATTTTAGCAGGCATAACAGGTGCACTTTCTGTTAACAGTGTAAGAGCAAACAATATCAAATGTGATTATTTATTTGAAATTTATACTTTCTTTTAACAATATAAATGCAAATAAAATCACTCCAGTTATTCATTTGAAATTTTACCAAGGAGCATTGTGGTGGTAGTCAGCATAACTAATGCTTCAGGCATTATTGATACTCACTGAAGGTTGCTGAGCCATTGCGGTGAAGCCACTCTTCAGGCAGAATGTATTTTATTAAAATAGATATTACTGTTGGAAGTGGGATATAATGCAATGGTAATGAAAATCATATTAAAAATAAAGTAACAGTGGAGTGAAAGAACTGCCGTGAGGTGATATTTATGTGGAAATGAAAGATAAATTTTACCCAACACTCACCTAAATTGAAGGGAGGAGGACAGCAACAATGCGAAATAATATACAAAAAAAAAAAAAATTAGCTCTACCGTCATCTGAGGGGGCCCCTAAGGCAAAGTTAGCACCCCTCACTGCTCAGGGGGGCCCAACCACTGCTCAGGGGGCCCCCAAGCACAACTCAGGGGACTCCAGGCTCAGCTCAGAGGGCCCCTACCAGCAACACATAACAAAAAAGATCGCTCATCTGGCCTGAGGGCCCAAAATAATTATTTTTTTTGCCCAAGGGCCCTTGTTGACCTAACTAAGCCACTGGTTGCAAAAGGATTGTATACAGTTATTCTTCAAAGATAACCTTGTAATCTTTTAATTTCAACTTTGTACTGTGACAGATTGTAATCTTGAAACCAGAGGACATTTACAGTGAGCTTTTGGTTCATTGAACAAAGTGATTGAACAGTATTTTATGAATAATATTTAAAATTAATCTTTAATTATTCTTTATTGTTGGTATTCTTATTTATTTTAAATAAGTGGTGGCACTTTTCTTTTCGAAAGTTAACTTTGTGACCACAAATTAATGAGAAAATATTTTTGTTACTCAGGAAATACTAGTCAGTCATAGAACATGATAAATCGATGTTCAATAATCCCCACCAACAAACAGTATGTCGAAAACAGTTTCAATGACAATGAACCATAAACTGAAAATCATGACATATTCTCATTTTCCTGGATGTATATACTTTCCTCATGTTCTCCATGGCTTCTTACAACACCTCCAATTAAAATCCATTTCCAGCCTTAGTCTTGTTTACTCACCTTGCACCTTCTTCTCAAGATACACATGGCTCACAACCATAAGCAACCTATAATTGCATCATATGGATCACTCACTTTTGTGGATCAGCATCCTCAACCGTTCATATAAAAGATAATCTTCATTTCCTTCACCTTCTGTTCCTAGTACTCACTCTTTTACTATCAGACACCTTCTTTTCTCCATTATTGATGTTACTTCCTTATATACACACAGGGGCACCTACTGTGTGGGTGTTCGGGAGCTCCAGCTTCCATGAAAATAGACATCAAAACAAATCAGTAATTGATTTTGATTGTTACCTGTATTACCTACCTCACACACTGTGTGGCAAGGCAAGACAACTCTCGTACGATATGAGTATGCACGACTGCACATCATACCTGAGGAGAATATGAAAACTACATTAGGTCATACCTGATGTTATCTAGTGTGTGGCATGTAAGTGTAGTTGTGATAGCATGCACACAAGCAATCAATCAACATGCCCTGCACCACTTTGTCAGTTGAGCTGGTAATAAAAGTATATACAGTGCGTACTTTGATAGTGTGCTGCATGTGCTGTTGTATTTATTTCAGTTTCGATTGATAAATTTGCTGTTCGAAATTGTAAGGTGCCCAAATCTAAAGAACCCTCCACAAGCAGCTCTTCCTAACTTTGTACAGCTCAATAAATCTAAGTGAGGCAAAAGTACCCCAAGCCACCGAAGAGGGGCCTGCCAGCCAGAGTTCCTAGCTAAATAGAAATCAAACATTAAAAATCTTTTTTTTAAAATGGAGTTATTTGATTTTTATTTTTATTTTTTTAAAGGGGGAGGGGTGGTTTATGCTATCAGGGAACCAATAATCCTAGTGCTGGCCCTGCATTTGAGTAACATGGAACTATTTCTCACTGAGCAATAAGATACAAATAGCAGTTATGTGAAAGAGTTATTTGGAGATGACTTTGGTGTGGATGCTCTATGCTTTGCATGGCTGAACAGTTTTTGAGCATTATGGAGAATAAAAACTCATTTAAGGAGTACTGAATGATCACTTGGCAGTGGATGTAAACTGAGAAATAGTGGATTATTTGGACCTTGAAGAAAATGCTAATATTTTTGTAAATACATCTTAGTTCGACAAAATACATTTTCATAGAAAAAAATGATTTCATTATAAATAGTATAGAATATACCTTCTTAAAAAGATAAATTAATATTGATTTGTTGATCATACAATTCCTACATACATTATTATGTAGATACTAAAAAGTATCTCCATATAGTAAAAATTGTATTGTAAACTTAATAATAATATAATGGTTTCAGTTTTATTATTATGATGGGTATCCATTCCTTATTGTTTAATCTAGTATTTTCGACCATCTTTTTTACCTTCTCCTCTGTATCTCTATATTAATTTCTTGTTGTACCCACAACTTTGTTCACGATAACGAGTCCCGTGAATACAAGTCATCAAATGCTGTAATAAAATTCTGAGTTTTGATAGGAATAAAAAAATCATTAGTTATCTATCCATTATTAATTTGATCTTGGAAATCTGTAAGTTTGTTAGTCAGTCATGTCAACCCATTTTAAAATGTTGTAGGTTTATGGTCTGCAATAGAATTTAGAAAACGCAAAATCTTCTTGTCCTACTCTGCACGACTGTTTGCTTATCACTTGAAATCTACTGGACAGGTTTAAATGTGATTTTCATGATTATGTAAAACTAGCTGCTGCCCACAACTTTGTCTAGAATTTTGAAGGTTTTTATTTTTTGCATGGAAGCTTGAATATTTCCCAGATGAAAGTTAGCCCATATTACTCCATGCCATATCAGCAACTGCCAGTGAAATTCACGTCAAAATCAGTTCACACACTTTGCCAGTTCTTTTCAAAAAATGAGCACCCACAGGATTTTCTAAAAGTCTGGGCCCTTGTATATAGACATCTTCTACTGCCTTGGCCACCACATCATGGAATACATCCTGGAAATGCATTTCCCACACAATTACCTCAGCAAATTCATTTTCATTTCCATGTACTATATCATTCATTCAAAAAAACTTCTCCCTCAACTCTCATATTTACCAACAGACACATAGCAATACCATGGATACCTTTGATAACCCCATCCTGTACCAACCTAATCCAGACTGTCTAGAGGAATTATTCCTGAACAAAATCAATCTAATTCAGATTCATAGATACTTACTTACTTGCTCTACATGGATAGGCCAAAAGCCCTCAATTTTTTAACCATCTTTTCATGGGTCAACCAATATCCCTTCATCCTGTAGGATCATACTGCAAGGCAAACTTCAGAAATCTTCATTACCCATCCTTAGAATGTGGTCATTCCAATTTTCCCTTTTTTGGGAAATTCTTTCATTCAGAGAATAGATATTCAGTTGTTTCCTTATTTTTTTCATTCCTTCTCTATCATTCATGAAGTATCCTTCAGATAACGGAATTTTATTTTCGTATTGTATTTTATTTACCAACATTTCACTGTCATTCACCAGAGCTGGTATTGCGATTGTTCTATAAAATTTAGCTCAGTCTTCTCTCAGGCTATACCTTTCAGTGTTCTTCAAATTGTTCCACACATGTATTGAAATTGGGAAAGTTTCTTCTTCGTTTCTTTATCTTCATTAATGGACAGTTCACATCCATGGTAGGCAATGCTTGAGATTTGTTCTGTTGGTTGATTGTCGATCACTATTTTAACTATGATAAGATAATTCCCTTGCCATTCAATAACTTTTGTTTTTGTAGGATACAACTGCAAATTGTAATTTTTACTTATAATTTTTTACATATATATTAATTTTTTTGTGTCCATCTTTATTTTCCTGTAAGATAAATTGATCATCTGAAAATAGCATAGTGTTTATATATGTGTTTTTCCTTATTTCTATTCCAGAATTAAAGATGGTTGAAAAGAGAACAACCTTGATGCACTCATTGGTTAATTCTTATCTCTTCTGTTAGTTTATATCATATATATAATGCAATTTGTGTCCATTTATTCATATCCTATATAACTTGTATTAAATGTTTTTGATGTCTATTCTTTTCCATTATTTTCCATAGTTTCTCACTATTTACTTTGCTGAATGCCTTTTTCTAATCCCCAAAATCAGTGTAAATGGTTCTCCAGTATCTGTTTGAGGTGAAATATGACATCCATATTGTATCTTCCTTTTGTAAATCCATATTGTTCTTCTAACAGAAGAGCATCTGCTATTACCGTGTGTGGTGGATTAAATGATGTAAACATATGCGTGCATTTTATGGTTTTAATATCTATCACTACTACACTGGCCACTCTAGTGGCCAGGAATATAACTACAAGCGAACTACAAACTGAGTACAAAGATGTTGGATAAGTGCTCTTAATCGCGAATATTTTATATCCATTATTTAACCAACTAATTCCTCAATTGTTCGCACTTGTGCCACTATATTCTATCTTCAAGTGTGTAATAACTTTGTCCTTCTGGCATTCTTCTTGGATGATTCTCATTTTAAAACACTTATTAATTAAATGTAAGTACATGAATTTTAGAACCATTCCCCCATATTTAAACAATTCTAAGTTAATTTTATTTAATCCAGGAGAATTTCTATTTTTGAATGATCTTAAAGCTGCAACAACTTCCTCTATGTCTTTAAGATCGATTTATTTAACATCAGTTTGATCTATACTGGCATCCTCTTCTATTTCACAATGATTGCTATTATACCATAATTTTTATAGTGCTTTACCTATCATTTTTGTTTAGTCACATTTATGTTAGCAATTTTCCTTTCATCTTTGTCAAGATGTTTCATCACTTGTTTACAATCTACATCATCTTCTATTGGACTCATTAATATGTCCCATGATTCTTGTTTCAGCTTCTTTTTTTACTATATTAACAACATTTTTCTGCTTTTATACTCATTCACATTTTCTAGGGTTGGATCCTGTATATCATTTTTAGATTTGAATTTTGCTTTCCTTTAACTGCTTCTGCAACATCTTCATTCCAAACTTTAAGTCCATTTTCTCTTCTAAATTTCTTTTTCTTCCCAGTGGCTTTGACAGTTTCTTTCAGTATCAATGAAGTTATTATCTCCCATAGTTTGTTTCACTAAGGACGATAGAGTAGTGATAGTGGGAGGTGCAGGGAATAGTATTGATAGAAACGCAAGTTACAGTATAAAGACTGACCTCACGAAGGTGGTGAAGGAGGCGATACTAGGGTAGAACTCATGCAGGTCCTAGGTCGCCATGGCCATCCACAATTGAACTATGCTGTGAGGCAGGTAAATGTGGAAACGGAAGTGCTACTTCAGAAAGGCATTAGTTCCGTCGTGGGGGTTGTGCCTGTGAAAACCATTGGTAGGTGGGGTTTCACTAGGTATGTCCTACACCTAAATCAGGGGTCCCCAAAGTGGTTGATACCAACCCCTTGGGGTCGATAAGAGATCTCCCAGGGTTGATTAATATAGAGGGGTCGAAAGGGGGTCGATTAATTACTAAAGAAGATCAATTAAACTGTACAGGAAAAATAGGAATGTTCTACTAAAAATCAGGTCGATAAGTAAAATTATAGCTCATCCTCTCAAATCTCATCTGTTTGCGAACTCATGTAAAGTAAATCATGAAATATGTGACAAGTTAAAAAAGTACAACAACTATCTGTTCTTTTTGGCAGGTATTTATTTCAAACTATCCATAGTATAATGAACAAAGTAGTCGAATCTGCAAACTTAAGAGATACACGAATGACAAGTAATAATTGGGGTAGAGAGTTGGTTAAAAGAAGAAGTACTAGACAGTGAAGATTTTTCTGATGGAAACATAGTGTACCACAGAGATAGAGGAGCAATTGGTAGAGGAGTCTTCATACTAGTTACCAAAAACTACCACAGTTGACGGGTGTTCATAGATCATAACCATTCATTACTTGGGGTAGATTTCTGGGGTAATAAAAGAAAAAATCAGGGTGTTGGCTGCTTACCGCAGTGACAGACGAAGATGAGTTTCTTGGGGAGCAAATAAATTTGAACTCAGATTTCAGAGATGAGAATAAAATAGTCATTATTGGAGGGGATTTAAATTTACCAGAGGTAATCTGGGTAGGAAATAAGATTAACAACACAAGTGAACAGAGATTCGCAAATTCCCTAATAAAGAAAGGAGGATATACACAAGTTGTAGAGCAGAACACTAGGGGACAAAATATTTTTGATATATTCCTAATAAAGATCGATGTGGATTGTCAAGTAACCGAAGGAATAAGTGATGAAGCAGTTCTGATGGATATTAGAGGATTCAGTAAACCAGCAGCTAAAATTGAAGGGGAAAATAGGTACAATTATAAAAAGGCACAAATTTCGAATTTGAAGAGATACTTCAGAGAAATTTTCAGCAAATGGAAGGAAGGCACAAGTACAATAAAGTCAAGGTGGGAAGAGTTGAATGAGATAATAAGAAAGCTGGAAGAAAAATTTATTCCAAAACAGAAAATAAAGAGAATTAGAGAACCTGTGTACTATAATAGGGATGTGAGGAGGTTAAAGAGGTTGGTAAGAAGAGAACATAACAGTGTTAAGAGAAAATTGCGGACCATGAATCAGAAACGGGAGGGTCTAACTCAGAGATTGAGCTTAACAACACAATTATAAATGAACTGAACAAAAAATTTGAAATTCATCTTCAGAATATCATGAAGTAAATAAGATAGCTGAAAAACCATAAAGGGGCTGGTGTAGATAATATTACTACAGATATCTTAAAGATAGCTGGATGTTACATTGTACCTTATCTTGAAATATTATTTAATTTGAGTCTGGATACTTGCTGCTTTCCACAGGACTGGAAAAGTATGATGGTAGTACCAGTACATAAAAGAGGGGTGACAAATTGAGTCAAAAATTACATGCCAATCAGTTTGATATCAGTGGTAGGTAAATTAATGGAGTGATTGATATGCAACCACATCAGAAATATATATGAGGAGCATAAGTGGTTTTCAAGTAGGCAACATGGCTTTAGGCAAGGATATTGATGCAAATATCAGTTGATAGGATATATGCAAGATATTTCAGATTAAATCGACAAGGGAGGTCAAATTGAATGTGTAGCACTAGATCTTTCAAAGGCTTTTGCCAGAATGAGCCATAAAATTGTAGGAAATAACGTAAAAACTGTTGGAGTTGATGAGAAAGTGATTTACTGGGTATAAGAATTTTTAAAATGTAGAAAACAGAAAGTTAGAGTAGGAAATACAGTATCAAAAGAAGTGGAAGTAAATATTGGAGTGCCACGGGGTAGCATATTGGGACCATTGCTGTTCATTATTCTAATGAATAATTGTGTTCAGAAATCAGGATGTTTGCAGATGACGTAATGCTATACAAAAGAATCAAAATGGTAGAGGACTGTAATCAGTTGAAGGGTGATCTGGACTGGATATCTAGTTGGGTTGGTAAACATGGAATGATCCTAATTGCAAAGAAGTCAGCTCAGTATATACACAAATAAAAAGCAAAAGGTTTATTATGATTATAATGTGGGGAAAGAACCGCTTGCTGAAGACTTGAAATGTAAATATCTTGACTTTACATTTGATAAGAAGTTTAACTGGGCAAGACACATTGGAAATGTAATATGAAAAGGTTTCAAAATTCTGCACTTGTTGATTTGATTCCTATATATATACAGAACCTTTTTTTTATCAAAGTTTAAAGACATTATTTGTTGGATTTTCCAGTAAGCACTTCTGAAATTAGCTTTGATACAAGTGTATTATTCGTTTATCTTTTAAAAGATGAACCTTATATAAACTTCTTGATCTTATTGTACACTTTTTAATAATCATTTTCTCCACTCAGCAAATACTCTTAATTTTTAAGATAAGAGGTAATCATCTGTTTGTAATGAATAAGAGAGTAGGGAAATGGGTGAGTTATTATGAACAGTTTAGTGACACGATTATTTTGATGAGGTTAGATACTAAGCCCACCCCAACCATATTAGTACAAGTGTATATGCCAACATCACAGGAAGATGATGAAGAAATAGAGAAAATATATACCGAAATTGAAGAAATAATCCAATATTTGAAGGTGGAGGAAAATCTAATAATCATGGGTGATTGGAATGCGATAGTGGGAGAAGGAGAAGAGTGGCATGTGGTAGGAAGTTTTGGTGTAGGAGAAAGAAATGAGTGAGGAAGCAGGTGGTTAGAATTTTGTGAAAGATATAAGCTAGTTGTGGCAATCACATTGTTTAAGAACCATGCAAGAAGGAGATACACCTGGAAACATCCAGGGGACACAGGCAGATATCAGCTAGATTATAACATGGTCAAACAGAGATTCAGGAATCAAGTTCTAGACTAAAGCATACCCAGGAGCAGACATAGTAATGAAGTGCATGCTGAAATTCAAGCAAATTAGGAAGCAATATAAGCAGAACAGACTGGAAGTGAATAAACTGAAACAATCTAGCATTAGAGAAAAATTTGCCAATACAGTTGACTCTGAAGAAAGAGAGCAATACAGACAATTTTAAAAAAAAAATAATATTGGCTAGAGGAAAAATGTGAAGAAGTAGAAAAGGAAATAGACTTAGATAAAGTAATGTTGCATATAGAAAGATCAAACAGAATTTTGGACTAATGAAGAAAAGAGGTGTAAACATTAAAGCTGCTGATGGGAAACCTCTTTTAAGCTCAAATGATAGAGCTAAACAATGGAAGGAATACACTGAGAAACTGTACATTGGGGATGATTTAACAATAGTGCAATGGAAAAGGAAGGCGATGTCAACATTGAGGACTTTAAAGATCCTGTTTTGAAGACATAATTTAATAGAGCTCTGAATGAATTTAAAGCAAATAAAGCAGTTGAAATGAGATCCCTGCTGTAATTCTTAAATCCCTAGGAGAGGAAGGACTCAAAAGATTATTCAAACTGATATTAAAAAGTTACGAAATAGTAGAAATTCCAACTGATTTTTTTAAAAATATTATCTTCACACTTCCAAAAGAAACCACAAGCAGACAAATGTGAGAATTATTGCACCATTAGTCTAACATCACATGCTTCAAAATTACTGACCAGAATAATATATTGAAGAATGGAAAAGGTAATAGAAGAGATAGTAGGTGAAGATCAGTCTGGGTTTAGGAAAAATCAAGGTACAAGGGAAGCAATTCTGTCTGTAAGATTAATACTTGAAAGGTGGATCAAGAAAAAGAAAGATACTTTTATGGTGTTTGTTGATTTAGAAAAAACTTTTGATAATGTTAGGTGGGACAAGATGTTCAAAATTTTAAAGAAATCAGGTCTAAAATATTGAGATAGAAGAATACTCTATTAACTATATAAGAATTAAGAGGCTATAATAAAAGTAGAAAACCATGAGACACAAGCATCAATTAAAGAGGGTGTGAGACAAGCTTATAGGTCTATCCCATTAATATTCGCTTGTATGTAGAAGAAACAATAAAGGAAGTAAAAGAAAAATGTTCATGTGGCATAAGTATTCAGGGAGAAAAAAATCAGTATGCTATGATTTGCTGATGATATTGTCTTGTTAGCAGAATGGGATGAGGATATTGGGAAGTTACTGAATGGCTTGAACAAAATACTTGAATATAAATCAAAGCAAGACAAATTGATGAAATGTAGCAGGAAATGATACCAATACCAGTAGATTAAACATAAAAATAGGTTCAGATGCAACAGGAGAAATAAGTGAATTCTGCTACTTCGGACGCAAAAATTACAACTGATGGCCAAAGCAGGAATGATGTTTAAAGCAGAATAGCATTAGCAAAAAGAACCTTCATGAAAAAACAGAAATCTATTAATTTCAAACATTGATCTAGGACTTAGAAAGGACTTTTAACACTCTGTGTGTGGAGTACAGCACTTTATGGTAGCGAAACGAAAACATGGACTTTAGGAATACCAGAAAGAAAGAAAATTGAAGCATTTGAAACGTAGTGCTACAGAAGAATGCTGAGAATTAAGTGGACAGACAAAGTACGAAATGAACGAATTTTGAAAATGATGGGTGAGGAAAGGAGTTTGTGGAAGAAGCTGACAGAAAGAAGAAACAGGCTGCTAGGTCATATTTTGAGAAATGTTGGATTGGTTAATTTGTTAGTAGAGGGAACAGTCGAAGGTAGAGAAAAACAGAGATTAAAATATGTGAAGCAGGTAATTGAGGATTGTGGGTTGTATATGTATAGATGAAGAGGTTAGCACAACATAGGAAGGGCTGGAGGATTGCATAAAACCAGTGGAAGACTGATTTCAGCAAAAAAAATATCATCTGACTATATGAGTATGGTTTTGAAAGTGTTCAGAATCACTACGTTAGTGCTACTGCAATAAGATTCCAGCATAATAATAGGTCATCCTTTAGGAGTAAACACATGACACATCAGTTGATTCTCAGACCACACTGGGGGAGTCTGCTCCTTCATATTCATCTGTTTCCAAGTGGACAAACATATTTAAATTTGGCTAGGACAGTTTAGAGAATGATCCATGCAGTGGTGCCACTCCATCAGTAATTACTGTAAAACTGCACAAAATGGGCATGGAGGATTGCTGACTGAAAGCTAAGGCTCTAGGGATGTCATCTGAATGAGCATATCACATTTTAGAAGTTTAATTGGAGATGAGAAAATTATGTGCTAGATGGGTACCACAACTCTTAAGACTGGACCATAAATGCATGAGAGTGGAAATGTCCAAACATTGTTTGACCCATTTTCAGAGAAAACCAACTGGATTTTTTGTGCTAGTTTGTTAACACACATGATTCTTGCATCCTTTACTATACCCCAAAGACAAAACAGTCAAAGCAGGGGAGACTTTTTTATTACCTGTATGTTCGCTGGTGTCTACTACATCTGGGCTTAAATTTACTGACCATTATATAGTCAATAATATACTTTTGGCCTCTTGCTATCCATGTAAAGTTATACATAGATGTCAGCCATATTTAGGATGTGGACCCAACGTGAAAATCCCGTATTGAAGTTCTTGCATTTACTTTCACACACATGTCAACTTCCTCAACGCTGCCATTTGCATATGAAAAGGTATCTTACATGCCTCTGTTTACAATTAATGCAATTAAAATAATTTCTTATTTCGACAGTTGCCACCCCTTCCACATCAAATATTTTCCTGATAGGCTTGTCATTTGTGGTATACAGATCTGTAACAATGAAAAATCATTGTCTAATTACACTCAAAGTCTGTCACAAACCACTTTCCTGATTTTGCACAAAAAGTCCTTCATGCTACATCCAAGCATTCACGCAACTTACTCATCTCACACCTCTGAAATCTGACCTTAGCACTGTATCCATCACTCATTTCTCTCCTGGTCCTGAATCCTTTATCATGGTCATGTCTTCCTATATTCCTTTCCACAAAATCCTGCCTCTTGCACAAATTTCTGTAGATCACCCAATCTCAATAACACTTTGGTCCACAAATACTGACTGAACTTGTAATTCTCCCAAACTGCCACGTGGTTCTTCCTGTGCAATAGAACTCTTTGCAAAATTTTGTGGCATACACCCAGTCACTTCTGTCTACTCCAGTCTGACCAAAGGGAATTATTTTTCAAAATTGTACATGCCATGTCCACAGTGACATATCTCATATACCAACTCCCTGCCCATACTTTATGAGCTCATATAGGCCTCACTACTAACCAAGTGTCCATCAAAATGCTCACAGGCATCAGTTTTTCACCATCAACCTAGACCATCCAGTTGCATCCCATACCAGAGTTCCACAATTTGAACCTAAATAACTATTCTACAGTGAAAGCTCTCAGACCAAGCATGGTGGCTGAGAAATAACTCACATTCATGAGGATGTGGTTTTAACACTTGTCCAGCCATTCAGATTTAGGTTTTCCGCATATCACTCCAGGAGAATACCGGGATGATTCCTTCTAAAAGGCCAAGTTCAAATTCCTTCCATTCATTGTCTGTAGTCATTTCCCAGTTCTAATAACCTGGACATCAATGAGGCGTAAAGCCATATGCAAAGAGATAGAGAGAGAACTAAAGAGAGCTCTTAGATTCTTCCGAGAAGCCACAGCATTCTCTAAACTCCACAGCTTACCAACATTTTTCTGACACCACATGTCCATGTGGCCTAAACTTCAAGTAAGACCATCCCAGTACCCCATCACTTATTATCACTATTTGCTATCTTACTAAGAATGTAGACTTGTCTGGCATATGGTTGCAATGTAATGTTCACAGGTGTACCACAGGATTGTGTTGTTGAAACACAAGATGTGATGATTGTTAATTGATAGATAGTATTTTTATCTTATTTTGATTACTGTTGCAATGATATCCCAGAGTTAGTATCTCTATATTATTATTGATTCAGTATCCTTCCACCCGCCTCCCCAACCCTCACTTCCACTTTTCATCCCATCTCTCGATTCTCATGGTGAGTATCAATGTTTCATCTTCTCAAACAAAATATTGTAATTTGTGTTGATCTTTCTTTGTGTGCTCATCACTGACCTTCTGCCTTCAACAATCGTAAATGTTTGGTTTATTTTCCCTAACCTTCTTTATTTTCACTGCCTAAAAGCATTTCCCTTCTTATTAGTATCATAAATAGTAATTTTAAATTTTTGTAACTGCAACTGTTGAATTATTTTTTCACCTCAATTGTGTCCTACTGAAATGAATAAAGAAGGAAAAATCACTTCCTTTACTAACATTCTGTCTTTTAGTGACTCCTCTCCCAGCTCTTTTATTATATCAGCTATCTAAACAATTATCACACTTCTTTGATACCCTCCATATTTTAGCAAAATATGGTCCAAAAATTCATAGTCCATTTCCATTACTTCTTTGACATGTAATTTTTTTCTCTCTATTGACATTACTAGGAGTATGTAGAAATTATCATATTCAGTAGCAGTTATAATGGAATTGCTGGTATGGAAGTTATTGCATGACAAAAGGGTAGTTAAAATCTTGGTAGGTACATATAAGAGATACATACATGATAGACCTGAATGGATATTGAACAAAGAATTAGGAGTAGTATATGGATGGCCATGACCATAAATCAGCACCTGATTTTATGCATCTTTGAGTTGAAAAATTATTATTTGTACGCAAGTGGATCATGGATTTGAACAACAGGTTGATGGCAGATTCTAAACAATACTTGTGAAACAGTAAAGTAATTAAAAGTGTGCTTAATGCATCAGAAGGTATGTGGAGAAAGAGGAATGAAGGCCACAATTTATAATGTCACATCTACCACTTGGAGACTCGAGGCTATTACCATACACAAACGCAAGTGATCTGCGAAGGGTATTTATCACTTCACAGTTAAATCTATGGACATACATCACTTTTGTCAAAATAGGTAAATGTCCCTGATCAAACACTATATTTCCCACACTCTCATTGCTACCGACATTCAGCAAATGTTCTATGTATGACAATTGCAGTTTTTAAATTTAATTTAATTGCAATGAAGCTCACACTCCAGTGGCAATTTCCGTACACACCTATTTTCCCCCTTTACTGCACCCACCTTCATTTGCCCTCTACAGATTTTAACTTTAAATTCTTTCAAAGTTTTTGGTAAATTATTCATTATTTCCCTTGGTAACTTGTTCCAGTCCCTGACACCCCTACCTAAAAAAGAGAATCTTCCCACATGCATGTGCCTGAAATGAACTGCCAGCTTGTGGTCATTGTCATCTTTTCCCTTTCATTATCTACTTTTCATTACCTACACCAATACCTTTCCATGCCTCATCGTCAGTATATGCCTTGTACACTCCCATGGCCCTCTTCACACTCTTCCTGTCTTCCAATGAATCCCATTCCAGCTCTTTTATCATATCTGTTACTGATTGCATTCTACGATAATTTGCAGAAAGAAATCTAGCAGTTTTTTTTTTTTTTTTTTTTTTTTTTTTTTTTTTTTTTTTTTGCACCCTCCCCAACTCCTGTATTTGATATTCAAAATGTGGGTCCCATATTACACTACCATATTCAAGCAATGGTCTGACCAAAGTTTTGTAGCCAAATTCCTTTACTTCTCTCATACATACCCTCATCACTTTCTCCAACAAGTGCAGAATTTTGAAACCTTTTCCTACCACATTTCCAATGTGTCCTGCCCCGTTAAGCTACTTATCGAATGTAAAGCCAGGATATTTACATTTCAAGTCTTCAGCAAGCAGTTCTTCCCCACCTTATAATCATAATAAACGTTTTGTTTTTTATTTGTGTATCTAATAAGTTGACTCTTCTTTGCATGTTTACCAACCCAACTAGATATCCAGTCCAGATCACCCTGCAACTGTTTAAAGTCCTCTACTGTTTTGATAATTTAATATAGCATGTCATCTGCAAACAATCTAATTTTTGATTATAAACAATCAACACAATTATTGATTAGAATAATCAATAGCAATGTTCCCAATATGCTACCCTGTGACACTCCTATTTTTATTGCCACTTCTTTTTCTACATTTTAAAAATTCTTCTACCCAACAAATCACGTTCTCATCCACTCCAATAGTTTTTACCATATTTCCATTTTATGGCTCACTCTGTCAAAAGCCTTTGACAGATCTAGTTTTACACCATCAACTTGGCCTCCCTTGTCCATTTCATCTCAAATATTTTGCAAATATCACACCAACTGAGTTTCGCATGAATATCCTTGCCTATAGCCATGTTGCCTACTTGAAAACCACTTACGTTCCTCACATATAATTCTGATGTGGTTGCATACCAACCTTTCCATTAATTTACCTACCACTGATGTCAAACAGATTGGCTTATAATTTTGTACCGGCACTACTATCACACTTTTCCAGTCCTGCGATAAGTATCAAGGATCCAGACTCAATTTAAATAATATTTCAAGATAAGGTACAACATCACATCCGACTGTCCTTAAGATATCTGTAGTAATATTATCTACACCAGCCCCTTTATGTTGTTGTTTTTTTTTTCAACTTTCTTATTTCCTTTCTGATATCCTCAGGAAGAAATTCAAATTTTTTTGGTCTGCTGTTTTCTGATTGTTTTTGAAAGCTCTTTCTCTGCTTTAGAGCCTCCTGTTTCTGATTCATTGTCCCTAATGCTCTCACTAAACCAGTTACTTAAAATCTCTGCCTTTTACCAATCCTCAGTAAGTTCTTCTCCATCACTATCTATAAGTGTCTCAAGACCCTCTCTTCCCCTCAGTTTTCTAACATAACCACAGAAATTTCTAGATGTGTCAGTCAATGGTCCTCCTGCAATGACAATTTCTTCATAGACCCATCTTTAGCCACTTTCTTTGTTACTATTAAGTTTTTGTTTACTTGTTTTAGATATTCCCTACTACCCTGCTGTCTCTTAAGTCTCTTATGTTCTCTTCTTACCAACCTCTTTAACCTCCTCACTTCCCTATTATAGTACACAGGTTCTCTACTTATCCTTATTTTCTGTTTTGGAAAAAAAATCTTCCCTTTTTCTTATTATCTCCTTGAACTCTTCCCACCTTGACTCTATTGTACTTGTGCCTTCCTAACATTTGCTGAAACTTTCTCTGAAGTATCTCATCAAATTCGAAATTTGTGCCTTTTTATAATTGTTCCTATTTTCCCCTTACAATTTTAGCTGCTGGTTTACTAAATCCTCTAATATCCATCAGAACTGCTTCATCACTTATTCCTTCAGTTACTTGACAATTCACATCAATCTTTATTAGGAATATATCAAAAATATTTTGTCCCCTAGTGTTCTGCTCTACAACTTGTGTAAATCCTCCTTCCCTTATTACGGAATTTGCGAATCTCTGTTTACTTGTGTTATTAATCTTATTTTCTACCCAGATTACCCCTGGTAAATTTAAATCCTCTCCAATAATGACCATTCTGTTCTCATCTCTGAAATATGAGGTCGAGTTTATTTTCTCCCCAAGAGCCTCATCCTCATCTGTCATTATTACACTGCAGTAAGCAGCCAACACCCAGATTTTTTTCTTTTTTACTACCCCATAAATCTAATCCAAGTAACTCATGGTCATTATCTATGAACACCTGTGGTAGTTTTTGCCAACTAATACAAAAACTCCCAATTGCTCCTCTATCTCTGTGGTACACTCTATAACCTTCAGGAAAAACCTCACTGTCTAGTACTCCTCCTTTTAACTGACTCTCTACCCCAATTATTACTTGTGCTTCGTGTATCTCTAAAGTTTGCAAATTTGATTACTTTGTTCATTATACTTCTACAGTTTACCAGTAACACCCTTATTACTGGCTTTATATTTTCAGTATTAGCCTCCTCCTTCCCAGATTTACCCCCATCAGTTATTATTGTTTCAGCAACTTCATCTATTTCTTTAACATCTGTGATTTTTTACCATCATGGATCTACAATCAGTATCACTTTGATCATTTATTTCCATCCCTTCACCAGCAGCCCTTATCCTAAAAAAGGCACAGTCATGACCCCATCATCACTGGAAATGGGCTCCCTTACTGCTTTAGCGAATAACTCAGTAAGTAACCCCTTGCCCCTAATGTTTAGGTGTAGGTCATGCCTAGTGAAACCCCATCTACCAATGGTGTTCACAGGCACAACCCGCAGTGAATGATGTGTGACTTAATGCTACTACCACACACAAACACTAGTGGTCTGCACCAGGTAGTTGTTCCAGCAAAGAGAAAAATAGGGACATTAACATCTTAGGTTGAAATATGAAAATGAGAATGCACAAAAAATACAAAAACATGTGATACAGAAATTTTCAGGAGTTGCCCTTTGTCAGGGGGAGAACATAATGGGTGATTGGGTAGAGAATCAGTACATAAATCCTAATCGAGGGTGTTACAAAAAGGTACGGCCAAACTTTCAGGAAACATTCCTCACACACAAACAAAGAAAATATGTTATGTGGACATGTGTCCGGAAACGCTTACTTTCCATGTTAGAGCTCATATTGTGTACGGCTGTGATACAATACACCATTCTCCAGGGCTGCATTAGCGCATCAGGGATTCCATGCGACGGAGGGTGGATGCATGTATCCTCGCTAACGGAGGACATTTTGAACATTTCCTTTAACAAAGTGTTTGAAGTCACGCTGGTACATTCTGTTGCTGTGTGTTTCCATTCCATGTTTAATGTGATTTCAAAAGAAGTAATAAAATGAGCTCTAACATGGAAAGTAAGCGTTTCCGGACACATGTCCACATAACATATTTTCTTTGTTTGTGTGTGAGGAATGTTTCCTGAAAGTTTGGACGTACCTTTTTGTAACACCCTGTATGTATATATATATATATATATATATATATATATAAGATTTTAAATTAACTGAAAATACTGCAAATAGTTGAACATACTCTTCAAAAGAGCAAACAAAATCCACATTTGTTTGTAGTGTTATTTGTTATCTGGTTTATGTCATCTACAAAAAAATAAATGATATGCCTATGAAGTGAATTTGTAGGAACCCTATAATAATTATCTGATCTTTTTATAAACTGAGATTCAAAGTTTCTTCGAATCACTCCTACATTAAGTTTAGAAATAAGACAAATATTAAAATAATGTCTTTAAATTAACCATAACATTGGCCTCTAATCTATGCAATATTTACTTCCTAGTAATTAAATCTCTTGATTAATTTAACTTTTTTTTTTAATTTCAAACTGGCTTCTTTCCCTTTTGATACAATTTATTTCACTTGTAGTGTTCTTGAACGAGTCCCCAGCTACAATTTCCAGTACCAGTATGTAATGAGATGCTTATTATTCAATTCTTAATATTGGCCTGGATTCTTACTATTACTATGACTGTTGCCTTAATTAGAAATTAACTGATGCATATTTCGGCTTACAATCGCTTCTGAGATTTAATTTAGAAATTTCAGTGGAATCAGAAGCCTTTTTGCTGTAATTATGGCTTCCTATTAGTGTTTGGTGTCTCTAAAAGTGCTTAGAAAGCAGAACAAGAATAATTTGTTTTGTTTCTCTTCCAAGTGCACATATGACTGATACTTTTATCACTCTGATTCCACAGTAAAATAGTGTTAGATGATTGCCTATAATTAGTAAGTGAATATCTGTTTTTTATATTTTTCCAGGCAACATTATTTTCTGTTGCTGACTGTTTACCCAATCAGTCAGAGCTAATTCGTCTTTGGATGCATGAAGCCACACGAGTTTATGGAGACAAACTAGTAGATAACAGTGATATGGAGAGTTCAATAAAATATTGTTGGATATTGTAAAAAAGTCATTTGAAGAACTGGATGAAAGTGTGTTCCACAAACCACTTATTTTTTGTCACTTTGCTGATGGAATTGGTGAAAGCAAATATATGCCAATTAAAGATTGGGGTATACTGCAAAAATTGCTTGAGGATGCTCTCGCACAATATAATGATCTGGTTGGTGCCATGAATTTAGTTATGTTTGAGGATGCTATGCACCATGTTTGCCGCATAAATCGTATACTTGAATCTCCAAGGGGAAATGCCCTATTAGTTGGAGTGGGAGGAAGTGGAAAGCAATCCCTGTCTCGCCTTTCTGCATTCATCTCTTCTCTTGAAGTTTTTCAAATCCAACTTAGAAAGGGATATTGTATTAGTGATATGAAGTCAGACTTAGGAGGCCTTTATTATAAATCAGGTCTAAAGAGTGTGGGCATAATGTTTCTTATGACTGATTCTCAGGTTGCTGATGAAAGGTTTTTGGTTCTAGTAAATGACATGTTAGCTTCTGGTGAGATTCCAGAACTATTTTCTGATGATGAAGTGGACAATATTATCTCTACCTTGAGAAATGAGGTAAAAGCATCTGGTGCAATAGACAGCAAAGATAATTGCTGGAAGTTTTTTATTGAACGTGTACGACGTCAAATGAAAATTGTGCTTTGTTTTTCTCCAGTGGGATCAACATTGCGTATAAGAGCTCGAAAATTTCCTGCCATTGTCAATTGTACTTCTGTCAACTGGTTTCATGAATGGCCTCAGAAAGCTCTAGAGTCTGTGTCAGAACGATTTTTGTCTGAAATTGATGTGTTGCCATCAAAGCTGCGCAGATCAGTTTCATTGTTTATGGCTTATGTTCACACAGTTGTAAATGAAATGTCTTTAACATATTTACAGACTGAACGCAGATATAATTATACGACACCTAAATCTTTTTTGGAGCAGATAAGCCTTTACTCAAAGCTCTTACATCAAAAGACTGCTGATCTCGAAGCACGTATATACCGACTGACAAATGGTCTTGAAAAATTATCTAGTACTGCTGAACAAGTTGATGGCCTCAAAGAGGTCTTAGCCAGTCAACAAATAACATTGAAAGAGAAGAATGAGGCTGCAGATAAGTTGATACAAGTGATTGGAATTGAGACTGAAAAGGTCTCTAAGGAAAAAGTGTATGCAGCAGAAGAGGAGAGGAAAGTCAGGATAATTGAGGAAGATGTCAGTCAGAAACAGAAACTCTGTGAGGAAGATTTGCTGAAGGCTGAACCTGCACTTGTTGCTGCTCAGGAAGCACTGAACACATTAAATAAAAGCAATTTAACAGAACTCAAATCATTTGGGACACCACCACCTGCAGTAGTTAATGTAACTGCTGCTGTCATGGTACTTTTTGCTCCAAGAGGGAAAATACCCAAAGATCGAAGCTGGAAAGCATGCAAAGTTATGATGGCTAAGGTAGATTCTTTTCTTGACAGCTTAATCCATTATGATAAAGAAAATATCCATCCTGAGGTTATCAAAGCTCTACAACCTTATCTTCAAGACCCAGAATTTGTTCCTGAAAATATTCAAGGCAAGTCACTAGCAGCTGCAGGTTTATGTGCTTGGGTTATAAACATAATGAAGTTCTATGAAATTTATGTAGTTGTAGAACCCAAGAGACGTGCTCTTAATCAGGCTAATGCTGAACTGGCATCTGCAAGAGAGCGTTTGTGCTCCCTAAAAGATCAGCTTAATTCCCTTGAGGCAAAATTAGCAACTCTGACTCGAGAATTTGAGGAAGCTGTAGATGCTAAAGTCAAGTGTCAACAGGAAGCAGACTCAACTGCTCTTACAATTGATTTAGCTAACAGGCTTGTAAATGGCCTAGGCTCAGAGAATGTGCGGTGGAGAGAAAGTGTGGCAAATTTTAAACAAGCTGGCAACATGTTGCCTGGAGATGTTTTGCTTGTCACAGCATTTATTTCATATGTTGGATGCTTTACGAGGAAATACAGACTTGACCTGCAAGAGAAATATTGGCTTCCTTACCTGAAGAAGTTGGATCCACAAATTCCACTTACTCAAGACATAGACCCTCTTACTTTGCTGACTGATGATGCTCAGATTGCAAAATGGAATAATGAGGGTCTTCCAAGTGATCGAATGTCTGCAGAGAATGCAACAATTCTAACAAATTCAAGTCGTTGGCCTCTTATGATTGATCCACAACTTCAAGGAATTAAATGGATTAAAAATAAATATGGCGAAGGTCTGAAAGTTGTAAGAATAGGGCAGAAAATGTATCTTGAAGTAATAGAATTGGCCTTATCAAATGGAGACACTGTTCTGATTGAAAACATCGGTGAATCTATCGATGCAGTTCTGGACCCACTGTTAGGAAGAAATTTAATCAAGAAAGGCAGAGCTATTAAAATTGGAGATAAAGAAGTTGACTACAACCTTAATTTTCGTTTAATTTTACATACAAAGCTTGCTAATCCTCATTATAAACCAGAAATGCAAGCTCAGACTACTCTTATTAATTTCACTGTCACAATAGATGGTTTAGAGGAACAGCTATTAGCAGAAGTGGTAAAAGCTGAACGTCCTGATTTGGAAAGTCTTAAAGCTGATCTTACTAAGCAACAGAATGATTTTAAAATAAGCCTCAAGATCCTTGAAGATGATTTGTTGCACAGGCTGGCATCTGCTGGAGAAGATATTCTTAAAGATACTGCACTAGTAATTAATCTTGAAACTACAAAGAAGACTGCTGCTGAGATACAAGTAAAAGTAGCTGAAGCAAAGAGGACATCCATCCAAATCGATGAAGCACGTGAACAGTATCGTGCAGCTGCTACTAGAGCCTCTTTACTATATTTCATTTTAAATGATTTACATAAAATAAATCCCATATACCAATTTTCACTGAAAGCATTCAGTGTGGTTTTTCATAATGCTATCACATGTGCACAAAAAGACAACAATTTACAGAAAAGAGTTTCAAATCTCATTGATAGTATTACTTTTTGTGTATACATGTATACTAGCCGTGGTCTTTTTGAATGTGATAAGTTAATTTTTATGGCACAGATGGCTGTTCAAATTCTTTTGCTGAACAATGAGATTGATCCCGCAGAACTAGATTTCCTTTTAAGGTATCCAGCAAATCCAAATGTTACAAGTCCTGTTGACTTTCTGACCAATTTAAGCTGGGGTGGAGTAAAAACGCTTTCAGTGATGGATGAATTTAGGAATTTGGATAGGGATATAGAATCTTCTGCAAAACGATGGAAAAAGTTTGTTGAGTCAGAAACACCTGAAAGGGAAAAGTTTCCACAGGAGTGGAAGAACAAAACAGCACTTCAAAGGTTATGCATGTTAAGAGCCCTGAGACCAGATAGGATGACTTATGCAGTAAGAACATTTGTAGAAGAAAAGTTAGGTAGTCGTTACACTGAATCATGGACAATAGAATTCTCAAAGTCATATGAGGAAATGAGTGCAGGCACTCCTGTCTTCTTCATTTTATCACCTGGTGTAGATCCATTAAAAGATGTAGAAAAAGTTGGCAGGAAACTTGGTTTCACTTTTGACAAACACAATTTTCACAATGTTTCCTTGGGCCAAGGTCAAGAGATTGTAGCAGAAGAAGCAATGGATTTTGCTGCTAAAAATGGTCACTGGGTGATCTTGCAAAATATTCATCTGGTTAAAAACTGGTTGCCATCCTTGGAAAAGAAAATGGAATACTGCGTGAAGTAGCAGATCCTAACTTTAGGTTATTCATGAGTGCAGAGCCCTCTCCTGATCCAGCATTCCACATTATTCCCCAAGGGATTCTTGAGTCATCAATTAAGATAACAAATGAACCACCAACCGGAATGCTTGCAAACCTTCATAAAGCTCTAGATAATTTCTCTCAGGAAACCTTAGAAATGAGCACTAAAGAAGCAGAATTCAAAGCTATTTTGTTCTCTCTATGCTACTTTCATGCTGTAATTGCTGAGCGCAGGAAATTTGGACCACAGGGCTGGAACCGAATCTACCCATTCAATGTTGGTAAGGATTCAGAGAAAAAAGTAAACTTTCTATTGAAATATGTGCAGATATAAGTGACTATGCAGATAATTTACAGTTAATTAAATTATTTTGTGATAAAAGTATGTAATCTGTTTTAGGTGACTTGACAATCAGTGTAAATGTTCTTTATAACTACTTGGAAAGTAGTTCAAAAGTACCATGGGAGGATTTAAGATATCTGTTTGGAGAAATAATGTATGGAGGACACATAACAGATGACTGGGATCGCCATTTGTGCCGTACATACCTATCTGAATACATGAGACCTGAATTACTAGACGGAGACCTCCCTCTTGCGCCTGGATTCTTGGCACCACCAAATATGGATCTCCAAGGTTATCACAACTACATTGATGCTTATCTGCCACCTGAAACACCATATCTGTATGGACTACACCCCAATGCTGAAATTGGTTTCCTTACAACAACATCAGAAAATTTGTTTCGTACAATCCTTGAAATGCAACCTCGTGAAGCAGGAACATCAGGGAGTAATACAATGACAAGAGAAGAAAAGGTAAAGCACATAGAATGTACATCTCGTTATTCAAAAAGTTTATAATAATTATGGTATCAAAACCATCATTCATGTGGCTATATTGACTCCAAATGCTGTGCAAGCTCAATCACATGTTTCTATTTTCACGAATTAGGGCATAGCCTAAATATATACATTTTGTTTTATTTCCCATGCTTCTGAGGTCTGATGCAAGAAAATTGTGCCTTATGTATGATGCATTGAAAGAAAGTAAAAAAAAAAATTAATTTAAAAATCTTTATGAAATTATCTAATGAAATTTTAATATTGTGTGTAATGGTGACTGCAAAATAGTTAGGGAGAAATGACTGTTAGAAATAAAGCTGTTGAAATGAGATGTAATGATTTTTTATGTAATGTGTTATTGTAAACATTTTTCTCTGATTGTTAGCTGTCCATAGTGCTTTCATACCAATCATATTTTTAATGCAATAATCTTTCTTATTAACACAAGGTTTACAACAGTTGTTATGTTATCATTTATAAATTAAGAAAAGGAAATAAACCTATCATTTATGAAAACTAAAGAGATGAGTAAGGAAATGATTCAATTGTCAAAGAGCTGCAGTGCCAGAACTAAAGGGGATGAGGGGGGCACTTGCCCTGAGTGGCAACTTCAGGGGGGTCACTAAATCATGTTTGAAGGGCAGCAATCTCACAGTTTTTGCCCTGGCTCATAAGATTCATAGAACCACCACTGAAGAGTTGGCATGTCAACAACAACCGTCAGAGGGTATGAATAACAAATACACCTGTCATGCACTAATTAAAACAAGCTGGGATCTGGTCTTCCTTACCGAGCATGGTGAGTGAGTGATAACTCTCTGCCCTTGCATTTGGGATGACTTGGGCTCGAATGGCCATCCAGATTTAGGTTTTCCTTATTTTCCCTAAATCACTCCAGCTATAGCAGGCCATCCAACTTCAAAAATTACCTGGGCATAAATACCCAACTCCACTAAACCACACCATGACTCATTCTGTGGTAGATCTAATTGCAAATCATGCACCCAGCTATAATGACTTTGTGACGCTTGTCATTGCTTTAGTGGACTGATTATAATTATAAATAACTCAGTTCTTTTGATCCAAACATATATGCTTTATTATATATTATTTGAATCTACTTGGGATTACAATGAAATTGGTTACTCTCAAAAGATGCAGGTTCGTTTTTTGGCAATGATTATTTCAAGCATTCAATCCACTCATCTTCACTGATAACTAAAATCTCTCGAGTCTTTATCTCCATAGCAACTTATATTTTATTGCTTTTTCTCTCTAAGAGTATATATATTATTAATTTCTATTTCTCAGAAATCAAAATATAATTTTCTTATGAAACTATTTCTGTTCTGCCACAACTTATTCAAATCTTGGGGAATATTTCTGTTCACCTGCACCAAAGACCATATCCCAGCTTAACTACCTTCAGTGTTCAATTTAATAATTGCCTCAATTCAAATCAGCTGTCTGTCAGGATGAAATATTATAGACTTTATACCCAAAAATAGACCATCCAGTCACTGCCATTTATGTAAGAATGGAGACTTTCCCAGCATATAACTGCAGTGAAGTCTTCACAAGTGTACCACCAGATTGTCTTGTGAAAACACGATATTTCAATCACTCCATCAACTTGCCAGGTGCAAAAACATTTGTACTGGTCAACTGACCGACAGATACTGAGGCAGCCCAGGTACTGCACTTCCTTATATGTCCAACGGCTCTGTTCACGACCCGTGCCCAGCAGCTGGCTGCCAGTAGGCATAACTGTAGATCTTCGTTTCACGCCACAAACCCTAATATGAAGTCATCTATGGCGGCAGCTGGACAGAGTTACCATGCACTCTGCAGAGCTTTGCCAAGGTTGGTTTCCATGCATCACTGAAACAAAGCCGACTGTCTCTATTGAAGGTATCGGCCAAACGAATTTCAATTGCTTCCTTGATTATTGAATCAATATGATGTTCTAGCCAATATGCTAAGATTGTTAAAGTCTACTCTGTGGCCATAGTAGTAAATGTGCTCAGCGATCACTGATTTGTTGTATTGTCCCAGGTCGAGATGGCGTTTGTGTTCATCACACTGGTTTTGTACTGTGCGATGTAAGTCTTCCCATACTAACACAGAATGCTGTAAATTCCAGGAACTCGAAGGCCAAGGTCATCCTTAACCAAATGGAGATAGACCCATATTTTTGGCTGGTGAGGCTTAGTTAGGCATGAAACCAGCCTTGGTGAAACTCTGCAGAGAGAGTGGTGCCTCTGTCCAGCTGCTGCCATAGCTGGCTTCATATTAAAGTTTCTTGGCCCGAAACGAAAATCTACAGCCACACCTACTGGTAGCCAGCTGCCGGGCGTGGGGAACGAACAGAGCCATTAGGCATATAAGGAAGTGTGGTACCTGAGCTGTCTCACTACCTGTCAGTCAGCCAACCAGTAGAGATGTTTTTGCACCTGAGGAAGACGACAGAGCTTGTCGTCGAAATATCATGATTTTTCAACACAATCCGGCAGTACACATGTAAAGACTTCATTACTGCCATTTATTCTACTGTCCTCAATAACTGTTTGCTAGTCAATTTCTTAGCATCTGGGCTGAAATAATCCACTCATAACTTTACAGATGGGAAATGGCATATCTGCATATTTTGGACACCAACTCTCTCTTAACCACAATCTCCCATAATACCTTTCTGTCTCTTACCAAATGAATCAATAGTGTGAAGTGTGTTTTTTTTGTGTTTTCTTGTGTTCATCTGACCCTCCTGCCTTCATCTGTGGTAAGTTTCAGGTTATCTTTCCCTATCCTATCTGATTTTCCGATGAATTGTTTTATAATTACTAACATATTTATATATTTTGCAATGTTAAAACCTGTTATCTATTTAGTAACTGTGTAATTGTGTTGATTGTTTACTATCTGAAATTAGATTGTTTGCAGATGACATAATGCTGTATAAAAGAATCAAAACGATAGAGGATTGTAAACAGTTGCAGGGTGATCTGGACAGGATATCTAATTGGGTTGGTAAACATGGAATGAAGATAAATGCAAAGAAGAGTCAGCTTATTAGATACACAAATAAAAAACAAAAGGTTAATTATGAATATAAGGTGGGGAAAGAATTGCTTGCTGAAGACTTGAAATGTAAATATCTTGGAATTACTTTTGATAACAAACTTAACTGGGCAGGACACATAGGACTGGTGGTAGGAAAAGGTTTCAAAGTTCTGCACTTGTTGGAGAGAGTGATGAGTGGATGTATGAGAGAAGTCAAGGAATTGGGTTACAAAACTTTGGTCAGACCATTGCTCGAATATGGTAGTGTAGTATGGCACCCTCATTTTACGTATCAAATACAGGGGTTGGAGAGGGTGCAAAGAAGGGCTGCTAGATTTGTTTCTGGAAATTATCGCAGAATGCAATCAGTGACGGATATGTTAAAGGAGCTGGAATGGGATTCATTGCAAGACAGGAGGAGGATGAGGAGGGTCATGGGAGTGTACAGGGCATATACTGGTGATGAGGTATGGAAAGATATTGCAATAGGTATGAAAAGTAGTGCATGGAAGGGAAAAGACGACCATGACCACAAGCTGGCACTCGATTTCAGGCACTAGGGTGTGGGAAGATTCTCTTTTTTAGGTAAGGGTGTCAGGGATTGGAATGAGTTACCAAGAGAAATTATGAATAATTTACCGAAAACTTTGAAAGAATTTAAAGATAAAATTTGTAGAGGGCAAATGATGGTAGGTGCAGGATAGGGGGAAGATGGGTGTGTAGGGAAATTGCCACTGGAGCCTGTGCTCCATTGCAATTAAATTAAATTAAATTAAATATAAACAAAGATTTGCGAATTGTAAGTTATTTTACAAAACTTACATTTGTAAATCCAATAAACACATTAACTGAATTATTTTAATTTATCCTTCAATTCAATATTTGTTTCCAACCTACAGGTGAAACAAGTACTTGATGACATATTAGATAAACTGCCAGAGGCATTTAATATATCAGAAATTATGGGAAAAGTGGAAGAGAGAACACCATATATTATTGTTGCTTTTCAAGAATGTGAAAGAATGAACATACTCACATCAGAAATGAGGCAGTCCTTAAGGGAATTAGATCTAGGGCTTAAGGTAATTGCCCAAAGTATATGATGATAATAATCCTTTGAAATTTGGTTATATTTAGCTCTAATTCAGTAATTGTTTGCACATACTTCTTACAAAGAAGTTACACAGTCCAGCAAAAAGTATTTAACTTTCTGATCATTAGGGTGAACTGACAATAACAATGGATATGGAGGATTTAGAAGCAGCACTTTTCATGGATCAGGTCCCAGCAAGATGGACAAAACTTGCTTACCCTTCTTTAATGACTCTTGGTCCATGGTTTGCTGACTTTATGCTTAGACTCAGAGAGTTAGAAAATTGGTCTTCCGACTTTCAGGTAACACCCATTCCTATGTATTTTAACACAATATCTTTTAACATCAGGAGAGTATAATCATAAGACAGCAGAACATCTTCAACTTAATGGATGGTAATGACTTCAATTGTTATTTTACTGGCTGTCACCACTGCTACAACAGAAATAACCTTAATTTTACAATAATTATTTTTGTTATAAATCTATTTATTACCTTATAAAACAGAAATTTCATATTTTCTCTTAAACATATGTCAATACGATTACAGATTTGTTTAAATCAGTTCAGATACCAATCACCATATTTGTATAATAATGTTTGCATTATGTAGCTTCCTGACATGATCAGTTTTGAATTCATTTTCATATCTATCATGTTTGCTTCAGTTTTTCATTTGGTCTAATACTTGCTTTAATAATAGTTAATAATCTTTCATTCAGTGCACAAGAAATAAGGTATAATAATTAATTAGTTTAATTTAATTGCAGTGGAGCATTCTACCAGTAAAAATTTCCCTATACTTCTAATTTCCCATTGTACTACTATTACTTTTTTTGAAGCTTACAATCTTTTGAGTGCAATTTCCCAAAAGTCATATTCTTTTCAGCTTCCATCAGCAGTGTGGTTGGCAGGCTTTTTCAATCCACAGTCTTTCCTTACTTCAATAATGCAGTCTACAGCACGTAAAAATGAATGGCCTTTGGATAGAATGTGTCTACATTGTGAAGTCACAAAGAAACAGAAAGAAGAATTTACGTGAGTACTATCGTATTGGCATTTAAATACATACCTTATCTGTTGCCTTAGGAATTGCCATCAGATCTTATTGACTTTTAATGATTTCAGTTCACCACCTCGAGAAGGGGCTTATATACATGGCCTTTTTATGGAAGGTGCTCGGTGGGATACACAAGTTGGTGGCATTGTAGAAGCTCGTCTGAAAGAACTTTTCCCTATGATGCCTGTAATTTATGTGAAGGCTATAACACAAGATAAACAAGATCTTAGAAATATTTATGAATGTCCTGTATACAAGACCAGAATTCGAAATCAAACGTATGTCTGGACTTTCAATTTAAGAACTCGTGAGAAGCCTGCAAAATGGACCTTAGCTGGAGTTGCAATCCTTCTGCAAATTTAGACATAGATTTGGAAATTATAATTAATCATACAAGTTGAGTGATTTTGGTTGCTGCCACAATTACTTTGTTGTTCTGTACAAGATTATTTCATTACTCCCCAAGTTTAAACCTTACAAAAGAATGAAATAACAATTTTCATTTTTATTTTTTATTGTAACTATTAATGGATATGACCTGACACAACTTGTTTCAGTGATCAACATTAGAGGAAGATTTCTGAACACATTATTTTAATATTAAAATACAAGGTGTGTTAAAAAAATAATGGGAATTTTTATTATTATTAAGAATTTTATTTATTCGTATACATTGATGTTATCCCATTTAAAATACTCCCAATTAGATATCATACACTTATGCCACTGCTTCTTCCAATCCCCGAAACACTTCTGATACTTGATCTTTGGAATAGCTTTGAGCTCTTTCAGTGACGCACTTCTAATCCATGCTTATAAAACGATGGCCCGTCAAGGTTTTCTTTATTTTTGAGAACAGGAAAAGCTCACATGGGGCCATATCTGGTGAATATGGAGGCTGGGGAATCATTACAGTGTTGTTTTTTGCCAAAAATTCATGAACAAGCAACAATGTGTGAGCAGGTGCATTAACGAGATGCAGGAAGCCATGAATTGTTTTGCCACAAATCTGGGTGTTTTCTTCAGACTGCTTCATGCAAACTGTGTTGATCCTGAAGGTAGTATTAGTATTCCTTCTAGATCGTTTGACCTTGTAGAAAGAACTCATGGTGCACTATGCCACTCAAATCAAAAAACACAGTGAGCATAACCTTCACATTTGCCCAAACTTGTCGAACTTTTTCGGTCTGGTGATCCAGAATGCCTTCACTGGGTTGACTGAGCCTTAGTTTTGACATAATAACCATAAAACCCATATTTCATCACCTCTCATGACACATTTCAATAGTTTTTGTTGTCTTCATTTGGTGATTTCTGAGCAAGACGTTTCATACCCAAAACATGAAAAAATTTCTTAGCATGAGCCAATTGATATGACAGCATCATCAGAAACTTCTCTAATTATGATTCAGCAATCATTCATAATCACTACTTTCACTTTTTACACATTTTCATCAATTATTGACGTGCTAGAATGACTGAAAAAATTGCACTTACTTGTCTCTTTCTTGGGGGTTTGCACTGCCTTTTTTGTTGATATTGCCCACGTTTCAGCACCAACCTGGAGCTTTCATCAGTGCTTTTCTCTATCTAGCTGCCTGGTTCTTTTTGATAAAGTTGATCACTTGACAATAATAATAATAATAATAATAATAATAATAATAAAAAGACAGAGAGAGAGAGACAAGTAAGAACAATTTTTTCTATAATGAAGCCTGCGAAAAGTGTGAAATCTGAAATTAGAAGTCAAAAATTCTAAGTGGTGTAAAAAGTCATGATTGTATGTTACCAATTAAAACAAAAATAGTTTTCAGTGTGAGGTGAAAGCTAATATTTTCATTACAAAATAAATGAAAAATAGAATAACTTTGCTGACTTTGTTCTCTAAAGCTTCAACTTATATCCAGATGATTCTCATATAAATAAACCATAATTTGGCTGACACATTATGTTTCTGAATACTTTCACACATTCACACATACATTGTACATTAATTTTTTGTGTGTAAAGTTGTTAAACTTGAAAAGGGACCTACCTACAAAATAAATGAATTGCTGCGGGCAGAAAGGACATGAAACAACTTTTCCAAACTTTAAAGGAGAGACAAAAAAAACTGCCTATATTTCTTCCAAAAACATGAATAAACCAATTACTGACATATATTGAAAGAGATGCATAGAATGGACAATTTGAGACCTTAAACGTAATTTTTAGTAAAAAATTAATGGATTTATGCAAATTTTATTGGCCCTTATGGCACCCAGTGGTTGTAAAATAGGAACTAATCACTGGAACGTCCAGTACAAAATAATAATAATATTTTTTTATTGAGTATGATAAACATTTCAAATATAATAATATCAAATTATGTGAAATTATAAAGAATTATGCCTTAGATGCACAAATGGTAAGCTCTAGAAAAAACAACTGAAAATAACAGAACCTGCAAATAATAATAATAATAATAATTATAATTATTATTATTATAAATAAATAAGCTAGGATTTTAGAAGGTAGAATTTGTAAATTATTTAAAAATTAAAATTACTTATTTCAAAAGGGGGAGGGGAATCCTGTTTAATCACCTTCCTCATCCGAGCTAATATTGTGGTCCTGAGTTGTTGTTGGCCTCTTCAGCAAGCTGTTGTAGAATGCCAGGTGTTTTTCTTCCTTGTAGGGAAGACTGGGAGAGTTGGCCTTATGTTGGGCATCTTTCTGTATTTTATGGGTATTTTGCCAGTGTAGACTTTGACTGCAGGCAACTGCTTATTATTATTATTATTATTCAATCCTCCTATGTAGTTGCTATCTTCAATTGAGTTTTTAGTGTTCAGAGAGTAGTGCAAAGCCATATATGAAGATGGTTGAACAAAAGTTTTCTGCTCTGTATGCATTTTCTTTCCATATAATTCAGTTGATAAAGATGATTTCTTAAAATAAGGAGGCCACCATCTGCTGACATCTAAAACTTAGTCTGTTTCGAAGGACTTCACTTAGAATGCACTGCTCCATGAAAGGATAGTATCCTTATATTGATCAGGAATATAATATATGGGAACACCAGCATCTCGTATCATAAATCTTATATGTTTATCTTTGCAACCCACTTATTTTTCTAGATAGTTGAAGAACTCACTATCTGATTCAGAGGACATGTTGTTACTGAGATTTCAAAACCATTAATAAATAAATGTCTGATTGTTAATAGTGAATAAAAATTAACAATAAACTTTGAATGGGAAGATCTGAAAGTTTAAAATTGGTTGCACGTGACAGTCAGTGAGAGTAGAAAGGGCACTAGTTGACAACTCATACCCTTTTTGCTCTCGTTTGATTTTTCTATGCTCAATTCAAATGCCCTCTAGGCTGAATACTCACACCCTTACTGCACACACAGACGCATCTACAACCAAAAAATGAATAAGAGAAAAATTGGTGACTCATGGCCATTCTAATCTCAGTGATTCAAATAAGTGTTTGAACAATGACTTAATATCTTCTATAATATTATTACTTAGAAGTTTCATACATCCAAATTGTGGAAGACACTATTCTTGTTATGTAGTCTTCTTATTTACTTATGCATGCTATTATTCCATTTCTCTCCCTGTCATAAATGTTGCTACTATTATGAGTGGTTAATAGAATATAATCAAAAATAGCAGAGTTATTAGATAAAACCTCATAAACGCTATTTTTGTGACTTAAAAAACATGAAGGAAAATTGGAACACATGAAATACTATGACATTAAGATTGTTATCACTGAAGTAATTATGTTCACAATAAATTAACATTAGATTCCAGTAATAATAGTAATAAGGTACAATTTCTTTTGTTCATCTATCGAGAAAACTGCTATTGTTATTCATATCACAGGGGCATAACACATTAGAGCTTTTTCTTGCCCTTCCATATTCATAAAGTTTTAGAACAATAGAGACTGGATTAATTGTAGAGTCCGAATCAATTGGGACCGGACCCCATTCGGATAATCAAAAATTCGGATGGTCGGATTTTTTTTTCCGAAAAAGGGTCTATTTCAATTAATTGATATGTGTATGTTGAAATTTCCTTCTTTTCCAAGAGATTTTTGGTTCTTTTCCACTTCAGGGATAAAAATATCGGCATACCACTCAGTAAACATAGCTGCAGTCATCCGAACTTTGGGTTGGTTTTTATAAAAGAGGGGAAGCCTTTTCGCAATACATTTCCATCTTAATTAAAAAAATCAATTCGGATAATCGACGATTCTGATAATTGGAGTTCGGATAATCGGAGTTCTACTGTATTGAAGTTCATTAACAAAAACTTGAGAACTAACAGCTAAAAATACTAATATGTAAAAGTAAAAATGGTAGCAGCCAAGCACACAAATGTAAATGAGATGTAAGATTCTTATTCTGAAGCAACTGTGCAGAGTTTTGTAACTCTCAAAACTGTGACTGCAAAATTTGTTATTGACAATGACAACTTTTCTCCATTATTTTCTCTTAGTGATGAATGCATTTTTAGTACTGTAATAGTTTTAAATGTTAAATTATAATTTTAAAATACTAATTTTCACATGTCCTACATTGTAGGTAGCAATCTGAACACACAGCACTTTGTATTTTCACATTCACAAATGTATTGTTATTAATTTTAACACATTACCTTGTAGATTGTCTTTAGATTTAAAAAAAAGTTTTTTTTACAAGAACAGTATTTCAAACAAGCAACAATACCATTTAAGACTATAACTCATTTTAGCATCTCTTTTAATTCATGCATGTATGAGATTTTATTTTAAATATGTTTGTATGAAAAATAAATTTATTAAAATACTTAAGACTTTGTGTCAAATATATACAATTTATAGATCATTGCATAACAATTCATAAAAAACTATTATTCACTGTGCTTAGTTATAAATAAGATTTTAACTATCAGTGTTCTAAGTTTTTAGTTTCTCTGTATCAGTTTACATTAATAATTAAACTTGCAGTATGTAATAACTCATATCAAATTTCAAATTAATAGCAATAATAAGAGTATAAAACCTTATGTATAGAAATTAAATAAACTACTATATTATGAATCTGTAGAAATCTTTTTGGCGGCTCAGTTACATGGCTCATGTGAATCAACAAAAAATAAGTATTTTGTGTTTTAATAAAAATACTCTTACTTAATTAAATTGGTTCTTACTTCACAGAAATACTCCTGATTGTGCTCACATTTACTAGCACTATTAGAATTTTTGAAGTTAATCTTCAAGCCTTTAAGCCTTTGAAGCATAGCAAAAAATATTTGTTTAATTTTTATAGACTTATGACAGTCCCTTTTTTAGATTGAGGTAAAGTGTTGTAAAGAGAATCTTAACAGAAGACAATTTTCAGACTCTACAATTAAAAATTAACTTAAATGAATTCAAGGCTATCAATAACAATGATGTTTTATGCTTTATTGTACAGCATAGAGCTACAGGAATAGATATGATTGTAATTTAGATTCTGATTATTGTTACGCTAATGATATTAATTTTGTTTGGGTCACCATTTTGAAGCCTATGTTACACAGTTAAATTTCAGTAAAGAAATTTTTATAGCATAAAGTATACAGAGCATCCTTTGTAAACTTCAGTCACTTTCTAAAGCAACTTCAACTTAAAAAAAAAATTAATAATAATAATAATTAAGCAGAAAATAGCAAAAATAGTGTTGTGTGGTGATTTTAATGCAAATTTTCCAAACAACTAACCCCACAAAGTTATGTAGGAATCATTAGCTAATTAACAAAATATAACTCACATATTTGCTTTTCCCATTACTTTATTGAATAATGGTTACCCAGCATATTTCCTAAATATCTCAGAAAATCTGTTATACAATCATGTAATTATGATCATGTAACCAGCATAACAATAGGAACTGGCTTAATTAGTAATGGCAATGGAGGGGAGAAAAGTGCACAATCAATAATTACAGGAAACAGTTATCTCTGTAATGACCATTTGAGGAAATAAAATAAAAATTTGGATCAGAATTTTATATATCCTTATCACATAAATAAATAAAAATATATGTCATAATAATAAGTGAGTTCTTATCTACAGAAGTTCTTACATGCAGAATTCAAATGAGGGTGGTTTAATAGGTAATCTATGTAACATAAAGTTTACTAGATATCAGTCCAAGAATATGTATAAAATAAAGGCACACTGTTACATTTTATTTATTTATTTTTTTTTATTTTTTTTTTTTTTTTTTTTTTTTTTTTTTTTTTTTTTTTTTTTTTTTTTTTTTTTTTACAAATTTGCTTAGTTTCACAACATATTCTCACATCATGGCACAAGTTTGCAAATACTGTCTGCATCTTTTGTGTGTAGAGCCTTCGACTCGTCACATGTAATGATACCTTCCAGAAAGACTTATCCATCAGCAATGTATCATTCCAGGTTGTCCAAGCATGTCATAATTCAATTCTTTGACAACCACTGAACTCTGTCAGTCAGTCATGTACCACATCATACACTCTACTATGAAAAATACACATTTTCACCATTGTGTGAATGTGGATTCGTTAGCCAGAACAAGTTGTCTCTTCAATAGTCATGTAGTGTTGCTACAATTGATACAGTCTACCACATACATACTCATCATCTCCCTGTGAATATCAGTCAGATTTTGGCTAAAAACATGGTCTACATTGGGACTTACAAAAACCTACCCACTCTCCCCCATCACCCTTCTTTATTAAAATTTACATTTAAAACCATATTTTGCAAATATTTCGAAAATAGTAGGAAATCAGCCAAAGTGTTCTAAGAAAATACTTTGGAATCTTCTAAGCCATTCTAGCTTACATCACATGTTTTAGCAATTAAAAATAATATAATTGATGTGCAATATATTTACTGTGTAAACCAAATTTTGACGGTACTTTCACTGGCAGGAAGTACATAAGTTACTTCTTATCCTGAAAATATTTAAGGTTCCATGCAAAATCATAAAAACCTTTAAATTGCATGACAACCAAGACTCTATCCCTATAATCACTTGTGGTTGATATATCTATATTAAGTTTGCAAATTCTTTGTTCATTATACTTCTACAGTTCACCAATAACACTCATTTTTGCCATTAATCTTTATCATTCCAGTTGTGCCCTCATCCATTAATACTTCAATAGCTTCATCCTTCTTTAATATTTGAATTTTTTTTCTCCATTGTGCATTTGCAATCGGTATGCCTTTGATCTTTTATTTTTATCCCCTCACCAGCAACCCCTAATCTTAGAAAGGGCCAATTCTGACCCCATCATAACTCGAAGTCGGCTCCTTTACAGCTGTATCTAACTCAGAGCTGCCAGTCATTTGGATTTGAATATTCATAGATGACCACTAAAATTTCCGTAGATTGGGTCTTTAAAATTCAATTTCCAAAATAATATTCTACACTGAAAATAAGAAATGTCTCTGAACATGTTTTATATATTGTCACTTTCATCACTGCTGCTGCTGTACATTTTCTTTTTCATTATTTTTAGGGACCATACATTTTCTTTGTTGACATTAAATTTAGCATATCTTCTGTAACAGGAAATGTTAAAAACTGTGACCGTTTATGGATATTGGTTAGGTCTTCTTGGAAGGCGCTGCTTTGTAAGCCATGCCAATGAGCGTATCGCCATTCATAAAAAGTGTGCTGATGGTTCTGTATTAGTCTTTTGAGATCTATAATCAAACAAAATATGAGCTTTATTTCAATCGTTGGTGCACACAAGCAGTTGCAAGGTAAAGATTAACAATTATCGACAATTCTGTAATGCATTAACACTATATACTCAAAGCATAACAAAACACCAATATAAGGAAAAAATCAAGAAATAGTAAAAAGTAGCAAAAATCTGTAGATATTTTAACAAAATCCAAAAATCCTAACTTTTTATAAAAATCCGTAAATTTATGGATAGATCCGTAGAATTGACAGCACTCAGAAAGTACTCAGAAAGTACTGGCTTCCCCCTTCTATTTACATGTAGGTAACCCCTAGTGAAACCCCACCTACCAATGTTGTTTACAGGCACAATCCCAAAAACAGAACTAATACTTCTTCCAAGTAGCATTTCTGTTTCCACATTTACCTGCCTCATAGTGTGGTTCATCTGTAGCCGATCATGGCGACTTGAAATCTGCATGAATTCCACCTGGTGTGCTGTGCCTTCTTCCCCACCTTCCTGGGCTCACTCTGTATACTTACTATAACTTGTGTTCCTATCAATACTATTGTCCACACCTCCCACTATCACTACTCTATCATCCTTAGTGTAATCCCTACAAAGTGATCCTATATCCTCTATTACCTGCCCTAATGTTGCACTGAAGGGCACTAATACATATGTATTATTTCTACCAATTTCAATGTTCCCTACTTCTCGTATAGTTCTCTGCGTAAGTAAGTTACCAACCTCACACATAATACACATTACTCTAGACTGTGAAGATTTCATCCTTGTGAACTGAATTGCCTCATGAGATTATTGCATATGACGTTTTGCTTCGTTTTCTAGCAAAGTGATGGGAATGGTTTGACAAAGTGTTTGACCTCGTGGCCTATACCTAATTGATCTTGCAGAAGAGAGCCTACACGTCTCCCATGGCACTACCTAGCAGCAGAACCTTTTTCTCCCAATATGTTCCTTCCACACCTCTATTCCTACTGGCCTGCTGCACGTTGCCTACACCTACATCTACGAGAGCCTCTTCCCTATCTGACACTAGGAACAGGTCAAACCTATTTCTCCCCACAATTTCTGGAGTGTATGGTTTCTTCTTTCTGTTAACCACACTTCCCCTATGACCTGTTATCAGTTCCCAACCATCCTTCTCATCCCCCTCACTAAACGCACCATCTCCACTTTCTGCCTCCATAGGCAGAGCCACCACAGGCTGAGCATCGAGGATCCTAACCCTTTCATGCAATTCCCTGATCTTTTTTCCCATCTCACTGATTGTTTTGCCCTTCTTCCTGATCGTTTTGTCCCATTCTGAAATTTTCCTATCTCGCTCTGAAAGTTTCCTATCCGTAAAATAGAGTGTACAATACCATTGAAGAGCCTCATTTCGCTCCTTTTTTCCACTGCCACACTTACCCAGTGAAACCACTTTTTACACCCACTGCAATCCAAACCATGCACCACTTATCTGTGACAGGGGGCACACATTACAGGCATGATTTTCCCAAAGAAAGTGCGGGGGGAGTATATGTCTCATCTCTAAGAATGATTAAGGTTTTATCAAAATAGTTATTTGCTGTGAGAGAAGGGTTTAGTTCCTCTATCACTCTTTATTTTCATTTCCTAAAAGTATTTTCATTGTCACTATTATCCTGTAAACTGAACTCAAGTTTACAGTGTGCAAGGAATAAATGAAAAGTTAAATACTTTAAGTATGCAATATAAAAAAATAAAGTAAATCCATCACTCACCAAAGTTGAAGAGGAGAGGGCTGCATTAATATATATTTTTTTTTAATCACTATGTTTTGAGCAATGAATTACTTTGAAACCTGCTTTCTTATGAAACAGTATCATACTTGTTATCAAGAACAAAAACCATGGATAGCTATGGGCATTTCTAAAAGAAAGTCCTGTATTACTTTGGTCTAGTAGCTCAGTGTTAAATGTGCTTGCTTTCAAAAAGTTTGCTGCTCTGGTCCTGGGTTTAAAACCCAGTGGGTGCAGGAATATTTAAGAGTTGTTATTGATCATATGAACTATGCCAGGTCATTCCATTGTTTGGATTCCACATTAAACTGTAGGTCCCAGAGGATAAGAACTGTCCATCCTACCTCTGGCACATTGGCTTAGTGTGCCTTCTTTAGGAGGATCTAACCAACCTTTGGGTTGTGTACCAAGTTACATTTTTATATTGACTTATGGAGCAGGTGCAGTATTAATATCAAAGCACATTACAAGCAATATTGCAAAATACTTTTTCTTACTCTTCACAATCTTTTCCCAACATTTTGGAGTTGTCTACCTTCGATGAGTTTTACTCATCTAATTCTTGTCTGTCCAGGTAGCGCCGCATCATGTTCATTGTAGCCGACATTTCAACCCTCATTCTGGGGTCTTCTTCCAGGGCAGTACTGCGTCCTCGATCAGTGAGTGGTCTTGTTTTATAGGTAAGGCCAGCGTCCGTCTGGATAGTTCGATTTGCCTGGCCAATCAAAAGGTCTGAACTGTCACGTGTTTAGTTGGCCTGTTGGGGCGCGGCGTTGTCTGGTAGGAGGTGACATGTGACATGCTCTGTTCGCACCAGCGAGCGCCAGGTGGCGTGTAATTTCAGCCCGTTGTCTTCGTTAATATTGTTTGGCCGTTTAGCAATGTCTGATGCCTCCTTTACTCTTCTTCGCCACCATTTATCCTCGCACACTATAAGGGTGGTATTTTTGAAGTCTATGGCATGATTGGTTTCGGCTGCATGCAATGCAATGGCGGATTTGTCAAAGTTATTAGATTTATAATTGCGGATGTGCTCGCGCAGCCTCTCCCTTATAGTGCGCCCCATCTCTCCTATGTACATCCAACCACAGGTGCAAGGAATCCCACAGACCCCGGCCAGCTGTAGTGGAGGCAGCCTGTCCTTGACCTTGACGAGCTAGTTACTGACCTTGCTGTGCGCTTTGTAGACAAGTTTTATGTCAGCTTTTGTAAACAGCTTCCCGATTCTGTCAGTAACTCCACTTATGTAGGGTAAATTGACTACTTGGCGTTCCTGAGAGGTGGCTTGATTAGGTGTTGAAATGGCGCCTTTATCTGTCGTGGCTGCATGCAATGCCCGTCTAATACAATGATTGTGGTAGCCGTTGGACTTGAATGTGTGTTGCAGCGCCTCCAACTCTGTTGTCAAACTATTTGCGTCACACACTTTCGTCGCTCTTGTACACAAGGTTGTGAGGATGCCTCTTTTTGTCACTGGATGGTGGTGCAATGCAGCATGTAGATATCTGTTTTAGGATGTGCTTTATTTATATACTTATCATTGGCATGGTCAAATTCATAAATAAAGTTTTACAGTGGCACTCCTCTCTGACGCCAAGCATTTTATACCTACTACCAGGTCATACTTAGTACTAATGGGGGAAGTGAAGTGCTGCCATCTGTCTGTGAAATGTATAACTATTTTCAGCATGTGATAAGTGTATTTCTTGTTTGCAAAACGTATAGCGTATGAGGCATTGATTAGGGACCATCCAGGCATTTTTCTTGACAGCCATGGAAAACTGCCTGAAAACCACAGTCAGTACAGCCAGTATGCGGGAGCCTGGGATCTTTCTCAGTCCGTTATACATCTCCCAGTCCAGAATGCAGTTTCTCAGTGCACTGAACCACCCTGGTGGGTATATTGTAAAATACTAATAATGCTATTAAAGCATCCCAAAATATTTACAATAAATGGAAGAGTCATGTCTCTGAATAAACAATTGAAATAATCTGGGATATTGTGAGCAAGGATACAGGGTGTTAACTTGATTGCCAATAGTTTGGTGACTTACACTGTGGATTTCATGGGTGCGGGTTGCCAAGAAAAATTTTATTTATAAATTATGTCCCCATTTAATTACTAACAGCTTTCTCACAATTTTTTCAGAAAGCTTACAATACATAAGAAATGAAAATATTCTTTCCAAGCCAAAATTCAATAAGGGCATTCAGCAGAAAAACCTCTATTTGCATTCACTAAAAACATTTTAAGAATTAAATGTATGAAAAAATTCGGCTTGTAGGAATAGGTTATGATTTGTCCAAGGCATTTGAATGTCTTGTTCATGAAATTCTCATACAAAAATCAATTCATTATTGAATATATGGCACTGCCAATAAATAGTTTAGTTCTTAACTTTTGAATAGAAAACAGAAAATGGAACATTTTCATGCTGCATAATGTAGTTCACAGTTTATCATATATGGAATACCTCAAGTTTCTAGATCATTTTTAGTATGTTTTTCATCTACCTCGCATTGCTGAAAACTCAAAATTTGTCATTTTGCAGATGACACAAGCATAGGAATTAAAAATACTCAAGATTTCTCTATTTAACATTTTGCAAATTATGTCTCTGATCTTATTAATAATTAGTCTACAGCTAATAGCTTGTCACTAAATTTGATATATGTAAATCAGTCAAAGGGCTGGTGTAGATAACATTACTGTAGATGTCTTAAAAATAGCCGAATGTAACATTGTACCTTGCCTTGAAGTATTACTTAAACTGAAAAATTGATTTCCTGGTGTAAGGTAAACTAGAAATTTTGGTACTTCATAACCAAATTTGTTCATAGAGCAGTGAATTCATTTAAATAACTTTGCAGATCAAGTTTAAAGTTGTTTGCTTAGATAGTCAAGTCATATATTGGATTTAAACGAGATACTCATATGAATATCTGTTAATAGGTAAGAAATTTCAGATGAAAAGGACAAGGGAAGCGAAAAATATAGTGTAGCAATTGATCTTTCAAAAGGTTTTGATACAGTGGACAGTAAAATGGTGTTAAATAAGGTTAAAACTATTGGAGTGGATGAAAAATTGATTTTCTGGTGTAAAGTAAACTAGAAATTTTGGTACTTCATAACCAAATTTGTTCATAGAGCAGCGAATTCATTTAAATAACTTTGCAGATCAAGTTTAAAGTTGTTTGCTTAGATATTCAAATCATATATTGGAGTAAACAGTTATATAAAGTCAGAACATAATATTTTCATATAATAGGATTCAAATTATTTTCAGAGCTATTTCAGATTATAACTAGTAAAAGGAAATAGTTAACTTCATGAAGAGATATCGGTATTTTAAAGTCAAGTTTGTATGGAATCATAATGACGTGGTAACATTTAAAATTCTAGAAGCCACAATTTGGAAAATAGAAAAAGAGTTTATAGCTTAAAAGAAGTGTGATTTTAGAATACATGTCACATTAAATTTTGATAGAGGTGGATAAAAGTTAAGGGTTGTTTTTGGAGGTTCTAATGAAAATAACAGTCTACGTAAGGGAAGAGAAATAGTTGGAGGGACCATGTTTTAATTAAAGAGAGGATTTTTTTTCTAGGAATGACACTTAAATTGGTTTTTGAATTTATGCAATAGTTAGGCACATATCTGAAAAAGAAATAGCTAAAATTCACACCACAATGGCGGTTCCCACCAGAGGTTTCGTAAAAATTCAAACTATCGAGGGGAAGGGGTGAAATTGTAAATAGATGAGAAAGTTATTAAAGAACTGCTATTACAGTTAGAGAGTGATGATTTCTTATATAAAAGGGGACATATAATTGTTTAAAGCATACTTCTGAGCTGCAAGTTAAATAGTTAAAAAGAAATTAATTTTCAAAATTAAACGGCATAAAACAATTTTATTCACCCAGTTTTAAAATAGTAACAGAGTGGATCTTGGTATCAAATGAAAGAGTAGCAAAATTAAAGCAAGTTGAAGGTTATTACAGCTTTACAGCTCTAAAATTTTGGGAGTTATAAACATTTTTAGAATTGCGAAGAAAATAAGTATAATAAAGTATGATAGCTACGAAAATTTTCATTAGAATTGACTTTTACGTTTGCAAGTTTGGCTATCTACTGTAAAAATTTCAGACCAATAGGAATTTATTTAGTGACTGAAAATTTTTGATGTTGCAATGAGAATCTGGAAGTGTCTACTTTCTCACAATCAGTGAGGCCATGCTTATAAATACCAGCCCCAGCTTTTCCTTATGGCAGTTCATGAAAATCAGTTGGGCAGTCACCACATACTTTTGTAGTGTGTCTGCACGTGCTTGGCTTGGCAACACAGCATGGTCAAAGTTTCTGACACAAACTGTTTATTACTAACCGTGATATTCAGTTTAGCCATTACACTGGGAGAATATCTGTGTACAAAATATCTCTCTTTATACTGAAAGCAAGTGTAGGTAATTTTTAATGTCAGTGTGAAATAGTTTTTCAGTTAAAGTTCAAAAGTAGGTCAAGCCTTTCAAAGGTATCCAAGTGAACAAGATGAAACATGGATTTTTGTTTTACATCATTCATTAAATGGTAAATTGTATTGTTTCTGCATCTCATACATTTTTGGGTCATTTTATAGCAGCTCTTGTGAATCTTTAAATCAAGAAAGAAGGGAGAGAAAAGTTGTGGTTGAGAAAACAGAGGATATTTGCTGTGATAAAGGTATAATTTCAATGATGTCATTAACTTAGCTTCCAGCTTAATTCTTCAATTCTGTTTCTTTTCTGAAATCCAATATGAAAATGTTTTTAAAGAATAAAATGAGGTATCAAGCAGAAATTTAGTGCTATCAAGATTTTAGTAATAACTTTTGACCTTTTCTCAAAGGACAATGACTAGTATTAATTTGTATGAGCTATTTATTCCTTGCATTAATGCTTTCTATATTGACAATGAGACAGAAGTATTCAGGATTGTTGCTACAAATGATGTGTGCATTCACCAAAGAACAGAACCATATTTTTCTTAAGCATTTACTTTCTTCATGTGTAAAATACATCTTCTCACCACAGCATTTACATACATACCTCTAGACTTCCTCCATAATACCTTATCAAAAAATTCACAGATTTTTTTCTAATTTCCTAGATTGGATATGTCCAGCTTGTTGTTATTGTGTGGCACATTGCCCCTAAAATATAATGACATAGGTAACGATATTGGATGCTTAATCTGTTGGTTGTCAAAATACTTACATGTGTTTAGGTGTGTTTAGTGGTTTTTTTACTTGTGGGAAAACAAAGAGTTGGCTTTAAGAATGAAATAAAGTGTAACACCACATTGGAAATGTTGAATGTTACATTTGGCAAACATTCTATGGGTAATACAAGGGTTTAAAAATGACACAAATGCTTCAAACATGGCTGTGAAGACACTGAAGATGGCAAATGATCTGGAAATGCCAGCACATCAACAACCGATGGTAACGTTGGAACAGTGAGGGAAATGATTATGGACAACCAGAGGCGGCCTTGGCAAGTTTTTCAGGTGGTGCGAGATCTCATTGTGGCGCCCCAAATGAGCAATCGCTTATTCGTGATTAAGGTGTCTATATAGATAGACTGAAGATAGCGTACGGCTTTTGCATCCTACTAATATCATAAATGTAAAAGTTTGTTTGCTTGGATGTTTTTACTGTTTCACCTCGAAATGACTGAACTACTTAGGATAAATTTGGAATAATGTATTGCCCATCTACTTTTATCCCAAATAGCAGTTCCCGTGAGATTCTGATACGAATATGTATATAAATGCTTTATGAATTCCACTCGAGCAAAGCCGTGGGCAAAAGATAGTCTTTATATATAATAACTCAAACCTCGGAAAGAGTAGTATAGCATAGCAGTGGTATGAATGAGAAACAACAGTAAAAAAGGAATGCTGTATGTTTGAAAAGGTTTATTCAAGCTACTGTGGCGAACACAATGCTCACTTCACTTACACGTCATATTCACAGTTTTTAATATTTTTTGAAAATATATAAAAATAGAAAATATTTGAAAATAAAAATTCCCACTTTTAATACCGAAAAATAAACTTTACCAAAATTTTGACAGAACCCTCGCAGACTAATGCTTATACAGGTTAAATTCATGTATTTTTCCCCATGAAAAACCATTTTCAACAAGTATTTTTCATTGTTTTTACTCCACTCTGAAGCTAATCCTGGCTACGCCCTTGGAAAGTTGTGTATATGGAGTGACCAACGCATTCTCAATTGTATCGGTCATATACTAAAACACGTTTATTATAAACAGTTCTTCTGGATCTGTTGCTATCTCATTTACAGCACACACTCAAAAAAAAAATCTTTACTTTCTTCGGCATCTGACTGGGTTAATAATATGAAATCTTCCATTCCGATAATCAGTTTCTCTAGCCATCGGTTATCAGATCCGGTACTCTTTCTCAAATTCAGAGCTATTTTTCAGCAACTGTGAAGGCTATGCAGATCGAAAGTGAGTTAATGAAACTCACTTTCGATCTGCATAGCCTTTGCTTACAATGTTTACTTGAAACAATCTATTTTACCAAGTCACTACTGTAATTATGAACTCAAATTGTTCCATGATCTGGCTGAGTGACAAGGCATCTGTTGCTGCAACTGAATAATTCGTTTCAGAAGGGCATCACGAACTGAAGATTAGTGATAACGAACTGTAGCGATGCTAGAAACTCTTTTCTTCATACGAGTTTCGCAAAGTTTCTGGTGATAGTCCTAAGTGCTTGAGTACCACTTTCCATCACTTTGTTGATTGAGAGAATAAAACAAATATTCTTCAAAGAAATCCGGACAACGAAACCGATTTAACTGATGTTTGGCGGCACTTGCTATTACCAAATTTAATGACATTTACATGGATTAAAAAATGCTCGAAGATACTGGTTCAGAATTTTGCTTTGGACACATTTGTTTCCTCCTACCATATTGGATCAATTGTCATATCTTAGGCCTCAACAATCATTCATATCCAAATCGAACTATTGCAAAGTATCAATGATAAACAGGGCAGTGAGTCCAGCTCTCAGGTCCCAAAGAGTCACTTTCCTGATTGTAAGCATAGCGAAATACTCACGCACCTAGAATTCGTCTTCAATAGTGTCAACAAAATCAATGTCAGAGATAATTGTTCGACGTTACTTACATCAATTCAGTAAAATATTTAGATGACCCAATCATAGTCCAAATTTCATTATGAACTTCATTCCTTTTGAATACATTTGCCAATAAATTAAGACATTAGTCTCGTTATTAGCAATATGGCGGAGATGCTCCATCATCACAGGATCATATTTTCCTAGCAGGTGATATATACCCAGGAAGTTACCATCATCAGAAGTATTTCAGACCCAAAGCTTCCTCTGAACAAGACATCATTCATTAGAGGATAGCAACCCTCCGTGATTTTTTGTATTCAGTCTGTATTAACAAATGCTTGTCTGAGCATGGTTTGATTGTGATCTGAGGAAGTTTGAGCCGCTTTTATTAGTAACTCCAGTCATCGAATCCTTCTTTTTCCAAATAAAACTGAGACCTTCTGTTGAATAAACAAAATACAAACAATATACTTTATCTACAGATTTAGAATAAACAAGCTACTATATCTACTTTTATAAGTTTCTCCATTTGGTGTTACTCTTTGTAATGCGTATTTGAAAAATGACGTCCATGATTTTTTCCTTGGACTTTTTCGTAGCTCGAATAGTTATTTCATCTCTGCCAGCTGAGTCAATGAGCGACAATTTTGAAATATCGTTACAATTTGTACTTTGAAAAAGCGACTGTGGTTGTATGTCTTGTATACCCATTTGTAATCTTGTGAACAGCAGACGATATTCCAGCCACAGATAAATCTTCTCGCACATGCTGCTCTTTATCATGAGCCTTGTCTGAACAACTTCCATTAAAAGTTTTCTTCCGTCCCGTGTTATACTAGTTTTAGTGACGACGATTAAGATGACTTTTAAATACAAATTTGCTGGCAATTTTGAAGTCTTCTCAGTTTCGTCTTGGTTTTGTTTTCTTTTTAGGTATTACGCGCTATACAGGTGTTTTTTTAGGTTATCTGTAAAAGACAGATAAAAACTTAACTTAGTCCACAACCCGAAGGTTGGTTGGATCCTCCCGAAGGAGGCATACTAAACCATTGTGTCAGACGTAGAATGGCTGGGACCTACAGTTTAACGTAGAATCCGAACCACGGAGCATCCTGGCATAGCTCATATGATTAAACACAGATCTCAAAATTCCTGCCTCTGTTGAGATTCGTGCCCGGGGCAGGAGTAGCGAACGTTTCGAAAGCAAGCGCCTTAGCCACTGAGCTACCAGAACGCTCAAAAGATAGATAAGCTTTGTAAATATTTACAATACCAACGTTAGTAGTAAGCACGGAGGATCTAATATGGTGAAAAGAGATAAATAGGTTGAATCTCGCCCCATGCACATGTACCGCATGCATGAACTTCAAGACTACAGCTGAAAAGGCAAGAAACAGGTGAGAGAGGGGCGTCATGGCACCGGAGGGTGGTAACTTTGGAAGGAGTTGTGATTTTCATGATTCGAGTAACTCGAACTAACTGGAGTAGCAACTCGAATTGACTCTATTCTATGACGACATACGACTATGCATTAAGCTGAAACTCTTACTTTTATAAACTCTTCTGGATGATGTGTGTTAAAATAATATATGAACAGCAAGCTGAGTTATTATAGAATTTATTTTTCATTTTTTGCGCAGACGATCTCTCGCTTCATTTTCGGCGCCCCTCATATGACGGCGCCCGGTGTGGTCGCACCGCTCGCACCGCCCTAGGGCCGCCCCTGTGGACAACCACTAACTCACTATCAAGGACGTTACTGATAATGTTGGTCTTTTTTTTTTTTTTTTTTTTTTTTTTTTTTTTTTTTTTTTTTTTTTTTTTTTTTTTTTTTTTTTGGGCTCATGCCAAGCAATATTTTCAGATTTCTTGGGCACAACATGAGTCCAGAAATATTTGAACCAAAACTATGGAGTTTATACAAGGAGCAGTACTGAATGATCATTGCTGAAAGAAGTCAATAACAATCCAGAACTACTTAATCAGGTTATAGCTAGTGGTGAAATACGGTTGTATGAAAATAACTGAGAAACTAAGGACCATTTATCCTGATGGGAACTTCCCGAAAAGCCTAGCCCAGAAAAAGCACCTCAAGTTTAATCGAATGTGAAGGTTCCACTCATTGTGTTCTTTTGTTTGAATGGCATGGTGTATCATGAATTCTTGCCACCAGGACATTTGGTAAATAAGGAGGTATACCTTGGAGGTCTACACCATTTGCAGGAAGCAATCTAAAGAAAATGGCCAGATTTGTGCTGAAACAATTCATGACAATTTCATTACAATAATTGCACCTGCTCCACAGTTTGTGAATTTTTAGACAAAAATGACACCCTTGAGATGCCTCTGCCTCCATGTTCACTGAACTGTGACTTTTTCCTGTTCCCAAAACTGAAAATAATTATGAAATGACAACTTTTTTCCAACACTGTAGAGATAGAAACAGAATTACCTAAGAAACTTAAAGCTGTACCAGAAATTGAAATTGGAAAGTGCTTTGGAGCACAGGAGAAAAAAAAAAAAAATAGCATTTTATCTTAAATACTTTGAATGGGACAAATATAATATCAATGAACAAACAAAGATTTTTAGAGAAAAACTAAAACTCTGTGTATTTTTTAATGACACCTGATACATCAATGTTCTCCATCTATCACAGACTCAGTGCTATAAAACATTTCCTGTGTGAACTCCTGTTGAACACACTTCCAGCACAATCCTTATCCTTTTCAGTAGCTTTATATCTACTAGGAACCAAAGGACTGCAATGTTGACACTATGATTCCTTCCTATGTTAACTTCTCCTTGGCTGTTCCTTGAGAATGTCACACTCAAATCAGAATTGTGTTTGAGTGTTGAATGAAATTATAACAAATAGAGAAATAAAGGTAATTGTTGTTCATAATCTTCTATTTTGTTCTAGTAATGTTTTAAATTATTTATGTAATGATCTTTATCTATTACATCATAATATATTAAACTGAGATGGAATCAATGAGGAGGGTTATTGCATAAACTTCTTAATTTCCTTAAAAGCTACCAAGCCTTGAAATTTTTACTCTCAAACAGAAATTAAATACCTAGATGTTTCTGGCTCCATTTTCAATCTACATACTTCTGAATATATCAAGCTTGCTAATCTTCCACTTCAGTAACTGCCATCCTTCCTCACAGTCTTATCATATGTTGTTGGTGAATTAAGACAACAAATCCCTGCAATTTCATCCTGGAAGTATCACTTGATAAGACTTACAAACAAATTTCTCCCATCAGATCTAAATTTCAAGCACCTATTCCACAGATTACCTTGAATACATTTGTTCAAATTGGAGCAGAATTAAAATTTCCACTAATCTTATCCTGTAATATTACATCTGCCAAAACATCTTCCCACAGAACTTCGCACACAACCTTCCTTGTCCTCCAAACTGGACATTTCTTTTTGTGCAAGCCCTATATGCAAAATTTTGCATACAATTTCTTTCCCACAATAGACCCTCTTTTTTTTATTGATTTCAACACCCCAACCAGCTATTTAAATTGACATGTGATGACACAAACATTGTGTTTACATATATTCCGGTTCAGTCATTTGCTCCCTACCACAGACCAAACGGTGTTAACTTTTCCCTTTCTTTTTCGTTAAAGAAATATAATATTCTTGATCACAAGTAATCTTATTAAATATGTATGCAATATATAATCTTCATAGTGAGGGATGTATTCTTATGGAGTTCTTGGGAAAAATTTAGTTTGGAAATCAATATGAATGATGTTTTTGTTAAAGTTTTGTATTTTACCTTTATTTGTTATTGGGTCAATTCTTAAACTGGAGAAAAATCAATAATTCCATATTTGAATTGTAAACACTGCATTTTTATGCAGTGAAATAAATATTAGAAACTGAATACTAAATACACTTGACTTTAATTTTACAATTTTTCATTTTTTACAACTGGAAAATGTAAACAGAAGAACCACCATAAATTCAAAGAACTATCACAAATGTAGTGGTTTACATATTCCTAATAACTTAATTATATTGTAAACACAAATCCTTACACATAATATTTTATATACAATGTGAATGCAGTAAAAAAATATAGCAACACTTATACAAAGAACCTTAAAACCTATCAATGGCACATTAAATACTTGAAACATATAAAGACGTAGATTTTACAATTCCAACACAATATTTTAAATGTACAATCTATTTTCCATATCATCATCATTTTTCTTTATTGAAACACTGAAAGCAACAACAATACTGTAGTTACATGCTACTAAAATACATACACGCTTAAATAACATTCATTCATGACAGAAACTTTGGTGTTTATTTTTATTTTTTGTGCTCTATATTGAACTGGGTACTTGATATTCAAGTTTCTTACTAATTTTATACATTTCTTCTGTTATTGTCACAAATAGATTGTGAAGTATAAGATACATACATATTTGTTTACTAGAGAACCAGTGTTATAAAATTCTGATGCTCTGCATTCAGTTTGTTCTAGGTACTGCGAAGTTTGGGTAAATTCTTTCACATTTTATGGAACAACAGGCACTATCTTTTGCCCTTTCTGACCATTGTATAAATAACTGAAGAAACTAAAATAATTTTTTGTATTGCCAAATATTAAAGTTTATTTTTAGTTTTGAACAACAGAGTTTAATTTTAATGTGATATGAATAGTAACAAGAAAGTTATCTGTAAAGTTTTTATTCGGAATTATATGAATCATAAAAAGTTACTGCAATTATAAGGATGATGGCAGTGATCATCAATATAATGAGACATCATGCACCAAAAATATCAGGATTTTACTACACAAATGTCTGACTTAAATTGTTTGTGTTGAGAAAAAAAAAATACAAAAGCAAAACAGTAACTTAGATGCAATTTCTGAAAATAACTGGTTAATACAGAATTAAATTTGTAAAGGGCAGAGTAGGTGGCTGGTGATATTGCAATTAATGAATTCTAAGGAAAAAAAGTGAAGTTTGAAAGAGAGTGTACAGGGCACTGCCACTGTGGCATGTTCACCATCACAATTAAATAAGGTAAAATTAAAATCATATAATGTACATATCACAATGAAAATTTTATCCAGTTACAGCCCACAAAATAGAGAATTCATTTCCAAAGCCTGTAAATATACTTCTCAAATCAGTTGTTGACAGTGAAAGAAGTCACCCAGCATGTGAAAAGAGTAATAGGACAGTCAGGTGATTCCTGGACTAATAAATTTTTTGGAAGAAAAAAATGTCAACCATATCAGTAGTTATATGAGAAAAGCATTTCAGAAGACTCTAACATATTATTCATGCATATGATTTTAAAATTAATTTCTGTGCAGTAAAAATCAGCGATTTTTTTAATACAAATAGACATTTCATCTGTGTTTTGTATTAAGTTCGTGCAGTTACCTGCAATTTCATTAACGGTGTTACATAGTATCTGGTTTTAGTATCTCATAAACTTTATAGGAAACAATGTGGTTGGCTCAAATGGTAATTAAGAAAAAATGAAACTAGGTGTCAGTAATAATGCTGAAAAAAAATATGATAGTAAGATGAAGCTACAAGTGGTGTTCTTTCCATGTCAATGATAGAGCATGATGTCATTGGTGGGATTGATGAGATACCATATCATTTGAAATGGCAATTGCCATTACAAGAACTGAAGAGTTCCTGGAAATGCTTCTAAGAAACTAAATTACTGCTGAAGTTGTCAGCAACTTAAGATATTCATTTATGATGCCATTTCTTGTTACTCCTTCACATGTAGTCACTTCAAAACAGCATTTATCTGTTCCCTCTGGCTTCCCAATACATCTTTTCCACCTTTCAGCAATGTGCTTCCATCTTAAAATGTCAAAGGACTAAGCCCAAACATTTTTTGAGAGATTCTATGTTGGGCCTCGGCTGTGTAAGTGGTGAATCTTTCTCTATCCCCAACAAGATTATATTTAGACATCTTTGTTTGTTGTATTAAACTCTTCATAACATATTCTTTGCAGCTATTTACTAAGGTATTACCCATGCCTTTAGGCACAATCTTGTCAATGTAAAATAAAGGAATTTACTGATAAGTAAAAAATAGTTTTTATTTTATATATCTTTACTTTTTGATAAATAATTTCCTTTTACGAAAGGTATTGACTCAAGAGTTAATTCAAATTTTAGCTACCCAGTACTCTGAGCCCTGACAAAAAGTAGGGTCTTTATTGATAGATTTCAGCTTTCTTTTACACTCTTGGTGCCATACTGAAGATGGTTATCAAGACTGAAAGGGCCTAGATGTGGCACTCTTAGAATTTGATTTTAAAAAAATCTATGCAGTCAGAAATTGAATCCCACCACCTAAGTTCACAGTTTGTCAACTGACCCACGTGTTTTGCCAAAATAATATATACAATTAAGGAAACACTGGAGATGACATCAGAATGGAGCAGAGTTCTGGTTGAATTTTTTTAGTTTAGACCACTCATGTGCAGCAGAATTTAATGTCTACTGACTGGATATCAGACAGTTTATATAATTATTTGTTATGTTCCCCAAGTATCTACTTAAATACAAAGATGTCAGTAATCAGTACTCTTGTTGTTTACCATCTAACTCATAATTACTCTCCATTAAAGTAAAAAATTATATTGCTGTATTATCATCAAATTATCTGCCAAACATGTCAGAATTGGAAGGTGGAGAATTTTACATAAACATCAGAGAAGTGAGAATATCACTGTTTAACAATTGTGACATTATTTCCTTTAGCAAAGGATTTAAGGCAAAGCAAACCATCCTCATCTGGTTGTATCACAGTCTATTTCATCCCCAAATTATCTGCCAAAGATGTCAGAATTGGAAGGTGGAGAATTTTACATAAACATCAGAGAAGTGAGAATAATCACTGTTTAACAATCGTGATAATATTTCCTGATGTTAACAAAGAATTTAAGGTAAAGCAAACCATCATCATCTGGTTGTATCACGGTCTATTTCACCCCTTAATAATGTTTTTAAGATTCCCAATTAAAATACTGTATAATAAAGTTTAACAACCAGCAATTCGGCACCTTATGTGCAAGCGAAATTTTCAGTTAAAACCAGATTCCAGGTCTGTACATGTCTCTGAGAAATTTGTGAACATCTTACTGTTAATTTAACATAAATTTAATTTTCAGTCTCTTTTGAATATTATTAAATAATTAAGGATTATTTAAAACAACAAAAAAAAGGAATTAGTGTGATAAACATAAGTGTTATAACAAAGTATATCGAAATGTTATGATAAATTTATGATGAAACACCAGTTTTTTTCAAAAGCAAACATTTCTTTGTAGGAGAAGAACACTCATTAAAGGGAGAGCAAGTGTAAAACTACATTAGCCACTGGCTGCATTATAAATCTTTGTGAACATTAGTTTGCCTCATTTGGACATGTAAATTTTCAAAGGTATTACATGTAAAATATTAAATACCTGAATAATTTTGTTATAACATACTGTAGTGCTGTTGCCCAATTTCCTGTTTCAGTCCTGATTTCACAATTTGCATCAGTTCTGGAAACTTAATCTATCCATGATGTTATGGCTATTTTGTATTGTGATTTATGATTCAGTAATAACAAAGCATACAGTGTCCTCAAATATATCTGATTTTCTATAAAATAAATAAGATAGTTACAATCAATTAGCATGAACTACTGACTAGAATAAATGCATCACAGCCAAGAATGAATCATACAAATGGAATACGTGGCTCCTGTCATGGAAACGTATCTGCTGGCTTATCATTAGATGTCTCTTACATACAATAATCAGTGCCTCTTTTTGTATATCCCAGTGACATTAAACATGTCCATAAGATGATTCATGCTTTGAAGAACATCTGCTTATAGAAAAAGTTATGGTCACCTCATAACTAGCCCACTGTTGACACCTGTAAAATTAACAAAATGAACTTCAAAGATGTCGCAGAACTTAAACTTCTGCCTAAATATTTAGATCATTCAAAGTTTTATGTAACAAAAAACAGCAAAAGGTGTAAAAGAAAAATACACTTATTGCATAATACTATACATAGAAGTATGAACACAAACATCACATTATCTTTACACATGTTCTGGGGTGGGGAGAGGGGAACGGGTGGAGGAATGAAAGAAAAGGATAAGATTATTCACTATTTACGGTAGAAGAAAAACCATAATAGTTGGGCTATTGGGCTTTTATTTGATTTTTCTTATCTAAAGAATAGAGCAGGAAGGTCATAATAGATGGAGACGAAACAAATCAGGTGTAGTTACTAAAAACTATGCATTTCTCAAGTATTTTTAAAGTTTGAAATGAGGGTGGTGAGTTTGTATGTTAAGAAACCAGACAAATTCATCTACCAGGCTTTCCAAATGCTAACAGCTGGTAAAAAAAAGTTCACAATGGTCAGGCTAAGAAGGACGGATGATTGCATTGACAGGGCTCATTATTCGACTGCCATTTGCCACTACAGAATGCCACTAAGAATGTGATGGGAAGTTGTGTTTAAAACCTCTAGCACAGCATCAAAGTTTTGTCTTGTCTTCATCATTCAGTTGGAGCCAGTAACAGCCACAGCAGAGAGAATGCAGATGTCAGTTCACCCACTGGCTGCCATGGTTGCTGGGTAGCAGCCAAATGCAAAGGAGATTAACAACACCTAACAAGTTGGCTCTACTATGGGATTGTGTTGTTGGAAAGGTAAAGTCATCACTGTATGATACATAGGGACCTAAGTTCCTTCACTCACAGTAAAAGTCACAAACAGTTTTAATATATAATCAATAATTTGTCAATATTCCAGTGTCAACAGTATTATCTGAAGGTAGGTCAAGAGCACCTTATATTGTACTTAGTGTTCGGCAGTAATCCTAGTTTATATAACTTGTATATTTTGTACAAAATCATATTTGTGCTGTGTCGGGCAGTAAATAGTGTAAATATGATACAAATTCATTTCACCTTTATCATCCAGCTATGAATTTCACAATGAGATCTAGTTTCAATCCATACCCACTAGCTCAGTCTTATCATTCAGCCAGCCAGATTCAGCACAACACACACACAGATATTGATCAGAAAGATAATACAAGAAAGCAGAAATATGCTAGTAGGGAGGCTTTACCCAAATGAAAGAACAAAGCTTGACAGAGAAAAAGATATTTAATATCTAGCCCAAAGCTTGAGGACAACAAAGAAGAGTTTCAAATGGTAAAGGACAGTAATAATGAGAATAATAAGGTTCACTAAACCATGGTATAGAAAGAGGGTTCATAAAGGTGTATATAAGAAGGCATGGGTTCTGAAAGCGAAGGTCTATGAAAATTTTCTGTAAGTGGAAGAAGAGCACTAGTACAGTGAGAATATTTGATAGTAATTTTTAAAAAAATAAGCATGAGGACATAAATATTTATCCCAAAATAAATAAAAATACAGGACCTACAATTTTTGTACCTGCTTTTATTATAACTTTTCACCTTTTATAAGTTTCTTCAATTTCGATACCATTTGTAATTGGACCTTATCAGATCACACAAAGCCTTGATTCTCTTTCTGAGTTTCTCATTTTTTCCCTGTGGATTCTCTTTCTTTCTTTAATATGTTTTATCCCCTGCTTCTTAGGCCCTCCGCACACGGCGCGATTACCTCTCGTCGTCGGGACCACTCGTTTCATGCGTCTTGTGCGTCACGAGCGTTTCACGCGAACTGGGGTCCGACAACGAAGCGTTTAAAGTAGCCAGTCTGCCTGCAGAAACAGGCCGGACGGTTGCGTGCCTAGCTTTCATCTGACGTCCCTAAAAGGTTATTCTGATTTTGAAATGTCAAGTTCGAGTGAAGAAGAGGATGCAGTTATGTACTATTATTTCAAAAAAAATGCAAATGAGGAAGAGGAAATATTGGGTGCATCCCTACATCGAGAAGAATATCATCTGCCGAGTATTCGTTGCGACCACTGAACTAAAAGAATCAGACGCTAGATTTCATGCATTCTACAGAATGGCAAAAGATTCCTATACTAATCTTGTGGAAATTATTTCTCCCGCAATTCACCAGCGAAATATAAACATGAGGGAATGTGTAATAGCTGAAAAAAGAATATTAATTACATTAAGGTAAGAATTAACATAATGTTTCACACATGTTTACTATATCAACATTTTACATTTGTTCTTTAAACAATAAAAATAAGCATACGTAGCAATTAAATATTTACAATTGTGCTAAACTTTTTTTTGGGTTCATTCTGAGATCCATCTGACAGTAAGTTCTCGTGTTCTAGTGTTGAATCTGAATCTTCGAACATTTCACTAGCTGACCCAGTATATGTAGATAAAGGAGTATGACATGTTGTAAATCTGGTCACAATTTGTGAATCTAGTCCTCGTGTTGGAAAATCAATAGGATTAACTCCAAGTGTTTCGTCTATTAGCTGTGCATCTGTCATGTGTTACATGTCAGCCACAAGACTGAGAGCAAACTGCTTGATGCCTTCTTTTCTTTCATAAGCTGGAGAGTTTTTACTAGCTGCGCAAAGTTTATCATACCATTCAATAGTGCTATTAGGATGTAGTGATGCTGATGGTCTGTTTACTATGGTTGACGTAGGTTATGCAGGAAGAAACAGTGATGGAGGGATTTTTAGAGCTTCAGCTATGAGGCATTGGTTGACTCATTGTCTACTTGATCTTCCACTCGCTAAGAAGCTACCTCATGATGAAAATAATAATTGTCTTTTTCCTTACTACTTTTTGGCTGACGAGGCATTTCCTTTATCATGGTACCTAATGAGACCTTACTCAAAACGGGTTCTTGATAATATAAAAGGATATTCAACTACAGATTAAGCCGAGGGAGAAAAAGCATCGAATGTACATTTGGAATGATGACAGAAAAATTTCAAGTGTTGAATACTCCGATACGTTGCCGCGATGTCAATAAGGTCACTGACACTGTGAAAGCTGCGTGTATACTACATAACTACGGCAGGAAAAGAGAAGGAATCCAATACACAGCACAATATGATGACAATTATAACTTAAATGCCACTGCAAACAACATTATTTCCACACCCTCAGCTCCACATCCAGTAATAAACGATCAATCAACAGATAATTCTTTGAAAGACTATTTAGCAAAGTATTTTGTCACTCCACAGGCTTCACTATATTGGCAATGGAAATACTGGTATTAAAATAATACTATGTACAATTAATTTCTCATGTTCAGTTTATTTTTTATTTTTCACGTAATTTTTCTTGATTATAATGCCTGTTAAAAATGAATTGAAATAAAACAATGATAATGATTAACCATTAAAATAAAATATATCTTATTACATATCTGTTAACTTTACTGCCATTGCAACCTCGTTCCATGCTCTTTCAGTGCAGTCCTTTCTCGAATACCCGGCAAGCGTATAATTATACAGAACGGACTGTTTCTCTGCTTCAATGACAAAGAAAATGTTAAAAGCCTCCATCGTCCCACTCGTCTCACTTGTCTCGTGCGTCTCGTGCATCACGCGCGAACTTCCAAACTGATCGCACGAGACGCACGCCGCTCGAGACGAGTTCGCGCCGAGTACGAATCGCACAGCCTTCCATAAGAAGTTCGGACGCGACGAGTACGAGACGAGTCCGCATCACTTGGCAAACGCGCCGTGTGGGGAGGGCCTTAGTAACTTCATTTTCTGGCAGTTTTTCCCAAGGGATTTTTTTTTTTTTAAACTTACTAAGGCATAGATTTTAGTTGTTCTATGTGGGTAACAATTTTGTGGGTGAGTCTTGTTACTGGGAGCCTCTGTAAGTGTCCATAAAGCCTTAATCTTCTGTTTCTGATGTCTGTTGTGAGATTTGATAATATTTCTATTGTTTTTCTGGATTGCAGTTAATATCAAAAAAAAGAAAAAAAAGAAACTGTGTTGCAGCCCCAGACTTTTGTGTTTATGTACAAATATGTCTATTACCATAGGTTCTCCCAAGTTTTTGTAAGTGATTTTTCTGTTCTATTTTTGACTACCTCTGTGGGTTTGAATATTTTGCCAAAGTACTTGAAGTATGGTACTCTCTTGATTTGCCCATATTCTGCTATCAATTTTTTGATGGGGAGTTCTGCACAGATGAATTATGTTCTTTGAAAGGATATTTGTAGGCCATATATATATATATATATATATATTTCTATCTGTTTGATTGCTATGGTCTTGTCATGGCTAATACAGCTAGATCACTGGTGAAAGATAGGTATGGTATGAAATGTTAATATCATTTTTAGGCCCTCCAAGTTGTTGTGGCTTCCAGTAGTTTTAGTGTACAGGTTCTTTTTACCATTCCTGGATGACTTTGTCCAGAACAAGATTGAAGAGGATTGGGAACATCTCCCTGTTAAACACCAGTCTTGATTTTAAATGTTTCAGATGTCTTCTCCATCAATTTCACTTTGCAGATTATGTTGGTAAATGTTTGTTTGATGTTGTTACGGTTTTATTATATTTAATGTCAGAATGTGTAGTTTATTATTTGTTTCTCTTCTTTTATGTTGTACTTATTTATATCATAACTTTTAACTATATATATGCATTTCTTTAATTATATGCTTATAATTAAATTCTTTTCCATACATAACATTTCAGGTAATATTGTTTCTATTACCTCTCATCACCTTTCTTCTGAACATAATGGTAATACCCATTTTAAACCTATATATTATTATAGAGGTGAGGACACTAAAAGAGGTTTCTAATCAGATATAATTGCATCCCACCATATCCCATTATATGGGAAGCCAGGCTCTGCCTATCACTAGTCAGCACAAAGCAGTGGAGTGATAGCGTAGTAACGCATTTAAAAAAAAAAAAAAAAAAAAAAAAACCCTTGGTCCAGCTGGCCCAGCATGTAATGCTTTGTGATTGGCCCCTTGCCAGGGTACGGTAATCAACTCAATGGCTGACTCTGTGGAGATAATGGACTTCGGTACGGAAAGTGGGACCTTCCTTTTACGGAAATAGAGTCAGTGTTAAAACCTTGTTTCTCAATGTCTTAATAGGCAGAATAGTCTTTTAGCAAGAAGGAGAGTCTAAAAATGCGCTACACAAATCTGCATGCATGTTGCGATAGTTCATTACAGTTTTGGCACTTGATGCCGAATATCTAATATCATATGTGCTGTGGTTGATGGTCCTGAAATCACAGCATATGGATTTCTTCCTGGCAATATGAAGTCCACCTTAAACAAAGTCACACACACTCTCTTTGGTGGTATTAAGCTGCTCTGAACACATGGGATTGATTAGAGCACTCCATGATGGCATTGTTGGTCAGGTTCTTTATCAAAGTGATGTCTTTGAAAAATTCCCTTTCACAAATGGTTTAAAACAGGGCTGGGTACTTGCTCTGACACTTTTTGCTCTATATTTGGCAGCAATGCTCTATGAAACATCATCTATTCCCAATATAGGCTCGGAGATCAGATATCAGTTTGATAGAGGACTATTTAATGTAGCCAGTCTCTGCTCTTCAAGGTTAACTGCCCTCACACAGATAACAGAAATGCTGTTCACATATGAGAACACCTCTGCAGCGCATACTCATCAGCAGATTCAACAATGTGTTAACCGCTTCAAGAATGCATATGATCGATTTGGCCTGATGGACAACACTTGAAAAGTGTTAGCAAAATCTGCCCCTGGGGCTACCCTCCCAGACTTTGATGTTACCATCTATAGCACATTCCTTGAGCAAGTAGACAAGTTCTCCATTCTTGAGAGCATTTTCTCAACATGATGTACCTTGGAGAAAGATGCAGAAAACAGAAATTGTGCAGCACATGTAGCTGCTTATGGACACCTCTTCCCATGGGTGTTCCTGAACAAAGCTAAGCACCAAGCTGCTGATGTACCAAACTGTTGTTGTCTCCACATTACTGTATGGATGTGAGACATGGATGCTTTACCGCCATGACATTAAGAATACAGAATGATTTCCCCAGCAAAAACTTCGTTCCATATTGAACATTAAATGGGATGATTATGTGTCCAATGTTATAGCAGTAGAGAGGGCACAATTTCACAGCATTGAAGCTCTCGTCAACAGTCACCAACTCAGATGGATTGAACATGTTCAGTGAATTTGTAACAGCAGACTTTCTCACCAATTTTCATGCGGTGAGCTCAGCACTGACAAAAGACCTCATGGTGGCCCTCTGAAGTGTTATAAAGGCAAGTTTAAAAAGATCTTTAAAACCACAAACATAGACCTGAACACCTGGGACAGCCTTGCAATAGACTGTGCTCTCTGGCATAAAACTACCTCTGCAGCTGTTACGCATTTTGAGGAGGAGCAGCGAAGTCAGGCAGTAGAAGCTTGTAATAGACAGAAAACATGACAAACCCTACTGCGTCAGCCACCACAATTAAGTGCAACATGTGCGAATGATTATTTTAAGCCAGGATCACCCTCCAATGTACCATAAATAACTGTATTCATATGAGAAAGATAAACTCAGAAACAAGTATTATCCAATGATGGCACATTAAACAATCAAACAAAATTAAGTTCAGCAAAGAGAATCTGAGCATGTATTTACAACAAACACTGTGGCCAGGATAAACCACGTAATGAGGCAACTAGAAATTTCTACAGCTGTGTTAGAAAAGTGATTGGCAGAGAGAGCAAATAGGCAATTGTGGATAAGGATGGGCAAAAAATTACAAAGGACACAAAGAAGGTAGAAATACTAAACAAATGCTTTGCTGAGACTAAAAATGTCTCATGAACAGCAGATGAAACATCATAGCAAAAATTTTTCCATGTACATAAGGAAATATAAAATAGATTTTAATTACATTATGTGGGAGCTCAGTAGATGTGAATGGACGGGTGTAGGTAATGTCACTGCAGATTTTTTTTCAAAGACAAGTAGGATCAGTATCCTAGCATACCTCAAAATATTTTTTTAAGTATAGACTTAGAGTGTAGAAGAGGACCGAAAATACGATTTAATTCTACCTTATAATAAAGAAGAAATGAGGTTGAGAAATATGTATTGATTAGTTATAACACAGTATTAGGAAAGATAATTAAGAGCTTGATATTTTAACTACTTAAGAATGTATATGAAAAACAAAGTGATTAGTAAGTCAGCAAAATTGATTTAAGATGTGTTAACATGGGTATCTGTGCAGAGTGTAAGATTTTTGGGAGGAGGATCCATATTTCAGTGAAGGAATTTAGGATTTCATGTGCACAGTGAAGGGATAGTTTTCATGTGTTTGTCACAGCTCTCGCACTTACATGTGTCGTAAAGTGAAGATTTTCTCATTAGGAATAATGCAATCAGGTGATATTGTTATGGAAAGGAAAGGTAAAATACACCCTTTAATCACCAAGTTGAAGAGAGGAAGGCAGTATCAACAAAAAACACTCCATAAACACAATTTTTTGTGTTATGCCCTTACTCATGAAAATGTAGACAGGTGTACTGGTATATGAGGTTGGATATGGCACAGGTGGTATGGCAGCCCACCACTGGTAAAATCAGCATGACATCCCATCTCATATACCAGTTCCCTGTGACATTAAAGTTTCCTTGAGATCGTTGTTGTTGAGTTATCAAGGAGGTATAATTGAGTATTGGACTTCATTTTTATTTGGAGTTTGCAGGTTTGTTTCATGAGGCTTCTCTTACTTAATATCCGATAACCAAAAGCATCTTAAATTGTTAACAACCAACTTACTTCTTCTATTCTTTCATTCATTTTTCCTCTCTTCACTTGTTTCCAATGATTCTAAAATACTTTCCCACAATCAGTCCTGCACAAATTAATCTCTTTATATACTTTTATCTAATTCAAAATTATCAGCAAGCTTAGACTAAGAAATATTTAATTGGTCACCTGCCTCCATTGCAAGAGTTCATAGATCTACGTCACCATAAACTATTTATTCATCAGAAAGAATGGGCACAGACAAAAAAGTTTTTTCCAAAAATCTAGACCATCTTGTTGCTGCCCATGCAAGCTTTCACTACTCTTGTGATCTCAATAACATTCTCACTGTCATAGCCATCAGAAAACTCTCTGAAACCATATTTCCATCTGAATTCTGGAAGTGGCAAAATGGCCTACCAACACATTCTGGGTACCAGACACCCCCTGGGCCATACTCTCAGATAATATCTACCTCACCCTGGTGTATCCATCAATATATATAGTAAACATTGGAATAATTGGTGCTAATTAATGAAAGGAATTACAAATTAGGATAGGGAAATGAACCACCATTTACCTTAGATGATATCTGTGGGGTGTGAATGCAAATAACAGATGAAAATACACATGCTATAGCTAATTTCGGGTCTTAGCCCTTTATCAAAAAGAGAACATTGTGGAGGGTGGGTGATGTAGGAGACTGCCTCACAGAGTGACTGTTGACTAGGAACATGGTGGGGGTAAATTCGAGCAGAGAACAGGTAGAGGTGTAGTGAGTTAAAGCTAATTCCCAAGCATTAATATATATCAAAACTGATGTGTGGTAGGTGAAAAGAGCAAAATAGTACAATAAAATCTAATCATAAATTAGAAAAAATAAATAAATAGAAAATCAATGAAGTTAAACATCACTTCTGTTTAGTGGTGGCTCAACTTAGATAGTTGGGATGGAGGCAAGGAGAGATTGGGGGGAAAAATTAATAATGACTGCGTATTATATTGAATTGAGACCAAGTGGTTGCCTTGTGCCAAGTATGTACTGGTAAGCAAGTCTCCACCTTCTGAGTTCAGAGGAGCTGCTGTTATTTGGGGACACTCTGATAGTATGGACGATGAAACAAGAGTTTAAATTATTTGTACCATGGGCAGAGTCTGACCGAAGGTTCGGCTTCGGGCACCTTCAGCCAAAAAAAAAAAGCACCTTCGGCCACACATTCGGCTTCGGCCAAATTCAGCTGAATTTTTGGCCGAAGCCGAAGTTTTACATACAGCCGCCGAAAGTGAATCAACTTTTATGAATACCGTTAACGTAGCGCACCAACAAACGATAGCAAAGATAAAAAAACCATTTGGAAAACATCATAAAAATCAGTAAGAAGTTTATTGTGAAACCAGTGTTAAATGCCAAAGCTTGATTATTATTATTTATTTATTTATTTTTTTAAAATCTGAGACCTTGTATGTGCCCCACGATTTTAAAAAGGAAGCTTAACAGTCTACTTTACGCGATCTCGTAGAAAAAAAGTAGCCCCACCATGGCCCGATAATAATCCGATTTCTTTGCAGATTAATGTGTTACGTATGGACCCGGTCATCGTAAACATGTTTCCATACAACTTCGTTGAAGGAGAAGAACTTCCCAGACTTAATTTTACTGATCCTCAAACTCGACCCAAGTACAGACAAAAGCGAGATAAATATTTTAGAGAGTCTTTAATGCCAGCTACATATGAAAAAGTAAACAGTAAATTTGTGTTCTGTTTTGTTTTAGTAAACAAAACAGAACGTAAAAACACATAGTGCAGTGCAATAAAGTGTAGTGTTGTGAATCCGAAATAATGAAGACACTTCTCACCAAAAATGCAAAAGCACTGATGCTGAGAATGGAGCTAAAAGAAATGCAATAGACCACAAAATAAAAAAAAAACCTGAAGATGCTTCTGCAAAAGAAGTGAAACATGTATGGGAGATCAATAAATACAAAAAAGTTAATTGCTTTGGCGTAATTATTTATTAATATTAATGTAAATATGAAGACTGAAATTTTGGCATTTCTACATCAAAACTGTGCACTGACAATAAAAAATAAAACGGGTTATTTGGATGTGGTTGTTGGTGAACCTGGACCCTCCTGTTCAACATCGAATTCTACTCCTGAAAATAAATCCCTATGAGACGATTTATGGGATACCCTTACCAAAATGACTTTGACTGAGAATGAATTAGAATATCTGGACAGCTGTCACCTGCCATTTGAAGAACATTTAATTTGTTATTTGAAGAACCTTTGCTGCTGAGGACCGTTAACATTTTTAAATATTGGGCTTCCAGTACATATATTTAATTGCGAGCGATAGCAACGAAATATTCATCAGCTCCTCCGACTAGATTTTCTAGCGAACAATTGTTCAGTGCTGCTGGTCAAATTTATGACAGCAAAAGAGCTAATTTAAGTGGGAAAATGTTGAAAAACTTTTAGTATTAGCTTATAACATCAGGATGTTTGGCTTTGATTATTAAATCTTATTTTATCAGTGCTGAAATACTTTATGTTTTGGTTATATTTAGTACATTTTTAATCAATCTGTATACGTGAAACTACTTTAAAAATATTGGTATTGATTCGGTTTTAACTGAAAATTTAATATGTGATACTAATTTAGACAGCTAGAATTATTTATGTTTAGTAAGATGATTGAAACTGGATTTTATTGTTGTTAAAAAATGACAGTATTACTATATTTAAGCTAACATGTATTTTATTTACCAAAGCTGAAGCTCCAAAAATTAATTATTAATTTAATCCACGAGATAAATTATTCTGATTTAATTCGGGCTGTTACTGTTAAATTTTTGTTTCTTTTTATTATTGCTAAATAAAAATAACTGCATTTATTTTTGCTAAATTGCATTTCTCAGAACCTGGTTTGGTACTATTTAACTGTTTTATTTTATCATAATAAATAAATATTAAAAACCGTGTTTATAATTATTGTAAAGGTGCAATTTATATCATCAATACCACATATAAAACAAAATAACAGCTCAGTATTTGCATGTCATATATACTTCATGTCAGTGTTCTAAGATATATAATTATTTCTGAACCTTCGGCTTCGGCTATGGCCAAAGGTTATCCCAAAAGCCGAACATTCGGCTTTGACCAACAAATGACCTTCGGTCGGACACTAGCCATGGGAGATGGCATGGACAGCTACTGGATGCTTTGTGTTCCTTGTGAATACCATCTGTCGGTGGCCATTTATTGTTATGGCCAGTGGATTGGTGGTCCAACCTATATTTGAAGCCAGGTAGTGGTTATATATTAACTGGTATATTACATGGGAGGTTTTGCAGGTGGCGTGTCCTATGATTGGAAAGCTTTCCCCAACAACAGAGTTGGTGAAAGTGGTGATGGGATGGTTTGCTGCACATCTTGCAGTGGGGTCTATTACATGGGGAAAAAAAAAAGCCTTGGGGCTGTCTGTTGGGACAAGAAGGACTATGTCTGAGGACTAAGAATTTGCTGAGGTTAGAAGGCCTTCTGAAACAAGTTTTAGGAGGAAGAGGGAGGACTTTGGGAAGAATAGATCTCATTTCTGGGAAGGTTTACAGGAAATCATAACCCTGCCAAAGAATTCTGGTGATGATTTTGAGGCCTGGGTAATATTGCATGAACAGGAATGGACTATCATTGATTTTGGGGAGTTTAGGATGGTTGATGGGCTGAGAAAGGGGTAATAAGGCCCCCAGCAAAGTCAGAGGGTAGTTGCAGATTGTGGCATAACATAGAGATACTATAAAAGGAATTGGCAGCCAGGGTAACAACAAGTGTAAAAAGAACCAGCCGGTGAGCGAGAAGGTCTAGTGTGCACTTTTGAGTTGAGAATATCTAGTTACTGCTTGCCGAGAACCTTTGTAATCTTCGGATATGTCTTAACAAAATGTAACAGAAATATAGATCAATGAATTATATGAAAGTTTATCAACACTCAAATGTTTATAGATTAAGTTTGCATTGAAGTTATGCCCCAAGACTTTGAAAGAATACTTATTAAAATAATAACACGAAGAATATTAAAATACGATATGGCGGCCATGAAGACCTGCAGTAACTAATAAAATACAGATAATCACAACACCGTGTGACTAACCAAAGCTCGTCAGTAAAGAAGAGTATTCAACAAAAATGAGATAACAAGTCTATAGCAGTGTCTCCGGTGGAAAATTTAGAACTATGCAGCATAGTCCATCACTGAATACCAACAGCTGGTCACAGATGGTGTAACTTTTGTGTTTGAAGCAGCCGGAGTGCTTGGAAAAATGCGTAAACAAACAATGCATGTCATTTATGAATATAAGTGATATTTTTATACTGCACTAAAGTTTTTTAGAACATCAGACAGTAATAACATTTGATTGTATGAGTAATTAGTGTTCATAATTCATAAGAATTTAATTATTTCTGGGACATAACCTATCTTTCCTATTGGCAAGTAATTCCGCATGTTTCAAGTGGTCTATCTTTACTCAATTTATAAGCGATCCACCATAAGGAATAATTTCATAAGTACTAGAAAGTGGTTGCTTTTGATTTAATGTTGGTTTTGAATTTAAGGTTAATACCCCACCTGTACTACGTAAGGGACTTATTAGTAGGTTGTATTGTTACTTTCTGCAACTCCTTTTAAATATGCAGGGACCTAAAGATTCTAGGGAAGTGCAGCCATCGAACCTTTCTGAGAATACAAGGATAAACAGTAATGACATATCTGAAGATTTTTATGGGTTCCCTGAGGATACATCATCACCAATTACATTCGTTGAAACACTGATACCGAGCAATAATAACGGATCTGAATCGGGCATGAACACTCAATTATCTTCAGATATTTCTGAGTTGAAACAATTAATATTTGGCATCTCATCCCAAAATAGACACACACAGTCTGAGTAGGCTTGAAAAATAAATGAGACATCGGAACAACTTAAACAATCACAATCACAGTTGAAACTCGAGTTTTTGGCAGAAATTAAGAAATCGCATGAGAGTTTAAAAAATCAGTTTACTTCACAGTTTCAAAATGTTACTACTCAAATAGATACTATTAGAGAGGAAGTACAAGCTAGTAAAATGTTTTGTGAGAAAAATACGTACAAATTAACAAGCCAAATAGACATGATAAAGACTCACAGAGACACCACCAACCTAGCCATTATGGATTTAACGCTAAAAGTGAAAAATTCAGAAGATAACATCTGTTAAGTGCAACAGAGCTACGCACAGATGGGGAGTCAAGTGAAGAAAATAGAAACAGACCTCAACACATTAGCTACACAACAACATGAAACTCGGACAGAAATAGTAAGACAAAAACAGCCACCACTTGCTTAGTCCAAAACCTTGATTCAATATGAGATAAACTAAAAGATATGGAAACTGAAGTGAATATTATACAACAGACATTACAATTACCGGTACATGACTTGCAATTATCAGAGGTACATGAAAAATGTAAAGAGACACAAACTTTAAATTCTTGTGGTAATTTGAATCAAATAACAATTACTTCCAATAATAAAGTAGAAATTATTAAATTCTGGGATAATGGCAACATACACCCTGTTACATTAATAACGAGCTTTGAAGCCTATAGGACGTTTCAAAATCAGAATAATACAGAATTTAGCCGAAAATAAATACTTTAAGTATGAACTTTCCCACTCCAGGCGAATGCCAAAGAATGTTGAAATTGAAAAATATTGAAAATACGGTTATTTTCGAGTTGGCGATACCGCTGCCTCGCGACTGTTAACGTGTCGTCATCGTGACGTCACGTTCACGGACAGTCAATTTTTGTGGCTATTGTGCCCTCGCTACGCTCGGTCACAATAATTTAAAGCTCGAACAAACATATAAACTAAGTTTGAAAATGAAATGCAATAATATTCTATCCAATCTAACTCGTGGTTCTGAAAGCAAAATTTTGTCACGCAGTTACAAAATTTAACAGATAGCTTACAAACGATATTTAGAAAATACTTTCACTTTTAAATTAGATATGATCACACGATATGCGTTTGCGTGTTTGTAAACAGCAGACGAAATTTTATGACAAATAAAGCGATTGTCGCGTAGCTAGCAAACTCAACTGACCAGAGGGCTATCTATAGCCAGAGGCGTAGCTAGGTAAACAAGGGCCCCGGTGCAAAAAAAATTAGTTTGGGCCCCTCAGGCCAGAGGGGCGACCTTTGTTTTGTTTTGTGTGCTGGTAGGGGCCCCTTGAGTTGTGCTTAGGGGCCCCTAAGCAGTGGTTGAGGCCCCCCTGAGCAGAGGTTTGGGGCCTCCTGAGCAGCGAGGGACCTTAGTGAGGGGCTTGCTGTGTCTCAGGGGGCCCCTTAGACGACGGTAGAGCTAAAAATAAAGGTCTCCAGATTGCCGTGAAGGCTCGTGGGCCCTCTAAACTGCGCTTGTGGGCCCCTAGAGGTGCGCTTAGGGGCCCCTTGAGGTATGCTTGGGGGCCCCCTGAGCGTGAGGGCCCCGGTGCACTGCACCGCCTAGCCCCATAGTAGCTACGCCCCTGTCTATAGCTACATAGCATATTGTTCGAGGATTCTAATGCCACTTTAAGGCTGGTTACACGCTGGGCGGTTTTTCCCGTAGCGGAGACTTAACCGCTGCCGCCTATAGAATTTGAGGTGTTTACACATTCAGCGGTAGAACGTCCGCTGCTATTTTTGCGGTAATTCCTCCGCAGCTATGAAGAGCTGGTAAAAGATGACGTGGTCGGCCGTCCAGTACCTTGCTTTTGATGACTCGAGTTTCATTTTGCGAGATTATAAGTTAATTTAGTTAATTTGGTGTTTATTACTTCGTAGTTCGATTTTAAAATTGTTATTTTGACGGTTCAGTCGCCATAGAAATTGGAAAAGGTAAAACCAAAGGAGAACGACGACACCAAGTTTTTCAGTTATTTTGGGATGTTTATTTCGACAATTGCTTGTGAAACTAAAGTAGATACGGCATTTAAAGGAGAAATACCCAGTTGATGAATGGTATTTAACGTGTGGAAATGCTGGCAATCACCTTGAAGTAGGCAGATTTGTCATGGAACTACTATAGATAAAAATTTAATTTTATATAATTCCAATCCCCTATATTTGTTTTATGTTAATTAGGGCGAAATCTCCTTTAGGGCAATACGAATAGTTGTAAAAGAAAAGTTTGAAAAATACACTATGCCATATAATGGCTACCGTAATACTTACATTTATTTGTAACTGATACATATACTTCACTGTGTAATCGACTCATCACTGTTGCGTTTAATTTACATTGTGTTAGATATCCGTTAGTTCACCAAAAGTAATCCCACTAGCTACCCACAGCAGTAAAATATTCGATAGATCGATCGTAAAGTTGCCGATGTTGTACTTAGAAATTTCGAGAAGAATAGTTGTCAACTTTAAGGAATTTTCCTGTAATCTTTCCCACAGGGGCAATTCACCATAAAAATCATTTTAAAGTGTATTTATCATATCGGGAAACGTTTAGTTTAAGAGATATTCCCGTTTGTTCATGTTTTGAAACATGCGATCGGAAAAGTAGAAAACTAAGATTCGAAATATCTTTAAATTGAGTAAAGCTACAGCTATAGTCAGCACTGTCCCTGATATTTTGGTAGTAAAATTAAATAATTTGGCAAAGTTTAATTAGTAGTTTTAATTAAGAGAAAAAAATGAACTTTTTAATTAAAAGGAATATTAATTTGAAATTTATATCAGAAGATAGCCCTAATTGAGACGATTATGGAGATATCATGGTTTCGGTAAAAAGTTTAAGCATTTGTCCGGTAATTAAGTTTTTGAAAAGTAGATTGTCGCGGATTGTTGTTCAAGCGCGTAAAAATTCTGCCAAGTTGGTCATGTGATGAGTTTAGTTTTAAGACTTTAGAAACCCTTTGGAATGTTAAATTAAATTAAAACAGATAGAATATGACAATAGAAAGTCCCTGTAAAAATTTCAAGTTATACCATTATGTACTTTTGGAGATATTAATTAAAGAAAGATTCGCCAAGGTCACAGGCTCGTATAAGTATATAAAAGACCTTCTTGTAAGCTCACGTTGTCTCATTCTTACGCCGCCGGAAAGTGATCGCGCAACTTCGCGCTAGTTAGCGGCGCAGATTAGGGTAGCGGTTTAGGCAAATTTCAACTTGCCGTAGTACTCACTAATGTTAGGGGGACTTTGTGAGTTTCTGTCTTCTCGTAGAATTGTACTTAATCTGCAATCTTCAAAGAAACAGTTGTTCGATGCTTTATTCAAGATTCTGGTACCAACAATGTACGAGTGAACTATTATCAAGAATATAAGTACTGTGTTATTCTCAAACTGTGTTAAATGACTTTATCTTGTTTACCCTTCGCATTTGGGATTTATTAATACGAATGCGTGGCGACCAGTTGATTTAATATCATAGGTACCAGAAGGCTATACATGGTCACGAACTTAATTGTTCATAGTTCAGATGAAGGTGTTGCAAGCCCCCGTGCAGCCCTTGCACCTGACAATTGCTTTTATTCTTGCAAGCATAATCGATTAGTTAAACAGTTTTGCTTAAGTTGTAATATGTAGAGTGTTTTAAAAATTATTACTCTACAAAGAAAAATCGAAAGTAAATGGAGAAGATGATGCCGAATTTACTAAACAGCTTGTCTCACTGTATTCGTCAATGCTGTGTTAAAAAAGAAAGAAAAAAAAGATCTCACAATGTCGAGCGACAGAATTTCGAATGTTGATTTGATTTGATTTTTTATTGGTCCATTTGGTCAATTTATAGTACATTAGACAAGTCATTTTAATGAATTGATGATACATATACTTATGAGATGATGGGATTTGTACAGGGATTTGTACAGATGATGGATAATATGATGACGAACAAGTATACATGCAGACAAGATACAAAGTTAATATTCTTAGAATATTTTTTATGAGTCCATATATTCACCAATAGAGTAAAAACTGTGTCTCACTAGGAATGCCTTTAGTTTTATTTTAAATGAGCTACAGTAAGCATTTTTTACTTCCTCTGGGATTTTATTATAGAGTGCTATTCCAGAATGTTGAAAGTGTTCCTTGAAAAATGTCTAAGATATAAGGACACAGTTATATACTATTAAACATCAAAATCTTTCTATAAAATGTGATTCAATATTTTTCAAGTTCTAGTTGAAGTGTAAAAATTTATGTAAATTCGTGATCAATAGTTTGCTATCCCAGGCATTTTTCCTAATTTTCCATTTCGTCAAAATCATTCCACTTTCATGGCACACTTCTTTCCAAGCGTTCCTGGTAGCGTCCCGATCTTTAAAAGACATTACTGTTTTGTCTCTTAACACTGCTCTAGCTTCCACTAACGAAATTAGATCATTATTTATCACCACTTCACTCATATTACGATTTTTTAATTCAAAAAATGATAACTTTACACAGACTGAAAACGCACAAGCGGTTAGAATCCGACTAGTGTGCAAGCGTCCATCTGGCCACATGGGCCACTGCCTGGACTGGAGCGGTCAAACAACCGTCGAATGTAGTGGCTAGGCCGGTTACACACTGGGCGGTTTTTCCCGTAGCGGAAACTCAACCGCTGCCGCCTATAGAATTTGAGGTGTTTACACATTCAGCGGTAGAACGTCTGCTGCTATTTCAGCGGTAATACCTCCGCTGCTAGGAAGAGCTGGTAAAAGATAACGTGGTCGAGCGTCAGTAGCTACTTTGCTTTTGATAACTTGAGTTTCATTTTGTGAAATTAGAATTTAATTTAGTTAATTTAGCGTTTATTACTTCGTAGTTAGGTTTTGAAATTGTTATTTTGACAGTTCAGTCGCCATAGAAATAGCAAAAGGTAAAACCAAAGGAGAACAGAATATTTGAGGAACGACGACACCTAGTTTTTCAGTTATTTTGGGATGTTTATTTCGACAATTGCTTGTGAAACTAAAGTACGGGATTCAAAGCAGAAACACCCAGTTGGTGAATGGTATTTAACGTGTGGAAATGCTGGCAATCACCTTGAAGTAAGCAGATTTGTCATGGAACTACTATAGATAAACATTTAATTTTATATAATCCAAATCCCCTATATTTGTTTTATGTTAATTAGGGCGAAAACTCCTTTAGGGCAATACGAATAGTTGTACAAGAAAAGTTTGAAAAATACACTATGCCATATAATGGCTAATACTTACATTTATTTGTAACTAATACCTACACTTCACTGTGTAATCGACTCATCACTGTTGAGTTTACATTGTTTTTATGCTTACAAGCACAATCGAATAGTTTTGCTTAAGTTCTTATATGTTGGGTGTTTTAAAAATTATTACTTTACAAAAAAAATATTGAAAGTAAATGGTGAAGATGATGCCGAATTTACTAAACAGCTAGGCTCACTGTATTCGTCAATGCTGTATTAAAAAAATAAAATAAAAAAGGTCTCAAAATGTCAAGCGACAGAATTTTGAATGTTGAAAGTGTTCCTTGACAAATGTCTAAGATATAAGGACACGGTTATATACTATTAAACATCAAAATCTTTCTATAAAATGTAATTCAATATTATTCAAGTTCTTGTTGAAGCGGTAAAATTTATGTAAATACGTGATCAATAGTTTACTATCCAAAGGCATTTTTCCTAATTTTCCATTTCGTCAAAATCATTCCACTTTCAAGGCACACTTCTTTCCAAGCGTTCCTGGTAGCGTCCCGATCTTTAAAAGAAACCACTGTTTTGTCTCTTAAAACTGCTCTAGCTTCCACTAACGAAATGAGAAGATCATTATCTATCACCACTTAACCCATATTAAGAATTTTAAATTAAAACAATGATAACTTTACACAGACTGAAAAGGCACAAGCGGTTGAAATCCGCCGAGTGTGCAAGTGCCCATCTGCCTGGACTGGGACGGTCAAACAACCGTCGAATGTAGTGGCAGCGCCCGACAGCATACCTTTTTTTTTTTTTTAATGGCATTTGGCAACGGAGGCCATACAGCCAGCTCAAGGTAATTTAATTGCTTTCAGTGTATGGACGCCACAGGACGGACAGGACATTCACACAGACACACAACACTTAAACATCCATGGATTCGAACCGGCGGCCTTCGGCACGCGGAGCTAGCACTCTAGCCCCTACGCTACCGAGGCCGGCGACAGCATACCTGTCGTCGACAGCAGCGCTGCCGCGGGTTTTCCACTCCGCCCAGTGTGTAAGCTCCCATTTGATCCCTTGCGCCACTACCTGAAGGGCGGCGACGGAGATATTTCCTGCGCGGACGAAACCGCCCAGAGTGTAACCGGCCTTACACTTTCGCTAGAGCTTGTGCGAGTCGAGATAACAATGCAGGAGCACGTGGTATGCACGCCAGTCTTCTCGCGTGGTTGCTCGCGAGTGACGCAACATCGGTGGCGGCTTATTGGCTCTAGTCGAAGGTACTAGTGGCGAGTTCTAGCGCGCTGTTTACACTATCATTGGCTATTTAATGTGAAATGTATATAAGTTTAAATATCTAATGATAAATTTCATTATTAAAATAAATTCAAGACGACCTTAAAAAATATCTAAATTCCGAGTAGTCGCAAATAAATTCCCTGATTATTTTCGAAATTACCTGAATACCCTGATATTTCCATGAAATTTCCCAGTTACATGAAATTCCCTGATAATTCCCGATATTCCCAGTTTTCCCGGTTTGTGGCCACCTTGAAGTAGGATGACCAATGATGGGGAATGTACCTGTGGTAGGATTGGATTAAATGGTAGTGGCTGGATGCATGCTGCATGGTTTACAATGGGGTCTGTTGCACAGAAATGATCACTGTGGTAGATTGGGGAACACCAGACTTTCATTCTTATTCACCATTTTAAACTGCTTTCTATTGTGGTGATAATAGTTAATAGATTGGCAACCTGATTAAGATTTATGAACTTCAATAAACATCAGATATTCCACACTGTAATTACATTTATAGTTGGCATCAATATATTGTCATAACATCAAGGTCAAAATTGTGTAACAACATGAAGAGGATTTTGAAGGCAAATTGGATAATAATTTGTTTGACACTGCACATGCTGATGCTCTCAAAAGGCTAAATAAAGACGAGTATAAAATCTTCATGCAGTGGTAGAAATAACCAGGTTGCTTGACAGGTAATGTCTTACAATTTGTTGAAGCTACCTCAGGAACACAATGACACATCTTCTAGTGCATAAGAGAATCAGGAAGAGCATTTACCAACCCCAAAGAAAATAATACAATCTGGAACTGCTATAAAGTGTGGAAAAAAAGATATCATTATTCCTAAAATTAATAGCCACCTTAGACAGATGCCATTTATGCAGAAGAAATCCAGTTTATATTCCTTAGGTTACTGTGGAGGCACTCGGACTTTACCTTAATGATTTTCCTCTCAACAAGTCTTCTATTTGACGAATTCAGACACAAGCAAGGAAGGAACAGGCAGAAGCTATAATGACTGATTTTAAAAATGATGTTCCTGAAGTTCTTACAATTCTTTGGGGTGGAAAATTGTTGCCTGATCTGAAAGAAAGAAGTTCCAAAGAAGAATGACTGCCAGTCATAATTACGTTTCCTAAAAGGGAACATCTTCTTGCAGTGTCCAAACTAGAGAGCTCACCCAATAAAGAACTAACAGTAGCTGTTTTGAAAGCTTTTAATAAATGGGATCAAACTGATAAAGTGCAGATGATGTGCTATGACACGAAAGCATCTAACTAGATCACCTCAATGGTGCTTGCATACTTTTGGAGTAAAAGTTAAAAGATATTTGTTACTTTTTGCATATCAACATGATGGCTATGAGTTAGTTTTAAAAAGTATATTTGAAACTAAGATTCGTCAAGTAATGAGTAGCACCAATATTTCCATTTTTAACAAATTCAAGGCTTATAAAAGATTTTGATGTTTTCACAGCCATCATATTGATATAAATAGCTTCACAAGTTTCATGCTGCATAGAAATGATCCCCCTAGCAGACTCAGCAGGCAGCTAAGTCCCCTGAAGGCCTGGTCAAAATGTCGGGAATTCAGCAAGCAGCTTGAGGAAGACCTATGGCCTTGCCGAAACATCGGGAAGAAGGAGGAGCATTTCAATGCAGCGTGAAAGTAGTGAAGTTATTTATATCAAATTCAAGGCTTGTTTAATAAATATTGGCTAAACCAACATTAAAAAGAATATTAGCATTGTGAAAAAACATTTCAATGATAAAAAAATTGAGGAATTGTTATATTTCAGTTTGACTGAATTAAACATTTCTATCACGAGAGATGACTACAGAGAACTGTTTGAGCTGTGTGCTATTTGCTTAGATGGATATAGTGATAAAGAGCTGAAACTAAAGCCTCCTGGTACATGCATCAAGCTTAATTGATGGTGAGGTTCATTTATTCACTCAAGATATTTTCCCCTGACTAGTTACTTTGAACCCATCAAGATACCCACAAGCCATGCCAGATGTTTGCTTATGTTAAGTGCTCCAATGCAGTTTGGCAGTGAAGGCACCTTGTCAAGAGTTATCCTTTTTAAAATCATTAAAGCAGTTTGATAAGATAAACAAGACAATTTCTAAAGCAGCCATGAATAAGTTTTAACAACACTTGCGGTATCCATAATACTAGCTGCTGCTCACAACTTCATTTATATGGCCTGCTACTGTACAGGTTAAACTGATCATGTCACAGTTAACACATTGCCAGCAGCAAGAATAATAATAATATTTAATTTCACCTGAATAATATAAAGCCATTTGTACTCTATAATAATGATATGAATTTCATTTGACCAGAATTCCTTGCATGAATCACATGTAATGAAAAAATTAATACTGATTTTTGAACACTTCAATCAAAAATTTCTCAGCTTTTCGAGTACACATCAAAATCAAACATACCATGTTTTACCCTATGTACCATGCAATGTACAATATCTGGAAGCCCTTCAAACTCTGACTAGTAGTTTTTGTGTGAATTCACAATTAAAAAAAAAAAAAATGATACTAATTCTTCCAAAATTTCTCAGCTTCACATTGAAATGAATCATAGAGTTTACCCCACGACCAGGTGCTGTATATTATTCAAAACCCATCAAAATATGGCCAGAACTTTCTGTGTTAATCCTCAGGTTACTGTCATTCTAGAAGGCTGAAGTTTTATGGAAGAATAATTATTAGTATTTTAAACACAATGAGTGGGTATTTTCATTTGTGAAAATTGCAACACCAGGAAGGGACATGTGACTGCAATGAAACTTATTCCACAGATTAGGCACATGACAATACACAGATGAACTATACATGCACTTTGACTCTGAAAATTAAGAATGGTGTGAAGCCACCAGATGCTGCAATCAGACCCTCTATATATCATGGCATAGAATCAGAGACTCTGAATAAGATGTGGAGGAACATACTGACATGCACTTTTAGACACATTCACAAAGCATCAAGAGCAGTTGTAGAAGTACCAGAACAAACAAGCTGTCAGCTAACCATATATCCTGCAGGCCAGGGAAACAGTAGTACCCATCACACTTCAAAGAAGACTAGCATCTTCTTCCCCGTAAGTGGCACTGTCCTTCTAAATTATGGCATATAGAGATGCCTGAATGGGGGCAGTGTCTCTGGATCTAAAACCTATTTAATATGGCATTTATTATTATATTGCCCTCAACAATATAAGGTGAGATCACACGTTACAACCAGTGGCTTCTACCATATGAACTCTCCCAATTTGGTTCTTTAAACACTTTAATTAGCAATTTCCACCAACAAATCTAGCTGTCTCCTCCACATTCTCCAACTACAGTATTTGATACCTATAATGTGAGTCCTGAATCATTCCACAATACTCTAGTAAGTATCTGACCAAGGTTTTTTTCACGATACCTCCTCTTCATAAAAAAACAATACTTTTCCTGATTTGACTTGCCCAGCTTATCTTGCTGTCAATTGATTTTCCTAGTATTTACACTCCATTCTATTAATGATCAGTTACCTTTATTTTTCTATTTGTGTTTATAAAATTTATTCATTTAATTCCTTGTTAAAAGTATGTGGAAATTGAAGAAGTCATTATAGAAAAGTGTAACTGGTATATGTCTGGGTATTCTTGATTCATCGATGTTTCACTGATGATTAGGGTTTAGTTATGGTTAAGGGATTTGAAGCAAGGAATGATATTTTTTTCTAGGGTTAAAATGTTCACTTCCTTCTTTCCAAATAAACTACCAATGAAAATAAATAATTGAATAATGTTTACTGATATATGAAATTGAAGTTAAACACAACCATTAAAAACACAATGTAGTATGTGTAATGTCAATTTGATCCTTCACTAGATTTATTGCACACTGAGTATTCACAGATTTGTACTTGGGATTATTATAGACTAACCATCATGAGTTTTCATTTTTCTTATGTTCGTATTAAATAAATACTAGGGTGATTATGGAATAGCAGCCTTAAAAGCACATCATACAGAGTAATGTTACAATCTTACAGCTATCTTTTGCATTTATTAATTGATCTTTCATGCATATTCTCCAAATTATTTCTTACCGATTATATTCAGAAACACCCGGTGACAAATCATTTATGGCCAGCAGGTGTCACTGTTGGTATTTGGCAGCTAATGAAGCATTAATGGAGGAGGTCTTTTCCGATGCATTGCCCAAAACCTGGAGCAACCAGATTTTCTTGGGATGCGAATCCTTACACCCAACCTCTGACATTCATGAGCATATGCTGTAAATGATTCACAATGACACTTTCCTGTTGGACACTCACACATGTCCACAATGCAAGCCCTGTGGGAAAAAAGACAATTGTATTACATTTTGTAGTTATATGAGGGATAACAGAAATAAGATTCTCAGAGTGTTGTGAAGTGATATAGCCGTCACACATTTCCAGCTGTGAAAGTCATCATGCGAAAGATATTTTGCAAAATCAACAAGTATATCTGGAGTAACAGAATAACATTTCAGGATATCTTTCAGGGTTACTCTCAAGTTTCTTACATGCATAATAGTTTGAAAGCTCTCAAAAAATTAACATCTTTCAGATGGCATCTACAATGCAGTGGTCAAGGTAATAAGTAAATAAAAGTGATATAAATTTCAAAAACAAAGAAATATTCTACATACAACTGTCTGTCACTATTGTATGTCTTTCATCAAGCTGTTTACAGTCTTAAATCATCTCTGTAACAATGGAGCATGAGGTAATATGTAAGGGATGAAAACCAGTATACCGGGGTGTAGTATAGGTTTCGTCACCTTAACTGAATGTCATCTTGTAGAAAGTTCTGCTAAATTTGCTTTTATAAATTTAAATGACCATGTGCCTGCCTGGAGGATCCAACTGTAAAGCTTATCGGCTGCCACAAAGCTTATTTGAACCAAAAGCTGAAGAAAGGTTACTGTTAGCTATGAAAGTATTCGAAAATCCACTTGATGAAAAATTTGAAGTTTATTCCAAAGTCACATTTTGAAAAATAGCATTTTCAGTCGAATAGGCAAATTAGACTAAATCTCCAAAAATTACAAGTCATGAAGAGGAAGAATTCACTGACCTTACCCCATTGGAATATTTATAAGTTCAAAGTCATTACTAACGAAAGTCACTGGAAAGAAAAATCAACTTGGCCCAGAAGGTGACCATAGCATAGTTCAACTGCAGTCATCTAGGTCTAACCGTCACTCTCACTACACGACAAAACAAACTAGCGCAGATCTACTAGCACACGGTTCCCGGATAATGACAAAGAGACGGCCTGGGCCTTTACCTATATACCCCCAGCCGCATGATATGTGTACTGCTTACCAAAAAATTGTCTAAAAAGATGTGATTATAGATTATGTTCAAAATTTAATAGTGTGTAGCCTGGCTTTTAAGGTTTATAAAAAGTATTTAGCAAAAATTCTAAAATAATTAGCATCCTTGTAAATGAATTAATTGTGAGTGCGCAATGGTAATGAGTTTCCAAAAAGTAATTAGTAAATCCCTGAAATGTATGTTATTTGTGCAACTTTTTAGTCATCCCCATTGGATTGTAAATTACCGTGTTGAAATTAGTGTCAACGTGTTCTATGTTTGCTCCTGATTTCAATGGTGTAAATTTTACTATGATTGGTGGTGTAATAGTAAAGTTATTAGTTTTCAAAAATCGGGTTTGAAATTATCCAGAAGCCATGAAAGAAAAACCTGTTTCTGTTTAATAGTTGTTAAAGTGTTGTTTATATCAAAAAAGTGATGTTATCTTAATTTTCTTTGACTTCAGTTACGTGTTTTAACAATTGTTTTGTTTACTGAAGTGGCTTAGTTTAATCGCAAATAAATTTTGAAATTACCAAGTTTTCGTTTAAGACGAAATAACTTTAAAATTGATTTGAAATTTGTTCTATTGCATGGAATGTTCTGAAATTTTAATATGTTGTACTAGATTTTCATTCCTTTAGGAAATTTACTTCTTAGTTTGTGAAATTATTGAAAATGTGTGATTAAAAATACTGAAAGCGCAAGTGTGTCTAACGAAATGTTTAAAAGTTTATTTATTCTATTTACACAGCCTGAAACTACTGAATTTAAGTGAATTTAACTTTCTTTTCAGATTATTATTATTATAGAATTACTGCATCAAAAAGTGTTGAGAATTAGTTAAATTATCACGTAACAAAAATTGATTGTTTACAAATTGGATAATTATGGATTACCCTATTCCAGGTTAGTTTAAAGGTTCTTTACTATTATAAATTGTTTATTTAGAGCTTATATTGTGTGTTGAGTGGCTTTACCGTTTCTAAATCGGCTTATATATTGAGTTACCTTTCAGTATCGGCTTCTGCATGAAACGGGTTCCTCACATCCTGTAGTTGTGAAATGAAAAATTTAATGTTTACTGTGAAGCTTACTCCCTTCCTTATGCTCTGTAGCTATGAAAACTAGAATTTGCGCAAATTCTAAGGTGCTTACAAATATTTATATGGGATAAAAAGAGAAATAAACCCCAGACTCACCAAACATGAAGGACATGGGGCTGCAGTGACAAAAAGTAAATAACATTATACAAACACAAAAAAATAACAATATTTTGGGGAATATTCTTAGCAGTGGTCTTGAATATCAAAATGCAAAATCGGTTGATCTAGCAGCTAATATCGGTATATGAAAAAAATTCAACCCAAAGAACCACATTTTGCTGGGCAAGATGTGCTGTAGAAGAATTTCTATCAGTTTGATACCAATTTTACTACCAGACTTGGAACTCCAAGATTTGCTACCAATTTGACACCAAAATGTACAGCGAATTGATGGCAATCTGCTGCATCAACTGGACAACAAATTAGTCATCATAAGTTGGAAAGAATATTTTGGTTTCAACATGCATTAAAAGATGGGCTTGATTTTCAATTACCTTTTTAGCTTTGTATTGTATAAATTGAAGTCAGAAGATGGCAGTGAGTGTACTAAGTTAAAGTATGAAATCAAGATATTTAATTTTATTTAAAACTTCATTACATCACATTATTTTAAACTTCTTTATCTTTGTAAAATAATAGGGAAATTAAAGGATATATTATAAATTTAAAACTAATACCAGAATATTTTTAATACAAATTTCATATCATGAATAAGGACCAGTCAATACTACTAAAAACATAATCAAAGTAACAAAAACAACAGACTTAGTAATTTGCAATTCATTTATTAAGTTATTTAACAAAAAGACATTAACCTCAGTCACATAGAAATACAAACACACAAATGTAGTCCCCAAAATATATACGGAACATTCTGCAAAAGGTAACTAACTACCTACCTAACAATAATTGATTGAATAATTCCATGTAAAACAGAAACGAAAAGGGTTGCCAATATGAAAATGAAAAATCATTAATAAATCAGGATAATCTCGTTGTATCCTCAGAAATCGTGGAAATTTTTACATTTTGGTAGGGCAGACTAGGATTGACCCCATATCGGTGAAATACCGAAAAATTGGTAGGTTTGAAACCACTGATCCTTAGTCATAAGAACAGAAATATCTGATTGAGCACAAATGGCTGCCCATGGTCAGCCTGGTCACCATCTCAGATCAGCTTTGGCTTACTTTTTTCCATTCTTTAATTTTATTTCTAGAGTTATTAATTATTCATTGACAAAGATGGACAAACATTTAACAAATTAGCTTTACTGAAATGTAGCAATTCAATGGAGAAAATTATAATATTAATTATTATCACATTTATAGGTAAATACTGTTTGGTGATATTACAGGCATTCATGTAGACACTTGAGAAATGGGGAAAGGTATAACAATTGTAACAGCAAGAATTTCTGCAGATTCAAATTTCATAATGCATAAACCAGAATTTGATGAATTTGAATAAAACTGATGTTTATATAAAACTGTAAGAAGAAAAACATAATTCATGACTGGTAAATAAGTAATACTTGTCTGTCAAGGTAAGCCTATCATCTGCAAAACATTGTCATATTTTCCAAATCCAATCCTTCTTTTTTCAATATCCAACTGTTTGCTATGACATTGCCTTAAAGTACCTTTCTTCTCATTTTGGTTGTTAATATATATTTTGAAACGTATAAATGTGGAGATATATGAAACAGCAGCAAAATATAAAGTAGAAAAAGTAATTAGCAAATTAAAAATCCTCATGAAAGAGATAACAATGTCATGCTGTAAATGATTCACAACAACAATTTTCAATGAAAGTTCTGTTGGACTAAATAAAATTAAACTAAAAATTGAAGAAAATTATGGAGGGATATACAGAGCATAACACAAATGCTATCAATTTTCAGTTCATTTTCCAAATGTATGTCAGTTCTTTCACTGATGAATCATTAGCATTTTTGGTTTTAGTCAGTAACATCTATTTTTTATGCAAAGATAATGAGGATATAAAATGCATAAAATTATATATAAACACTTAATGTATGCTTAATTCAAAAAGTAGAACACACTTTGAGGATAAATATCAGTTGCAGTCTTTTCTACAGATATATCATCATCATCCTTCAGATTTGAGAATGTATGACAATTTTCCACTTCCCTTTCTTTATCCACCATTCTTGCTTTATAATTGTGTTGCAATCCAGGTTCCTTATTTATTTACTATTCTTCACTACATCCAAACATCTCACTCTCCATCTGCACATTGCCCAGTTTCCTTTAATCCTAGCTGTAGTCATATTTTTTTTTGTTACTTCCCCAATCTCTTTACTTGCATTCGTAGTTTCAGTAACAATGGAGCAGAAAACATGTGATTATGTTAATTGTAGGCACTTCTGCAAATTCAGTCATATTTTTCTATTTTCTTCAAAAATGTGTTGCCTGAAAGATTGTTTCATTTCTTTTCTTCTCTACCATTCTTTCCTCAACTTTGATGAGTGGTAGGTATAGCGTATTTTTCGTCTCCATACAAATATATTTTCTATCATGCTTCTTAAGAATTTCAACTTGCTGGCTTAGATTTTACTGTTATCATCTATAGTATCATTGTGATATGGTCAGCAGGAGCTGATTAGCAAACATAAATATATATGGATGGAAAGAGGAACTGTTGCTTACCTCAAATAGGGGCAGGATGGTGAAGAAATAGGAAAAGTAATGGACATTATCAATACTGAAATTTTTTAGTTTAAACACTTTTTTAGCGGTATGTGAGGGGGTACCCAAAAAAACAGAATTATTTTTTAAAACCTACATATTTTAGAATTTTTTACAAAACAACCATATCTGCATCAAAATACCGTCCATTACAACTAATACATTTGTGCCACCAGTGCTTCCACGGTTCAAAACATTTTCTGTAGTCATCTGTAGAAATGGCTGACATCTCCTCAATCATTTTTTTCTAGACCTCTTCAATGTTGTCAAATCGGTGTCCTTTCATACCCCTTTTCATGCGTGGAAATAAGAAAAAGTTGCACGAAGCCAGGTCAGGAGAGTAAGGTGTATGGGGTCGAGGAACCATGCCATTTTTAGATAAAAACTGCCTAACAGAGACAGCTGAGTGTGCAGGTGCATGGTTGTGGTGGAAGAACCAGTCTCCTGTCTGTCACAAATCGGGTCTTTTTTGACAAACACTGTTGCACAATTTTCTTAAAACATGCAAATAGAAGGTTTGATTGACGGTCTGTTTTAGGGGAACAAACTCTGAATGAACTACGTCCTTGGCATCAAAAAATCAAACACAGACACTTTATACAGACAAAGTTTGGAGATGCCTATTACCTTCTGAATCATTTCCTTTTTCTTGTTTATTTGTTTTATATGTTTTATCATACTGAACTTTCATGTGCCTTATTCACAGGGTAGTATTGATCAAACAGTGTGGAGTTCTCCCACTAACCTTATAATTTGCTGACTATCTTGTTTTCATAAGTATGAGGATTATGTATTTTTTGCGCGAACTTTTTTTGGGTTCTAAATACTAATCTAATCGCCTCTCTGGTTCTTCAGCATGGAGGGAAGTAACCAATTAACTGATGAATTATCGCCAGTAGAATCATGCAGAATCAAATGTTCCGACTAACAAAACATCAGATATTGAGGCCAACCTTCCCATTAACAAGCATTATGCTGAATAGCCCAGATAGGGTTACTCTGGATATGACTCACTTTTCTACCTCCAGTCCTGGGGAGGATTTTCAAATAGCTTTCAGCCACATGAAAGGATTGAACAAACACCCTGTGCAAGGACACACTCCTCCATACCTTCCACTAATGAGCTTCTTGTCTTAAGGATGGCACAGATCACTACACAGATGACACAGATGAAGAAGGACCTAAAAGAAAGTCAAACTGCACAAATTTTGGATTTAAAAAACACCTTTGAGGAACAGTTAAATAATAAACTTTCAATATAATCTCAGGTTATCATACAAGTCATCTCAAAGAGTATTACAGATGTAGAAACAAGATGGTCTCACAACATTTCCAACACTGATAACAAAGTTACCACACACATTTCCCTGTGTGATGATGTCCACTCAAAACTACAACAGGAAGTTAATTCAGGTTTACAGAAACTATCTAACTCATACAATGAACAAATTAGGGGATCTCAGGAGACTTTGCAAATACAAACACAAGAACTTAAGTTTGAATTTCATAGTTTACAAACCAAGCTAACTTTTACTGTACAAGACATAGCAGGCGAAGTGAACAAATTAAAACAGGTTACACATACACACAACACTACAGTACAAGATATAAGGAATCTTGAAGGGCCATTGGGAGATAGAAAATCAATGTAAATTACAGTTGATACTAAGGACTCCATTTTGCCACTACCTATGTAAAACAACCACATATATAACTCCAATACTAGCTACATACCTGAAAATGATTCTTCTGAATCATTCAACAATGATCTTGATGAATTGTTCCAGGAATTGCCAATAAGTGTAATGATTATCAAGAAAGTTAAAATATGGAGGTTTTTCTAGAGGGATGTGAACCAGTTTTGACCATTATGCCTTCTAATGACAGTATAATGGATGTTGCAGAAATACAAAAACCAGACACCAACCCTCTAGTTTCTCATGTGGGAGTGATAGCAGTAAACCTTACTGATAAAGGATCTGAGGTGAATACAGTTAAATGTAAATTACAATCACAAGATGTAAAACCCCAGAGAAACAGGACAAATGAGAAGAGAAACAAATCAATGGCCTGACCAAGGAAAAAGTAAAGAAGAAGACTTCTTCAAGAAACCATTAACTCAACCAGAAAAAAGTTAAGCAGAAAAGCAAAATTTCTTCACAAACTTACTTCCTGAAGAAAAAGAAAGTGAGAAAGAAAACAATGATTTCCTCACTAACCCAATACCTGTTGACGAAAAAAGTTAAGTTTAAAAGCCAAAGGTTAACAAAACAAGCTGCAGAGAATACCAACAGCTTTAGGAATTATATTACCAGGACAAAGAAGAAAGAGTTGTTACTAGTAACAAGAAAGATAGTAATAACAGAAGACATGAGGATGAAGAAGACATTGAGATAATATTAGCAGAGCAGGAAATGGAATACTCAAGAATAAACGAAATAAAGAACGATTGTGACAAAGAAAGATGTGGAAATAATGAAAAGGAAATAGTAAGTAATGAAGTTTGTGGCAATACACAAGAAGGTAGTGCTGCAAATGATATTGAACACACCGAGCGGGGCAGTGTAACGGTTAGCGTTCTCGCTTCGCATTCGGGAGGACGGCGGTTCGAATCCCCGTCCGCGCATCCAGATTTGGGTTTTCCATGGTTTCCCCAAATCACTCCAGGCAAATGCCGGGATGCTTCCTTCAAAAGGCCATGGCCGAATTCCTTCCCATTCCTTGCCCCCATCCTTGCTCCCCATCCTTTCCCGTCTCTAAAAGACCTCGATGTTAAAAAGAGACGTAAAGCAGTTAAAAAAAAAAAAAAATATTGAACATAATAAAGAATCAATTGAAACAAATACAATTTTGCTACACAATGAAAATGATTGTTTTAGAATTAAAATATAGAAAATAAAGATGAATTAATTTGCAACAAAATGAAAATAAGGGAATACCTCTGTTAGTTCAGTGAAGCAGACTAACAGATCTTTGAATGTCAAAAAAAAAGATGCCAAAAGTAGTGATAAAATGGAATGTTGGATGTACTTGTTTAAAAATAGAGAATATTTACTATGAATAGTAAGAAATATTGAGGACTCATCATATATAGTAATTGCCAACAGTACGAAGGCAAAGGTTATGTGAACTATGTCCCATTGAAAGTAAAGGGAACAGTAAAGTTAAATAAATATTTGCAAGGATTGCATATAGTAATATTTTCAATATTCATTGTTAAACAAACCACTTCTTCCAAAAGAAAGGGAGTGAAGCATGACAACTAATATAATACTATATACTTTTCAAGGTCCAGGTACTTTTTCCTTACAGGTAACCACTTCCAGGTAACTAATATATTGTTACTTACATACACCCTTAAAAGGGACAGTACAAACTAATTAATAATAAATAATTAATTTTTATTTTGACCACAAGTATTGCCAGTTTTGTTACCTGATCAATACTTAAAAAATGAAATTACTTAGGCCACAAAATGTAGCTTTAGACTTGAGAAGCTTACATTTTCTTTTGATGCCATAGTAATGTTATATGAAGCCAGAATTTTATTCATTACTGTATGTACGTATGCATTATTAAATATTTCAAGACACTACCATGACAGGACTTACATTTGTGTGCGTTTTCTTCAATGCTTTTTAGTTAGTTATGTTGTTAGTATTAAGAAGAGAATGTCTGTTGTAAAATGTGTGTAAAAATCCTACTAGGAACAAGAGAAACATGTGTCATGGGATGCAAGGTTTATTTTATAAGCTTACCAGTGTCTTCCTACAAAATCCATGTTAAACTTGGATTTTATCATGCTTTGCATATGACATAACAAAAATATTTTTAAAAAAAGAACATGATATTTTGCTCCTTGAGTATGGATGAAAATTGGTAAAATATATTCTTAGAGAAAAGTAAGACAGTGTAGGTTGCTATGGAAATAAATACTCGAGAGATTGTGACTAACGGCGTAGAAGCATAGATAGGTTGCTTGTAATTATCATTGGTGAAACAAACTTCCATCTTTGGAGATTACCCTGATTCAATGTACTTTCTAGAGAATTACGAAATATACAATAAACTTAAAACAGTTTGAAGGAAAAAGGACTGAATTATTTAACAGTTTTAATCAGTTCACAATTCATCAGTTATAAGTCGGACCCAAAACAAACGGTTAAGTGACATATTCATCGTTTAGAGCACACTGTACCCAAAGGCAACAAACATTTCTAAACTCAAAATGTTGATAAAAAATGGTTTGGAACTGCCAGTGTAGAGATATTCAAACTCTCATTTCACTGATATGTCACACTGCTGTCAGCCTGCAACATCATTCTGACATCTTCTTTGCAACAGACGAAGCAGTGTGTGCTGAGTTTGAAAAATCTTCCAAGTTTAAATTTCTCTTTGGAGTTCTCAATACTTCCTGAATATGGTAATACACATAGGACAACCATCTCTGAGCATAGGAGCCATTGATAAACACTCAAACTGCACGCGAAAAATTTACTTTTATTCTACTTTTGACGAGGTCACGAGTATGATATTGTGAGAACTTCACACAGCCAAAGCTTGGAGAGAATTTATGTACCAAGTTTGTTCTGCACACGTATGCATATCGTAAAACACAAGGAACACAACTTGTAATCATATTTTGCTTTATTTTATGGATCTTACTTTTTACTGTAATGCTTATTCCAAAGTAGAATGTCTAGTGGTTAATTACTGGGCTGCCATATGACGACATGTCTTTCTTCCTAATATGAATATATTTCTGTAATTGTTATTTCAACTGTGACAAATATACCTTTAATATCAAATTATTTTCCATACATAATACCAGAAGATCAAATATACTTAAGTGTTTATACAGGAACTCTTTTATTTCCATATTGCTAAAGAAATTGACTAAGCTTTGTTTCGTAAATCAATCCAACATCTGCCTTAAGTGATTTTGAAACTATGGGAAGCAAATAGATTCAATCCAAGAAGGCACTTGTCGGAAAACAAACTTGAAATGTTGTACGACAATGTCAGATTAAAAATATTGATACGTGACGACAATACAGTGTCACTATTATTTGATTAGCCGTTCTTTTCACACACTAATACTTGTCAGAGCAGGAAACTGTCCTGTCGCGAAGCCATGTCGGAGAACAGATCTTGTTAACGTAAAATAGTGTGTCGGGATAATCACAGCAGTTCCTTCCGACTTGCTAATTAGTCCCCTTTATAATTAGTTTTTGTTACCACCTAATGTAAGGACGATCAGACTTCGTTATAATTAATTATCGGCCGCCACCATCGGCTGGCTAGGGTACAAATCCAGAATAAATATAACTATAAGTTTCTTCAAGGAATCACTTCGAGTATGTGGATCAAAGATTTATTCTGAGATCTGTGCAGCACAAATGCACCCGGCCACCAATGGAAAAATTAATAATAATCTCACACACACAAGCAAATTACTATTAGAGACAAACGATCCGAAGATGCAGGTTCTTCAGAGTGTAAAAACAATTCTTTCCATCACTTTCACAAAAAAAACAGAGGAACAATACCCACGACGTTCTCTGCTCCACACCACAAAACTCTCTCTCTCCTGACCGCTCCTCAACTGTTCGACTCGTAAGTCACCGATACTCATAGAATAAATATAATTAAAATAAGTTAAGTACTGAAGGGGCAAGCCTACTGTAATGTGACAACCCCTTCCATGTCACGGTTCTAATGTGAAGCCGCAGGCAAGACATTTGAACCTGGGACATATTTTAGGTTAGTTTTTTAGTAGGTAGTTACACAAATAAAATCCCTACATTATACAAGAACACCATGAATTAAATTACTATACAAGAGTATTGGTGGCCGGTCCCTACCGAACAAAATTACAAACATATTCACAAAATTTCATTCACATACAATTGTATCTTCACATACAATTGTATCCCCCTGGAAAGAAAGCACAAAATTACAAATAATAATCTCTTGAGGTTAAACGTCTGTTCCTCACTCAAACGCACATGAACATTAACACCAATACATCAGTCATAATTATTTTTTTCTCTGTGGATAGTACATCACTCTCTATCCAGGATACATCTTTGTCAGTGAAACACCAGATTGTTATTACCAGAGCTTCCCATGATAAGGTAACATTTCCTTTCTTTGGAGATGCTCGGTGAAAAATGGGGTCAATGACCTGAAGGTTTGTCAACCTAGCCTTCTAAAATTGCGCTTAGGTCTAATCACTTACTACCCCTTCCAAGAAAATCGACTTAAGACTACACAAACATTAAAAGAACATATTTATAGTTCTGTTATTAACACACAAAGACGTCCATCTTTCGACATATTCTTGAGGTGGATACTGGGTGTTACTGACTTGAGATATAAATTACTTAATGTAACTCAAAACATTTATTCCCTAACTCACTATCTATATCAAGTATCTTTGTGATTTGTCTTAAACAAAAGAGAACACCTACCGAGAAGTATTAAACTAAACAACCCTACAAAGTACAAGGCATTTTTTTTTTTTTTTTAAAATCAAAGTTTCTAGAAAACCATTATGTTGAAGAGACACTTCATACTTTAGCTTTGTGAAAATCACTGTGCACAACATCAATTACTTAAAAATATAATTAAACTGTAGTACATAAGTAGTGTGAATCTCTTATGCTAAAAGAAGAATGGATATTTTTTAATTTAAATCTGTTGATGCCCTCATGAAATAAATCCAGTTTTCCTTTTGACCAAAGTGAGATTATTTCCTTTTTCTTCACATGTACTCCTGGTTCTTCCCTCCTATCCTTCTTCTTCTTCCTACGTTTTCTTCTTTGTATTATGGAATTACACTTTTCAAAAGTCTCAAGTAAACGTTGGAGAATGAAACATTTCATTAGGTTGATTGAAATATCTACAGTATGACCATATGGGCTAGTACCGAGGAACTGTTCAACGTGCACAAATTGCTTATCCCCAATGGGAATATCATTTGCCAATACTTTAGTACTGTGGTGAGTGGGGAAAACAAGGTCAGTCCCGAAAGGAAACATTAAATCATAAATGTGGTTCGCAAACTTAGTGACACAAGTTAGTTTGCGGAGTTTGAAAATTGCTCTGGGCAAAACCAGCTGCTCTCCTTCAGAGAAATTGTAGGAATATTACTTACATGAATATCTGTAACTGCACAAGGACTCTCTGAAATTGACCGAACACTAACCGGTTGCATTTGAACACTAGTTTGGGAGTCAATACGCAAAGCATCATGCGAAGCAGGAGTTGTTTCCTGGACCAAACCTTTGTTCTTACCTTTCACTTCTCTCTCAGCTTTGAGAGCACTCACATTATCCTGAACGCCATTTATTTCAACTTTAAGGTCATTTCGAAATTTTGCAATTTCAACTTTAAGGTCATTGCTGCTTTCAGCAATTGCAGCTTTAATGGCATTGTAATTTTCAGCTTGAAAGACCTTTAGTTCTTGAAAGTTTTTTCTCATCTCTTCCATAAACTTCACCAACATTTCTGGTACGGGTACCTCATCACTCTGCCCTGCTACTCCTTCCATAGCAGATTGCTTGGTCTCCATCTTTTTTTTTTTTTTTTTTTTTTTTTTTTTTTTTTTTTTTTTAAAGATCAAAACTAAACCAAACTTGAATGACGCTATTAGACCAATATGTTACTCTAGCAATAGGCTACCTATTCCCCAAACTTAGATAAACAGGTCAAAGATATATCTTTGCAGTTTCAAATCAACTCACAACAGCGCCGTGATAACTCGTCAAATGAAATAAAACAACACAGTATATATTCCACAACCAAAAACAGATTTGCACCAAAGAGAAAAAAGGAAACAACGTAGACTGGCTCTTTAAAACAGTTAATTTCACTTCTCCAATCTGCTGCTGTAAATAAAACACATGTAGATAATACAGTAATTATACTTTTATTTACTACTGCTGACTGTTGGTGTCGAACCACATATGCAGACTATACTGTCTCGTCGCTCAATGGTACTGCCACCTGAAAATGTCATGCACAGAAAAAGTTATACTTGTTAACGTAAAAGTTTTACGCGTGTTCCTCCCGCAATTAATGTCTTTGAAAAAGGTAAATAATTCGCAATCTATTTTATTTTATTTTTTCCAGAAAGGAAAAAAAACTTCATTCGTAAGTAGAACTGAAATTTGAAATTTCTGTACAAAATAAAATGTTATGGTAGAGCGAAATAAAATTTTCCGCGAGTATAAACTCTAACTATTAGGCTATAAATTTTCCAGAAGCTCTGGTAAATAACAACCGATGGTACAGATCTTTGAAACAAAATCCTGTTAATCTGCTATTCTTTTAATCAAAATTATTATATTTAAAAAATATTTCCCGATTGTTTAATAGTATAATGTTGCCTGTTAGATGTCTTCTCAACTCCTGCCGCTATTTTCTGCAACGCTGATCCACGATTTGTTGTTCTACTATCTGCGTTGCGTTATTCACAGGTACTGCATCGCTGTATCCACTGCTGAAGTAATCGTCTCTGGTTATCTGTGTTGACTCTCTTGCGCTACCGTCTTTGCACAAGCTTGCTGTTCGCCGAGTAATTCTTCTCGCGCGTACCGTCTTTGGTAGAATCTGCTTCGCAATTCTTAACAGTTGTTCAAGTGTTTAGTCTTATGCCACGCACTTAAAACTCTTTTTGTGATTTAGACGGCCTTTATAATCACTTTAACCGTCTATTATTCTCACAAGTCCTGTCACGGTCGCCATGTCGGAAAACAAATTGAAATAGTTGTACGACAATGTCAGATTAAAAATATTGATACGTGACGACAATACAGTGTCACTATTATTTGATTAGCCGTTCTTTTCACACACTAATACTTGTCAGAGCAGGAAACTGTCCTGTCGCGAAGCCATGTCGGAGAACAATCTTGAAAATAGTGTGTCGGGATAATCACAGCAGTTCCTTCCGACTTGCTAATTAGTCCCCTTTATAATTAGTTTTGACCACCTAATGTAAGGACGATCAGACTTCGTTATAATTAATTATCGGCCGCCACCATCGGCTGGCTAGGGTACAAATCCAGAATAAATATAACTATAAGTTTCTTCAAGGAATCACTTCGAGTATGTGGATCAAAGATTTATTCTGAGATCTGTGCAGCACAAATGCACCCGGCCACCAATGGAAAAATTAATAATAATCTCACACACACAAGCAAATTACTATTAGAGACAAACGATCCGAAGATGCAGGTTCTTCAGAGTGTAAAAACAATTCTTTCCATCACTTTCACAAAAAAAACAGAGGAACAATACCCACGACGTTCTCTGCTCCACACCACAAAACTCTCTCTCTGACCGCTCCTCAACTGTTCGACTCGTAAGTCACCGATACTCATAGAATAAATATAATTAAAATAAGTTAAGTACTGAAGGGGCAAGCCTACTGTAATGTGACACACTGAATTTATTTCTTTTCTAAATTATATTACAACATAGTTCTTTGGTCACTTCATTAAGTAAGCTGTATTTTTTTTAAATATACACAACCTTCAGTAATTTTTTATGTATGTTTGTACCCTTCTGTAACAGAAGCCTGCAGTATCACTATGCACTTACTGGTAATAAGTGTTTGGATTTAGTTTCTTGTGACATTCCTTGAAGCGTTCACCTTTCAATGGAATGCAGTGGCGTATACTTCTTTGATGCACCTTGAACTGCTGGCATTGTGGTTCCCTATTAAGTTGTTCTTGAGGCCTTGTGCAAGATTTTGTACCTCCAACACGCCAAGATAATCCAAATCTGAATAATCAAGGACAAATCAATGCATTACTTTCTGAAATAATATTCTTTAAAAAAATTATTCATGGATTAAAACAAAGACTTGAACATACTAAAGCTAAGTAAATTAATTCAGTTTGAAATCCCTTTCATTGCATGCTTCGAAGGTAGTAAGCTATTTAACTTAAAGCTTTTCATACGAGGGTGAGTCAAATGAAAACCTTAAATATTTTTTTAAATATTATTTATTGTGCAGAACTGGTACAAAGCTGTATCGCTTTTCAACATAATCTCCCCCACACTCAATGTAAGTCCTCCAGCACTTACAAAGTGCATAAATTCCTTTAGAAAAAATTTTTTTTGGTAGTCCGCGCAATCACTCATGCACCGCATGGTGTACCTCTTCATCAGAACGGAACTTCTTTCCTCCTATTGCTTCTTTGAGAGGTCCAAACATAACAAAATCTCTTGCGGCAAGGTCTGGTGAGTATGGTGGATGAGGAAGTCACTCAAAATGCAGGTCTGTGATTGTTGCAACTGTTGTACGGGCAGTGTGGGGCCTTGCATTGTCATGTTGCAAAAGGACACCTGATGACAGTAATCCATGTCGCTTTGATTTCATTGAAGTCCGAAGATGATTTTTAGGAGATCTGTGTATGATCTCCCTCTAGGCATGTAATTCTCCAAAATGACGCCTTTTTCGTCCCAAAAGAGTCCAGCATAACCTTCTCTGCTGATGGTTCTGTTCGAAACTTCTTTGGTTTTGATGATGAGGAATGGCGCCATTCCTTGCTCACTCTCTTCGTTTCCGGTTGGTGGAAGTGAACCCAGGTTTCGTCCCCAGTAACGATTCTTGCAAGGAAGTCATCACCTTCTCGTTCAAAGTGCCGAAGAAGTTCTTCACAAGCATCAACACGTCGTTCTCTCATTTCAGGAGTCAGCTGCCGTGGCACCCATCTTGCAGACACTTTTGTGAAACTGGAGCACATCATGCACAGTGTGGAGTGCTGAACCATGACTAATCTTTAAACATGCTGCAATGTCAGTGTCACTCGGCAGTTTTCATGGCTTCAACTGCTGCAATGTTCTGTGGAGTCACAACTCGTTGTGCCTGACCTGGATGAGGAGCATCTTCCACTAAGTCACACCATTTGCAAACTTCCTACTCCATTCATAGACTTGCTGCTGTGACAAACATGCATCACCGTACTCAACCTTCATTCTTCGATGAATTTCAATAGGTTTCACACCTTCACTACTCAAAAACCGAATAACAGAACACTGTTCTTCCCTGGTGCAAGTCTCAAGTGGGGCAGCCATCTTTATACTGATACTGTGATGGTATTTGTGCATCGGCACTATGCTGCCACCTACAGGCCATTCTGCATACTGCTTGTAGCACGCTTATGAACTTACAGGATAACGGCGTGAAATTTTGATTTTTTATTACAAATTTAAGGTTTTCATTTGACTCACCCTCGTAGTTATACTTGCATATCTCATTACATTTGATTGTTCATACTTAGCTTTTGAAACAATCTCGTATATCTGCATACTCAGCTACAAATATGTTACATAATTTAAGAGTATCTCCAAAGAATTATCTGCTTCAATATGTCTGCATGATTAATATCCTGTTTAAAAAGGAATATCACTCAAAAACTTAAGGATCAGAAAAAACATTATGTCAAGACAAAATGCTTAGTATGGATTAAAACTAATAGCTTAGTCTGAACTGTGACCATAATGATGCCTATGGATAATATATTACTGGTTAATGAATTGGTCTATTTGTACACAAGGCGTAGGAACCAGGAAAATTCCCCTTTTCTCATGGATCTACTAAAATTTCCAGGGACAGGATTAATCCCAAACAACTTGGAAATTTTACAGGATGTAGTTCTGGTTATAAACATTAAAATTAAATAAAAACTTCTGTATCTACCATATTTTGGCTATAAAAAATTATTTTCAAAAAATTCTAGAAATGTATCTAATGTCCAAGGTATTTCCAGTATTGAGCTGAAACAACTTTTAAAATGATTTACTCCTTCCCCTCTTTCTTTTGATACAAGAATCTGCTTGGTTACAATTTTCTAACAGGGTGAAATGGAAAATGTTTCAACCAAGCTTACTTTATAACATTGATATCTCCTAAAATATTGAACTTACAGCTCTGAAATATGTTTTAAACAATTCTCTATCGAATTTCCAATAAGTTAGTGATACTATCCCCCTACAATAATGTTTCTTTTATAGTTTTCCTATGTTTTGGAATTTTGGTTATTTTTCTTGTTAATATACTGTTAATCATGTCCCACCTCTGGAAATCTTCCATTTCCAAGTATTAGTCATTTATTTATTTAATTTACTTTTTTGGATTCTGTCAAAACTACTGCATGATATTTAAAATCAATTCCTTTTCTATGCTCAGAAAAAAATCTATTTTCATTTAAACGCAGTTCCTCCTTTTAAAGTTTCACCTCCAATGGCCTCATGGTAGGCCCAGTTCCCAAAATCTTCCATAACCATCCCTTAAATTTTTTCTCTGTCTCTCAAACTTTTACATAAAGTGTAATAAAAATTTATGAATCTTTTGAGGTATGAAACACGAGCCTGGTAACTACACATGCAACATCCAATCTGAAAGTTAAATAGCAGTAGAAAAAAATTGTCTTAGTAATCTCAGAGAAGTAAGACATGTCTCAGAAATTTAAGTGATAAACAAAGAGATCAGGTTAAAATGTTTGCAAAAGCTATGAACCCAGAATCAACCAGAGGTAATATCCCTATCAGAGACTAATAGCCCAGATGATGTTTACTGTAAAAAGTTAGAATCAGTGCCGAAATCCTGAAAAAGTATCAGATTTCCTGGCAAGGATAGCATCTATATAGTACTTTTTAAATTCAGTGACAGGACATTATAGGAATGGTTGTTGAGCTTTATGAACAGGAAATGAAGAAGAGAAAACTCATTGGAAAGCTGGTAGTGGGCAATTTTGATCCAAAAAGTGAGATCAGAGATTGAAATAACTACAGAGGAATAAGCTTGCTCAACACTGGTTATAAATTTGTTCTGCATCATTAAATCAAAATTACAAAAAAATTTAAGAAACAGTCCTGACAGAAGAGGTAGATCATGCACAGATGGTTACTCCACACTCTATATGCTAACTGAGAAAAACAAAGAGTTCAATCTGGAGGTGCACCTGGTATTTATTGATTTTAAGAAAGCTCTTGATACAACGTTCGATACAATCAACCGAAGGAGACTTTAGTAAATCCTGGCAAAATGTAACACCCCACCACATATCACAAAATCTATTCAAAACCTGTACAACTATAATGAGGATGCAGTCAGAACTGGACAACAGCTGTCACAAAGGAAACCCATCAGCCAAGGAGCGAAACAGAGATGTTGCCCATCACCATTTCTGTTCAACGATATCATTAGTGACTGTCAACAAAAACCCCAAGGCAGAATCAAGACAGACAGATGGACCAACCTAGACACACTACAGTTTTCAGATGACCAAGTACTTCTTGCATAATCTGAAGGTGATTTGCATAGAAGATAACAAAAGAGTACGACGTGGAAACCTCCCTCAAAAAAATTAATGTTAGGTCCTTCATTGGGAAAGATCACAAGAGAATCAAAATGTCAATAGACAACACAGCCATAGATCAAGAATCAGCATTTAATGCCTAGGATAAAAATTCAGCAACACTCTAAAAATTGTATGAAACAAACAGTTATAAACTTCATGAAATTTACAGGGATAATAAATAGCACTTTCAGATAATCTCTTGTTCAACGGCACATAAGAATAACATCCTGGTTAAAAATTCTCTACTGTATGGCACTTAGGCCTGGGCACTCCACCAAGGTGACAAATGGAGACCAATGAGTGCTGAGATGCAATTAATGAGAATAACTTCAGATTACACAGGTGATAATCCTCAAAGAATTCAATTTTAAACCAGTTCTCAAAACTGTCCAGAACTGCAGAACATCTTGGGCAGACTATGTACTATGGGTGAAAAATGGCTAGATCCCAATCAAAAAATCATCAAATAATATAATATTTAATTAAATTGCAATAAACACGCTCCAGTGACAATTTGCCCATCACTCATCTTTTCCCTTCCCTGCACCCACTTACATATGCCCTCGGCAAATTTTAACTTTAAATTCTTTATACATTTTTGGTAAATTATTCATCATTTCTCTTGGTAATCTATTCCAATCCCTGACACCCTTACCCAGAAAACTGAATCTTCCTACACCATATCGTCTGAAACCGAGTGCCAGCTTCTGGTCATGGTCATTTTTCCCTTCCATGCATCACTTTTAATTCTTACACCAATATCTTTCCATGCCTCATCACCAATATACGACTCGTACACTCCCATGACCCTTTTCACCCTCCTCCTGTTTTGCAATTAATCCCATTCCAGTTCTTGTATCATATCTGCACCTGATTGCATTCTGCGGTAATTTCCAGAAACAAATCTAGCAGTCCTTTTTTGCACCCTCCCTGTATTTGATACTCAACTACACTACCATATTCAAGCAATGGTCTGACCAAAGTTCTGTAACCCACTTCCTTTACTTATATACTCGTACATCCCCTCATTACTCTCTCCAACAAGTGCAGAATTTTGAAACCTTTTCCTATTACCTGACCAATGTGTCCTGCCCAGTTAAGCTTGCTTACAAATGTAAGATATTTACATTTCAAGTGATCAACAAGAAATTCTTTCCACACATTATAATCATAATCAACCTTTGGTTTTTATTTGTGTATCTCTTCTTTACATTTATCTTCATCCCATGTTTACCAACCCAAATAGATATCCTGTCCAGATCATCCTGTAAGCATCTTAGAATTTTAGTAAATTCTAGCCTCTCACCTTTAGGCATTAAGGGAAAGTTTACTCGGTAGTAGAAGACAGTTTTCAGTTCATGTAGAGGTTATGGGAGTAAAGCTTTATGTAGCATGAGGACACTGTAACCAAACACACTAAATAAAACCCTTTAGGGATAATAAATGTATCCATAATTAAATAAATGCTCTAAATAAACCTTTAATAACAAAAAGAAACCATCAGTTTGGGAGGGAGTAGCCTAAATCCCCCAAATTCAGTTTCACATAAAAGATTTTGATATAGGTTAACTTTGCAGTTTATAAACCAATTTGAATGCAGTAAAGACCTTTAGTAGTTGCTAAACGCCGAATATAAACTTTGAATAATAATAAACAAACTGTTAATCAACTGAAAATTAAATAATCAGTAATAATACTACCTTGGACTTAAAGAATTGCTACTCTGGAAGCATTTTGCCATTTTTAGATCAATTAACGAGCAAGAAAGTAACTCAATAGGAAATAAACCAAATAAATCAATTTTCTGTAGTGATATTAACACCTTTTACTAACCTTTGATATGATAATCCATAATAATCCAGTTCAGTGCACAAGTAATTTCCAATATTTGGCATTTCACTGTTTTAACACACTTTCGAACCAAATAAAGTAATTTTAATGAAGTAATCAGGCAATTAAAACATAAATTCACTAGAATTTTGTAGTTTCTGAACGTTTAAATAACTTAAATCAATTTGTTTATACTTCGTCAGATGCACTTCACTTATAATAATTTTTATCTCAAAATCCTAGAGGATCTCCGAAATAAAAAGTAGATTTCCGGGAAAACCTAAAAATCTAATATAACATATAATTATTTCAAGTAATTCCAGTCAATAGAACCGATGTTAGAGAGATCTTAAAATTCAGCTTTCATCACGACCATGAGGTCAACTTAGAAATAAATTTCAACCGATCTAAAGTAGATACAGAGATGAGATAACTTTCAGAATATGTAGTTTTATTCAGAGAATCTCATGGTAATTTTAGATTTGCGATAAAACTAATAGAAATAAAGTTATAAAATTAAAACTGAAATCACACCTTGATTACGTCGTAAGTAAACTTTCCGTACACCAATCTTAATAAAAGTTACACCAATAAAATCAGGAATTTTTGTAGAACACAGTGACAGTAATAACATTTATGTAAATTGTAGCATTAATAAAATGACGAAATGTAGAAGTTTCCAGAACAATAGTAGTTACCCAAAGTAGAGAAATAGTTCACTCCTACACTTATAACTTTTAAACCAGTTGCTTAAAGTTAATCACTAAATATTCATTATTTCACAATTAAATATGTCAAAACACTGCAACACTTAAAGTTTTGAATAACAGTTTAGTTACTGGGATATTTCAGGCCTAGATCGCCTAGGCGCCAGTAGAAACTTGTATTTTGGCTCTGACGTCAGCGAGGGTATATATTGGGAAGCCATTTTGACTCAGTGTCTTTTCCGGGTTTGAAGTCGTGATAACAAGATGATTTAGGCGTGTGTGCGTTGGTAGGTTGGCAACTCCGACTTATGTTGGTAGCTCAGTTCTTAGGTTGGTACTACCGGTTTCGGCCATGATGGTTTGTGGTCAAGAGGGGCGTGGCATGTATGTTGATATGAACTTGTAAACATTGCAAAGAGGGGGTCAGTCGGCAGTTTCTCTCCATAACCTGCAAACTTGTGGAACGAGTGTTCGATATGCCTGCTCAACTGTAAATGCAACTTTGAACTTTTGATTTTGAAAAATAAAACCTTGAAGTTTTCTAAAAGTGACTTTGTGTGCTTCAGTTGTTAGCATAGAACCCTTTTCTATGTTCGTGGGTAACGAATATAGTGGCGACCTGCGCATTCAGTTGAGTTACCTTGGCTACATGGTCAAATCCAAATTATTTGCTGAGTTTTTAAGAGAACTGTTAGTTGACAAGAGTGTAAGTTAAGGCACTTAGGCGATACTACAACCCCGGTATCGGTCAATGTCCTTACAATCCCACAGTTGTTTACACTCCTATACCATTTTGATCTTTTATATAGCATTATATCAACTGCAAACAATCTAATTTCTGACAGTAAACAATCAACACATTTATTCATTAGATTAATGAATAGCAATGGTCCAAGTACACTTCCCTGCGCACTCCCATTTTTACTTCCACTTCTTTTGATACTGCATTTCCTACCCTAACTTTCTGTTTTCTACCTTTTAAAAATTCTTCTACCAAGCAAATCACTTTCTCATCCACTCCAATAATTTTTACCTTATTTACTACCAATTTACGGCTCATTCTGTCAAAAGCCTTTGAAAGATCTAGTGCTACACTATCAATTTGGCCTCCCTTGTCCATTTCATCTGAAATATCTTGTATATATTCCACCATCTGAGATTCGCATGAATATCTTTGCCTAAAGCCATGTTGCCTACTTGAAAATCACTTACGCTCCTCACCTATATTTCTGATATGGTTGCATATCAATCTCTCCATTAATTTACCTACCACTGATGGGAAACTGATTGGCCTATAATTTTCTACTCTATTCTCACCCCTTCTTTATGTACTGGTACTATTGTCACACTTTTCAACCCAGGTCAGGAAAGATGAAGAGAGAACAGCAAGAAGTTGCTTGAGACTAAGAGGCCACTAGCCTTAACACTGGATAGGAAGAACAAGAAAAAAATTTGAGATTAATCTGCCAAACATGACACTTAGAGCTAGGTAAAATTAGAGTTATGTTAAAGAACTAAGCTGAAAAATGTCATACCATGATTTAACAAGCTCTTATAATTCTTACAATTTGCCAATGGGTTTTAGAATATTAAAAAAGCTAAAATTCAAAATACTGAAACATTAAAATAATTTATCTGTAGTTCTTTATAAGTATATAGAAAATAAAATACTGTTAACTTGAAATGATTTAAAAAACTTGCTGCCATATGTGGTGAGCAAGTGGGCGATAATGAGTTTGGTGGAGTAATAATTGGGCTTGATTGTTTCTTCATAATTAATAGACTTTTGGGTTATGCCTTGTTGTTGATTTCATTACCTGAGCTTTCGGCTGGTATCCTACAGCCTTCGTCAGAGATACTGTAATAAACAACGTGGCATAACACAAAAGTCTATTAATCATGAACAAAGACGGCTGTGGAAGTCTTAGGAATTGATTGTTTCTTGATTGCAGGTTCTAATTCTAATTCAAACTGTCGCCTTTAAATTTTAGATTTATTCACCAATTCACAAATACATACCCACCATCACCAATAAATCTACTTATTCATTTTGACCACGGATAAGACAATACGGCACTTTATTTCTTCAAACTGCACGTTCTGAACCACGCATTCATTTGCTTAGTCTATACACTGTGTCACAAATCCTATCAGCTCAACAACCATCATGAAGCACTCTCAAATAACATTTAGTTACTGTTCCGTCTGCTCCAACAATAATTCATGGCACGCAGCCAAATTTAATACAAGGGCACGCAGCCAACTTGCTACCGTCTACTTCGGTGGCCCATTGCAGACACTCAAACTTTTCATCTGCTCTACTGTAGTGCAAGGCGTAGCAGCCAATTTAATACAGGGCGTGCAACCAAACTTAAATCCAAGGCTTAGCAGCCAACTTAAAGCCAGGAACACATCTTTTGGGGTCGAACAGCGCATATTGAGGCACAGAGCAGGGCAGTACTGTGCCACACGTGTCCTGTGCCACGTTGTGATCACGAAACACAAACTGTGCCACGCAGCTCACTTGTGCCTGTTTTTGCCATAACACTTCTTGCTTTATTTATAATCTTGCTTTACTTATAATCATTTTCAACTATGGAATAAGAAAACTTGATTAAACTGGTGCGTAACTAACCTGCGATTCACAATATCAGTCATAATAAAGACATAAAAATTAAATTTTAAACCAGAAATTTGGACAATGAGACCAACAAGTGGTGAGTACATTCAGCATTTATTTATCATACAACTATCCACTCACAATTTTCACTTTTATTTTCTCTTTTTTAATTCATTTTTAATAAAACATTATTACATTATTTGTTTTCTTATTATTTGTACTACATCATTCATGTGTTTTTTTTTTTTTTTTTTACCATGGCACATGTGCGATTAAATTGAGCTCTTCTTTTTCTTCGCATTCTTCACAGCAACCTCTGTCCAACTCCTAATGAGAAAGGGAGGATTCTTGTGAAGACAATTTCTGCAATAATTTGTTGAACACTGCTTTTTCAACTTCAAGTGTTTCTTATGTTCTGTTATGTAGTTTTCTTAAAAATCTAATATGAAATAAAAGAGAAAAACATTCTTATAAATGTCTTGTACCTTAAAATACTAACTAATTAAATAAATAACCACGAAAATACTGCGAGATTTTCTTCAATTCTAATAGGTATTTGAGTGTTGTTGAGAAAATAGCAAGTTACATTATGCCATGAATCTCCGCTTGAGTCATCCGGAACTAATCTTTTGAGAATTCTCTTGTCACTGCAAAAGCCAGATGAGAATTTCTTCTTTTGATGTACTCACTTTTGCATAGTTTTATCTAACTCAGATTCTGTTAAAGTAATAACAATTTTCCAATCTTAGCATCCCAGTCTGATTCAGAAATCAAAAATTGCATTTTCGCATCGACATGTTTTTGGTTACGCTTTTTTGTTGGTTTCTCGCACAACACAACAATGCTTTGTATACTGCCACACAAAACTGTGGTCTAATATGTGCGGGCAACTGCCAGACACAGTTTCTGTGTCCGTGCTACCCTGCCCTGCTCTGCGCTGCCCCTGCTGTGCCACGCAGCTCAATGTGCACCCTGTGTAATGCAAACTACGGTAGCAGCCTACACCCGACCGAACTCTTTGGCGGCTTGTAGCAGACTAAATCCAACAATTACTTTTGCTCCGCACGACCCTGCACTCAACAATGCTTCATTACAATTTTAAGCTTTACACATAATATGCGTGGTTTCATACTGCCTCGCCACAAACTGTTTCAATTACCTTTGCTGTTATTATTGTTCACAACAGAATAGAATAACTGTTTTGTTATGAGTGATCCATCTTCCAAATAAACAAAAATGCTACATATTGTAATGCTGAAATATACATGGGGATTACACACAGATGTTGTCATTAGCTCTAACTGTGGATGATGTTGATTGTTTGTTCATGATGTCTCTGATACCTAACTAGAAACTTTATGGATTCTGTATTTGCAGTTTCCAAACTGTTCCCCGCAATAGTTAACAGGTTTGTGCATATAAAGAAAAGCTACAGATGAAATCTTAAGTAATATATTTTTTAAACTAAACTGATATCAGATCACAAATTTTACAAACACTTTCAGACCTGTATAATATGTGATAATAATGCAGATTACTCTTCAAGAGAGACATATTCTGAATAAAAGCATACACTCTTGCAATATTAAATTGAATTGTAACCCCATTCATAGAGCATTTGGTTGAACAGTTGTAAACTCCAACTATTTACAAGTTAGTGCATTGTTAGTTAAAGTTTCCATCACTGAATAAATTTCTATGGTCACTTTAAGTAGAATCATTAAAGTCCACAAACATTGTCTGAGCCCCAAAAATTATCAAGTTTCTTGCCTATATGTTTGAATTTTCATGCCATTTACGTGCATCGACTGACTGCTGGATTACAATTGCCCCGGAAGCAAGGAAAATAGCCACTTTATGTACTCTCCGGTTGGAAAGTTTCTGGATTTATCAGTGGCTTCCCACATGAACCCACCACTCTCTTGTGAATTGAAAGTCCCGAATTCTCAAGGTACCACAATTTTTATTGGAATTTCCTAAAACTTTGATATGTTATAATCTGATTTATTTAGAATCTTTTAAGTTTCGACAATTTTTCTTGTAATTATATTTGTTTAAGAGTTAATTTCTAAAAAATACACTTGTAAAGGTCACTAAGGTTCAATATTAAATTTCGTATATTTATCCCTTTCAAACTCAAATTACTGTTTAAACTGGTATATTATTATTATTAAATAAATTTTTCTCTGTCACTTAAGCCTAACTTTATCATCCTAATTGTAAAAGTTCAAATTCTTTATCCCACTAAAAACATACTTAGAAGTCTCAAATTGTGTTAAATTTGAATTATCTCTTTTAAATTGATAAAATTACATTGTTGAAATTATTTTTGCTGTCGTTGTGTCAAACAAAGGGTGCAATACACTTAAAAATATCTCTATCTCATTTAATAAAATTTTTAGACTATAAAAACCATATATCAAAATGTTTATCTTTAATATCATTATCTGTGGTAATGTATGCAACAAAATTTATTAATTTTTAAATTTTAACCTTTATTTTTTACATTACTTTGCAACATCAGTCTAATTTCATGTTAAAAGTTGCTTTATTATTAAGATTCTGTTTATAACATTTATTTACTGTAGGCCTATAATTGATTTAGAATTGCAACTCTTGCTGTATTTTATTTTCGTTGTACTTGGTATTTCTTTATAGCTTTATGTTTCTGGTTGACAGGAATTCAAGTCCCATTTTAATTCAGTTAGAACTTTAACCTCCAAATTTGTTAACTTAATCTTTTATATTTGGATAGTAACAAACTTTCATATCATTCCTTGTCATTTATTCAGGTTGCATTCAAAAGTCAGGTATCCAAAGATAAAATGTCCTTTGTTTGAAGTAACTGTTTGACTAGCATGAACTCATATGCACACTAACTTTATACCTTGCTCACTTGATTTTTTGTTACTCTGTTGTTCCTTTGACAACGAACTCTTCCCGGAATAACCCATGGTCTGTTTTCTTTTTTCTTTGGGATTCATTATGCTACACTCTTCAATGGAATTTAGTAAGCTTATTCATACATAACAATATGGTATGCCTTTTTCATCTTTATTTAAGACATCTTTTATGCCATAGATGTATTATATACATTATTAGTCACTACAAAATAGCTACAATTATATATATACATATATATATATATATATATATATATATATATATATATATAGGTAGATGTTCGAATGTGTTCTACACCAATTGCATGTTGCACTACTACTGCATTTTGTTAATACGTTTTCTTAAAATGACTATTCATAGTGAAATTATACATTACATATTTCATTTGCTAGTCACTTTTAAGCAATAGTTATTTCGTGCAGATTTATCAACTGCCAAAGACTCTATCTATTGCCAAACAAGTGTTTTATTGGTTGCTTTCATTATTAGTTAATATCTTTTTAGTGATGGTATATTTCAGTGTGTTTTTTAATTCTCTTTAAGTGTTCTGAACAGGGTACCATTTGATAGTTGTATATATTCATTCATAACTTTTTTACCATAAATGGGATCCTTTTGTATACGAAAATTTTCTTTTAAGGACAGCAAGCTCTTCTTTTGGCTATTAGTTTATATATATATATATACTAAATTGAATTGTGATGGAGCACATGCTCTGGTGGTTATATATCTACTCATCTGATTACACTTTTCTTAGAGTTTTTATTGTTATTATCATCTTATATACTTTTACTGTTAAATTCCTCCCCTGTCTACTTTTGCAATTCACAAATTTTAATTTTGTTTGTCGGCATTTTTGATAAGTTATTCATCATTTTCCTTGGTAACATATTCTAATCCCTGACACCCATACCCACAAAAGAAAATATTCCCACCTCCATATATAAGAAATTGAGTGCCAGCTTGTACTCATTGTTATGTTTTTCCCTTCCATATGCTACTCCTAATTCTTACACCAATATCTTCATCTACATATATACTTTGAAATTCACAAAATTGTGGATGATATAGGGTGCTAAGCACCAAAACCAATCTCTTTGCTGTGCATTCCAATCCCGAATGTTATGAGGGAAAAAGAATTCATATAAGAATCAGTGTGTCACCTTATTTCTCTAATCTTATCTTTCCTGTCATTCTGACTCAAATAGGTTGGTGGACGAAGTATTTCACCACACTTGTAAGTGAAAATGGGAGTACACATGTTTACCAATAAGTTTAAACAAATCATGCATCATCTATCCACCAGAGACTCCCAGCCCAGTCTACTAATCAGTTCTGTGACACTTTCATAAGGACTGTAGCAAGTAGTCATGAATCGAGCGGCTCTTCTCTATACTTTCTCTATACCTCTTATGAAATGGATCCCAAATGGCACCACAGTAGTCCAAATGTGGATGCACTAGAGATTTGTACACTATCTCATTTGTTTGTGCATTACAGTTTTTCAAGATTTGACCTAGGAATCACAGCCTAGAATTAGCTCGACCTACTAACAAATCCTGATCTGGGTTTTCCCAGATCACTCCAGGCGAATGCTGGGATGGTTCTTCACAATAGCCCATGGGCGCCTCCTGCCATATCCCGCATATTCCTTTCAAACCATCACCCTTTTCGATAGGTTCAATGCACCCTCCGCCACACACATTTAGTGAATCGCGGAGTAATAACAATAATAATAATAATTAATGTGCAAGGCCCATTTCATGTCTCGTTGTACTTTTACTCCCAAATATTTCAGAGTTGACCATATCAATAACTGAACTGTTTGTCTTGTATTTCTGAACAATTGGATTCTTTTTTTTAGTTATGCACATTGTCTTACACTTTTTACAATTTAGTGTAAGTTGCCATTTTTTGTACCATGCCAAAATAACATCCATATCACTGAATTTCTAAGCAATTGGCTGGATTCCTTACTTCCCTATAAATACCCGCATCATCAGCAAACAATCGAAAAATGCTTTTCACTTTGTCTCCAAAATTGTTCATAAAAATTAAGAAAAGAAGTGGTCCTATTACACTTCCTTGAGGTACTCCAGATGTAACATCTAGATTGGAAGAACTTTCTCCTTCAACGACGACATACTGTGACCAACCAGTTAGAAAATCCTTTATCCATTCACAAAGCTGATGCAATATACCGTACGCTCGAAGCTTTGATAAAAGACGGTTGTGTGGCACATAGTCCAAAAAAAATTTATCTACTCGTGAACCTGCATCAATAACTTTCATTACGTCATGTGTAAATTGATGATGTTTTCTTCCGAAATCTGTGCTGATTTGTTGTAAGCAAATTATTTTCATCCAGAAAATTCTTAATGTTTGAGCATATAAAATGCTCCATAACTCAACTGCAAACAGATGTTATAGATATAGGATAGTAGTTTCTAGGATCACTTCGATCACCTTTCTTGAAAATCAGAGCTATTTCACAGTCGAAAAGTATCCTTACAAGCCCCAACATCAACATATGCATTGCATACTCCCACTTCACCCTCTTCCTAACTTCCAATGACTCCCAATCCAGCTCCTTAATATTTTAGTTACTGAGTGGGTCCTGCAATAATTTCCACAAACAACTCTAGATTTTCTCCTTTGCACTCCATCCAACTACTCTATTTGTTATGCAAAATGTGTGTCCTAAACTACATCACCATATTCAAGCAATGGTTTTGCCTAAGTTCTGTAATACAATTTCTTATTTCTCTGGTATATCCTATCATTACTCTCTCCAATAAATGAAGGATTTTGTAACCTTTCAGTAACACCTGCCCAATGTCTCCGCCCAGTTGAGTTTATTATTAAATGTTATTCCAGCCTTCAACAAGCAACTCAGTGCCCACCTTTTTTCCATCATCAACCTTTAGTTTTTATCTTTTACCTAATAAGCTGATTCTTTATGGTTTTTATCTTCATTTCATGTTAATATACTCGGTTAAATATTCTATCCAGATTATGCTGCAGTTGTTCACAGTCTCCTACCACTTTCACCCTGTTACATGCCATTAAATCACCTGTAAACAACGTGAATTTTGATTGTAAACAATCATTCATTAGAATGATGAATAGCAGTGGTCCCAATATATTATCGTGTGGCATTCCCATATTCATTTCCCCCTCTTTTGATACAGCATTTCCTACCCAAAGACTTTACTATCTGCCTTTAAAAAATTCCTCTATCCGGAAAGTCACTTTTTCAACCACTTCAATAATTTTCAACTTATCTAATACCATTTTATGACTCACTCTGTCAAATTCCATAGAAAAATCTAGTGCTACACTATCAACTTGCCCTCCCTTGTCCAATTCATCCAAAATATTTTGCATATAGCCCAACATTTGAATTCATCTTAATGTCCTTGTCTAAATACATGGTGTCACTTTACAAACCAGTTTCTTTCCTTACAGATATGATTGATATCTTTCCACCATTTTACCTAATACTGATGTCAAACTAATTGACCTGTCATTTTTAACCCCATTTGTCATCACTCCTTTATGAACCAGTGCTACTATCACTATTTTTCTGCTAAGCAGCTAGACTCATTTTAAATAAACTTTCAAGCTAACACAAGATATTGTGTCACATTATCTTTAGTAAAAATGTAATAATATTATATACACCGGTCCCTTTGAACCTTTGGAGCCATCCATAAATAATGTCACACGGGGTTAACATGTGACCAGGGGGGGGGGGTAATTAAGCTTGGTGACATTACATGTATATTTTGTATCACTTTTTGGCATTTGGCAGCTTCACGACTTCATGCTTGCTGTACCTACATTGTCGCTTGTCTGCCGCCGTTAACATACACCGAAACGCAAACACCACCTTTGTGGCTTTGACAAAATATGACTTCCGCATAATTATTTAAATGATCATATAGCATCTGTGGTCTATATTTTTCATCATACCAAGCCACTGACCAACACAAGCAATCACATAAATGTCGACAAGAGGTTTTGCCCATCACAAAGATTTGTCCTCAAAGAATTGCAGCTCAAGATGACCGGGATGTTTGATAAGTGATGATGATGATGCTGGTGGATAAAGAAGATGTTGATACATCGAATCTTTCTAACATTAATCATATCGAGAACTAAGTGACTTCTATGCTAGTCATGAATAATATAAAAGTATATGATCAAAGTCCATAAACACAAGATGATTAAATTTTTATGATTAATATGATTTATTATGTGTTTTTAATTTTCTAAAATGTATGATTTATTGTTGATTTTAAGAAAAAAATATTTTAAATAGAAACATATAAATAATTTTGTAAGTTCTTTTTTAATTTAATAATTTCTAAATTTAAAATTGCAAAATATGTGATGTTACACCAGGAAAGGGGAGGGTCACATAAATGTGACCACCTGTGACAAGGAGGAGAGAGGGGGAAAGGCTCGAAAAATCATGAAATTTGTGTGATGTAATTTATGGATGGCCCCTTTTTAGCTTTCTGAGTTTCTTAACATTTCCTGAGGATCTCAAACTTTGTAGTTTCCTCATTTCTACTTATATGGAGATGCTCTTCTGATTTATTCCCTCCCATCTCAGGATGATGGTCCCTAATGGTCTTGTTAAACCAGTCAGAATAGCTCTGCCCTTTGTAAATATCCAGTAACTTCTTCTCCATTCCTATTTACAATTGTCTGTACACCTTTGCTTCCCCTCGCCTTTCTGATAGGCATAGAAATTTCTAGATGCATGATTCAATGATTGCCCTGTACCAATAATATTCTTCGTAAACCTATATTTAGCTTCTTAGCATCTTAGGACCCTCATATGTTTCTCACATTTAGTTTCAAATTTTCTGGCTGTTGTCCTATGTATACTGTATTACACTGCTGGTCAGTTAATTTGTATATTCCAGATTAGTGACATTTGTTTACAAGTATATTTCTGTTAAAATCCTTTTTTTTTTAATTATGTTGTTGGTTCAAAAGGCTATATTTATATCCATTAGGGGGGCGGGGGAAGATGTTGCTTATCCTGTGTGTATTTGTGTGTCAGTAGGTACATATGACATTTTGTATCAGTATTTTCTGTCTGTATGTGGTTGTTTTGCCTGTAATTTGCTTTTTTTTTTTTTTAATCATTGTGTGTTTTTAAATATGGATTTGTCTTCTAATTTTTTAGTTAGTTTTTTTTTTAGTATTATAGTGTTATATCCATTATTATTTGCTATTCCATTGTAAAGTTAATTTCACTAACAATTTCCCAGTACACCCATTTTTCACTTTTCTTGTTTTTTATTTTGATTTTTTCAATCATAATTTTCCCATCCACCTACTTTTGTTCTTTACAAATCTTAATTTTAAACTCTTTCTTCATTTTGGATCAGTCACTCATCACTTTGGTAATATATTCCAGACCCATGCTCCATTAGCTGCAAACAAAAATTTTCCCTCTCCCCTAAGCGAAAAATCTGGTACCAGCTACTGTACACCACTTTTAATTCTTCTGTCAATATCATTCCAAGCCTCATTACCAATATATGCATTGTATACTCCCAGCAATCTTTTGAAACTCTTCCTGTTATCCTATTAATGCAAGTCCAGATCCTTTAGCATATCAGTCTTTCAAATGTGTTATATGACTCATCCTGCATAGCATTTTCCTGAGTGTGGCCTGTTTATGATTGAGGGGGTGACTGGAACTAGTATGGAATCAATCAATATTTCTGTTGTAGTAGGTTTTCTATATGTGTTTGAACTGTACTTGTTGTCAATTTTTGTAATTGTGATGTTTTTCTCCATAGTGATACTGATATATTTGTGTATGTTGTTTGTATGTGTATGAATTTCTTTTATTTGTGTTTAATCCTCACCTAATAAGCATTGAAAATAAGGAAGAATAAGAAAGGCACAAGAGACACAATAAACATATAAATATGAAAATTAACAAAATATTGTAAAGCATGTTTGTGTTAATGTTTTTTTTTTTTTTTTTACACACAACAACCTTAAATACTCTCCATTACAACTAATACATTTGTCCCGGGAGTATTTCCACTGTTCAAAACATTTTCTGTAGTCATCTTGAAATAGATAGCTCCTCAGTCGTTTTTTTCTTGACCTCTTCAATGTTGTCAAATCAGTCTACTTTCATGCGTGGAAATAAGAAAAAGTCGCACAAAGTCAGGTCAGGTAAGTAAGGTGCATGGGGCAGTGGAGACATTCCATTTTTAAACAAAACTACCTAACAGAGACAGCTGTGTGTGCAGAGAACCAGTCTTCTGTCTGCCACAAATCAGGTATTTTTTTGACAAACACTGTTGCATAATTTTCTTAAAACTTCCAATTAAAAGGTTTGATTGACAGTCTAATACGGGGAACAAACTCTGAAGTACATCCATGGCATCAAAAAAGCAAATGAGCATTGTTTTGATGTTTGATTTGAATTGATGACCTTTTTTGGATGGGGTGACAATGCCATCTTCCACTGGTTTAACTGTTGCTTTGTTTCTGGGTTGTAACCATAATATCATGACTACTCACTAGTAATAACCTTTGACAGAAAATCTGTATGAATTTCAAGCTGTTGTTTCAAAGCACGACATGTTTCAACTCGACATTCTTTTTGATTGTCAGTCAGAGCCCGAAGAACAGAGTTGGCAGCAATGCTTTTCATTCCCAAATCTTCAGTTAAAATTCACAGAACAGAGCTTCAAAATAACCCACCAATCTCTGATAGCTGATCAATTGTCTGTCAATGGTCTGAGAGCACAAGCTTTCAAATTTTTTCAACAATTTCGTCAATTCGGGCTGTTAATGGACGTCCAGAATGAAGTTTGTCATCAACCGCCATGTCACCATTTTAAAAACCAAGCAAACCACTCATAAACTTGAGTTTTTTCCCATATCATCATCTTTATAAGCTATTTTCAACATTAAAACAGTTTCAGCAGCATTTTTACTGAGTAGAAAACAAAATTTCATAGCTGCACGTTGTTCACCTAAATTTGCCATCCTTAAAAATGAAACAATAACAAAACAGTGCTAGCAAAAACAACCACTGCTGATTAACAGAACAAGCCAGGTTGACAACACAGGTGGAACTGAACTGACAATGAGTTACGTTATTTATGCCTAGCAGCAGAAACACGTACTACAGAAGCTCCACCCACAATGCTATTCCAGTTATTTTTGGGTACCCCCTCGTATATATGTGTTGTGGCTCTGCTTTAATCTGTGGAGAGTGATGGGCTTATTTCACTTACTCCTCCTTATTTTAATACAGTAGCCTATATTGTGTTACACACTTAGATTTTTTTTAATATTTCATTTCCTATTTAATAGTTAAAGATGGAAGGTATTATTCTAGTTATTGAGCTACCCAATTGTTAAAATTTTTTCTGTATGAAATATTCATTACTGAACTCAAAATAATTTTTTGGTGTGATTAAATTTAAAAGAGCAATTAGATTCAGAGTAGGAACGAAGGGTATATACAGTGTCTAGTGTAGTTAGTGAGTATCTTTTCTTCCATATGCTATACAGGGATTTTCAAAAACATGCTTTTCAAATTCGAATGATAAACGGTTTCTGTATCTATCGGAGTTGAAGTGTTTTCTACATTTGTGTTTTTGTGGTGCTTGTAGTGTTTCGTGAGGTATGATGTAATGGAGTATTTTTTTTAAATTGTGACATTTCTAAAAGGCACTACAGATCTTACTGAAACTTTCCCTTTGCAATTTTTGGGTTGTCTTCTCAGTTTAGGCATGTTAACATTTTTTGTGTCAAGGTTTTTTTTTTTTTTTTAAATATTAAATAATAATGTGTTTTTTTTAAAAAAAAAAGAATAAGAATCATATTTATGTTCACTTTGTAAGGGACTAAACCTATACTGGCGTTATCATATAGTTTATCACCTTATCTCCAAACGTGCAGTATGTAGCCACTGGATAAATGATTGCTTGAATTTACAACGGCAGCCATTTTAGAGAAATAAGGTGCCGGACTGATTCTTATATGAATTCTTTTTTCCCTCGTACCATTAGAGATTGGAATGCACAGCAAAGAGATTAGCTTTGGTGCTGAGCACCCTCTGCCACCCACAATTTTGTGAATTGCAGAGTATATATGTAGATGTAGATAGGAAGGGTTAGGTTAACATCATAATGAAAGTCACTACTATTGTTTCAATGTCAAAACTCACTATATTCTTGAATAAATTTACAAGTTTCCAGCAATCAAAGACTATAAGAAAATTCTTCACCAAATTTTAGATTGCAAGTAGTGAAAATTCCATCATGGCCGAACCGCACACACGGTTACTGCACTCTACTTGCACAACGCATGATACAGACCTACGATCTTCATGCACTGAGAAACCACCAGCAAAAGGGTGATGCAAATCTGTGCTGCCCTTATTTATAGCTTCGGTATCCCTCCACGGGTCCGAAGTTCAACTACGCAAAATAGTTCATCAATCGCAGATCCTACAGCTTCTAACATTCTGAAACTTTAACAGTAGATAGATTTAAGGGTAATTAACAATTTATATCCTTATAAAAAATTATTTATCTGTAAAGGATTTGCCGTAAAAAGCTGTGATGTGATGCAATCTGTTAATAACTTTGTCAGTTTTAATGCTAGAGGGTTTAAACAAAGTTTTTACAACTTTTAATAAAATTAGCTTTCTTTTTATACCAAATATGATTTGGTTATTCACCTGTAGCCAAAAGTGACGAAATCTGCCTTCCTACGCAATATACTAAATCCTCGATTACACTAATATTATCCAGATGACTTTAAAACATTTTTAATGGATTCTACAGGTTCTCAAATACTTATAAAGCTTTTAGTCTAGTTTCTACTTGCTTTATCTGCTTCATAATTAATTTTTGAAAATAACTTACTTCTGGGTCTCCCAATAATACCGCAGCCATATTCAAAATATCACTATTTTCTGTAATTAAAATTATGATACTACATGTTTCTCAAAAAGGTTTACCAGATATGGTGTAAAATTCACTGTTTCACATTCTGAACATCATTTCGCCCGCTAAATTTTGCAACTGGCTTGGGATAATTAAAAGTTTATACTAGCACATGTCGACTTTGACGTATTTTATTTAAAACAACATTTAAACGGTATAATGCTTTCACAAATTTAAGTATATTGTGTTGTAGAACATTAAGCTTGTCTCATGCTATCAGCTGACTTCTAATATCACTTCTAGCATATGGTTTCATGAATTTTATAGAGCATATTTACGTGATAAATTACCATATCAGTTTTTTAGGCTTGAAATGGTTTCTTTATAACAAAATTTATTAACTTTAGACTGTTTACTATTATGAAGAACTCTCAGCTTCAAGAAAAGTGTTGAATTATTAGTGAAATTATCTCATAATAAACTATTGCTTCTACTGTGATGGATTATATTCTGCTACAGCTGTTTAGGTAGGTTTAGAATGTGAATTTTACTATTTAAAGTTGATTTATTGTCTCTATTTAGTTCTTAGTGGCTTTAATTTGCTGTATAAATGGCTCAAAAGAAGTGGTATCAGGTCTTTCACTTATGCCCATTCTATGGTAAATGAACTTTGTTAGAGTTTGCAAAATTTTAAGGTAGCTTACAACTTAAATTAAAATTTTAGTTAATCATTTGACATAGTTGCTTTTATTAAGAACTGAAGGAAAGATAGAACTAGTTATGTTCAAATTAACTCTTTTAAGATGTTAAAAATTGGTAAGATTTCAAACTTTCATCGTCATCGAACTGTCTTGGTAATTTTGGGGGGGAAATTTTTTCATAAATCTCACTGACTGATCCTACTGAGGCAGGAAAGTGAATTCACGAACCACATATTATTTTCAGTTTTAAGATGGGTCATGTATATTCTGCTTACCTCTCTGTGTCTGTTTCTGGTGCCATTCCCCCTTGTCGTAGAGCAAAGTCATCTGAAGCCTTATGGTTGAAGTTACCACAAAGGCCGCACATCTTTCCTTTATATTTAGTTGGAACAGACACTTCTAGAAAACTGTTACCATCCCAAAGAATTTTCACACCTATAAATGTTTCTACAAGAACGCTGTCATCAGTTTTATTCACAGAAATCTTGTCTAGGTATCTATATGGAGGTTTTACTCTTTTCCCATTCACCTTGACTCTCATATTCTGGCCTAAATTCACCTTCAAGTCTCCAATCTGAAAATAACCATTTTTAAAGTGAATAATTTCTGCTCTGCAGTTGATGTAAATAATGCCACATACTGTTCAGTATTAGTGGCAATAAAAATGCAGTTAAGAAATAAAAATAAGAAAGGATAGAGTAAGAAAATCAATCTCTCATGACAGACAAAGGCAGGCGGGCCATGACGAACACACTTTATAATATTTCGGTATAAATTGTAATTCTGATTACAGGGGACGTATGACAAAGGGATCATGTGTGTACATTATTCACCACATTATTATGAGGTGAATCTAGGTGTGAACATCTGACCCCTTGCCACTTGTCCTCCTCTAATAATGATTATGACTTATACTAAATATTGTATAATATATTCATGTTTTTGTGTTTGTCATGGTCCTCCTTCCTTCATTTGTAGTATCACACCAAATTTAATTGCTTTGTGCAGGTGGAAATATATTGAAACATTATATGCAACTAATGATTCTCTTACCAGTTTTAACTTTAAATGTGTACCCAGTAAACATAAATTTTAATGTAACTTTACATCTCGAATTATTATGATGTCCCTTTGTCCACATGGTTGTAGATGGATAATATGTGCAGGAGATAGCCAGTGGGGATGAAATATAGTAGGGAACTATTGTACTCTGTGAATGCTATAGTAGCTGTGAAGTCTCTACACGAATATCAAAAAAATAATGGCTGATGGGGAACTGGTGGCATTATGATAGGCTAAAAAATCAGTAATGAATTTAATAGGTGTTTTAAAAAAGTAAACTCCTCATGATAAAAGGACAACTAACCTGGCAGGAATAAAGGAGTATGTGTGGGTCTGCAGATTGATACTTCAAACATCAGACATTAACAGTGATAGTGAATTATATTGTAGTCTTTACATGAAGAAAGGAAATGGTTTTGTTTGCACCAGCAAAGACAAGGTGGGAAGGAGATATCACAAAGAAATTGAGAAAAGCAATTATACTGTATTGGATACATAGTGCAGATGAAAAGAGATATTGGGTGAGGGCTGATCTGATTATTAATAAGTCTTCAAGTAAGAGATAAAATCATAGAGATTGTCCAAGTTTAAGCTCAACAAGTAGTATTACAAAGAGTGAAAAGAACGATTTAGAGATGGATTTGCTGAACCAGCTAAACAGAAGTAAACAAATAATAATTGGGGATGTACAGATATGTGCCCATGTGGTGAGTAACAGAAAAGGATTTCAGAACTGGGAAAGAGGAGATAAATTCTGAAAATGTAGAGCCAGTAGTAAGGGTATTAATGGTAAACCGTAGAAGTATAATGAACAAGGTAATTGAATTTGCAAACTTAATAGAGATACACGAACCACAAGTAATAATTGGGGTAGAGAGTTGGTTGAAAGAAGAAGTACTAGACAGTGAGGTTTTTCCTGATGGTTACAGAGTGTACCGTAGAGGTAGAGGAGCAATTGGTGGAGGAGTTTTCATACTAGTTAGCAAAAACCACCACAGTTCACTGGCGTTTGTAGATCAAGACCATGAGTTACTTGAGGTAGATTTCTGGGGTAATAAAAAATAAAACATCAGAGTGTTAGCTGTTTACCGCAGTGGAAGAATGACAGAAGAGGATGAGGCTCTTGGGGAGAAATTGAATTCAAACTTAGATTTCAGAGGTGAGAATACAATGATCATCATTGGTGGGGATTTAAATTTACCAGGTGTAAACTGGGAAGGAAATAAGATAAATAACACAAGGGAACAAAGATTTGCAAATATCTTATTAAGGAAAGGAGGATTTACACAATTGGTTGAGCAAAACACTAGAGGACAAAATATTTTGGATATATTTCTAATTAAGTCCAATGAAAACCTTGTAGGGTGTCAAGTAACTGAAGGAATAAGCAATCATGATAAAGTTCTGATGGATATTAGAGGACTCAGTAAACCAGCAGCTAGAATTGAAGGGGGAAATAGGTACAGTTTTAAAAAGACACAGGTTTCAAATTTGAAGAGATATTTCAGAAAACAATTCAGCAAATGAAAGGAAGGCACAAGCAGAGAAGAGTCAAAATGGGAGGAGTTCAAGGAGATAATAATAACGGGGGAAGAAAAATGCAATCCAATGCAGAAAATAAAGAGAAGCAGAGAACCTACGTACTATAACAGGGAAGTGAGGAGTTTAAAGAGGTTGGTAAGAAGAGAACATAGCCAGTTAAGAGACAGCGGGGTAGTAGGGAATATTTAAAACAACTAAACAAGGACTTAATAACAGCAAAGAAAGTGGCTAAAGATGGTTTTGTAAAGAGTATTGTCAGTGCAGGAGGACCATTGACTGATGCATCTAGAAATTTCTATGGCTATATCAGGAAACTGGAGGGAAGGAAGGGGTTAGAGACACTTATAGATAGGGATGGAGAAGAAGTTACTGAGGATTTGAAAAAGGCAGAGATTTTAAGTAACTGGTTTAGTGAAAGCATTAGCATTCGGGAGGACGGCGGTTCGAATCCCCGTCTGGGCATCCAGATTTGGGTTTTCCATGGTTTCCCCAAATCACTCCAGGTGAATGCCAGGATGCTTCCTTCAAAAAAGGCCATGGCCGAATTCCTTCCCATTCCTTGCCCCCCATCCTTTCCCATCTCTAAAGACCTATTTGTTATAGGAGACGTTAAGCAGTTAAAAAAAAAAAGAAAAAAAGAAAAAGAAAAAAAAAAAAGAAAGCATTAGCGACAATGAATCAGAAACGGGAGGGTCTAATTCAGAGAACGAGCTTAACCACACAATTAGAAATAAAGTTAATAAAAAATTTGTCATTCATCCTGAGAAAATCATGAAGGAAATAAGAAAGCTGAAAAAACATAAAGGGGCTGGTGTAGATAATATTACTACAGATATCTTAAAGATAGCCGGTTGTGACATTGTACCTCATTCTTTAAAAGGAGTCTCGATACTTGCTGCTTACCACAGGACTGGAAAAGTGCAATAGTAGTACCGGTACATAAAGGAGGGGTGAGAAATAGAGTTGAGAATTACAGGCCAATCAGTTTGACATCAGTGGTAGGTAAATTAATGGAAAGATTGATATGCAACCACACCGGAAATATATGTGAGGAACAACAGGTTTTCAATCAGGCAACATGGGTTAAGGCAAGGATATTCAAGCGAATCTCAGTTGGCGGGATATATGCAAGATATTTCAGATGAAATGGACAAGGGAGGCTAAATTGATATTGTAGCACTAGATCTGTCAAAGGAGTCTGACAGAGTGACCCATAAAATGGTAGTAAATAAGGTAAAAACTATTGGAGTGGATGATAAAGTGATTTCCAGGGTAGAAGAATTTTTAAAAGGTCGAAAACAGAAACTTAGGTAGGAAATGTAGTATCAAAAGAAGTGGAAGTAAAAATGGGAGTGCCACAGGGAAGTGTACTGGGACCATTGCTATTCATTAATCTAATGAATAAATGTGTTGATTGTTTACTATCTGAAATTAGATTGTTTCCAGATGACATAATGCTATATAAAAGAATTGAAGTGATAGAAGATTGTAAACAGGTGCAGGGTGATCTGGACAGGATATCTATTTGGGTTGGTAAACATGGGATGAAGATAAATGAAAAGAAGAGTCAGCATATTAGATACACAAATAAGAAACAAAAGGTTAATTATGAATATAAGGTGGGGAAAGAATTGCTTGCTGAAGACTTGAAATGTAAATATCTTGGCATTAAATTTTATAACAAGTTTAACTGGACAGGTTGTAGTAAAAGGTTTCAAAATTCTGCACTTGTTGGAGAGAGTGATGAGGGGATGTACGAGAGAAGTGAGGGAGTTGGGTTACAAAACTTTGGTAAGACCATTGCTCGAATATGGTAGTGTAGTATGGGACCCTCATTTTACGTATCAAATACAGGAGTTGGAGAGGGTGCATAAAAGGGCTGCTAGATTTGTTTCTGGAAATTATCGCAGAATGCAATCAGTGACGGATGTGATAAAGGAGCTGAAATGGGATTCATTGCAAGACAGGAGGAGGTTGAGGAGGGTCATGGGAGTGTACAGGGCATATACCAGCGATGAGGCATGGAAAGATATTGGAGCAGGTATGAAAAGTAGTGCATGGAAGGGTAAAGATGACTATGACCACAAGCTGGCATTCGATTTCAGTCACAAGAGTGTGGGAAGATATTCTTTTTAATGTAAGGGTGTCAGGGAATGGAATGCGTTACAAACAGAAATGATGACTAATTTACCGAAAACGTTGAAAGAATTTAAAGATAAAATTTGTAGAGGGCATATGTAGGTGGCTGCAGGATAGGGGGAAGATGGGGGTGTAGTGAAATTACCACCAGAGCCTGTGCTCGATTGCAATTAAATTAAATTAAAGAAATGGAACCTAGAAGCTGGGTAAATCAAAATAATGAGGGAAAGGAATTATTGGATTTCTGAAAAAGGAACAGTTGTCATTGTTGTTGTTAGGGCTTAATGGTGCATCAACGGCATGCTAAAAAAAAAAAAAAAAAAACCCAGCTTGATTTATGGTAATTCCTGTTATAAGAAGACAGAAAAGCATATAGTCACTTAGTATAATGTACATTGTATGAGAGCATTTAAGATAGGTTGTATTAATATAGACAGAAAATAAAATAATTACAGATATCAAAGTGGTACGTACCATCTGAGGCCATACACAGTGACCACTGGTTATTATTGACCACCTTGAGGACACATGAAAAGATAAAGCCACATTTTGTGTTGGAAAGAAAACTCAATGTGTACAAGGTGAAGGAGGAACAGTGTGGGATGGAATATCATATATTGATTATGATCAATGTGTCTCGGGTTACTGTTCTGTTGGCTTGCTGGGCCTAACACAGAAATGGATTTTCTGTTAGGGTTTACTCCCTTACCTTTTGAAGATACCTTTGCACTAAAAGCCAGTGGTTTCCTTCTCAACTTCCCCTGAGAGTATAGGTTGCCTCCTCTGCCATCTACTTCTCTGCTGGAGATGCCATTAAGGTATTCATCCATGTCCCTAGGCATGGGTTCTGCATTATACCCCACAGGACTAGTAAGAAAGAGTTTCTTTCAAAGTTAGAAGGAGCCTCAGAAAGAATCATACACAGAATACAGAACCTTGGAATTAAGGATAATACTATGTTCAATGATCATCCAAGATGCACAAGAAGAACCAACAATAGAATCAAGCATTGGATTGGAACCCTGAACACTATCACCTTAACAGGGAAATACAATGAAATTACATATTTAATGAATCATAGACATATTCACATTCTAGGTCTAAGTGAAACTAAATGTAAAGGTTGCAATGCAACAATGTTAGATGACAGATAGAAACTATACTGGTGGGGAAACAAATCAGTGGCAAAGAATGGAGTTGGTTTAGCACTCCACAAAAACTTTGATAGCATAACAGATGTCTTGTTTATCAATGAAAGAATAATAAAAGCCAAGATATGCCTACAAGGAGAAACCATAACTGTTGTCTTGGTCTATGCCCCACAGCAGGGATGAAGTGAGGACCAAAAAATAAATTTTGTAGAAAAACAAGAGAGTATCATTTATGAAGTGAGCCTAGTGATAACTGGAGACTTCAATGCTCAAACAGGAACTGACAGATCATACTATGAAGGAATTCTGGGGCCATATGGATTTGGCAATAGAAATGCTGAGGGACAAATCCTGCTTGGCACATGCACACAAAATCAACTAGGGCAAATAATTTGTTTTTTCAGAAAAAAGACAGGCACAAAATAAAAAGATGCAATTGGGATGGTTAACATAGATATGTAATAGACTACAAAGTAACAGATGTGAAAAAATATCCAGTGAAAGCCTCAACAGTGACCACAGACTTCTTGTTGCAGATATGAGAGTTACTAAAGCTATTACAAAAATAACTACGAGGAAAATACCGAGAATTACAGTAGTTGAAAGATAGTGAATGCAAACAGCAATTTCAGGAGGAAATTAGAGTCAAAATACTAACAACAGACATAAAAAGGGCCACAAAGAATGGAATTATTTTAGGCAAGTCTTCTTGGGGGTGCAGAGAAAATATGTGGAAGAACAAGCAGGATAGTTAAAGAGAAAAGGACATCATGGTGGAAAGATAGAGTGAAAGAGGCAAAAGCCAAAATAAATCAAGCCAAAAAACTTAAGATATTGAACAAACAACAGTGACCAAGTAGATAACAGCAGGTTGAAAGATATTGCAAAAGATTATAAAAGCAGCATATTGGATGTTAAGAGAATCGTATGGGAAGAAACGGAGAAAATCTGGGAAGAGTTTATATCTCAACTGGAAGAAGATAGTGAAGAGAATATGAAATTGTTATATGGAATTGTAAAAAGCCAAAGATCAGATAATGAAACAATTACAGCAATACAGACAGCGGATGAAAATATAGTTTGCAATTCGAGAAGTTCCGGGGAAGTCATGAAATAACATTTTGACTAGCTTCTTAATGGACCTAATGGGATAGACAATGAAGAAGTAAGTCAGAGGATAGTAGATGAAGACATACTAATCACCTGAACAGAAGTGGATTACACTCTCTGTAAGATGAAAAGTGGCAAGTCAGCAGGAGTAGATGAGGTTGCAGTTGACATGATTACAGCTGTCGGTCCAATAGGGATGTAATGGTTGTATAGAGCCCTCAGAGCAATATGGAATGATAATCAAATACCAGAAGACTGGAAGAATTGGGTAATAGTTCCTATCTTTAAGAAAGGGAACAGAAGGAAAAGTTAAAATCACAGATATATTAGCCTCCTATCCTGTGACCTCAAAATTTTGGAAAAAATCATTGAAGTCAGAATGTGAATGATAGTAGAGCCCCTCTTAGAAGAGGAACAACATGGGTTTGGGTCTGGAAGAAGCAAAACAGGTCTAAAATTTGCTTTTAGGATGCTGGTAGAAAAACAATGAGAAAGAGGAAAAAAACCTAATCATTGTATTTATGGACCTTGAAACGGCATATAATATTCCTAGATCGACTATCTGAAAAAAGCTAAGAAATCTTAAAACACCTGAGTACCTCATTAGAAATATACAGATTCTGTATTCCAACTGTAAGAGCCATTGTGGATTTTCACTCTGAATGGTTTAATACAACCAAAGAAATACAACAATGAAGTGCCCTATCACCTCTTCTATTCACAGCATTGATGGATAATATCTTAAAAGAACTAAAGACGGCAAGCAATAGAAAACTACCGGTGTTGGTGTTTGGTTGATGATGTGGCAATGAGGGATGAATCTAACAAAGAAATACAAAACAAACTGAATATGTGGAATAATGAGTTTGAAGAATATGGAATGAAAGAAAACCCAACCAAAAACTGTAGCACTGAAAATTAGACAAAAGAATCCATATTGCCACATAAAATTACAATACCATCAGTTTGAAGTTGTTGACCAATTCAAATACCTGGGGAGAATTATGACTAGCAATGGTAGAGGTGAAGTAGAAATACTGAATAAAGTAACCAAAGGGGTGAACCTTTAAAGTATCGTGCATGCATGACTTATTATGGGATATGAAGTTTCATGGAAGAAAAAAAAATAGCTATGTACAAATCATATCTCATTCCTATTCTCACATATGCTCTAGAAGCATACACACTAATATGAAAGGACCTTAGCAAGATCCTAGCCTGTGAAATTAAGTTTCTTAGAACTTCCCTCCAGAAAATGACACTTGGTCATATAAAGAAGGATGAGACTAGATTAAACCTAGAGTTAAATGAATCCATGGAACAAAGACTTAGGTGCTCAAGACTTAAATGGTTTGGGCATGTTAAAAGAATGAAATGTAAAAGACTACTGAAGCTTATTTGGAAAAAATGATAATGGACAAAAGACCAATTATATAACTAAGAAGAAGATTGACAGACCAACTGAAGGAGGACATAGAGAGAAGGAACTGAAGTAATCTTTTCTAGACAGGAGACAATGGAAGAAGATCGTCTATAATGACCAAGATGGAAATACTGGGAGGCTTGTAAAACACACCTGGGAAACTGAAGATGGTCCACAATGATGATGATGGTTTGTCCAAGATGAAGTAGAAGACAGAGTGCTAAGAATGGGAGGAGACATTGCTAGAAAGGGCAAAAGTCATAGGAAGAAAAAGAGCAAAGGGGAGAGGAAGGGAAACACTATTGCGGAATTTCGCAAGTAAGGAAACAGTACTAAGGACAAACAGAGCTTTTAGAGAATTTTTCATGGTTGTAATTTAATTTAATTGTGATGGAGCACAAGCCAAAGCAGAAATTTTCCTGCATATCAGCCTTCCTGTTCCAATATTTCTTTCTGATCTTAAAATTTTTAGGTTACAATGTCTCACCACCAGCTACATGTATCCTTTCTAAATTTTAATTTTTTTTCATTGTGCCCTTGGTAATTTGTTAAAGTCCCTGGCTCCCTTTCCTATAAAAGAAAATTTTATCATTCTCTCAAGTCTGAAATCTAGTGACAGCTTGTACTCATTACCATCTTCCTCTTCCATGAAATGCTCCTAATTCTTTGCCCAATATCAATACAAGCCTCATCACCCATATATGCCATACACCTCCCACCACTCTTTTCACAAATCTCCTGTTATTTTTTTATTTATTTATTTTTATTTATCAATCTTGTTTCATGGATCCCTGCTGAGGAAGCACCTCTGGGATGTGAAACATGTCATGGTTAATATACATACATACAATATGAGTCATAATCATAGTAAAAAACAATTATACGTTACAAAGAAAAATAAAGACAAAAAAATAAACATAAATTTTTACAACTGTGATTTGCAAAAGTCATATTGAATACAATTAATTGTTTTGTTCAAATTCTTGAATGGAGTAGAAGGAGTTGCCAATAACATAATCTCTCAGTTTTTCTTTAAATATATCTTTATTTTCTGCAAATTGTTTTATACCCTTGGGAAGTTTATTAAACAGATGTATACCAGAATAATTTACTCCTCTTTGTACTAATGACAGAGATGTTTGTGGTTTATGCAAGTTATTTCTGCTTCTTGTATTGAGATTGTGTACCTGTGAATTAGAAGTAAACAGGTTACAATGATCTATGACAAAGCACATGAGAGAATATATATACTGAGAACTCATTGTAAGAACACTGAGTTTTTTAAAAAGTTGTCTGCAAGAAGTTCTTGGTTTTACCCTACACAACATCCTAATAGCTCTTTCTGTGCTATGAAAACTTTTTTTACTTTGTGAAGAGTTTCCCCAAAAAATTATGCCATATGACATTACTGAATGAAAATATGAGGAGTAAACCTGTTTCATTAATTCTAGATCTGCTGTTAGAGAAAGTGTTCATATTGCAAAGGTGGCACTACTTAACTTCTTCAGTAGTGAAGTGATATGTTCATGCCAACAGAGTTTCTCATCTATTTTAATACCAAGGAATTTTATACTCTTTGTTTCTAATATTGTGTTATTTTTATAGTTTACTTGTAAATCTGGCTGTGCATAATTTTTTGTTTTAAACCTAATATAATGTGTTTTTTCAAAATTTAGTTTTAATGAATTTGCCTTAAACCAATTTGCTACTTCACTAAGTACTTCATTTACATTAAATTCTAGATTGCTGTTTGGTGTTTATCTCACAGTCAGGTTAGTGTCATCTGCAAATAAAACACTCTTAACTTTGTCAGATAAGTTTCCAGGAAGGTCATTGATATACAACAAAAAGAGGAGGGGTCCTAGGACAGAACCTTGTGGAATTCCATGTTTTAATTTTTCCCAGTCTGATGAAGCATCTTTGTTTATTTTAGTATCAAAAATGGACACTTTCTGCATTTGACTTTCCATGTATGATCTAAACCATTTACCTGTGATTCCATAAATACCATAGTACTCCTTTTTTTTTTTCAAAAGTAGTTCATGATTTACACAGTCAAATGCTTTTGCAAGATCACAAAATATTCCTACAGGGCTCATTTTATTATTAAGTTCCTCAAATGTGTTATTTAAAAATGAATATATATCCATTTCTAAAGATGATCCTTTTTGGAACTCAAATTGAGGTTTAGTGAGGATATTATTTTGCGTAACATGTTTATTACTCTACAATACATGAATTTTTCAAAAATCTTTGAGAATCCTGAAAGTAATGAAATGGGACGATAGTTATCTACACATGTTGATTCTCCTTTTTTAAACAACGGTTTTACAACTGCATATTTCAGTCTATTTGGAAACACACCTTGAATTAATGATTCATTACAAAGTGGGCAAGTACACGATCGATACAATCTGAACATCTTTTTAGTAATTTACTTGAAATATTGTCATAGCTGGAAGAATTTTTAGGTTTTAATTGTTTAATGAGTTTATTTATTTCTGAGACTGTTACTGGTGGCAATTGAATTTCCACAAATCTATTTGGGTAAGCAGTCTGAAGAAGCCTAAGGGCACTATTTGGGGACTGCTTTTCTATGCCTAATTTCTCTACAACTGTAGTAAAATGTTTGTTAAATATTTCCCAAACTTCCCCTACTTCACTATGGACAGATCCATTTTGTTCTATTTTTATGTCTTTAGAGTGATTTACAGATTTTCCTGTTTCAGTTTTTATTATATTCCATATAGTTTTCATCTTAATGCCTGAATTCTCTATTTTCTTTGATATATACCTGTTCTTGGCCTTTCTTATTACATTTCTTAGTATTTTAGAATAAAGTTTATAATGAGCTTTAAGTGTATAGTTATCTGATTCTCTTACTTTTAAGTACAGGTCTCTTTTTGTTTTACAAGAAATTCTAATACCCTTTGTTATCCAGCTGTTACCTATTTCATTGTTTGGAGTATTGACAACTTTCCTTTTTTCGAAACTTCCTTCGAAAAGTGTTAGAAATATATTGATAAAGGAATCAAATTTTGCATTAAAACCCTGTGCATTGCACACTTCTGACCATTGTTAATTATTTAAGGAATCTATTAAATGTTTTATATTGTTTTCATTAATATTTCTTCTATAAACCCAGCTTTTCTCTATCTGTTTAATAGTGTTTCTGGACTTGATACATAGCAGCTGGGCATCATGATCTGAGATACCATTTATTACTGGAAGTATGTCGTAATTACTGTACTGAGAAATATCCATAAAAAAATTATCAATTGCAGTCCTGCTATTATTTTGTATTCTAGTAGGAAAATTTACAAGTGCCGTTAAGTTAAAAGACAACATCAAGGCTTCCATATCTAGCCTCTCATTGCTTTGATTGAGAAAGTCAACATTAATATCTCCACATAAAACTATTTGTTTGTTATTTTTGAAACATAGTAACAAAGGCTCTAACTGTGATAAACACAGACTAAAATTTCCTGAGGGGGCCCTGTAAATTGCTATTAATATGAGCTCTTTGTTACCATATTCTAGTTTAGTAACACAGCATTCAAAGTGTTGTTCTATACAATACTTACTTATGGCTACACTATTGCATTGAATATTATTTTTAACAAAAATGGCAACTCCACCTTTCTCCATTTTACATCTACAGAAATGAGAACTTAGTTTATAATTTGGGATGGACAGCTGAGATATTCCTGTGTCAGACAAATGATGTTCAGATATGCACAAAACATCTACATTGAAATTTCTGGAATTTTGAATCTCTTCAAGGCATAAGGTAATGTCATCAGTTTTACTAAATATCCCCCTTATATTTTGATGGAGAATAGTGGTCTGAACTCTTTGATTCAATGAATTTAAATTGTTTACTTTATTAGTATATACTGGTACGTTAGATGGAATTTCTAATTTCGATAAGTTTTGATCAGGAGAGACGTTAATTTCTTTTAGACATCTTAATACATTTATTTTATTTACCCTAAAAAGGGCGCGACTTAATACCACTTATCACAGGAATACCTTTTTCAATCAATCTCAAACCAGCTTCGGTATTGTATCAGTTACTTATTATGCATAGTGGTATTTTCCACAATCAAATCTAGTTGCCCATTTTTGCAACCAAAATGTAGATCCCAAACTTTTCATAATTTACAAGCAATGGTCTGACCAAAGTTTTTAACCCCGTGCCATTACTTCTCTGGTACTACGATGCTCATATGTATACAAACGAACTGAATCCCTCATTACTATATTTCCTGCCGAAACTTATTCAACCCTTCCTACACATCTGCTTAGACAGTACTAAACCCAAATGATCTTGTAGAACACTTTGGGAATGCATCATAACTCCGCAGACCACATATAAAATTATATATTTGCAAGAATATTATTTTAAAATGAAAGTTAATTTTTTCTCATAATTTTGACAGTCAATTTTTGTATATGTGCCTGCAAAAATAATGTGTTTTTTTTTTAATTATGTTGGTTTTCACTACTTTGGCCATTATAAAATAAATATATTTTGTAAAAGTGTGATGAATCTTGCAGGCTGAAAAAATTCTCAAGGTGGGCCATGGGTGAGCCACCCCTGCTGTGGATGGTAGAGGCATGGGAATATTGAAAAGTGAGATTCAACCACATCACAAAAAAATGTGATATGTTTTAAAATATTCGTTATACAAACGAAAATAAGAATTATATTTCCTTAATAAAAATGTTGTGCCAACATTAAATGCTCTCCACTTTAGTTTTTTAAAACATTTAAGAGAAATTATGTGTTCATACATCACATAAAACATTACTATTTTTAAACAAAGCATTCATTTTGAGCAAACGTTAGGATCAAAAGAAAGGAAGATGTTATACTGATCATCTATTACATAAAATAACCAGATAATAATGATAAAATCAATATTTGTAATGTATTACTATCCTGAGTAAAGGTAGTTTTAAGTGAGTGTGTTGACAAATAATTGCAGAAGTTAGCTAATTTTGTGGTGAGCTACTAAAACTCCTTGCCCTAACATGTTGTTCTTTTACTACTACCCCGAAACTTATTTTATCAACATTCGGAAAAACTTTTAACTAAATTACTATTGTCAGTGACACGAGATGTCATCAACGAAGTCTGAGTTGACAGTATTTTAGCTTAAAAAAACTTATTTTCATCTACCATTAATACCCCATACTAATGTTAATACTACAGTGAGCAATTCCGAAAGTAGTCCATGAAGAAATTACTATAATTTAAGGGGTATCATCTGGTAACCCAAAATACAAAAAGTAGCTACATAGGTGATGTGACATAACGGAAATATTTTTTCAAAAAGAACATAATATTTAGCTCCTTGAGCAAGGATTAAAATTAATAATATATACTCTTAGATGAAAAGCAAGATGACATAGGTTGCTATGGAAATAAAGACTCGTGAGTTGTTGGCTATCGGCGTAGAAGAGTAGATTGAATGCTTGAGATTATCATTGCCTAAAAGAACCTGCATCTTCGGAGATTAACCAATTTCGATGTAATCCGTAGTGGATTCAAATAATATATAATAAACAATATCTGTTTGGATCAGAAGAACTGGATTATTTATAATTATAATTAGTCCATCAAATCATCTTACAGTTACAGTGAGAAAATTTTACAAGTTGATACTAATGCAGATCATTATTCAAGAACAACTGATTTCATATTTTGTGAGACATAAAGTTTGGAGGAATACACAATATAATGGAAACAAGGAAACGTAATGCTGGTCAACAAGTGTATAAGAGTTATTGTCCCCATAAGCTGTCATCTTTGGTAGTTCTCAGAAAGGAAGGCAATGAATGCAACCATGGGTATCCAAGAAACCCATCATGCAATTCGCTGAGTAATTTCAGAAAACCATGGAAAACAGAAGTGAGGATAACTAGACTGGTGATCGAACATACAACTTTCTGAATGCTATCCTCGTGCATTAACCACTCAACCAACAAGTTCGGTGCAACGACAACCCAAAAAGACCTTCACAAAGAAGAAATGGTGATAAGTGGTTCTCACATTTCATTCAGCTTGAGCAAAGATCTCTGAAATTACTGAAGCTGTTGTTCCAAAAAATAGAGTGAAAATATTCAAATACAACAGCAATAAATGAGTATGAGTTTTATGTGATGTTCTAAAATATTCACATTTTTATGACCAAAATTTATCTGAATCCTTGTTGCTGGATTTCTCGATTCGGATGGCAAATGTATTGTTAAAATTCTTACTTGAAGATTTTTAAAATTTATCTAAGATTTATAAATCATTTCTAATGAACATACTGTTTTTATATATATATATATATATATTTACAGGAAATAATATGACCTAATTAGCGAATGGATTTACAAAAAAAGGGATAGCAAAATGAACCACCACTTACCTTAGATGATGGTATCATGGGGTGAACACATAAATAAGCACAAAACACAGGAAAAACAATGAATAGACTTGGCTCTTCGTCAACAAGAGAAAATCAAGGAGGGAGGGTGGAGTAGGAGACTGTTTCACAGAATTCTATATATAGCGAAATGATGGTTTCATTGTGTGAACACACTAACGGGAAAAATAATGAATATTTTGGGACTTGGCCCTTTGTTTGGCCCTTGTGTTTTTTTGTGTGTTCACACCATGCAACCATCATCTAAGGTAAATGGTGGTTTATTTCACTATCCCTTTTTGTAAATCCATTTGCTACTTAGCTCCTATTATTTCCTGGTTAATATATATATATATATTCTGAATTCAATTTGATACAAAATCACTCTACGGTACTAGCAATTAATGGATTTTGTCATCATCATCATTAGATGTTTCCACTTTTGTGGGTCATCCTGCACATCCTCTTCCAAGTCTGGCGGTCCTTCCAAGGTTTTTCCTCCATCACTTTCCTCCAAACGACTCCCTTAGCCTCTACATCTTTCTTCATTTGGTCCATCCATCTTGCCCGAGGTCTTCTAACTGGTCTCCTTCCCTTCCCGCTGTTCAGCAGTGCTACTTTCAGCATCCTCTCCTCCTCCATCCTAATAACATGTCCTAACAACTGCAGTTTTTTCCTCCTTAACATCTCTTCTAATGCTTCCACTGTAGTATCTCCCTGATGTTTTCATTTCTAATTTTGTCTTTTTCATGATATTCTCTAACCCCCTCAGAAACATATTTTCTAATAATAAAAATTAACTAATTTTCATGTGATGTTTAGACGAAAGTGTGAGCTTTCATTGTTATTATTGAAGTAGAATGTAAGCAGTTTTTAGGGCTTAAAATCTCTCAGCCCTAGAGCCCACCACAATTATACATTTGAACACCCAATGTCTCATGCAGAACCGATATGCTTGTGATATTGGAACAGGATTTTTGATTCTTCTATCTATTAAGAAAATTTGTTTTGGATATACACATCAGCATATGTTAAATTAAATTGATAAAATTTCAAAGGAAAGAAACACATTGAATTTGTTGGAAGAAATGGAGGAAAATAACTTACAAGTTACAGCAAATACGTTGCTGCCTAAATATTGTAGATAGGCGAGTTAAAATCTTAGAGAAGATTGAAACATTTCTTGGGAAGTTACATGCCGGGGGATTCTTTAAATTCCTACTTTCACGTTTATAGCTAAGTATTCTAAGTTTCTGTTCAGAGAACATAGTTTTATTGCAATTAAAAACTACTATGGAAGCAGATGGCAGTAATCAGTTTTGATGTGGCCTGTGTAATACAAATTCTTTTAAAGTTTGGGCAATTATCGACCACATTGTGAAACAGCCACATGACATACCTGAAATCTTAGTGTGCATACAATGAAATAACACTGAAATTTTAACTCTAGAAATGATTGAAAATAATAATTACAGCAATTATGGAAGTCAATCAATAGCTTTCTTTCAGAGAGAAAGCTTTTCAGTTAACAGTTGATGCTGTAAATTTTTATTCTTATTCAGCTTATAGATATGATAACATTACTCACAATCAGAGGATTGTCACAGAAATACTCTGCTATAAATAGAAAGCAAAGTCCATACAAGAAATACCTTGATGGTCAAATGCTCACCTTAAAGTCACAGTTTTCTCCATCAACTATAACTACTGTTTTACAAACCAACTGCAGAGCATATCAGCGCTAAACAATAAAATTTTGGAACAGGTAGCAGTGTATTTCTTTATCACAATGTCTTCTTGTCAGCTGATACATAACATTCAATTTTTGACATATTTCAAAACATCACATGCATCTCGTCCTCATTCATAGCTGTTGTATTTTAGTATTTTCATTTTATTATTTGGCACGGCTCCTTCAGCAATTCCAGACATCTTTGTTCAAACTGAATGAAATGTGAGATCCATGTTTAACTGTTGTAGAGGTCTTTTTTTGGTTGTTAACACACCAAACTTGTTGAGTGAGTGGTTAATGCTCAAGAATGGCATGCAGAAAGTTACATGTTTGATCACCAGTCTGGTTATCCTGATTTCGGTATCCTATGGTTTTCTGAAATTACTCCAAGTGAATACCACGATCAGTTTCTCGGAAGCCCATGGTTGCATTCCTTGCCTTACTAGTTCTAAAACTTGTTTGTGTGTTCAAAGTTTTAAACTCCATTCTTCTATAGCTGTGATGGAAACAAATATGTTTTTGTTTAGATTGGTGGATATAATCAATAAGTTCCTTCCAATACAAAGGATACTATAGGAGACACTTAATATCTCTATTTCAAATCTTCCTTAACTAATTAAGCGATTAGATGGAAATTGTTAGACATTTTATGGTCAAAAAGTTTATCGGTTCTGACTGTAATTTTTCCCTTTATGTCATTTAGATACAACAAAGAGAGTAGAACAATTTCTTCCAATATTAGGAAGTCTGAATCGTATTTTGAATCAGTAACTGCTATGCAAACTAGTATTATCATATCAAAAAACTGGCTTGCATTTCTAAGATAAAAGTAAGTCTTGGCAGCTGTACTTCTTTTCTTTAAATCAGTGAGAGACTGTCTCTGTGGGATGTGGAAAGTTGTCAATTTACAGATAAACAGTTGCATAACAAAATAATAAGTACACCACTAGAAGTACAGTCATAGTATACATGGTACATTAAACACTTCCATTACAAAATAATACATACACCAGAAGATGTACAGTCATAGCATATATGGTACATTAAAAAAAAAATTCTACATTATTTTAGCAACTCAGTTGGTGTATGATGTGATTTCAGTGATCCAAAGTACAGCAAACACAAGAAGAATGTAACAGTTCATGAAAACCACTTATTTCTGAGACTGTAATCGAACCTTCTACTCCAGGAACTACCCGAGCACAAGCTACCATGAATCTGGGTCGGAAGTGGCACCCATTTTGTCTACAGTGCCAGCAGCTGAGAACTACCAAAGACACCAGCTGAGGGGCAACAACTCTTACACACATGTTGACGAGCATTACGTTTCCTTTTTCCCAATTTCCTGTGTATTCCTCTGAACTTCAAGTTTCACAAACAATAGTTAGAAAAATATGAAAACAATAGTTCATGAATAATGATCAGCATTAATATCAACTTCTTAAATTTTCTCACATATGTAACTTTTTAGTATCCTGGGTAACTAGATGACTGGTAACAATTTTGCCCCTTAAATCATAGCAAGTTCTTTATGGACTACTGTTGGAAGAGCTCACCATAGTATTAACATTAGCATGGGGTGAAAAGTATCTTCTATATTCTATTAGCTTCTCAGTTGGTGTATGATGTGATTTTAGTGATCTGCATTACAGGCAACACTAGACAAATGTGACAATTCATGAAAACCAGTTATGTCTTAGGATGGACTCGAACCTTCTACCCCAGAAACTATCTGAGTGTTAGCCATAATGCTTTTAGGTCACAAGTGGCACACATGACATTTATAATGCCAGTGGCTGAGAACTACCAAAGACGGCATCTGAGGGGGCAACAATTCTTATACACATTGTGGTATAACGAAGAACAAAGGTTTTATAGATTATTCTCTGTCAGTAAGAGGTTGCTATGGTAACAGTTGGCTATCAACGAGAGCTAGCGTGAAAGCATAGACACGAGTTGGAACGTGAATGTTATTGATAAAAGAACCTGCAATCTTCAGAGTTAAAAGCATATGATTGAACTTTAATAAATGTTAATTAATCGTCAGACAAGTTTACTTATTATTTAAATAAAAGTTTAATAAAGTAAAAATACGACCGAACACAAGAAATACAACATGAAGTGTGACACGAAATATGACAATATGCGACAACATGTTGGTTAGCATTACATTTCCTTTCTCCCATTATCCTGTGTATTCCTCTGAACTTTAAGTCTCACAAAACAATAGTTGCAAAAAACAAAAACAGTTAATATATTTTTCTCGGGCTTCCAGCCGTGTTAATATATCATATTTGCGGGACGTTTCGAAGGCGTCCATCTCTGCCTCCATTCTCAACCAAAAGTCAGTGTATAACTGTTTGTTTATTCAGCCGCTGCTACGGAAATGGTGGAAAACAAAAACCAACACAACGCGATTACGTCATCCGCTCTTCTGCTCGTTACCGGCGCGAAACTGTTTCAGCATTTTAATCGCCGGGTTCCAGGCCGCACTGAGTTGATAACCAGTGTCCCTGTTGACTAATAAATCAGTTAATCTTATTTCTACAGCCTCTGTAATAACGCTGGCCCAAAAATCTTTGACCCGGGCTAAAATGGTTGTTTTTTCAAATTCAAAAGTGTGACCTTCTTGCACACTATGTTCGGCCACCGCAGATTTTTCTTCTTGCCCAAGACGAACATTTCTGGCGTGCTCTACACATCGCTGCACAATGCATCACTGCGTCTGTCCAATGTAGCCGTGGCCACATTCACATGGTATATAATATACACCAGGGGTTCATAAACCTAGGTCATCTTTAACGCTGCCGACCAAGTTACTAATTTTAGTGGGTGGTCTATAAATTGTCTTGACTCCGTGTTGTGATAGCAGTCTACCTATTTTGAAACTTAGGGCACCCACAAACGGCAGAAACGCAAGGCCCTTGGTATCACTCTGATCTCTCCGTCGATTTTCCTTCTGTTTAAATGCACGAATAATCTGTCCCTGATTATAACCATTATTTAAAAACGTTTTCCAGAGATAGTCCAATTCACCAGCCAGGCTATGTTTGTCACAAATCCTTTGTGCTTTGTGTACCAAGGTAGTTAATACAGAGTTTCGTTGTGCCGGATGATGACAGCTGTTGGCATTTAAATATAAGTCGGTATGGGTAGGCTTCCGATGCACAGTGTGACCCAGCGAACCATCAGCACGTAGACTGCTATCACAACACGGAGTCAAGACAATTTATAGACCACCCACTAAAATTAGTAACTTGGTCGGCAGCGTTAAAGATGACCTAGGTTTACGAACCCCTGGTGTATATTATATACCATGTGAATGTGGCCGCGGCTACATTGGACAGACGCAGCGATGCATTGTGCAGCGATGTGTAGAGCACGCCAGAAATGTTCGTCTTGGGCAAGAAGAAAAATCTGCGGTGGCCGAACATAGTGTGCAAGAAGGTCACACTTTTGAATTTGAAAAAACAACCATTTTAGCCGGGGTCAAAGATTTTTGGGCCAGCGTTATTACAGAGGCTGTAGAAATAAGATTAACTGATTTATTAGTCAACAGGGACACTGGTTATCAACTCAGTGTGGCCTGGAACCTGGCGATTAAAATGCTGAAACAGTTTCGCGCCGGTAACGAGCAGAAGAGCGGATGACGTAATCGCATTGTGTTGGTTTTTGTTTTCCGCCGTTTCCGTAGCAGCGGCTGAATAAACAAACAGTTATACACTGACTTTTGGTTGAGAATGGAGGCAGAGATGGACGCCTTCGAAACGTCCTGCAAATATGATATATTAACACGGCTGGAAGCCCGAGAAAAATATATTAATATTCAACGCCGTGAAAAATTACGATCCTACAACAAAAACAGTTGTTCATTAATAATGATCTGCATTAGTATCAACTTGTAAAATTTTCTCACAGCGTTGTTTTCTGGGTTACCAGATGACTGGTAACAATTTTACCCCTTAAATCAGAGTGAGTTCTTTATGGACTCACCATAATATTAAGATTAGTGTGGGTCCTACAATAATAATTTCAAATAGTAAAAAGTGTATAAATCATGAAATGAACCAATGATTTTGTACATGTCTGCTAACAAACACAACAGTTTATTCATTAAGAAATATTTTCATTGTATGTCCTTGGATATTTACCAATCATTTTTTTGGTAAGAGCAGCAAACCAATGTTTTATCTGTCTTTTGGTTTTTAACAGGAGACTGCATAATTCATATTTTCATTTGTATAGTGAATATATGTATTTTATGAGGTGGGTGAGTCTCAATTTTGGATATTTACCTACAGCATATAGTACTGTCTAATCAGATGTGTAGGAATGGCTGAATAGGTTTTGGGAGGAAATATAGTGATAAGTAATTCAGATCATTCAGATACATATGAGCATGGTAATACATCCCATCTTCAGCATTTTAAATAAATAAACCTCTCTTTACCACCTGCCCCTAATTTTGATATCGAATGATTTGGCAATCTACTTACACTAAACATCTTCAATAAGAAATTCCTCCCCCATTATATAATCATTAAAAAAACTTTATTTTCGTAGCTGCATACCTAATCATTAGACTCTCCTAACTATTTATCTTCATTTCATATTGACCTATCCATCTAGATATCTTGTACCAGTCAGAGTCCTCTCCCATTTTAATTTTATTATATATCAGTATGTCATCTGCAAAAAAACTTAACTTGTGACATAAACCACTAACACAATTTTTTTATTAGAATAATAAGTAGCAGTAGTCCCTATTATAGCTTCCACCTTGTAACAAAACAATAATCTTCTGACTGGGCCACTGGAATGTTTGCTCCATTGCAATTTAATTAAATTAAATTTAGTGTGTTGAATAATGAGCTAACGGGTGGACAGCATAACATTTTTTTTTGGAACTTGCGTAATAATTTTCCCCAACTACCAGGAGCCTAATGGTACTTCCACAGATTAACACAAATTAACTAGAACTATTTAATTACTTGTAATCATAATCATAATAAGATTTCAAACCACAAAAAAAAAAAAAAAAAAAAAAAAAAGCTGAAGGGGAGGCTTACATGGCTTCACTATAGGACTAGTTTCTATGACTTTTACAATTGTTGTTTTAATTGTAAGACAATTAACAGAACAATTAGGAGAACATTAGCAATACAAATTTTCACAGTATAGGCCGATATACCACAAGTGATAGGGCTGATAAGTAATTACAACCGTTACTCTTTCCTTTCTACCTTTTAAGAATTCCTCTACTCAATATGTGAATATTTCATGGTTCTAACAGTATTTACCACCTTTTCATGTTTAACTCTGTCAAACACATCTGACAAACCTAATGCTACACCATCAACTTGGCATCCCATGACCACTTCATCTGAAATTTCTTACATAAAGCTCATTAACTGAGATTCACATGAATATCCTTTCATAATGCCATGTTGCCAATTTACAAACTAGTTTCATTCCTAACACACAGTTGTAATGTGGCTGCATATCAAGTCTCCCTGCCAAAGTACCTACCACTGATGTTGAACTAATCAACCTGTAATTTTCAACCCTATTTGCCATCCTCCAATATGGACTGGTACTACTGTGGCACTTTTCCAGTCCTCTGGTAAGCAGCATGGTTCCAGACTCAATCTAAAGAGACAATGTCAGTTCCACCTAGATTTAATAAATCTTTACTAAAATTATCCACAGCAGTCCCTTTATACTCTTTTAACTCAGTTCCCTCATAATATCCACAAGATCTACTTCATATTTTCTAGAATTCTCATTTCTACTTATGTGCACAGACTTATCTGACTGAAATCCCTCTTTCCTTTTTCCAGAACAAGAATCTTTAATGATTTAATTGAATGAGTTACTTAATATCTTTACCGTTTCCCTTCTTCTCCATCCCTATTTGCAACTATCTTAATACCTCTTAGTATAATTGGTGGTTTTCAAATATAACCATAGAAATTTATAGATGCATCAGTGGTCTCCTTGCACCAATTGTTTGTTCATAAACCCATCATAAGTTTCCCTCTTTGCTGTTTTAAATTCCTTGTTTATTTGTTTCAAGTGTTCCTTACTGCTATGTTGTCTCCTAACTTTGTTGTGTTCTCCTCTTAACAACCTATTTGCATCACCACCTCCCTATGCTTTCTTTAATTTATTTTTCCCCTTATTGAGATGAGCAGGAACTATCATGCATGCAAGTAGCAATGTGTAGCAGGGAGCTAGATAGGATACAAAATATCAAAAGGACCATTACTGATAAAATTACAACAAATGTTTTAAATTCAAGTGCTCACAACATTGTGCCACAGCTAGAATACTAATTAGATTACATATAGAGACTTTCTTCATTCAAGAGGACTTGAAAAACAATAGAACCAATGAAACGAACAAACGGGCAAATAGTGATCTGTACACTGATTAGTTTGATTCCAGTGGTTGGCAAAGTCGCAGAGCTTGATATCTATCCGTAATAGTAAAGTCTGTGATGAACTAAAAATGTGGGTTTATTCATGTGGATCTCAGGTGTCTGGTAAGTGCCAGCTGTTTTGGATTAAATGGACAAAGGAGGTCAACTCGATAGTCTAACAAAGAATCTTTCCAAGTCATTTGGCAGACTGCTTCACTGAATGGTGATGAATAGAGTTAAAAACCAATGAAATAAATCAGAATGTGCCTGGCTGGGTTGAGGAAATCTTGAAAGGGAGGAAGCAAAGTATCGGGACACCGCAAAACAATAAGTTATGGCACAACAAGTAAAAGGTCTGGTTTAGTTTGTTTTAATACTGTTAAGATTGCAGGTTCTTCTATACTACTAAAGAATAATACTAATCATCAGACGTTCACCGATGATTTTATTTATAAACTCACTTAAAATGTTCCACACCATCCAAACACTTAAGATAATCTATCTGACCATAAGAATTTCTTTTCCGAAGTTTGCAAATTCTCACCACACATCGGCTGGACTCAAGCCATAACCCAACTAATTTCAATACTATATTAGCATAAAGCCACGAAAACGCCACCAATTGCTTAAAAGTTTTTAATTCTTTAAAACTTTACTGCAGTTTGGACAAATACAGGTTTGTCTTCTTCAGAAGTATGACACCTGTTTGAACAATTTTTAACTTAGTGTCCTTGTATTTCCATGCAGCTTTGGATACCTTGGCTGGTACAAATTTTAAAATCTTGAGCATAGCTGCGTGTCAGCAACGGTAAAAATTTTATATTAGCATAAAGCCACGAAAACGACACCAGTTGGTTAAAAGTTTTTTATTCTTTAAAACTTTACTGCAGTTTTGACAAATACAGGTTTGTTTAAAGAATACAAAACTTTTAAGCAACTGGTGGCGTTTTCGTGGCTTTATGCTAATATAAAATTTTTACCGTTGCTGACATGCAGCTATGCTCAAGATTTTAAAATTTGTACCAGCCAAGGTATTCAAAGCTGCATGGAAATACAAGGACACTAAGTTAAAAATTGTTCAAACAGGTGTCATACTTCTGAAGAAGACAAACCTGTATTTGTCCAAACTGCAGTAAAGTTTTAAAGAATAAAAAATTTTAAGCGACTGGTGGCGTTTTCGTGGCTTTATGCTAATATAAAATTTTTACCGTTGCTGACACGCAGCTATGCTCAAGATTTTATAATTTCAATACATCTTCAAAAATTGCTGGAAAACTTAGTCCAAAATAGCTGAACACTATGCCAAGTATTCCAAATTTCCTGCTCTACAACTGTGAAATAACTTTGCTAGCTTTTAAACATTTATTCACAATTTTGGAGCCTAAACTGTGTCACAATACAGATTGAAACAATCAAGTTGCTAGGTCTATTATAGAGCACCACTGGCATCCAATAATGCCTCTCAAAAGCTCAAGATTTCCTAAACAATTAATCCTATCCAAAACTGTTTTTTAAATTCTAAAAGTACTTTATCCTGACGCCAATTTATTCCTAAATATGTTAACTCTAATGAATATATTCCTGCAAACCCATTTTAACTGACTTTTCAATAAATAAAACTCTACATCAACAAATCATTGTCTTGTCACAGTGGTTAAATATGAGGTATCAAAATATGCAACACGGAGAAGGACTGTGCTACTGGGTACTGTGTTGAGACCACTCCTGTTTATTATTACGATGACTGATGCTGTAGCTGGTTTATGGTCAGTTGTTAGATTGTTTGCTGATGTCATAATGATGTATGATAAGTTGTTTTAAAAAAAGAGCATTCTAAACATCTCTAAAGGGATCTGAATAGGATATCTAGTTAAGTACGTATTTATGGAAAGAAAATATACAGCAAAAAGAGTTAGCTAATAAGGTACAAAAAGAGGAAATTTGGGTTTTGTACATTTATTTCATGGAGAGGAATTGATGATGAAAGAAAAATTATTCAAAGTCTTGATAAATTATTTAATAGTACATTCAGTTCAGCAGGCACATTGGGTAGGTGGTAAGGAGAGATTTTAATGTCCTGCATCTATCTCAGAAGGTATATATTAATAATTGCATGTGGTTGTAATGAGCTGGTGACAGAGGCTGTGCATTTCACCCCTGTTGTAGCCACTTTAACCCAACCTGGTAGTCCTACTGGGTATGGGAACCTTTAGTTTAATGTGGAAACTGATTGATGGACGGATGTGTTCTGGCGTTCTTCACATTTCACAGCAAGCTGTGCCAGAGGTGAAGGTCAGGTTTAGGACCTATGAAACTCCCCACTGATACAGGGATTCAAACCGAGGACCTTTCAATCTCCAGTCAGGTACCTTAACCACCCACTGAGCCACCAGTCCACTCATTTGAGATGGTGATGTTAGACATATTATTGAAGTGAGGGAACTGTGATACAAATCTTTCTTTGGGTGGGGAGAAGGTCCTTAGGATAGTATTGGTTTCAGACACAAGTTAGTGGAAATACCATGGAATACAGTCAGTAATCCATAAAATAGATGTAATGAGTTTCGAATAACTGGAAGACAAGCATTAGGTAAGGGGAGTGATGAGTGTGCATAAGACCTGAATGGATATCGGCCAAAAAAATTATTTAAGTGTTTAAAATAGCTTTAATGTCTCCGGTACAAAGATGAAAATCATGATATTCATGTAAAACATATAATAGAAATAAAGACAAAATAAAACCATATAAAAATAGCTCAATCTTCTACAAGCTACAGGTAGATCACATACATTAAATAAAATAACTGGCTTTACCTTCATGGAAATAGTCTTTGTCCAGGATGATGTTTTTGTGGCTCTGGCATCATTTGTAACTCTTATACTAAAAGTGTGTGTGACACAATCTGATGCCAGCTGGTATTTACATGAACCTTGGAAACTGTAGAACTTTCCATCAAAAGTACGATAGTGAGGATCTCCAAAAACTGTGCAAACTCCATCACCTGAATAATAATAATAATAATAATTTAAACATGAAAAAATAAAGATACCACATCCATTATATGCATAAAACAGAGATTGTTTATGACAAATTCAAATTGTTGCAGGGTTATTAAATATCAATTTATATTACTGTGTACTCTAATCCCTAGGACAGTTGATAAATAGTTTTGCTGGAATAATTGAATTAAAGCATCTGATATGATACAAAGAAGAAAGAAAGAGAGAGAGAGAAAAAAAAAAAAACTCCATCTTAACACAAAAGAGGTATGTTTAAGTTATATTGTGCATTTTTGTGAACTGTATAATTGCCACACAATCAGCAAAAGGAAGTTATTATCTATTTTATGGAGTTTGGATGGAGATTATATGCCTTCACAAAGGATGCAGCAACTAAGGATGAAAACTTGTGCTCTAAGAACTTACTCTCAACACAGCGTGCACAGCATTCCCCAGGTTTGTGCACCATCTTGTAGTTTGGTGGGCATGGCACATTCTGCTGAGGGCACATCTGCATTGCACATCGTACCTGGCCTTGCCGGCACTCACATGACTGGCACGGATCTAGTTGCCAGAACTCACCATCCTGCCTAGGACAAGTACATTCTGTTATGCACCTACACTTAAACTCAGTTTACTGGGTTTAAACATGTACTGAATCAAACAGACAACAGCATCTAGACCTAGTAGGACACATCAGTCTTTATGTAACTGCATTTATTTATTCTGCAATACCATATTACAAAAGAGTACAGCATTTTTATTTATCAGCTAAGTTGTGCTGGTTGTAACAATGCAATAAAACATTTTTACTACCTTATCCTCAAATATGGTAAAACAAGCATGAAAAAACTGACTGTAATATTTTTATGCAGATGATGCATAGTAGAAGCAGTGGCATAGCTAGATCAATAAGGGCCCCAGTGCAAAAAAATTATTTTGGGCCCTCAAGCCAGATGGGCGACCTTGTTTTTTTTTGCTTTGTGTTGCTGGTAGGGGCCCCCTGAGCTGAGGTTGGGGGCCTCTGAGTTGTGCTTGGGGGCCACCTGAGCAGTGAGGGGCTTCCTGTATGTCAGAGGCTCCCTTAGATGACGGTAGAGCTAAAAAAAGGTAGCCAGTTTGCCGTGAAGGCCTGTGGACCCTCTGACCTGCGCTTGGGGATTCCCTGAGGTATGCTTGGGACCCCCTTAGTGTAGGGGCCCCAGTGCACTGCACCGCCTAGCCCCATAGTAGCTACACCCCTGAGTGGAAGATAGAAAGAAAAGATCTAAATGTATTTAATAGTCTAACAATTATGTAATAAAATAATACATTTAAGAAATATTTTCAAGTCCAAAAGTTACCTGGAACTGATGTAGAAATTATTAAGTAACTGTCACACTAAACTTAAATATTGGAAGGAATAGAAGTAACCACAGAAAAATACATTGACAGGATTACTTTTGCTCCAGGCTGATTGGATCAAACGTTAAACCTAAAGCTCTGTTAGATTTTTATCAAGAAAATGACTGATTATATCCAGGACCAGATTCAGGGAAAGGTAAATGGAGCTTAAGTACCCCAGGCCCAGATCCTGCCTGGATGCATAGCTAAATAGAAATCAAACATTAAAAACTTTCTTAAAAAGCATTATTTGATTTTTTGCATTAAAAATTTCTAACTTAAAAAAAAAAAAGTTTAAATTAAAAATTTTATCAGGAAAAGTTGGGAGGGGAGCCTAAGAATACTTTCCTGGAGCCCAAGAATCCTAGCACCGGCCCTGGTCATATCAAGTGTACGATTATCTCCGCATTGGAGAAATTAGTGCATTACTATCAGTGAATTTTTACAACAGACTACTGCAGTTTTGAGTAGCCTTACTTATATTAAACAACAGCTATGCCTGTGATAATGGTGTAAACAACAATGGTGTTTATTTAATGCACCCAATTAACCTTTAACTGTATCTTTCCTTTTCACACTTAGTGTTCAAACTAGATCTAGACACGTCCAGGAGTAGCACATTTTTGTCTTATTTGATACTGAGCTTGCAGCAATAACTATACAAAAAAGAAGTGTTTGCATGCTTGAAGAAAAGAGTAGAATGCCCATTACTCTATATGGATTTATTATTTCAAAATGGGGCATACTGTATTTGCAGCTCAGTAATAACAATAATTCTATGTGATCGTCATAACCTGGTGACAGGGTTTCTATTGGTTGCTCATTCTGCTCCTGTTGTGGCCACCTTATTGGGGTAAAGGGGACCTACAGTTTAACATGTAATCCAAACCACTGAAGCGTTCTGGCATACTTCACATTATACAGCAAGCTATGCCAGAGGTGAGGTCATGTTAAGAGCCTACAAAAATTCCCACTGAGACAGCGAATCGAACCGGAAGCTTTTGAACTCCAGTTAGATAACTTAACCACTGAGCCTCTGCAGCTCACTGTGCTGAGAATGATGGATGCAAAATTTTAATTTAATTTAATTGTTATGGAGTGTACCCTCTGATGACAATTTCCCTACACACCCCTATCCTGGAGCCACCTACAAATTGCCCTCTACAAATTTCCACATTAAATTCATTCAACGTTTTTGGTAAATTATTCATGAATTATCTTGGTAACTTATTCCAATCGCTGATCCCTTTACCTAAAAAAAAGATTATCTACTCACACCCTTGTGCATGAAATAGTGCCAGCTTGTGGTCATGGTCATCTCTTCCCTTCCATGCACAACTTTTAATTCTCACATCAATATATTTCCATGCCTCATCGCCAGTATACACCCTGTACACTCCCATGACCCTCTTCAACCTCCTCCTTCCAATGGATTCCACTCCACCTCTTTTATCATATCTGTTACTGGTTGTGTTCTGCAGTATTTTCCAGAAACAAACCTAGCAATCTTTTTTTCACCCTCTCCAACTCCTGTATTTGATACTCAAAATGCAGATCCCATATTACACAACCATATTCAAGCAATGGTCTGACCAAAGTTTTGTAACCCAATTGCTTTACTTCTCTTGTACATCCCACTCTCTCCAACAAGTGCAGGATTTTGAAAACTTTTCCTACTACCTGTCCAATGTGTTCCATGCATCTGAGCTTGTTGTCAAATTTTATACCAAAATATTTACATTTCAGGTCTTCAACGAGCAATTCTTTCCCCACCTTATAATCATAATTAATCTTTAGTTTTTTACCTGTGTACTTAATAAGCTTATTCTTCTTTGCATTTATCTTCATCCCATGTTTTCCAACTCAGAGAGGTATTCTGTCCCTGCAGCTTTTTACATTCCTCTACTGTTGATCCTATTATATACCATTATGTCATCTGCCAACAACCTAACTTCTGAACAGTAAATCATCAACACAATCATTCATTAGAATAATGAATAGCAATGGTTCCAATATGCTACCCTGTGACACTCCCATCTTCACTTCAACTTCCCTTGACACTGCATTACCAGCGCTAACTTTTTGTGTTCTACCTTTGAAAACTCTTTCACCCAGTGAATCACTTTTTCATCCACTCCAATAGTTTTTATCTTATTTAACACCATTTTATGGCTCACTCTGTCAAAATGCTTTAGACTACCAATTTGACCTCCCTTGTCCATTTCATCTGAAATATCTTGCAAATATCTTACTGAGATTTGTATAAATATCCTCATCTAAAGCCATGTTGCTGACACAAAAACCACTTACCCTCCTCACATATATTTCTTATGTGGTTGCATATCAATCTCTCCATTAATTTACCTGTGACTGATGTCAAACTAATTGGTCTATAATTTTTTTCTCTCCTTTATGTACTGGCACTACTATTGCACTTTTCCAGTCATCTGGTCAGCAGTAAGTATTCAGACTCAATGTTAATAATGTTTCAAGATAAGTTACATATCTTGCTATCTTTAAGATATCCATAGTAATATTATCTACACCAGTCCCTTTCTTAGTTCTTCCTTCATGATATACTCAGGATGAATTTCAAACTTTTTAGTCTGCTCATTTTTAAGTGTGTGGTTAAGCTCATTTTCCAATTTACACCCACCCATGTCTGATTTATTGTGCCTAATGGTCTCACTAAACCAGTTACTTACAATATTTGCCTTTTTCGAATCCTCAATAACTTCTTCTCCATCCTTATCTATAATTGTCTCAACATCCTCCCTTCTCCTTAGTTTCATTATTCAGTGATCCCGCTACACCAAAAATACTCTTCATAAACCCATCTTTAACCACCTTCTCTGCTATTATTAATTGTTTGTTTAATTGTTTCAAATATTCCCTACTACCCCACTGTCTCTAAACTCTATTACGTTTTCTCTCACCAACCTCTTTAACCACTTAATCAGGATAGTTATATTCATCTCCCAAATAATGCTCCTTATTTCCCGATCTGGCCAGCTAAGGTGCACACACCACCAGCCCATATTTTACACAGTTTGAAAGTATGATCTGTGGAGAAGGGGGGAGGGAGGAGAGGACTGGTAAGGATCTATATCCTGCCTGAATTCAAACTGGGTTTGTCATACATGACGTACTTAACCTATAGGTATATTTATGTTTGTGAAATGTGTAATTTCTTAGCAGTCACCAAGATGATTGTGAAAAACCACCTCAAATCCATAATCAGGACAACCTAGGGACTAGGACTTTGAACCTGGTCCTTTTGTTCATTCCCAATCCGATGTGTGGCGCTTTAATGCACTAAGCCGAACTAGTGAATAAATAGTGCTATGAGCAATACAATTAAAAAAATATATTAAAGACTCCTCATTTATAGTAGGTTGGGTTCTCAAGAATTAAAGTAAATTTGTCACACATTACTGCTAATTTTGAGTGGGAATTTTAATGTAAATTTTCACTCAGTTGATGCTCAGCCAATAATTTAATTTCATAATAAATTTCAGTCGAGTGTAACAATGGTTAAAAAATACATGCAATATTTGCTATATGTTTATAGAAAATAAATTCTTGAGATTTGACATTCATTGTGGAACTATTGTATTGTAGAACTATTGTGAATCTGTATTGAAATATTAGAAAAGGGGATGAAAATTAACAATGAAAGCTTTGAGGGACTCATCTAAATGTGCAGTATCAAGTGCAATGTCTTTCTACAAGTTTTATATAAATAATTTCAGAAATTTATTACTTGTATGGAAACTTAATCATAAAATTTTACAACAATAAAATAAAATAATTTCAACAGGAATAACTTCTTGTTACTATTTTATATTTATCAGTGTTAAAAGTTTAGGATCAGATACATAGTATATTTTACATTTTTACTTTAAGTGGCTCCATGATAGTAAGTGAAATTCTGAATTTATCATCATTAACACCAAAGATGATAATTAGATGTTGCAGATACTATCTCTACAATAAACTGATACACTTCATAAAAATATTAGGTGATGTACCAGTTCTTTCTTTCAGTGTCAGCTATTTAGTTTTTACTCGCCATAGGCTTATAACACACCACCATCCCAATCAGTGATCAAGATTTTGTATCCCAATTCCCTCACTTTCCTGGTACATACCTTCATCACAATTTCTAGTAAATGCTGGACTTTGTAACTACCACCTACCTAATGTCCCCTGCCTAATTCAGTTTCAAATTATATGCTTAGGTATTTACACTTTATATCTTCAACAAGCTATTTCTCCGGAACCTTATCATATATATTATTTCTATAAGGTATTTTTGTGTCACATGCCTGTATCTTCCTTCATACTTAACCGAAATCAATGAATGAGGTGTCATTTTAAAGCTTATGGTCCCCACCTTGGGCACATCACATTTTAAGAAAGGAATTTTCGGAATTCGACCCTTAAAGGGCAAAAATGTCAATATTCCTAAAATGCTGTTTTCTGTGTTACAAGTGATTTATCTCCTTGGATATCGATCTGAAATCGTTTAATGAAGTATCATTTTAAAGATTAAGATTTCCGCTTTAGTGACATCATATATTAAGACAGAAATTTTTCCGAATTCGACCCTTAAAGAGCAAAAGGATCAATATTTTTGCAATTCGTTATTGTGTCACGAGCGATTTATCTCCCTTAATATCTAACCGATATAGATAAATGAGGCATCATATTAAAGACTAAGGTCTCCGCCGTGGTAAAATTATATTTTAAGAAAGGAATTTTTCGTAATTCGACCCTTAAAAGGCAAAAATGACAATTTTTCTTAAGTGCGTTTTTTGTATGTCGAGCCATTTATCTCCATGGATATCTAACCAAAATTGATAAATGAAGTAGGATTATAAGGAGTAATGTCTCACCTTTGTGAAATCATATTTTAAGAAAGAATGTATTTGGAATTCAGCCCTTAAAGGGAAAAAGTATAAATTTTTCTAAAACGCATTTTTGTGTCACGAGCGATTTATCTCCCTTAATATCTAACCGATATAGATAAATGAGGTATCATATTAAAGAATAAGGTCTCCGCCATGGTATCATTATATTTTAAGAGAGTAATTTTTCGTAATTCGACCCTTAAAGGGCAAAAATGTTAATGTTTCTAAAATTCGTTTTTTGTATCTCGAGCCATTTATCTCCCTGGATATCTAACCAAAATCGATAAATGAAGTAGGATTATAAGGAGTAATGTCTCAGCTTTGTGAAATCATATTTTAATAAAGAATGTATTTGGAATTCAGCCCTTAAACGGAAAAAGTATAAATTTTTCTAAAACGAATTTTTGTGTCACGAGCGATTTATCTCCCTTATTATCTAACCGATATAGATAAATGAGGTATCATATTAAATAATAAGGTTTCCGCCTTGGTAACATTATATTTTAAGAAAGGAGTTTTTCCTAATTCGACCCTTAAAGGGCAAAAATGTTAATTTTTCTAAAATTCATTTTTGTGTCTTAAGCAATTTATCTCTTTGAATATCTAACCAAAATCGAAAAATCAAATAAGATTATGAGGAGTAATGTTTCAGATTTGGTGACATCATATTTAAGAAAGAATGTTTTTGGAATTCAACCCTTAAATGGAAAAAGTATAAATGCTTCTATAACGCATTTTTGTGTCACGTGCCATTTATCTCACTTGATATCCAACCGATATAGATAAATGAGGTATCATACTAAAGATTAAGGTCTCCGCCGTGGTAACATTATATTTTAAGATAGGAATTTTTCGTAATTCGACCCTTAAAGGGCAAAAATGTCAATTTTTCTAAAATGTGTTTTTTGTGTCTCTAGCCATTTATCTCCCTGGATATACAACCAAAATCGATAAATGAAGTAGGAGTATGAAGAGTAATGACTCATCTTTGGTGCCATCATATTCAACCTCACTTTTCACCGAATTTTTTTCCGCGAAATTTTCGCATGGGTCGTCTGACTGTGCTTCTTATTAGTTCACTCTTTTTGCGATTTATCTTTACTCCATGTTGACATACATTAATTTTTTTTTCACCCTTGTCAATGCCTATTACCTTATTTATTACCATTTTATGGCTCACTGCCATATAACTTGGAGAGATCCAGTACTACACTATCAAATTGTCCATTTCATCCCAAATATTTTACATAGGCCTATAGCCTGCAAACTAAGAACACCTAAATCCATGTTGTGGACTTATAAACCACTTGTTTTACTCTTACACATTTCTGATGTGATCGCATATAAGATCTCCATAAAGATACCTATAACTGTAATTTTCAACACTGTTCCATTCCTTTATGAACTAATCCTGCTGTTCCATTTCTCTGGTTTGCAGCAGGTCTCCAGACACAATCTAACTAATATTTCAAGGCATCATACAACAGCATATCTCCCTGTCTCTAATATATCTGTAGTAATACTATCCATACCAGTCCCTTTACACCTTTTTAATGCTACATCTGTCTTTAGGATCTATTTCTACTTTTGTGGAAAAACTCCAGCTCTATTTTTTACCTTCCCAACCTTGTCTGGCAGTATGTAATGATCTTATTAAACTAGTTTCTTAATATCTCCACATTAATCATATCTTTAGTGACTTCCAACCTGTCCTAATTGTGTCTAGTCCAACAATAACATTCTTCATTAATGCATATTTAGCATCCTTTTTCGTTAGTATTAATTCCTTTTTTAGTAGTTTTTAAGTGTTCTCTTGTGCCTTGCTGCTTTCTAACTCTATTGTGTTCTCTTCTTACAAAACTCTTTAACTTTGTTACCTCCTCATTCTATCTTTACTTTTAGTTTTGTTATAAATATTTCTTTCCCAAATTTATTTATTCTTTGGACTTTTTCAATTCCTCTCCCTCTGTGTGAAGCTTTACCTGAAATATCTCTTCAATCCCATAACCTTTACTTTTTATAAATGTATCTTTAACACTTTCCGGTTTTGACCACTGGTTTACTGAACTCTTTTACATCTACAGTAGTACTCCAATTATCCGAACTCCGATTATCCGAATCGCTTTTTTTAAGATGGAGACGTACTGCGAAAAAACTTCCCCTCTTTTATAAAAACCAACCCAAAGTTCGGATGACTGCAGCATTGTTTACCGTGTGGTATGGCGAAATTTTCATCCCTGAAGTGCAAGAGCACCAAAAAAACCTTGGAAAAGAAGGCATTTTTAAAATACAAACAATAATTAATTAAAATTGACCCTTTTTTGTAAAAAAAAACCTATTATTTGAATTTTTACTATCCGAATGGGGTCTGGTCCTAATTGATTCGGATAATTGGAGTTCTTCTACTGTATAAGAATTTCTTTATGATCTCTTTATTCCTTCTGTAAACTGAGCCCAATCTGATTACAATAAGCATTTATTTGAAAGATATCCAATACGTTTTGTCCTCTTGTGGTTTCTCTGCAATTTCTGTAAGACTTCCTTCCCTTTTTAAGGTATTTGCCAATTTTTGCTCTCTTGTGTTGTAAATGGTATTTCCTTTCTAGTTCACATGTGATATAGTTAAGTTGCCAGAAATAATTACCATCCTATTCAGTGCTAGAAATTCGTTTATAAATCCAGGCGTATTTGTTACGCCTAACTTTCAGACTCAGGCGTAAAATGAAAATGTTAGGCGTAATTATATTCTAATTATGAAAATACAGATATAGCTTACAGCCTACTCCAACACAATTTAAAACTGTAAATAGGCCCAGAAAAAAATCAATATGATTTGCATGTGCCAATACATCATATACCAAAATTGTGAAATAATTTAACATGATTATTGATTTCATTGTACTATGACAGTAACTTTCGAATTTTACACAATGATCTTCAGAGGTTTAATTCCCAAATATTTTCGATTTTTTTTCCCGATTCATCGACATAGGATTTTTTCTTTTAAATACAAACATGTCAATATGTAAAATAAAAATTGTAAAATATTTTCCTTGATGTACAAATTCTAAGAATAAATTGATTTCACAGTTTCTGTGTACAATTTATCGGCAAGATCGCACAAACTAAATCATTCAGTTTATTGAATATATCGTAGCTGAATAGTAAATGCAATGATTATCCACTTTAAATATCAGGAAAAATGCCTTACGGCCTTACATGAAGTGCTGTGTCGCTTCTTATCTAGGAATTCTGGTCTTCGAGGGTTCTGTGTGTTTTTCCACCAGTAAGCCACAGCTGGGTTGGGATCAAAATCATGCAGTGAAGGTCCATTCACTTTGATGAGTAATAAATCATCTACATTTAGGGTATCCAAACAATATCGTTTCTCAGTTTTCATGTTGTTAAGCTCACTGAAACCTCGCTCACATATCGCAGTGGTGAATGGAAGCACACGGTAACACGAAATAATTTTTAATAAATTTGGATATTGGTTGTCTTCACTATTTTCGCTATATACTCTGTTGCAAAGCTGACGACTTGATAGAGATTTCTTGTCCACAGCCCATATTTTCCAGCGAAGAAATTCATCAGAAGCTTGTTCTTTGCTTATGGTCACTGCTGCAGGTAAATCCTTGAGGACCTCTTCAAACTCCTTTACTCCATAATTTAATATATCCTCATTTGGAATGTTAATTGCATCAAAAATGTCTATATTTTTAAACATGCAATTAGTTCGAAGATCTTCTAAACGTTTTGTTAGTCCTGTTAAGAAATTATGCTTTTACACTCACAAGTACCAGTACCAAAGTTACAGTCCTTATCAAACTGAGACTGGAGTGCTCCATTGGCAGCAATTAAATTTTTCAGTTTCATTTCGCAGATTGTAAGTTCAGACATCACTTTCTCACTGTTCACCTTGTCATATTGAATATTTTTGGTAAATGTTGACAAAACATCAGTTACATCAATCAGAAAGCACAAAAATCTCATGAACCACACTGATTTTAAAGTTTTTAAGTAGTTCGTCACTTTTGCTTGAATGATTTTATTGTAGTTTTTATCAGCACAGAAGTCTTCAAAATACGAAACAGTGACTGTGAAATTCCTGAGCAATGCCTTTAAAGCTCTGGTATTTGAAGAAATCCACCTGGTGGATATGATAGACAGGTGATTAACGACTGATTCATCCAATGCTTTAGCCAAATCTTTAAATTGTTTCTTATGCTTTGGACTTTTAGAAAAAAAAAATTTGTATACACATTTTATTACTTTTTCGCATGTTTGAGCGTAGTTTATGTTACTGAGGCTATCAGAAACACATAGTTCTATCCGATGAGCAACGATGTAATATTCCCGCACACGTTGCGCAATTTTGCAACCACACAATTGCTAACACCCATATTAACACTTGCCCCATCTTGACAGACACCTACAAGTTTCTCTTTCCAAGAATCACCATCAAATGTTTCATTTAAAGTGTCCAAAATACATTCGAATATGCTTTTAGCTGATCAGTCACTTAATGGCTTTAATTTTAAGAAATCTACTCGTTCCTGCCCTTCTTTAACAGATGCTATGTAGATGATTTCACATTCAATTGCACCCTTTTCAGTTGATCCGTCACACATACTTGATATATACTCACTACTTTGAAGTATATCTTGTAATTGGATACTTGAATTTGCTGCTATATTACTGATGAAAAGAGTACACGACTTGTCATTTCTGTATGTTGAATCAATTTCGACACCGTTTTTTTCTTGTAACTCTAACAAACGTATGTAATCTGTGAACGCAAAGTTGCCTTATGCAACGGAGTAAGCAGTATTAAATAAAACACACATTTTTTGGTGTACTTTGTCACTCATGGCACTCAACGTAAGAGCTAACGGTGTATTCAATGAATTTTTTTTCGCCACATCTGCCGCACACGAATTCTGATGGACTTCACTTTTGTCATGTTTTTTAACTGTTTCTAATCTAGATATAACCTTTGCATTTACGAAACTCGTTAAAGATGAATTCGCAAACTGCCTACAAACGACGCAAAACATACTATTTTCGCTGCCTTGTTCTACTGATAACCAAGGAAAACTTATTTGCCACTTAATGTGTGTTTACCCACGGCATTAGTTTTCGAAGTACTGGTGGTAACAGCAGGCATAGTATCAGATAAATTTTGAACTGTTTTTGATCGATTATTTACTTGTTGACCTCCTGGATTGCGTGAAGTTGGAGCAGGCCTACTGGTAGTAGCTGAAGGGCTGATGATTTGTCAGCAGCTGATGTTTCTTCATTTCTTTCTGGCAGTCCTCGTTTATCGGTACTTGTAACACTTCTATCACCAATACCTGTCTTTACAAATGGCATAAGTCAGTAATTTTACGAGACATCTTTAGATCCTTTGTTGAGCGAATAACAGAAGAATAACGCATGCGCTAGAATTGGTTTTTTTTTTCACATCGCGGTACTTCCCCCTACAATGTTGCCACTTCTGAACTTCAGAAACGTATTATTGGAAACATTGAAATAGATCAAAACGACAAAAATTGAAATTAATTATTAGAATTTAACCTTGAACGCGCAAAACTGAAAACAAGTTCAGAAATCTAATTTTTTAAGTTTTGATGCTTAGGCGTATTTTCTACGCCTTTGACGCAGATTTCAGGCGTAAAATGAAAATATTCAGGCGTAATTACGCCTAACGCCCGGTCAATTTCGAACACTGATCCTATTCTAATTTCTGAACTCCAAAAACGAATTGCTACCGTAATTCATTCTTCGACAACAGTTAGCACACGAGACTCCTTTCGTATCCTCATAGAAATCTATCCCATAGTAACTTGGACTATCATCTATAAAAAGCATTGAACGGTTCTAATCTGTGCTAATCAGTTTCAGTCCTACTCAATCCCTTTCATTTATATAGGGTGATTCAGAAGGAATGGTAAATATTGAAGGAGGTGGTAGTATGAACAATATAAGTAAAAAAGTTCTTATAAACATGTATCCAATTTCCATTTGTTTTGGAGATATAGGTGCTGGAATATAATGCTGAAATAAACCTTTGAAAATGATCAAGATCACACAAATAAATTACTCATGCAAAAACACATGCAAATTTTACAACAGTTTAAATTAAATGTTTGAAAATCCAACCATCAACTTCAATACATTAAAAAAAAATCAATGTTGTCGGGGGTGACCTTGGTGCTTTTGGGAGGGGGGGCTTCAATCCCCTAGCCCCCCCCCCACCCCCCTAGATCCGCCACTGGGCCCCGTACTGTCTTAATCCGGCCCTGACCACAACAGAACTTACATTAGCAGTCAGAATGATTTGCGAATTCTTTTTACCATGATAGTTATTTGAGAAGTATGATTTTAATGTAAGAAAAACTCGCCTGGTGAGTGACTCCTTCAACTGTACAGGAAGCGTGACTGGGCAGCGAGTCTGGACAGCGAGGGCAACATTGTCCATGTTCTGGAGGGAGTTGGTATTCCACTGCACAATCCAGTACTGGGCACACCTGGAAAAATCCCACAACAATTTACAACTTGAATTTGTGAAACAATAGTGGCAGAGTTTTTTTCTCTACTTTTACAATATCTGCATGTGGTAAATTTAATTGTGTCTTAGAAACATCTCTACACTTTAAGGATATATTTTTATGGGCTTTGATTTGTTCTTTATGAGCTATACCAGTGCATTCCATGGATTAGATTCCACATCAAACTGTAGGTCTCATAGGAAGGGCTATATGTAGTGACAAAGGAAAAGTATCGATACTTCTTGGTACTGAGTGCTTTCTTTTGATACTGATACTTTTGTACTCAATACTTTCATATGATACATTTACTCTTATCAGTGACAAGGAAAGAGAAAATGACCTTGTCACTCACCAAAGTTGAAGGCTGCAACGAGTGAAAAACATATATAACAAACTCATAACTACACACTATTTTGGTTTTACACCTTGTTCATGCTGTAGGAAACGCGTTATCTGGAATGGGAGGTGTGCACACAACAAAGTTTATTACATGACTGAGTGAATTATTGATATGCCGGGAGAGACTGAGATGTTATTTATGCTATATATATTGCAGGTGGTGATAGAATCTTATATATATATAAAAATAGACGTGTTTTTTCCTATATTTCACTTTCAGCTAACGATACCTAGCACAGATCACTGATGTTTGTGGGTGGAAGTAGCATGGAGTTTCCTGTCGTGCACAACGTTGGCCGAATGCCGATAGCTGTGGGGATGTGGGAGATACTAATGATTAAAGTTGGTCAGTGCAGGGCGTTTTCATATTTCGACCAAAAATTCGAATCTCCGTATACTTCTCTTTCCTGCCACAACTACATAACATAGACCTTTGGTGTTTGTGTGTGGTAGTAGAATGGTCTTTCCTGTCGTGCACTATGGTTGTTACATGTCGGTAGGTATGGGGGTGTGGGAGATATGGGGTTGAAAGTGGTCGACCTGTGGCAATTTCATACTTCTACCAAAGACAAAAGTGTCATGGTGTATCACTTTTAAGCGAAAACTATAGATCACAAATAACTGGCGTTTGTGTGTAGTAGTAGCACAGAGTCACCTTTCGATCACAACAGCGGCCGATTTTCAGAAACTGTGGAACTGTGGTAGATATGGTGGTTCTAAGTGGCCGACCAAGGATATTTTCGTATTTCGACTGTCTCCGCATATGTCACTTTTCTGCCACAACTACATAGCATAGAGCATTGGTGTTTGTGTTTGGTAGTAGAATCGTATCTCATGTAGTGCACTATGGTTGTTAGATGTCGGTAGCTATGGGGGTGTGGGAGATATGGGGGTTGAAAGTAATCGACCTGTGGCAATTTCATACTTCTGCCAAAGACAAAAGTGTCATGGTGTATCACTTTTCACCGATAACTATAGATCACAAATAACTGGCGTTTGTGTGTAGTAGTAGCACAGAGTCACCTTTCGATCACAACAGCGGCCGATTTTCAGAAACTGTGGTACTGTGGTAGATATGGTTGTTGTAAGTGGCCGACCAAGGATATTTTCGTATTTCGACTGTCTCCGCATATGTCACTATTCTGCCACAACTACATAGCATAGAGCATTGGTGTTTGTGTTTGGTAGTAGCATCGTATCTCATGTAGTGCACTATTGTTGTTAAATGTCGGTAGCTATGGGGGTGTGGGAGAAATGGGGGTTGAAAGTGGTCAACCTGGGGCAATTTCATACTTCTGCCAAAGACAAAAGTGTCATGGTGTATCACTTTTCAGCGAAAACTATAGATCACAGATAACTGGCGTTTGTGTGTAGTAGTAGCACAGAGTCACCTTTCGATCACAACAGCGGCCGATTTTCAGAAACTGTGGTACTGTGGTAGATATGGTGGTTCTAAGTGGAAGACCAAGGATATTTTCGCATTTCGACTGTCTCCGCATATGTCACTATTCTGCCACAACTACATAGCATAGAGCATTGGTGTTTGTGTTTGGTAGTAGCATCGTATCTCATGTAGTGCACTATGGTTGTTAGATGTCGGTAGCTATGGGGGTGTGGGAGAAATGGGGGTTGAAAGTGGTCAACCTGTGGCAATTTCATACTTCTGCCAAAGACAAAAGTGTCATGGTGTATCACTTTTCAGCGAAAACTATAGATCACAGATAACTGGCGTTTGTGTGTAGTAGTAGCACAGAGTCACCTTTCGATCACAACAGCGGCCGATTTTCAGAAACTGTGGTACTGTGGTAGATATGGTGGTTGTAAGTGGCCGACCAAGGATATTTTCGTTTTTCGACTGTCTCCGCATATGTCACTTTTCTGCCACAACTACATAGCATAGAGCATTGGTGTTTGTGTTTGGTAGTAGAATCGTATCTCATGTAGTGCACTATGGTTGTTAGATGTCGGTAGCTATGAGGGTGTAGGAGAAATGGGGGTTGAAAGTGGTCAACTTGTGGCAATTTCATACTTCTGCCAAAGACAAAAGTGTCATGGTGTATCACTTTTCAGCGAAAACTATAGATCACAGATAACTGGCGTTTGTGTGTAGTAGTAGCACAGTCACCTTTCGATCACAACAGCGGCCGATTTTCAGAAACTGTGGTACTGTGGTAGATATGGTGGTTGTAAGTGGCCGACCAAGGATATTTTCGTTTTTCGACTGTCTCCGCATATGTCACTTTTCTGCCACAACTACATAGCATAGAGCATTGGTGTTTGTGTTTGGTAGTAGAATCGTATCTCATGTAGTGCACTATGGTTGTTAGATGTCGGTAGCTATGAGGGTGTAGGAGAAATGGGGGTTGAAAGTGGTCAACATGTGGCAATTTCATACTTCTGCCAAAGACAAAAGTGTCATGGTGTATCACTCTTCAGCGAAAACTATAGATCACAGATAACTGGCGTTTGTGTGTAGTAGTAGAACAGGGTCACCTTTCGATCACAACAGCGGCCGAATTTCAGAAACTGTGGTTGTGTGGGATATATGGTGGTTTTAAGTGGCCGACCAAGGATATTTTCGTATTTCGACGAAAGGCATGTGTCTCCGCAGATTTCTCTTTTCTGCCACGACTACATAGCATTGAGCATTGGTGTTCATGTGTGGTGGTAGAATCGTGTCTATTGTCGTGCACTATGGTTGTTAGATGTCTGTAGCTATGGGGGTGTGGAAGATATGGGGGATGATAATGGTCGACCTGCGGCAATTTCATATTTCTGCCAAAGACGCATGTGTCACGGTGTATCACTTTTGAGTGAAAACTATCAGTCGCAGATTACCGGCGTTTTTGTGTGGTAGTAACACAGAGTCACCCATCGATCACAACGTTGGCCGAAATTCGGTAACTGTGGGAGTGTGTGAGATATGGTGTTTGAAATTGGTCGATCATGAATATTTTCGTATTTCATCCAAAGACTTGTGTGTATCCGTAAATTTTACTTTGCTGCCGGAACTACATAGCGCAGAAGACTGGTATTTGTGTGTGGTAATAGTATCGAGTCTCCCATCGTGCACTATGGTGGTTAGATGTCTACAGCTGTCAATATGAATACTTTACAATCACAAACGAAGTTGTGGGTACCAGCTATTATATTATAATTGTGGAAGTAAGTTTCTGTCTTTTTGTTACGTTTTGACGACTAAATGGCTTTATCAATATTGATGGAATTTAACAATGAAATAGTGTAGGTAGGACACAGGACATTTTTTCGGTATGAATAACAGTTTTAGTCACGAAATTTTAAGAACTTATCGAATGATGAAAGACAGACAGATTCGTGTGTTAGTCTGTAATGTTACGTTGGTTGCTCAGTCGCGCAGTCTGTTAGTGTTTGATTTGTTAATAAATTTCGATAAGAAACAAAACTTATTATTTAGTATAGAAGTCAATTTGCTCTGCACTGTACTATTCATTTGTGTCTGTATAAAAGTTTCTGGCACCAATTTGTCTTCCTTTTTGACATGCCTTACGGACGTAAACCTGGCCTAAGGTGCAGGTCTAGAAGACAATGTGCTGTTATTAGATTATAAGATTCAGATGCTCATGTTGAATAAAGAAGAAAAAACCAAGCTGAAATAAAGCTGCCATCAGTTAACCCCCCCCCCCTCCCCACACACACACACTTCCCCGCACCTTCGCTTACTTTTCTGTTTTTAAATATGTTGTAAATAGATTCTCTTCATGAGACAGATTAGACGATAGGATGATATAATGATGGCTTTCCATCATATTATGTCGACTCGGTGTTGTTTGGGACAAATCTTACGTTACTAACAGTTTTCTATATCCAATTCTGGCAATGAAACTCCAAGTCCAGGCGTACGAAGTCGCGGATAACAGCTATAATACTAGAAATGCGGAAGTAAGTCTCTGTCTTTTGTTACGTTTTGATAACTAAATGCCTATACCGATATTGACGGAATTTGACAAGAAAATCTGTAGGGAGGGCACAGGACATTTTTTTTTCGATATGGTTAACAGTTGTAGTCACGAAATTTTGAGAACTTATCGAATGTTGACAGAGAAACGGATGTGTGTTAGTCTATAATGTTGCGTCGGTTGCTCAAGTTGCGATTCTCGCGCATTATGTTAGTGTATATTTTGTTAATAAATTTCGTTAAGGTAAGAAACGTATTATTTAGTATAGATGTCGGCTTTCTATTACTTTGTGTCTTCTTAAATTTTTCTGGCACCAGTTTATGTTGACTTCTTTTTTGACATGCCTTGCGGGCGTAAACTGGCCTAAGTTGTAGCTCTATCAGAGCACGAACAGCTAATGTTATTAGAACCCAAGAATCGGATGCTCATGCTAAAGAAAGAAGAAAAGACCAATCTGAAATAAACCTGCCCTTAGTTAACACCCCCTCCCCCCACCTTCGTTTGTTTTTAAATATATTGGAAATTGATTCTCTTCAAGAGACAGGTTTGACGGTAGAATGATATAGTGATGCTTTCCTGTCATATTATGCGGACTCGGTGTTGCTTGGGACCAATCCTTCGTTACCAACAACTTTCTATATACAATTCTGGCAAATAAATTCTTAATCCACGCGTACGAAGTCGCGGGTATCAGCTAGTTAATAATATAACAAAAGGGTACAGAATGTTAAAACGGAAATTAGACAACTCATCACAGCCTTCAACTTTGGTGAGTGAAGAGTCATTTTCCCTTTCTTCATCATTTATATTGCCTGAAGCTGTTTCCCTTTTCCTTAGCTTCATTGCTTTCACTCTTATGAATACTTTATGGCACATATTGATACCAAAATTATGGTGAAAAAATTAGTGGCAGTACTGCAGAGCCACTCAAAGAATAAGTGAAAATATTATACAAGAGGCATGGCTGTTTGAAGTATGACCCCAAAGATAAGAATAGGTACATCTCAAGATGAGAATCGAGATGCATTGTCATTTTTAGAGCTTGGGAATGTTATAAGAACTTAGTTTTGACATTTCTACATTATGTCTGGTTATCAACGTTGTCGCCTCTTAGTTGTAAGGATCATGTATTAAGAACGGATTAGAACATAGGAAGATAATCATTTAATCACAGTGTCCTGCTTCCATAAGCCACAGTTAGAGCCGAGACAATATCTGCTATGGTATTTAACACTGGCACCTGCTCCAGTGATCCAGATAGTGATTCTTCTATTAACACAATGTCAGCATATAATTTTTGATATTATCGTAAGACCTTTGCACAAACAAAACAAAAAGGAAAAGTTGAACATCATACTCTTATTTAGTCTACTTTGGCTAATGGAAAGGAAGAATTTTGGCAACACCAATGTCACCATTGCCATCTGACCCTTTGACATAATTGGAAGATATGAAAGTGAGGGAATGCTGCTATAATCGAAACCTATGGATAAATGACTGATGGCAGTAAGAGTGGGAAGTGTAAGATTAGTATATATAGTTTACCAAATTAATTCCATAGTTTATTGAGTCATGGAATTGTTGATTTGGTTTATAAACTTACCATTGTTTTAATTTATTTCACATAGTAGGATTACCAGAAGGAACATAATTCATTGTTGCAAATTTCATCATTATATACATAAAAAATTACTTGCCAATACAGCTATAAAAAATTTAAAAAAGGATTAAAATTTACGCGCAGGTGCAGGCCTCAAATTTTAAATTAAAAATTTAAATAATTGAATGAATGATTCGAAAAATATCACGTTATTGATACTTTTCTTTCAATATCTCAAGGTATCGATACTTTTTTCCAATACTTTAGTGAATACGATACTTTTTCTTATAGAAACTACTCACGGGCACAGTATCGATACTTCGATTCGATACCGTGTCCCTATCTGTCCGTCCTACCTGTGACGTACTGGCTAAGTACACCTCCTTCGTGAGGATTCGACCAACTTTAAGGCTGCGTACTAATTTAATTTTTAGTCTCGCACTATTTCTTTAAAGACTCATCCCGGTGGGTGAGGGGATTGTTCAGGCTCATTATTTGAGAGGACACATTTTCAAATTGCCGTACAGGCAGCCAGAATTCGGTTTTCCACAGTTCGCGAAATTACTCCAGGTAAATGGCAGGATGGTTCTTTCTAAATGCCATCGGCAAATTCCTTCCCGTTCTTTGCCTCCAGTCTTTTCCCGCCTCTAATGACCTCGACGTCGATTAAGTGTAAAGCCAAAAAAGTCCAAATATTTTACCACACAGATTATAGAGAATGATTTGTTTTACCTGTCTGGTGCAGATGGCAGTAGAGTTTGGCCCACAGCGGCAAGAGGTACAGTGGTCCGGGTGATAGGGCGGTCTCAGCGTTGAGGGCCTCAGCACCTCCTTGCCGAGCAAGCAGCGCCCTGCACCAGGTAGCATGAGAGAGCGGCTTCCATTGCAGCGCGGGCAGCATTCCCCCGGAGGAGTGTAGCGGCGGGACTCGTTGCAGTGGAGCACAGGGCAGGCCACTTTCTCACACGACAGGCGGCCGCCCGCCTCGCAGCGGCAACGCACGCACGGCTCCTCTCGAATCCTCACCGTCCGGTCCGCCTTCACGCGTTGACCATTTAACTGGCACCCTGCAAAATATCATCCCCACTCCCCGCTCTCATATTTATCCATTTGTTTATGAATTTTAAAATGATTTTTCTCTGCATTTTTTTTTTTTTTAAACTGCTTAACGTCTCTTGACAGCGAGGTCTTTAGAGACGGGAAAGGATGGGAGAGGGGACAAGGAATGGGAAGGAATTCGGCCATGGCCTTTTTAAGGAAGCATCCCGGCATTTGCCTGGAGTGATTTGGGAAACCATGGAAAACCCAAATCTGGATACGCGGACGGGGATTCGAACCGCCGTCCTCACGAATGCGAGGCCAGAACGCTAACCGTTACACAACCACATTCGGTTTTTCTATGCAATCTCCATATTTTGCAAACTGATTAAACGTCTTATCAATAATTGTGTCGATTCTTCTAGTTCATAGTACTCATAACGGCAAGAAAAGATGTATGAGCCTGTCCGACTTATATCCCTACCTAATAATTCAAGTTAGTTTGTGCTCACAAAAGTTAACAGTGAGCCGATTTATTTATTTATTTATTTTATAATAATAATTGTTATTATTATTATTATTATTTTTGCGTCCTTTCTGAAATACTACAGTACAAAATAAATTATTGTGTTAGAGAAATCTAATGTTTTTTTACATAAGAACCGTATATTTTTATTTATTTTTTTAAATCTGAAATTTCAAACTGAAATTTTGATTTTATTATTTTTACTTTAATTTCTAATATTTTAGCGTTCCATTATTTTCGCATAATTGAACCACTTTCGTGTAATTATGGGATTTCGTTTAGTTAATTAACCCTCTTCCCGTCTTCCAGTGAATCTCAAACCAACTCCTTTATCATATCACTTACTAGATTTGACTAAAGTTTTGTAATACAATAACCTCATCTCTCTGGAACCTCTCCTTATCACCTTTGGTACCTGGTGGTGAAGATTTTAGATGAAATTTGTGATTTAACCAGTGGATTCAAAAATACTACCATCCAAATTTTTATAATATGTGAAGCCTTTACCGCTATATTGAATTAGGTTATCGAACATGTTAAACTAATGAACTAATGGTGGTTTAAAACTTTGTTTCAGGGCCGGATTAAGACAGCGCGGGGCCCGTAGCAAATGTGAAGAAGAGGCCCTTGATTTTTGCCGTCCGGGGAAAAATTGTAGAGTTTAAAAAAAAAAAAAAGAAAAAAGGTCGCCCATCTAGTCAAGATGCGGGGCCCACCTCGGAGGTGCGAGGCCTCCTAGGAGGCGCGAGGACCGTAGTATTTGCTACCTCCTGCTACGTGGTTAATCCGGTACTGCTTTGTATAAATTTACAAATTTACGAAGTTCGTAAATTTACAAATTTAAGAAGTTCGTTGATTCACATCTAACTGGTCAGTTGGCGGAAGTCGCCCGCCTCGTACAGATGTTGTCTAGTAGACGGAAGGAAGAATCGTGATGATGTGCAACTTTCGCACGAAAGTGACTGAATTGTGATAACGCTTCCGCCTATGTAATTTTAAACGTATGTATAATGTCATATTTTAAAGATAAAAGCTGTATGTATATATTTTATCATAGTGCAATTTTTAACATGAATTTTTGTTTAGGTGTCATACTTCTGAAGAAGACAAACCTGTATCTGTCGAAACTGCAGTAAAGTTTTAAAGAATAAAAAACTTTTAAGCAACTGGTGGCGTTTTCGTGGCTTTATGCTAATATAAAATCGAAAAATACTGTTTACGTTTGATTTACAAACACCAAAACCCTCTCATCCTCCCCCCCCCCCCCCTCACCTTAATTTTTGTCAACGTTGTTCATACAAACCCACAGTTTTTATCCGATTTGGATAGTACTTAGCACACGTATACTTCAAAACGAGGTGGTCTGGTAGCCCAGCGGTTAAGACGGTTATTTCTTAAAGTTACTCTCTCCGGTGGCGGGTTCAAATCCAGTGGTAGGCAGAATTTTTTAGTAATTGTATTTAATTGTATGAGCAACGTTGGGACGTTCCGTGGTTTTAATTCCACGTAAAACTGTAGGCCCCTGAGGTAAGAAATATGTCGTCCTGCCTCTGACACAACAGTCTGGTACATCTGTAGCCGTAAGTATGAAATGTAGCCCATATGACACTCATAGTGTCGGCAGTCCCCAATCACTGCCAGTTGTTTTTCTTATCTTGTTTGAAATGCAGCTTGGACAAGAATGAAAACTCACGCTGCTTGATATAATAATTGACAATAATCTATGACGCCTATCCATTGACACTGCCTTCGCGCCGAAGTACGCACTGGTATGGGTAGACACAACACTAACCACTCACACGAATAAATACCTTATTTTGGTGTGAATTGAAAACAGCCGTCAATAGCTGAAACGCAGCCTGGACCAGAATGAAAACTGATGTTGCTTGTTGATGTAATAGGCTTTTTAGTAACAGGTTGGCTGCCATACTCAATGCATTCTATTATTAACGTCGTAGACAGTTCAATAATTATTCCAGGTGCAACAAGTAAGCTATCGTCCTTTAATGCTGTACATTAAAAAACTTTCTTATGCCTATAATTCTCCCCTCCCCCTTGTCATATGGATGCGGAATGCAGTATAACAATCGAAACGGAACTGTCTACATTTCGAATGATTTTACTCGTTCAGTATACATTTGATGGTTATAACGTACAAAGATAATTAAATGATATCACCCAAGGAACATGTGCGCAAATATTCATACCAAAAGGACAATTCCGTCTGAGGTGGTTCGCATTATGGGACCACCATCTGAATTATTATGAATATGGTCAAGTTATACGTTGTCCGGGCTGCATACATTCAAACAAATTCATTTTACAGCGCCCACTACACAGGAATAAAATTGCGCCCCACTAAATAGTGTCAACGAAAATCAATACTGCTAACACAGTTTATGAACGGTTAATACACAATAAAAAAAAAGGTTGCCTGGTGTAATGTCTCTTTTGCATTGCTACCAAAATAAAGTTGTAATTACTGGGTCTAAACATATCGACACTAAGCACTTTAAATTAAATCCACATTTAAGTTGCGCTTTTTGAAGTTGAGATGTAATTTTTTTTGGAGCATGTAGTCATATAAAGCGGTTAAAAACTTTTTAAAAATAAATATTCGATCAACCTTCTCTACGAATATAGTGAAATTTAATAGTTATGAGTTTATTATTACTGTTGCAGACAGTGGCGGGTCCGGAGGGGTGGGGGGGGGGGAAAGGTCCCAAAAATTACGATGTCGTCGGAGGTGACCTAGATGCTTTGGTGGTGGTGGTGGTGGGGAGGGGGTAATCGAGCCCCTTAGCCCCTCCCCCAGCATCCGCCACTGGTTGCAGATACAGAGGAAACTATCAGACGGATTGACGATGAAATACTGAAATCGAAATTTTGTACGAATTCAGTTTTTTTCTGTAGTTTATGGAGAAAATGACATGAAAGACAAAGGCAAGCTCTTGCTGATCCGAATATTTATCATCGTTTTGACATAACAAATGTCTTTCAGGGTATAAATATTGATTCGGACCAATTAGGCAATATAGCTTTTTTTTATTCTAATAAAACAAGTACGTCAAATCTAATGAAAAATTGTAAATCTAAGAAGTGACATTGAGATAAGTAGTTACGGAATGAGCAGTGAGCCGTCTATACAATTTTACTGGTCTCCTCGTGTGCCGACAAACGAGAACTGGTTTGGTCGCTATGGCTACCCTTGCCGAGAAATTAGCTGGGCGTCTGTGTGGTCGGCAAGTCAAATAACAAACCCCCTCCCCTCTACCTGGCAGACCGCCGGAACAAAAGTGATTATTTGGCTGTCCTCTTTTTGTTAGCGTACCCTCTTTGGGAGCTGGCGGCCAAGGGAGATAAGCTGACGGACGACCCAGCTGAAAATTCCCGCCAGAGATAATTAATACATATCGAGAAGGGCGGACCACCCCTGTCGGCCATTATCTATCATCGGCCGGATTCCTGTGGCTAATGTCTTATTAGCAGCAGGCCAAACAAGGCATTAGCTACCGCCCCACAGTCATTCATAGCGGCACATTTCCCAGGGAATTCTTCTCCTGTAACAGTGCTGTCAGATATGGAAACATTTCTCAACAAGCATCCAGAATTATCTTTGCTGCCACCAAAACCATCACTCTAAGCTGAACACAAATTGTAAATATCTGATGTCGAAAATAAGGCATCATTACCCACAGTTCTTGCTGAAATAATAATTAAATTCTACGGCTAATTTTTTTTACGCTTTAAAAATCTTTTTGTGATTATTTTCCTTGCAATCCAAAAAACAAAGACTCTCTGAAACGATTCAGCCGTAGGCCTACTTGCAGTTTTTAATTTTCTCGTGCTGTATTTACAGGCTCGCTGAAGTGTTAATTTAGCAAATAAAAAGTAGTTTACAGCTAGCTGCAAGTAGCACAGAAGAGTATCATAAATTCTAGATTTGAGGTGATCACAGCAAAGAGAAACCACAAAAATTGCACCATATGTCAAAAATGATTTAACAACAAATGCAGTGGTGTTGGAATGAAAAACCTGCAAATGAGATTCTCGCCTAGTGTAATTAGGATTCCACACTTCAATGACCTTAAAAGATCAGATGACAGTCGCTTGACGACAAATATCAATGTTTGATTTATTTTCAAGATTTGGTACCCGACTCTGCTTTGGCGTTCAAGTTTAATCAAATATATTTGTTTATGGCTTAGTCCATTAGGATGCAATGTACTCCGAATTGACTGTTGTTTCAATAGAACAGTATTACTACATTTCTAAGTAAACAAACATAAAAATTTTTGTTTGTAATTTGCGGATTATATTGCAGTTAAGTATTTTCAGTATTTATTGTTTAGAAACAGGATATGTTTGATACTGGAGAGAAATTTCAAATAAATAGCGTTTGCGACAGACCTGGTAAAAAAGATCGAAACGTGACTCATCATTATTTTCCAGTGAAAAAACAATTGTTGTTTTTTGCTAGACGAACTCTAAACGACTATAGTCCTCACATTGGGATAGCAATAAAATTGATGTGCTATTTACACATGGACGCCGGCAATATCACCTTATTTTATTATTCTTTGTTTATAAATAACCTGCAGTTAATACATTTACAGTAATTTTTTTTAAATAACACAATAATTTAAAACTTTTTATCAGAAAGAACAACTTCAACATCACAATTTTTTCAGGATCACATTTCATTCATAATTTTCCAACGAAGTACGCACTATTTACCTAACTCCTCCATCAGATACAAATTTCAAGTTATTCTGTATTATTTTAGCTGTTCATTCAATCGACAGTATTCGTAATAAGCATTCAATAATTTTTGGTATCATCTGAAAGTAATTCAAGCTTGTTTTACTTAATATTTAGCGTTATAATGTAATGTTATGCAACAGTTGACAGTGTCGTATTTTTTCGTTTGCTGAGTTACACAGAACATTCCATTGTTTTCTTAAGGCTGTCTTTGACCCGCGTAAATATTCAATGGAGAAGCAGTACAATCAGGGCCGGCGTAAAAGGGGGGGGGGGACCCAATAGGCGGAGCAAAAATACTCCGGCTCCCTCCGGCCTGCAGCTATGATTTTGTACATTATTGCGATAAAATGTTCTGACTTTATACAAAAAAATTTAAATATAAACATTTTGGCGGGGGGGGGGGAGGAGGAAGGACATGAACGCCTACCCGGGACCAGAGAATCCTAGCGCCGGCCCTGAGTACAGTACCATAACGTATTCAGTTTACTGTGTGTGTGTGTGTGTGTGTGTGTGTGTGTGTAAGGAAAATAATCAACTATCATCTTGTAGCCAGCTTAGCAGTTGGAATATCCAGGATAGCATATAATGTAATCTGTACAGAATAAGGCCCGTTCACACTAGTGGTCCAGCCAGGTATGCTCGGGTCCGGTCAAAGACCAGTATCGCTATTCACGTAATCCAATGGGAGCATTCTCTCTGCTCGGTCCTGTCAGTGAAGATCGCGCCGCCACCGATCAACGGTCAAGACCTGAACTGAGCTGATCCTAGTGTGAACATGCAAGTCAGGTCAGGTCAGATCAAAATGAACTATGGACGTCTCATAGCTTGTTCGAAGTTCAAGTGCTGTATGATTTTACTCATAAAAATATTGCGATTCATCTTACAAAACTACATTATGGACCTCCAATGTACGTAAATAAAAATTATAAAACTGCACAATATTGTGCAAAAGCAGAATCATCGCATAAAACTGATTATTTTATATTACTATTATGTATATAAATATATTATTCATATCAAAAATATTTAGAATACGATTCAATGTTCTCTTTTATTTGTTAAGAATTGACTATTTTTTTAAAAATGCACCTATAAACTGTACCGTTGAAACAATAATGGGTCAAAAATATGATTAGACCTGAACTAATTTGACTTGATCTGACTTACCCGGCAGTGTGAATGCAACTGGCGAAATCCTGGATCGTGAGCTGAGCTGACCAGGCTTGACTTGATCGCTAGTGTGAACCGACCTAAAGCAACGTTGTAGTTTGTACCATACAGTACAAGCAATATTTATTAGCAGTCAGCATTATTAAGCAGCAACAAGATGCGATGCATATAAAATTGACGGACATTTTGAATACAAGAAATTATTATTATTATTATTACTTGCTTCATCATTTGTTAAAGTTGTCGTTTAATCAAGCAAAATGCATGGTTTTTAAATTTCAAAAAATACATACGTAAAAAGCTGAAACAAAATTTCCTTGTCCAAGATACGTTGTATATTTTCCTGATTGCATGTGAGGAGATAACTACAGAAACAAGCATTCATTAGTATATTAATTAAGTAATTGCTACCATTGATAAGCTTCCAAGATAACCGTCAACGGAGCTACTCTTTATTCATTGAATATAAAGTTATTTTAACTAAAGTAATCTAATACAATTAATTCGAGATTCAATGAACAGTTCAGTTTGCCATTTCGTCTCACTCTTAACAGTGGTAGAATGATGATGCTAAGAAAACTAAGTAATCGAAACCTGTAAAGCATAAGGTTGCATTTTCTTTTCTTGTTCCTTTTTTTTTTTTAATAAGTTTATAAGCACCTGATTGAGAAACAACCTTTAAGGACTGATTTTGTTGACATCTGCAGATATCAAAATTGTATTCTGCGTTCGTAAACTGAAAATAATTAAACAAAACAATTTTAGAGTTTCAGACGTGACATAAGAGAACACGTTACACCCAAGGATTTATGAGTCTATAATTATGGTAGCCATATTTTGAGAATATCTTGTGAAGACAATGTGTAAATCAGCTATTCGAACGCAATTTACAATTTGAAAAATCGACATTAGGTTATTCCCGAACGACAGCAAACTAATAAAAAGCGGCAGACTGATGGCAGGTTTCCTTTCGATCAGGACAGATTAATTTACAGACTCAACAAGAAACACAATAACGAATATTATGAAAAATTCAAGACACGTCGACACTAACGTTACTCTTATGCAGGGCCGGCTTAAGGAATTTCGGGGCCCCCTACTTTTGCCTACACTTTAGATAATTTTTGTGGCTTTACACACACATAGATATATAATCTGCGTGTAGAGCTCAAACAACGATTAAAGAGACGGACTGAGGTTTCTTAAATCTGTGTACAAACGGGCCAGCAGTTTATTGAGTATTAGCTGAACGGGACCAACTTTGGTGTTTTATCGTTGCATCTCATATGGATCTCCCAACTATTGTCACTTTCATTTCTGACTAAGCCCTACTGCCCATTGTCCCAAGTGAAATTACCTCTGTATTCAATTTTATAGCTATTATATTTATAATACACTTTTTGTATACTACATTTCTTTTCTTTCCGTTCTTTCCTTGAACATATAGGTTTTTGGGACTGGAGACACGTGAGCAGACATACACGATTTAATTCAATAACTTTTTCCATGAAACGTCAAAATATGAATGAATTTATTCGAACGAAATTACATAAATTGCTGAAACAGGTTGAGAGCCTTTAAATATATACGCTTATTGTAATTACATCAGATATGATTTTCTCAAAACTGAATCTGATGAAACGTCGGAAACGTCTATTGTGAACGCAGCTTGTTAACATTCTAAATTTGTAGATTATTTTTTTAGCAGGAAAATTCTTCCTTAAGTAAGTAAAAATTTTGAATGGGATCGTAGCGGGGGCCCCTCAAGCTTGGGGCCCCCCGATTGCGGTTCTTGCGGTAGCCTTAAACCGGCCCTGCTCTTATGGAAACTTTGTAGAAGATGCACATTATAGTAGCTAGCGTTGAAGTGGGACAATTTATAATTCTTACAGCTTGAGAATATACATTTGATTCACCACGTTGTAAGACCCAAAGCTGATACCGGGGTGCCTTAACTAGCAGTTTACTTAAAATGAAAAGTTCTCTGACGAAAATGTTCTGACTGACTTAATAATTTTTGATGACCATGTTGCCTAGTTAGAAACTCAACTGAAATGCTAAACGGCCGCCACAAAGCTTTATAACCCAAAGCTGAGGAAAGGTTTTACTACTAAATCACAACAGTTCACTTCAAGAAAAATTTCTAAGTTTATTTAAAAAGTCACAATTACTAAAATAATGCATTAAACAGTTGAGCAGGCTATCGATCACTCGTTTCCAGAAAATTGTAGGTTGTGGAGAGAAATTACCAACCGAAGCCCCTTTTAAAATTTAAAAGTTCTTAATAGACATTACCATCGCAGCCGATTCCCACGATACCAACATGGCCGACAGTGAGTGCAAGTTGCTAACCGCCTCCTTCCCGCTCCGAAACGAACTTGCGCAGATTAACTTCACATAACGCTCCCGAGGTAAAGACACGCCAGAACAGAACAGAACAGACATATGGTTGGGCATGCGCCCATATAGTTGTTGAAGTGCCAGAGCATTGTAGCTCCCTAACTTATGACGGAATAGGGGGTTTCAGGCTGGTTTTTTATGACAGTCATGGTGTTATTTCTTTTAGTATGGTGTTATTGTCAGACCCTGTAATTTCTGGTAAGAGTTGTAAGTGGTTGGATATATTGTTGTTGATGTACATTTTGTCCTAAGTCATGAATAATTTGATGGGGCGAAAAATTTGCTTTGTGGAAGAATTTTGTCGATTTGTCCTTGATGTAATCTGTGATGGCGGCGTGGTCTTATATAGGAACCACCCAAACCAATGACGTCAGCAGCTGTACAACATCTTTTCACCTCCGCGTAATTAAATATTCCTGACGATTGAAAGTAATAAAAGCGTCCTAACTTCACTAGTGTCCAGACTTATCTGCTAAAAGCCCAAAGGATATTTAGTGAGAAATGTCGAGTGACTAATTTTAAATTTTTGTTTAATTTTGCGTAGAAATACAAATTTCTGAAGCAAAGGGTATTTCCCCAAACGTTTGAATTCATTCAGTTTTTTTTCGAAATTCTGCTCAACTATAAGTTACCCGAATAAAATTAGTGTCAAAATGTTCTCCAAAAATTCCCGAGTTTAATGGTGTAAAGTATACAAAAATCGGTGGCCGGGTAATGAAATTGCAGCTTAGACAAGGTTTGTAAAATTAACGGTTTAGAAGTCATCTGGTTTTTCGTGAATAACTCTTAAAGTATTATTAATATCAAAAAGGTAAAATTATTGGAGTTTTCTTTGAATTTAATTACGTGTATTAAAAGTTATTTTATCTCTGGAAGTATTTGAATTTAGTCGTAAATAAATGTTATGTAGACCACATGTGTCAAGTGACGAAATAATTCTAAAAACTTATATAAAATCTGTTCTACTGCATCAAATGTTCTGAAATTTAAATATGTTGAACTAGATTTTTAGTTCTTTCAGGAAATCTACTTTTTAGTCCGGAAAATTACTAGGAATCTGTGATAAAAATTATATTTATCGAAGTGTTTAAAAATTAATTTATGTTATTTACCCAGCCAGAAACTACGAAATTTTGGTGAATTTAACTTTCTTTTGAATTATTATTATTTAAAATTTACTTTATTTCACTTCAAAGTGTTCAGAAATAGCGGAATGGTCATGTATCAAAAATCTATTGTTTGGTAGTAAAACAAAAATGGATTATCCCACTTCAGGTTAGTATAAAGTTTCTTTTACTCTTATAAGAAGTTGGTTTAGTACTTTTATTAAATGTTTGGGGTCTTTACGACTTTTAAAAGTATCCAGAAATAGTAAAATGCTCATATAGCAGAAATATATTGTTTACAAGTTGAATTATTATGAATTATCCTATATCAGATTAAAATAAAGTTTCCTTATTCTAATAGAAAGTTTATTTCATGGTTTTATTAAATTTTGGTGGTCTTTACTTCTTTTAAAATGGTTTATTTAGTAAATTAGTTTGGGGTATCAGCTTCTACATAAAACGTTCCTCCCATAACCTGAGTACGCAATGAAAACTATATGTTTACTGTAAATCTACTTCCTCCCTTACTCTTAAGGCTAAGGAACTTGAATTTGCTAAAATTCTAAGGTGCTTACAACGTACTGAATAAATTGGTAGAACGTCTGCATGCAATGGCCTTTTTTTGTAGTATTTAAGCCACAGAAGAGAAAATGTATAATCTGAAATGATAAATGAAGAGGCCTCAAGAAAGAACATGGGATAGATGAGTTAAGAGAACAGAAGAGAAGATCAAATGGATAGTAGTGTAGAAGGAGGAATGTTGAAGGACAGTCAATGGTGATGGTAAACAAAAAGTTATGCCAGGAATTTCTTAGCATGTTGATCGTACTGACCTGGGCAGGTGGGGCAGCAGTGGCCGGGCGCTGGCGGCGCGGGCTGCGCGCAGGGCGTGTAGCAGCGGACGCGCGCCTCTGTGACCACGCCCGCCTCGCAGCGCAGCACGCGGCACGCGTCGCGCTCGTCCCGCCACTCCGAGCCGCTGGCCCGCTCCACGCCCTCGTACACGCAACCTGCACCAAACACATGTTTAGCATGGCACATTCACCCTAATGGGCAATAAATACCTGTAGAAAAACAGAAGGCGATGATTTTTACCAATGAAACCTTAACCGCATAAGGCTGGGAGCACATTGACGCGCAGTTGACGCAGGCGGCGCGGCACAGTTTCTGTGTCCACTCCCTACCTTTAGGTGCGTAACAGCGCGTATTCAGACGCCAGGGCACGGCAGCGCAGTACTGCGCCGCACGTGCACTGCGCCACGTTGTAATCACGACACAGAAACTGTGCCATGCGGCTCACTCGGTTTTTGCCGTAACACGTCTTGAGTTATTTCTAGCGTGATAAGTATAAAAAGTAAAGTCATTTTCGTTATATAACATGACTTTTACTCCTTTTACATACCGTATAAAATGCAAATTGATTTATACTAATAGGTTGAATGTTGAATTGTTAGGAAAAAATACTCAGAACTGACTTGTACTGTTAATACATATATTCAGATGATAGACATGAATTTATAGTAAAATGAAATTGATAGCAAGAAATTGTGAAAATTATGACTTATACTCCTTGTACTTATCACGCTAGATTTATAATCTTGCTTTACTTATAATCATTTTCAACTATGGAATAAGAAAAATTGATTAAACTGGTGCGTAACCAGCCTGCGATTCACAATATCAGTCATAATAAATACAAAAACTAAATTTAAACAAGAAATTTGTACAATGAGCCCAACAAGTGGCAACTAAATTCAGCATTTATTTATTATACAATTGTGCACTTACAATTTTCACTTTTATTTTATCTTTTTGTATTCATTTTTAATAAAACTTTAAAAAAGATTGATATATAGGCTATTATTATTATTATTATTTAAATGATGGCACACGTCCAACTGAATTGAGCAACTTCCGTCCAACTCCTAACGAGAGAGGGAGGATTCTTGTGAACACAATTTCCCGAATAATTTGTTGATTGTTTTTTTAGTTTCAAGTGTTTCTTGTGCTAATGTGAAATAAAAGAGAAATACATTCTTATAAATGTCATGTACCGTCAAACGCTAAATAAGTAACCACGAAAATACTGCGAGATTTTCTTCAGTTCTAATAGGTATTTGAGCATTGTCGAGAAAATAACAGGTTACATTATGCCGTGTATCTCCGCACGAGTCATCCGGAAATAATCTTTCTAGAATTTTCTTGTAACTGCAAAAGCCAGATGAGAGTTTCTTCTTTACATGTACTCACTTTTGCATAGTTTATCTGACTCAGCTTCTGATAAAGTAACAACAATTTTCCAAGACGGCATCCCAGTCTGATTCAGAAATCAAAAATCGAGTTTTTGCATCGAAATGTTTTTGGTTACGCTTTTTTGTCGGTTTCTCGCACAACACAACAATGCTTTGTAAACTGCGCTCTAATATACAAAAATAGCATCTTAACGCAGTTTTAACAAATGATCATCACACTGTAGTGGATTGAAAGATTCTCGAGTATCTCAACTGCAGTCACAATGAAACGCCAAGTGTCACTCACTTCATATTTGACAAGTTTGTTTTGGCTGACGTTCCTTTAGATTTACTCAATATTTTTTTGTTAATAAAGAATGAGATTATTATATGTATTAATTTAAACACAGACCGCAAAGATTCTGTATAATCTATTAGTATAATAGACAAGATGTAGCGTGTAGCACCTACGTCATGTCACGCGGTGACGTCAAGCTATGACGTTGCGCTATGACGTCACGCTTTACGATATTATTTGTGGGAGTGCGCGTTATTTAATATAATTTACAAGCAACAGTGAATAAATTAACTCACAGAACACTGAAATAAAAGTATGTATTGCGTTAAAATCGATATATCAATCATTAGATGCTTATATTTACGTAATATTCTTTTGATGTATTGAAGTATTCCTTAAATTCTTTGTCCATAGATATTGTAAGATAAAAGCTTTGTATTTCGAGCATCAGTGCTGCTAAATGTTTGGTTAGAGTATAACTAGCATGGATTAGAATTACAAGTTTCATTTGACGTTAACGCAGAGGGCATGAATAATTTAGTTTTTTTCAAAATTTAAACTGTGTCCTATTACTGAAATTATTTGTGTTTAAATTGGCATATTAATTATCAGTTTTTTTTACTGAAACATTACATGGTTCAAATGAAAGAAGTTGCAAATTGTTCGCGATATATACGGCCTAAACCACAATGAAATATTACATGGCATAGCTTAAGTTGTTATAGCATCCTTCGTTCTTGCTGGAGTCATTATTTCAGCAGATGTAAGCTTTTTTAGCCGTTAAAATATCGATCTTCATCATAGGTAGCTATTAAGAAAGAAATGTGTCAGAACCTGTGAAGATTTGGGATCAAGTTTATATCGCGATGCATGGAATATATTAAATTGCGCGTGATTGAAGCTTTGCTTTTCTATCAGAAATTTTAGCGGATATTATGGTTAAGCTGAAATGTAACCTGGACCAAGATGACAACTGAAGCTTTTTGCTACAGCTCAATGAATGATAAATTACAATGAGCTTTATTTTGTAACAATTCTGATTAGTTAAGCAACTGCAGAGAAATATCCACGTTATTTAATAACATTTCTAGGCATCCATGAATAAATTAACTGACTGAACATACTTATTAGTTGCTTAGATTTATTTAATATTGGTTTATGTTGAAGTATTCGTTGATATCACATATATCTAAGTTAATTTTCGCAATGTTAGCGGCAGTTTTGATAGATTGTTATTAGAATTGGCACTTGAAGTTACAGCAGAGGGCATACGTTTTTTTTTTTTTTTTTTTTTTTAGTAATTTTTTTTCTGTTACTTAATTCATTACTTCGTTCTAACGAAAGTGTTGCTAACATTTTTCGGTTGCGGAGCGTCTTACGTTTCAGAATTTTTAATTTAAGTATATGTATTAATATGCGTGTAAAGTAAGTATTGTTTCTCTGGCGGCATGTTTAGCACATGGAGGAAGGAAATATTTCCTCCATGGTTTAGCGTAGTACTGTACGTGGTTATGGGATTCTACGATAACCGTGAAGCCGCAATTTGTTGATGGATTCTTATGTAACACGACGAAAAAAAATGAAAGTAGAGAATAAAATGTTTTGATATCTTACTTAATTCTCGAGATATTGTATCTCAAAATTGACGTGGTTAGGTTGAAATGCGGCCTGGAACAGAAGAAAAATTTCGACATTGCCAAATTTGATGATGATATCGTATGTAACTCGAAAACAAATAATACATTTTCTTTCCATATCTCGCTTAGTTCTCGAGATATTGTATCTCAAAATTTAGGTGGTTTGGGTGAAATCTTGCCTGGACCAGAAAAAACAATTGACCAAAACCGCTATATCTACACGGTGGAAATGCACTATATGTGTTTTATTTTCTTCCTGGTGGTTGTTGTTAGGTGGAAATACGTCCTGGACCAGAGGAAACTTCACCAAAATCACAGTTATAATTGATTTTCAACATGCTATATCTCGAAAACAAAGAAAGATATCAAAAAATTTTATTCTTTATTTTCGATTTATTTCGTCGAGTTCTACAAGAATGCATCATCAGATTGTGGCACCACGGTAATGATTAAACTGCCTGTTGTTAGATTGAAATGCAACCTGGATCAGGATAGAAACAGAAACATTTTGTTATTGCGCAAGGCAATAGGAATTATATTATGATTTATTTTTGTGTTTATTTAAGCAATTGTTAAGAAATTATTTGCCAGAATACTAAAGTTGTTATGATTTAATTTAGTATCCTTCGTTTTCACTGTGGTCATTATTTCAACTGTAGGCTATGTAATTTATGTTATCCGTTAACACATCGATCTTCATCGCAGTATTAGTGAAGATTGTGGTTTGACTGAAATGTGACCTGCATCAAGTTGACAACTGAAACGTTTTGCTACATCACAAGGGATGAGAAATTACAGCACATTGAGCTTTATTTCAAAACAATTCTGTTTAGGTAAGCAACTAAAAAGAAATTAATTGCCAGAATACTCCAAACCCGTCAATTTTGACGGGCATTGTGGCTAGTATAATAGTAATAATAATAAATCGAGAAGAACCTCCCAAAGAAAAATTGAACACATGCAAACAAAATTGCTTATCGTTCTCCGTCATGGGGACATACGACAATAATAATAATAATTCAATATCTCAAAGTTCTAGTCACAGAGTTTATCAGCCGCGCAGTATATCTCTATCGTTGTCACCTAATTTGATAAGGAGACTTACAAATTAACGTGAAACTAGCATTTCAAATCAAAGCTTTGCCAGAGACGAATGTCAATTTTAAGAACCGTAAAAATTACAGCTGAGACAGAGATTAGAATCAGGGATTTTCAGTGCCCCAATTGTACAACGTAACATCTGAGTCAAGAGACAAATCTGGATGTAATGAAAAATAAATATTCAAACATAAAAAATAAACATACTGTACTATTTTTGTATATCATTTATTTTTGCTATTCCAAAACACAAATAAACTTTTATATGATTGAATACATATTTTTCAGTACCTTTAGATTCAGATGTTAACGGTGTGTGATTCGGATCTCTGATGCAATTTTTACGGCCTTAAAATCAATCTTCATCTCTGTCGAAGCTTTGATTTGTTAATCCGAACATACAAGGGCTCTACCTACATTTTACGAACATCTGATAAACCTACGGCAAGGGAGCGTGCATAAACCACGTAGCTCCATTTTGGCCTCCTTTGAAGCCCCCCTCCCACCCACGTAGCCCTACGTGGTTTTTGCCTCTACGCCCCCCCCCCCTCCCAACGTAGAACGTAGCTTTTTTCCCTTTTGATTCCAGAAGGCATTTTGTACCATTTTCTCTTGTCAGACGATTGTAAATTACATACGGAGATAATTAACTGAGGGAAATAAATATTCACATGCTGTTGTGAGTTCTGTTCCTCATTTTAAATGTGAAAAATGTTATTAAAGGAAAGCTACATGGCCTGGCTCGGAACCCCTCCCCCCTCCCCCCAAGTAGCCCAGCGTAGCCTTCCAGCCAACCCCTACCCCCCTGGACCGAGCCACGTAGTTTGTGCACGCTCCCCAATCAGTAACGCTAGAACAATATTTATGATAAAGGACGTCTCCACATTCACAAGCCCGATACCCGTCCTCACCGTCAAAAAGTAAACTATGACAGCCGAGTGACGGATTTAGTTGTGGTGCGGTAAGTACCTTGGTGGCCGGGTTGTACGCTGCGATTAGATTCACAGTTTCCCCCTCTATCATTGCCTCGATTCCAGTGTGTTCTAGGTCACCTAGTGGTAATTGTGGTAGTTCTCTGTGGGTTAGCCTTTGTTTGATGACAACCGTGATTCCTCATCCCTGTGTTGCCCTGCCATTTCTGATAATGACGTAGTTTCTCAATCTGAAGTCAACTTGCGGCTTCGGAAGAGTCTCGCTAATAAGCGTTATGTCAATATTGTGTTCAATTGGAAAGTCTATGAATTCGAGTCTCTGATTTCTGATGCCGTTGGCATTCCATGTTACTACCTTGTGGAGACGCTTATTTTGCGCCATTTTCGTTTTGAATTAGTTTCAGAAATGTGGAGGCGAGTATTTTCGCCTTCCCTATTATGTCTGTTTCTTGACTCATGCATTCTGCTGCTTGCAGGAGGGCATTTAGTAGTTTGCGCACTCCTTCGTCCATAAATAGGAACATGATCTCACGCAAGTCTGACGCCAGGCTTCTGTTGTCAGAGGCCTGTTCCTGTTGTTCATTGTTTGTTCTTTGATTTTGGTTGTGGTATGATCCCCAAGTGGGGGTTTCTGCGGGAGGTTGATTTGAACCAGGGAGAGGTGGAAACTCCTCTTTGTTGCTGGAGTCTTTTTGTTTGGATGTATTGTTATTCGATTTGTCTTGGCCCTTATTTTTTTTTCGAGTGCAGTTTTTCTGGCTTTTATTTTTTCATTATATACAGGGCACCCCCTATAACTGGCTGGATGCTGACCCTGACAGTTGTGACACTTAGGTGCCTGATCTTTTGTTTTGCTACAAGCATTGGTCAGATGTTCCCCAGAACACTTGACACATCGAGGCGTTAGTCTGCAGTTTCACAGCCCATGTCCAAACTTTTGACAGCTGTGACACTGGGTACGGCCTTCAGGTGTTTTATAAATCTCTATTGTGACACTGAGGTGCATGAACTGTTTCAGATTGAAGATTTCACGACCCTCAGCAGTGTTATCCAGGCAGATTAGGAAAAGAAGGATTTTATCCCTATCATGTGTTACATTGTTATATTTTGTTAGCTGTGTGACTTGTTTGATTGGATATTTTTGGTCCAGTAGTCTGCTATTTATTTCACATGGATCTGTGTCCCTAGGGAAATGACGGATAGCGACCTTGAGTTGTTTCTTGAGGTCGATTTCATATGAGTGGAAATGCATCTTTCATGTTTCCATAAACTTGAAGAGAAAATGGAAGTCATTTTCTGTAAACACCTGGTATTTTATAGAACTGTTTCGATGCGAAACTTGCATTCTGCCTTCTAGTTTCTTTGTGTTGTATATCTCATCGACCAGTTTAGCATATCCGGCCGTTTCATACAAGTAGGCCCTATGCAAAAAGTAAATATTTAAGTAATCCACCAGTAGAATAGTAGGATATCCCTATGATAGGTCAAAAGCACTTCAAATATAAAACCACCATTAGATTAAGATAGGTTTAGGTCACAATTTTTTTTAAACCTTTAGTTATAGTTCAATATCTAAATTCCGAAAAAGTTAGCAATATAACTTATGAAAAAAGCAGAAAGCCAACCTCAAACACCCAAAAATAAGACATTAGTAATAGGAATTCCTGGCACTCAAGGATGACAACGCACCTTTGCAAACTGCGACAAGATATGCTCTTGCTCTCTTGCGAGTGTCAGATAACTTGCGGTGTCGTTATAACTCACTTCAATCGAGTGAGCGACAACAATAATAAAAAATATGTCGGTACGGTCTAGTGTGGCCTGACCTTGAAACGTTTTCGCAGATGTGTAACACTTAGCAGTAACGGATCTACGAATTTTTCAAGCTGGGAAACAACTTGAGAGGAGAAAAAAGGTCGCCGACAGACAAATTTGCCATTCGCAGCCCCTTCATACATCATTTAGCTGCCCCCCCCCCCTGAAGATGCCGCCCAGGGCAATGCCCCGGTTTCCCTCTGTCCTCCTCCCACCTTGACCCCACACTGACAGAATAGGCAATATAAATACTTTATATGCGATATTCGTCTTTTATTTCGATAATATTATAAAATGTAGTAAGCGGATTTATTGTAAGGTAGTAAATAGTATAAAAACCCACCTTTGCAAACTTTTTTGCAGCAAGGGTTTTTTTCGTCATCGATGAGCATATAGCATCCTTCTGGGCTCTGGCATCCCTGCTGACGGCACTGCACATAGCCGTTCTGAAACAAACAACAATCGACTTGGAAACTTTTTGTATAGCAACAATTTAGCAAACACCTATTTTTAACCGCCTAGCATATTTTAGTGTGAAACAAATTCTAAATAATAAAAGAGTTTCTCACTCAAGCACAGCTGTCAATGGACCCGAGGAAAAATATCAGCATTTAAAAGAACAGGATATTTATCGCACAAGAAATAATTCTTAACGGAAGTAAAGATCATTGAAATATCTGCATAATGTTAAAATGTAATGAATGGTATTGGAATTTTCGAAAACTAAGTCTATACCGCACTATAGAACGTATATATTGCTTTACCAATACAAATCTAGAAGAAAACATCTAAAACAAAATACCTCCTTTTAGTACAAAGAACTTTGGAATCTATTTACAAAAATTAAAATTGTCATGAAGCACTGAAAAAAAATAAAATCAGCACCCGTATATGCAATCTTTAGGACTTAACCGATTTAATGGAATAAATGCCACAATCTCTAATGCTTAAGTTATTATTATTAGTGAAGACGTGTTCAAAATTACGTTTTATTTGTATTACAGAAATATCTTGGTTCATTGTTTTTTGTTTATTGAACACGAGTTTCTGAAAATAAATATAAATCAGTGAAAAACTATGAAATCAACCTCGTTGTCTGTATTATAGCATATTGCTCGCTGGGTGCAATACGTGTCACACAGTACTATTCCCGTGTATCGAGTATCCTGGATATTATTACAGATTTACAACTGAATTAGTTATTAGCCATTTAACTGTTTGATATTGCCATAAATCTACAATATTCATCCAAAACGAGAGATTTTCAAGTTTCAGGTAAAACATTATTTTGCAGTTCGTGATCGTGTGGCATGGAAAATTGAAACAGTGTTGATTATAACATGTCGGCATCAGCATTCTATCTGATAAATTTGCAACGCGGTAAATGCCGAAATCGTATTCACATCTACATCTACATATATACTCTGCAATTCACAAAATTGTGGGTGGCAGAGGGTGCTCAGCACCAAAGCTAATCTCTTTGTTGTGCATTCCAATCCCTAATGGTACGAGGGAAAAGAGAATTCATATAAGAATCATTGCGGCACCTTATTTCTCTAATCTTATCTATCCTGTCATTCCGGCTCAAATAGGTTGGTGGACGAAGTATTTCACTACACTCGTGAGTGAAAGTGGGAGTACGCATGTTTACCAATAAGTTTAAACGAAACGTGCGTCGTCTATCTACCAGAGACTCCCAGCCTAGTCTACTAATCAGTTCTGTAACGCTTTCATAAGGACTGTAGCAAGCGGTCACGAATCGAGCGGCTCTTCTCTGTACTTTCTCTATACTTTCGATCAACCCCTTACGAAACGGATCCCAAATGGCACAACAATAGTCCAAATGTGGACGCACAAGAGATTTGTACGCTATCTCCTTTGTTTGTTCTATAAAATTTTTCAATATTCGACCTATGAATCGCAGCCTAGAATTAGCTCTACCTACCAACGAATTAATGTGTAAGTCCCATTTCATGTTCCTTTGTACTGTTACTCCCAAATATTTCATAGAATCGACCATATCAATAACTGAATTGTTTAACTCGTATTTCTGAACAATTGGATTCTTTTTGCTAGTTATGCTCATTGTCTTGCACTTTTTACAATTTAGCGTAAGTTGCCACTCAGCGCACCATGCCAAAATAATATCCAGATCACGCTGAATTTCTAAGCAATCGGCCAAATTCCTTACTTCCCTATAAATAACCGCATCATCAGCAAATAATCTAAAAAGGCTTTTCACTTTGTCTCCTAGATCGTTAATAAAAATTAAAAAAAGAAGTGGTCCTATTACACTTCCTAGAGGTACCCCCGATATAACATCTAGACTAGAAGAACTTTCTCCTTCAACGACGACATACTGCGACCGACCAGTTAGAAAATCCTTTATCCATTCACAAAGCTGATCCGATATACCGTACGCTCGTAGCTTCGCTAAAAGGCGGTTGTGTGGCTCAGAGTCAAAGGCTTTTTGAAAATCTAAAAAAATGGCATCTACTTGTGAACCTGCATCAAAACTTTCATTACGTCGTGTGTAAATAGGGCCAGCTGTGTTTCACATGATCTTTTCTTCCGAAATCCGTGTTGATTTGTTGTAAGCAAATTATTATCGTCTAGAAATTTCATAATGTTCGAGCATATAATATGCTCCATAACTCTACTACAAACAGATGTTATAGATATTGGACGATAGTTTCCAGGATCACTTCGATCACCTTTCTTGAAAATCGGAGTTACTTGCGCGATTTTCCAGTCTGAAGGTACTTTTCGCTCTTCTAATGATTTACTGAATATATCAGACAGAAATGGGCCGATTTCCGCCGCATATTCTGAAAATATTCTTACTGGAATTCCATCTGAGCCCGGTGCCCGGTGCTTCAGGAGCTCTAATAGCTTTATGATACCTGCAGTATCTATCCGTAATGATTCCATCACCAACTCGACAGGGCGTGGGAAAACGGGAACACTATCCTTATTTTCATCAGTAAATGAATTTTTGAATACAGTATTTAGTAAGTTAGCTTTATCGCGGCTTTCATTAACCTCTGAACTTTCACGAATTAGTGCTGGTATATTGCTATGGGTACAATTGACTTTTCGTACATACGACCAGAATTTCTTTGGGTTTTCTGTGAGACTCTTAGAGAGAGAGTTGGAATGAAAATCGTTGAAGGCCTCACGCATTACATTCTTAATACGTCCTCTTAACTCAGCTAAGGTTTCTAAATCACTGCGACACCCCTTCCTTCTTGAGCGTGCGTGTATCCTCCTTTGTTTTTTGAGTAATCTTTTGATTTCGCATGTGAACCACGGTGGATCATCCTCCCCATTTATTATCCGCTTCGGTATATGTATATCCATACCTTCCCTCACTATTCGTATAAATCGATGCCACATCTCTTCAACGGTGTCATTTTTTGACTTGAAGTTATGGTAATTATTCCTCAGGTAGGTTCTAAAACACTCCTTAGAGGCCTTACTGAATTTGTATACAATCCGCCGTTTTCTCCTTTTTCGTTGGTCATTAGTAAGATAGTTGCAATTACCGCTTTGTGATCGCTTATACCTGTGGTCGTTGAAATTTCGGTGAATAATTCTGGCCTGTTGGTAACCAGCAGATCTAAAATATTTTCGCTACCGTTATGACACCGCGTAGGTCTATTAACTAGCTGCTCGAGATGATTATTCGAGAACAATTCGAGAATTACTTCAGAAGCTGCCTTATCCCTGCTACCTGTAATGTGAACGTAATTACGCCAGTCAATATAAGGCAGATTGAAGTCGCCTCCTAGAATCATAGCATGATCCTGAAAACGGCTAGCTATACTGTTTACATTATCTCTTAACTCCTCGGCGATAGCTATGTCGGAATCGGGTGGACGGTAGAAGGCGCCTATGATGAGTTTTGACCCTGCAACTTTAAGTTTAATCCATATGATTTCACAGATCGTATCGACTTCTATTTCATTACATGGGAGAGAATTTACTCACAGCTATAAATACCCCACCTCCATGAGAATGTAATCTGTCTTTACGAAAAACATTCATGCTATCTTTAAAATTTCGGCGGAACTTATTTCCGGTTTTAGCCAACTTTCTGTACCGATAACGATATCCGCCTCTGTGCTACAAATAATGCTATCAAGTTCCGGTTGTTTGTTACAAACGCTTCTACAGTTAATTACGAGAACTTTTAAACTGTCGAGATTTTTTTACATTCTTCCTAAATTCCGGTATTGCATCTGATTGGGTTGCCCGTAACTGTATTTCAGTGTTTCGGGTCTTCCTCCCTCAGCCTAAAAAACCACCCAGTGCATTCCACACGGACCCTGCCACCCGTGTAGCCGATTCACGTGTGTAGTGCACACCTGACCTATTAAGGGGAACCCTACATGACTCGACCCTATGGCGAAGATCGAGGAATCTGCAGCCAATATCATCACAGAAACGTCGTAGTCTCTGGTTCAGCCCCTCAATACGGCTCTGAACCAGAGGTCCACAATCAACTCTGTCTACAATGCTACAGATGGTTAGCTCTGCCGATATCTTGAGGCCATTGGCCACAGAGTTCACCCTTTCAGCCAGCCGCCGGAAGGAAGAGAGGATAACCTCCGACCCAAGGCGACAAGCATCATTGGTGCCGACATGAGCCACAATCTGTAGTTGGCTACACCCCGTCCCCTTCTATGGATCCGGGATGGCCTGTTCCAAATCTTGGATCAGGCCTCCCGGAATACACACTGAATGGACATTGGATTTCTTCCCCGAGGAATCCGCCATTTCCCTAAGGGGCTCTAATAACCGCCTAACATTAGAGCTCCCAACTACCAAAATCCCCTTCTGTGATTGCTCAGACCTGGCGCGCTGGGGGGCCGTCAACTCGCAGGATGACAATTGTGGGACTGTGTCAGCTTCCGACAATACATCATAACCGGTTGGACAGATCGAACAAGTTCAGCGTCTTGGCCTTTAAGCCTGCTCGACTGCCCCCGTGTGCGACTTTCTAAGTCTAGAGGCCATACGCCAGTCAACAACAGGCGACCGAGGCACAGCCTCCAACTCTTCAGCCTGGGTTGCAGGTACGAACGGTCGATATGGAGAATCTGTTATAGGCATTGCTACATCAGTTTCCCCAATATTACATCTGCTGCAACCTTTAACGGCAGCTTCCAGCTGTGTAACTTTCGCTAACACAGCTGCAAGCTGTGCGCGGAGATCAGCCACCTCAGCTCGCGTCTGCACACAGCAATCACAGTCCCTAGCCATTCTGCTTTTGAAAAACGCGAAAAAGAAAAAAGATCAGAAAATCGAAATAACCTGTACTTTGTACAAAATATAAACACTCAGAGATTGCACTAACTAAATCGACACACCACTAAAGATCAAATATAAAACAAAAATACGCTACTGTCCTCAACGACTGCTTAAGTCTGACTAACCTCTACTTTCCACAAAAGTAAACACTCACAGATTACACTAACTGAATATCTACACACCACTAAAGTTCAAATACAAAACGAAAATACGCTACTGTCCTCACCGAATGCTAAACACTGTTTACAAAATGTAAACACTCAGAGATTACACTAATCAAATCCCCACACCACTACAGATAAAATATAACAACAAAATAAGCTACTTCACTCGGCGACTGTTCAAACGCTAATGATGGATTTGAGAATTACTCTAGAGCAGCGGTTCCCAATTTTTTTTGGCCTCGGAACCTAATTGATAATACATTTTTTGGTGATGCCCATTTTTTAAGCGTAAGCTGAAAAACCATTGTCGCATTGGTAAGTAGTCACAAACGGAAGCAGAACCATGATAGCCTTCTCACAGCGCGATGATGACTCTTTCAAACGAACATTTTATTTAATTCTCGGGCGGAACACGGAACCCCTGTGACCGTTCCACGGCCCCCAGGGTTCCGCGGACCACCATTTGGGAACCACTGCTCTAGAGGTGTAACATATAACGTCTCCACCAATAGCTTCTAGAACGAGTCTAGTAGTGAACTGAGGCAACAAAATTGCCTATCATGTAATTTTATGAATTATGTGTAATCGTCGCCTGCTACAGTGTTTCTGGTAATTTAAGGCAGGCGTGTGCTCGGAATTTTAATGCCGCTTTCCGAACGACGGCTGTGAATATTTTATTGGAAGCGCGGGAAACGTCCTTGTGACTAGGACTAACTGGCTGTTGAGTTTAGTGGTTTGGTAGAGCCCTGAATTCCCAACGACGAATTTTATGCTGGACAATGACGGTGATCCACGACGAAGTGATAAATGGTACTGCACTTTTTCGGATTTCGCTCTCCCAATATTGGTTACGATGGCTCCGTGTGCCGAGGGTCGCCGGCTCGAATTCGGCCGAGGGCGTGAGTGTTTAAGTGTTGTGTTTGTTACTGTCGTGTCCATCCTGTATTGTCTATACTTAGTGGAAACAATGCGCTGTAAAAACTATTTGCTTGTTAGTCGCACAGAGGCGGCTGCAGTAAGGCTCTCATTAAGTCCGCTATGACTGAAGTACAGATCTTCAAATAATCTTTAATTTTGCAGTGGATTAACCAGTTTCCTAATTTCTCAACGTATAGAAACGTTACGTATAGCGACGTGTGCAACAAACTGGTGAGAAAACAATAACAATGTGTTACACAGTTTTCACTATTAAACTAAAAATATTAATGTATGGTACATGTAGGTTTATTGAGTTTTGAATGAAAAATGGGACAGGCACCTTTCCACAGTGTCACAAACCTGAACAGGGGCGGATCCAGGGGGGGGGGGGGGGCTAGGGGGCTCAAGGGCCCCCCCCAGTTTTTTTTTAGCTCTACGGATTTGAGGCCCGTAGAGGCTATAAAGACTACCCCATGGCCGACTCAAGCCCCCCCCCCCCAAAACGAAAATCCACTGAAGGCAAGCCCTCTGAACCAAAATTCACCCAAGCCAAGGGCCCCCCCCCCCAAACCAAGATCCGCTCAAGCCCCTCCCAAACCAAAATCCTGGATCCGCCCCTGAACCTGAACATAGCTTCTGGGCACCGGACAGATATTTAAATAGTAACGCATTCCCGGGATTTTCCCAACGTCTGATGGCCCTGTTATTGTGCCTATGTAAGAAAAACGTTGAAAATTTCATACCTCTAACTGCACTCAATTCAGATTATAAAACACTAGAACGAATTATTGCTACTAGACTTGGAAATATAGCCAAAAAGGTGATTGGAGAAAATCAGACTTGCATTGGTGATGGTAGAACTATACTACAAACTTTAGCAAATATTCGCGATATAACTGCAGTTTCGAAGGAAGCAAAAGCGAAAATGGTTATTATGTCCCTAGGTTTTTCACAAAGTATTTGATTATATTAATCATACTCTTTTAAAACTGATCTTGGAAAGGATGGGTATCAGTTAGGAAATATGCAACTTGATTTACTCGCTACTACATCAAGCAACATAACGAATATCCATGTTACTGTTTGCGTTCGCACTAGAAACATATTTAGCGGCCGTTCATAATATACTTCCCGGCTTGAAGTACTGAGGAACAAAAACAGTGGCATCTGCATATGCAGATGATATCAACATCGTCATTACCACATTGGAAGACCTAGAAAAAACGTACTCATTCTCAAAAGCTTCAAAAGCACAATTAAATTTAGAAAAATCTGCAATATTGAACATAGGTTCAGGTATACAATTAAACTACACAACACTGACAAAACCATGTGACAAGATAAAAGTTTTAGTCATAGAATTTAATAACGTGCTACAAAAAGCATCTGCAGCTAATTGAAGAATTTTATTAGCTGTCATCATGACTTCTTTGGCAGAGAACTAAACCCAATACAAAAAGTACAATTGATAAATAACATGGCGCTCTAAAAAAAATATGGTATATGGCCCACATATTCCCAGTACCAATATAAATAGCTAAAAAAAATGCAAATGCCAATCAGCTGGTATGTACAGAGGGAACAGACACTGAAGATACAGCATAAAGTTCTGAAGATGCACTATGAAATGAGGAGCAAAGACTGGTAATATACGGGAGAAATGTTCTGCAATCTTCATGAGAAACATGTATAGTCGATTTAGAGCTACAGAAACAAGCTTTACAGAACATTTAAGAAATGTACTAGAACCGCGTAGCCATAAATTCGAACTTAAGACACTTTCAGTGAATCTAGATTGAAAATACCTACATAAAAATAAACAATGCAGAACCTGTCATCAACAAAACAAATTGTACAGTTTGATGCAAAGAGAGATCCAAAGTAAATTAGACCTCACTTATAAAAGAAATGACTGGGAAAAGATATGGGAGAATATCCACAATCAGTATATCAGTACCTGATGTGAACTACACTTAACGGTTCCTGGAGGTTTATTACTCTGTACACAAAACAACTGGTAAACCATAAACAAAGGTGGGTACAGTTATCAAATGACCGTCGAGAAATTTAGCCTGGGCCTGGTCCTGATCCAGGGTAGAGTGACGGCTTCTACTTCTCGCGAACTTCCGGTGGTCTTCTGTAGTTGACGCTGGTTCAGCGGTCAGGCTGGAACTGTCGGTGGAGCTGCCGGCTACGCTTATATAGGCGGCCTGGCGCAGGAATTCCGTTGTGTGGTAGTACAGCGACCTCTGTAAGAAAAGGTCCCACTTAACCTCTAGATGATTGTATTCATTTTCCTGGTTTGTTTTGATGCCTCTGCGCCTGTTTGGAGTCGTATATGTATCCCGGCGTGCAGGCGCGTTGTGTGTGAGGTCTGCCTGGCAGGGGCCTTTACTGGCAGACTGAACAGTACCAATGTCCATTCGACGTGGCACAGAGTTGTACATAGAAAGATACATACCAACGAAAAAATTTTCACAATACGCTTCTGCTCTTCTTCCATGTGCATACGTTGTAACTTTCAAAACACAATACAACACCGACTGTTAGTATGTGAAGTTTATAATATATGGAGCTGGACAAAAAATAAGCTGGCAATAATCAAAAGAATCACTCCATATAATTTCACACCAGAGGATATATTAACCCAGACACAACAATATATCCTACAACTAGGAGAAATGCCCAGTTCTGGCTGTTGGCAAACTAAACCCCCTATGTTGGGCATAAAAGATGAGAATGCCCATGGAAGCTAATGAACACAGAAAAATACTTCAGCGGGAAAAATATAAGAAAAACTTTGTGGTCTTTTTACTAATGCCCTACTAAAAACAAATCGCGTTTTGATGATATTACAGAAGAATAACATCGATACTTTCACACCCTGCAGATAAGAAAAAATTATTAATCTTATTATTATTTTTACCTACATCATTATTTGAAGATGACGATTAGAAGAAATGTTTATTTTAATTAGATCTTTATTAGATTTGGTGCTCATTACATTATGATAAAAAAAGAAGATTTTTGTTTTATTCTTACAACAAAAAACTTAATTTCTTATTGAAAGAAAAAAGAAAAGAAAAAAGTGATTAAGGCGTTTGACTGACGGTCGGAAGGTCTCCCGGTTCGAAACCCGGTCTCGGCTGATATTTTTAAAAGCCACTAAATTTTCGTGCGGATTTTATCACTCGAGCCAGCAGGGGCCCCACCTTCACCTGAAGGACACATTACACTTCTATTCTCCACTAGTTCTCAAATTTCTTATTTGGCCAGGGACGCATAGCAAAATTGTCGAAGGGAAGTGTGCTCCAAAACATCTCGATCCGGCCATCTTAGTACCACGTGCCAGCGGTCAGGTGGTTCAGTGGTTAGGGTGTCTGACTGAAATCGAAACGTTCCCGGTTTGAATCGCTGTCGCGGCGGGAATTTTAATAGGCTTTTAACTATACCTTCACCTCTTGCTTCCGTTGTTCGGATTCCAGGTTAAATTGTAGGTCCCCTGTATCGGGTAGGAGAACAGGGTTGGGTTAAGGTGGCTACAACAGGGGCGAAAACCAATAGAAACCCTGACACCAGTCATTACGACCACATGATATTGTTATTATAATACCGATCCCAGGTTGTGCACACGTGGCCTGTGTGAATCATAGGAGGGGTTGATTGTTGATTGCCACCTGTAAAAATAAAATAAAAATAAAAAAATCCTTACAATACACAAATATCTCTGTAAATAAATATTAATACTTGAATGAAATAATGTTCATAAAACCTGAGGATGTAACGTTTTAAACCAGAATTTTCCCCACTTTACCAGTACTTTCGTCAGTGTTGCCATAGATTCTGCTCGCAGTGGTCTGCAGTCGGCTATTTTTTACTTTACACTTCGACCGCAAAAAAAGTGTAAACCATACTGTTGTTTTGCACATAACTGTAGTGCTGTAGCTCAGCAAAAACTGAAGAATTAGTCCCTAGTCCCTACCAAAACATTTGTTTAAGAGAAGTCGGGGCCAACCACTAGTTTGTAATACATAAATAATTCAGCTTGAGTTCCAATCAAAGATGTTCTATAATTACCTCCGTGTTAGAAATAAACAAAATATAACGAAACTATGCAGTTTTTGAAGTTTGCTTAGCTACTGAATCTAAATATTTCTTACTCGAGTATATCTCATCTCTGCTTTTATTACCACAGTTCCATTTTGTCCTATTTGGAGAACAGACCAATAATGTTCGAGCAAACAGTATCACTCAAAGCAAAGGAATCACAACGTTCTCGTGTTCGAAAACCGCGCTATTACTAGATTTTGTACTGAAGAAAGAAGAGCTACACGATACGGCAGATAACAGTTGCACGTATTTTGCTCTAGAAAAGAAGTCGAAGCGACTAGGCTCGCAATAAACTCTCCAGACTCGGGCAGTCTTCTTAATAAGGCGGTAGGAAGAAACGAAGGGCCCCTGCAGCTGCGGCTGCGGCTTAAATTAACTAAACGCAATTATGGCTGGCCGTCGGTTTCCCTTCGGCAAAGGTAATTAACACTGGGCGAACAAGCCGTCATCACACGAATTAATGTACCAGATAATAAACTGAACAAAGTCACATGTTTCGAAAAAAAAAAAAAATTAAAAAAATCAATATCTCGAAAATGGTGAGACTTTTAGTAAAGTAAAATTTTGTTATATAGTAGGTCATGATGTGGCCTATCAGCGGTGGCAGGATTATCCTTTCATTTCTGGACACCCTGTATATCCAAATGACAGTTGAAACGTTTTTAAACGAGTAGGGAGTCAAACTTACGACAGGTAGTTAGTTAGACAATGTTGATATCTAGATCGTTCCTCAACAATTTAACAAACGCCTTTCGTCATGCATAACTGTGAGTTTTGAGTTAATGTTTAAATGGCATGCAGATTGCCATAACGTGAGCTGTAGGCCCTACTAATTTAACATCTTTGTTGTTGCTCGAGATTAAGATGCTTGGAGTGTACAAGTCAGTGGTGAAGAAGCTTGGAAGAATTAGGAGTAGTGAGTTCAAGGGAAAAGATGACCATGGCATTCCATTTCAAGTGTGAGAGAGTGGGAAAATTTTCTTTTGTTGTTAAACTAGTCAGAGCCTGGAATAAAGTAACAAGGAAAGTTCTGAACAGTTTACCAAACACATTGACAGGATTTAAAATTAAAATTCGCAAAGAGCAAAATTTGGTGGGTGGGAAATTTGGACTCAAAGAATTGAATTTAAAAAACTAGAAATGGGAAGATAGGAGTGTTGGGAAATTACCATGAGAATACTTGCTCCAACGCAATTAAATTAATTTAATGAGGTCCCTCAAACGTTCGGATCAGCTAATTTTTCGTTAATCGCTTTTAAATTCACCGATTGTACGGAAAGCCTAACTAGCATTGAGAGCAATTGAAGCTCCAGTCATATTTCATACTGAATACAAACACTATATTTGCTAGAAATCTGAAAAAGTGATAACATATAGTTCGACCACTGACGAGTAACTCCATTATTAACCTATTTGCATTTTTAAAGTGGGAGTTATTTTTGTGGTGCTAGGAAATAGTTATAATATTTTAAAAATGTATGCAGGGACCTTTCGGGTAGCCCCGGACACTCAAAATTAAATGTTAGTAAAAGTAAAATAAATATATTTTCTTTCTTTATTTTACTCTTAAAATTAAACTGGGAACTTTTGCAGTAATATTAATTAGAATTTAGTAATCGTAACTTTTTTCAAAGATTCAGATTGAAAACAGTTTCGTCTTGATTTTTTGGCAACACAAAAGCTGTCGGGTAGCCCGCGACACAGTAACAAATGGTGGCCTAATCATTTTTTGTGGCCTTATAAAATCACAATAATAATGGATATCTGAAGAATCATCATGGTCCCTGTTTTGCTTCATAGCACTGAATCCATCCTTCTTCAAAAAATTTCTCCACTACGATGCATCCGGTCTGTTTTTCTTGATTTGTTTCTGAAAGAATTCGAATGCTTTTCTTTGTATTCAACGCCTTTATAGCGCATTTACCATTTTATTTTTTCGGTTCGCCCATTTTACTGCCATTACTTTTTCTCCCGTCTTCTCCACATTTTGTATATGGTGAAGATGTTAAAACCCCGCCCTTTTGGATTTTGGAACTAGCGTTACTATGCATTTATATCATATGCAATAATCTCCACCGAATTTTGACAGGAGCGGCGAAAAATTTCTGAGAGGAACAAAACACACACTAATGTGGAACTCACTGAGCGCCAAAGCCGGAGCTCAGTTGCATTTGTTTTTACACTACAGGGTGCATATTTAGAATAATGTTTTAATGACGCAGCGTGGTTGATTTGTTAGAACTTTAAATGTCCGGGTTACCCCCCCCATCCGTGGCTACCCGAACTTCCCCTTTACAAGGTAGGGTTTAAACCGTGACAGATCTTCAACTGGGTCTCGTCATTTTCAGTGTGTGAGGAAGTTCTTACAGCTTTGTCTGTATCTCCTTCCATGTCTTTAATTGGTTGTCTTATATGGTGTGTCTTTATAGGATTGTCATCTCCGGTTTGTTGCTGTTCTATCTAATTAGGTGAACTGGCCACCTGATGATTCCATTGAAATGCGTCGTGTTGCCAAGTTGGGCAATAAGGGGGTTGTCCGAACTTGAGCAATTTGCATAGAATTTGTTTGCTGTTTTAGCAAATCTTTGTTTGATGGTGTCAAGTACACTGTATCGTGAAGTACAGACTGTGTCCAGGGAATGGCTTCATTGAATAACGTTATTTGTGGTAGTTGCTGTGGGACCACCATTCGCGTGATGAAAGTGGCTTGGGTTTTTCCGGCATTGAAGGCGAGGCGTCACCTTTTCGCCCAGCCTTCAATATTTGTGATGGCTCTCTGTAAATGATTCCTGGCATGCGATGCTCTTATGCTTTTGGTGTACTGGGCCGTGTCGTCTGCATATAGGGCAGTGTGGACACGGTCAGTTTTTGGCATATCAGAAGTATACAGATAATAGAGCACTGGACCAATTACGGATCCTTGTGGAGCTCCCACCTCAATTGTTTTAATAGAGGACACAGCGTCTTCTAAGATCACTCTGAATGTTCTGTAGGACTGATAGTTTTTGAGCAACCTCACATGTGTTAGTGGGATGCCCATGACCAGAACTTTGCATATCAGGCCCTGGTGTCGTACAGAGTCAAACGCTCTAGAAATGTCCAGTAGAACCGCCGCGAAGTACTCCTTCTCTATTCCACCGACGGCATGCACCACAAGACGTAGTAGCTGTTGTGAGGTGGAGTGGTTCTTTCGAAAGCCGAATTGCTCTTCAGGTAATAGTTCTCCTGGTTGATGTGAGTCATCAGCCTCTTTAGATAAAGTCTTTCAAATATTTTGGATATTGTTGGTAGCAGACTGATGGGTCTATATGATCTTGGCGACCTTCTATCTTTGCCAGGTTTAGGTATAGCGACAATATCAGCTTACCTCCAACTGTCACGGTATACACCCGTAATGAAGATTTGATTGAGCTTTGCCGTTAAGTACCTTAACGCTTCTTCTGGTAGACGCTTTAGAAGTTGGGATCCTATTCCATCTTGTCCCGTAGCTTTGTGTGGGTTGGTTTGTTGGATTGTGCTGATGACTTCCTCGGCTGTGATAGACTCAACTGCGTCATCCTCTGGAATATTGGTGATAAGGAATCTGTTTAGTTTGTCCTCCACCTGCTGGATGTGTCGTGTATCCAAATGATCTTGGACTGGGCGAAAGTTTGCCTGGAAGACTTCTGCTATTTCTGCAGTTTTATCTCCCGGCTCACTAACTGTGTTGTTGCCTACAATGAGAGGTGGCAGCTTATCTCTCTTTCTGAGTAACTCCTTGTAAGTTTCCATGTGGAACCAACCTCAGTGTTGTTGGTATTCAGTAGGCGTTTCCAGTCGCGGTTCTTGTGAAGCTGCACCTGAGCTTTGATTTCACACTGCATTCTGTTTCTTTGGCGTTTGGTGCCTGCATTGCGCGTTATTTTCCATTCTCTAATGAGGTGATTTTTCATTGCGATTGCCTCTCTGATATGTGGTGGGAGAGTCTTCGAGTAGTTTGATGGTTTTGGCCTATGATGTGGTGTTGCAGCGACTGCTGCACCATTAATCCATTGCGTGATGTTTTTAATTGCGGCACTGGGCCCAATTGTTTCCGGTGGTGAGGCTGTCTGGAGTCGTTGAACTAAAAGCTCTTGGTAGGTGTCCCAGTTAATGTGTTTGGTGTTTCTGCACCTTCGGTGATTTTTTAGACTTGCATCCTCAGCAAGGTAAAATAGAACTGGGATGTGGTCTGAAGATATTGATGTTTTAGTTACTATTGCAATTGCATGGTTTAGTCCCTCAGTAATTGCAATGACCAAGACGTCTGGCCGGATCTTCCATGAAAGATGGTGGGCTCTGTAGGTCCCCATACCACCCCGTCACATGATTATACTGCTCGAAACAGTTTCCTGCCAGCTGTGTTAGTGAGTCGGGAGTTCAAGTTGTAATGCTTAGCGTTGAAGTCGCTGGCAATGAATACATTTCCCCAGGAAGTTTGAGTAATTTGGCAATTTCTTCTTCGTTTAGTTTGTTACCTGGCCGCCAGTAGGCAACGATTAGTAGCAGTTTACCCCTGGAGGTATAGGCAATGATACCTGTCGCTTTGATTGTTAAGAGCTTCGGCAGCGCCACTTGATGGTGTTTGATGGTGGAGCGGATATATATTGCAGTTCCTCCCCCCGCTGTTGGCCTATCGTTAGGATAGCGTTAGGATATCGTTAGGAAACCTGCCGGGGGATATCTTCAATTATGATGGTTATAGTTTGTAACAGTGATTGTATCATATTTAGCAGGACCGCGCTGTTGTCTGGAGGTTTATACTGTTGGTATTCCTGGTGTGAGGATCCCTCTTTTAGTATCTCAGTCCTTCCGCTGGACTGCAGGTTGCCTTGCTTATGGTTCCTATCACTCTTGGGGTTGGCCTGTTTGATGTCATTTTTTCTGCAGACATACACTGTTCTCTCGTGCAGACGGTTGGATGTTGCTATGTCTCAGTTGGTGGTCATTTCCTTCACCTGGAAGTGGCGGGAAGACATCTTTTTCAGCGGTGGTCTGCTGTGTGATGGTTTGTGCATTAGGTTTTTGTTGCTTTAGCTGTTGCTTACGCTGCCTTTTCTTCATGACCTCTGCATATGCATCGTTGTTGGTCCTTTGTCTCTCATTAAACCTGATGAATGCTGGACATTTTCTGTTACTGGCGACATTGTCTCCAGCACAGTTTACACATTTCGGTGGGGTTGTCCCTTTAATTGAGGTGCAGTCTCTGGTTGGGTGATCGCCTCCACATTTTACGCATTTGTCAGGCATCACACAGTGCCTGGAGATGTGTCCTATTGTTTGGCATTTGAAGCACTGAGGGTGACCTCTAGTGCTTCGCAGTTTTTCAGTTGTGACCTTTACTGAACACAGTGACGTCAATTTGTATATTGACCTGTTTTCTACAGTGTCGTTCAGCACGACTAGGAAGAGTGGGATCTCTTGGCGAGTTTTGGGAGAATGAAGTTTGGCTACAGTTCTGGCTACATAATCAGTTTCTTCCAATTCTTGCTTCACATGATCAGGACTCAAGTTGAAGGTCAGTCCTCTGATTACTACCTCCAATAATTTTTTTGGGACTGTCGGAAAGGTGTACCATGACCATCCTTTACCCGTGGTGAGTTTAGTAACAGCTTGGTAGTCACTGGCGGTTCCGGTGAGAATTTTGTATAATTCACGACCTACAGGTTTCACTACATAGGTGCTCTGACATAGTTGTTTGTAACATGTTATGCAGGGTCATGAACTCTTCAGTAAAGGTCAGCACTATCGGTGCAGGTCTGGGTTTTTTGGGTGGGTTTCTTGCAGGTTTCTCTGCAGGAAGTTGCTCATATCGGTTTTCAGAAGTCCGGATTTCATCACTGCCAGTTGCAGGAGTCAGTTGTGCTTCATGGGCCGTACATTTGGGTCAGCATCTGCTTCAGCTTTTCTAGTCTTGGTCTTTCTTGATGCCTTGGATGTTTGTATCTATCAACCTTAGCTCGTTTGTACATGACCTCCATAACATCGGCAGTGGAGCCGACGATTCTCTTTCTGGGAGTCTGCGAGAGCGTCCTCTTCATGGTTTCGAAGGCGCTGTTCGTGTACTCATCATAGGTTTGGTCGTCAGGTACGGATTCATGGTTAAGCCGGTTGTCACAGTTGTCAGCGTACGCGATGTCAGACGCCGAAGCGCGCCGACCACCGCCCGATTCTGTTGTCATGTATCCTGTTTCGCTATAGCAAGGGCGCCTATTATCGAGGCGGGAGATAAGCACTGACCCTTCGTTGTCACCGTTTGGTTTCCAGATCAGTGACAACCCTAACTTCACGCCGGGGGGTCCCACTCCACCTGGAAGTGGGCCGTGTGGCGATGGATCCCTAACTCTCAGAGTGCAGGGGACAGGGTCAAGGCAATCCCCAAAAAAGACTTAAGCCGACAATCACCTTCGCTACGTGAGCGAGACAGGACGCTCATAAACCAGTATAACTAGCACACAGGCATATGCGAATACTGACTAGGTAGAGTTCAAAAGTAGTGAGCATAATTTTACTCTGGCGTGAGCGTACCAGGCCACGTGCTCCACTTACCAGCGGCGGTGGTGGGGGTGTTGGCTTCACAATGCAACGGAGCTCAGTTACCTACAAGCTTTCGAAGCGGTAGAATTGGCCTTGACGAGAACCCCTGTGGGGCAATGGTACGCGATCAAATTCTGCTTCCGGTTGGGCAAGTCTATTTCCGAAATGTTTCAACGACCCAAAGACGAAACGCCAAAGCTCTGAGTGACACACCTCAAACTCATCCCGTCCCAAGAAAGTACAGATGAGCAAATCGAAGACGAATACCATGCCCATCGCCTTCGGAGTAAAGAGGATCGTACACTACGAGTTTGTCCCGCCTGGAGAGACCGTGAATGCTTTTTACTACTTGGAAATCCTGAAAAGGCTGAAAGAATTGTCGCGCGCTAGCAAAGGGACATCAAGGACAGCTGGAAGCATCGCCACGATAACGCGCCCTTCATCGTGAGCGCCTACCTGACCCGGGTGAACGTTCTGGTGGTCCCCCAGCCTCCCTATAGTCCTGACTTGTCGCCTTCTGACTTCTACTTGTTTCCGATCCTAAAATAAGTGCTGAAAGGAAAACGCTTCCACTCATCGAGGACATCCAAGAAAATGTAAAGACAGCCCTTGCAGCTATCCCAGGACAGGCCTATGTGGACGCCTTCGAGTCATGGAAAAGCCGCCTACAAAAGTATATTGATGCAGGAGGTGCCTATTTTGAAGACTATTAGTCAGTTGTACCGATTTGCTCAATAAATCTGTCCTTTTGAACAAAGGCTCATTCTTTTGAATCCCACCCTGTAAGATCTATAGGAGAGCGTATGTCTCGGGTGAGCAGAAAGGAAAATTCTAACAGTCTGAATTAGTATCATTCAGTATTTAATTTTTGCTAGCTGAAAACGAGAATAATTTAATAAAAATGTAATTAACGAATAAAGGATAAGAAAATAAATGTTTTTATTTTAACACACACATACAGAGCCACTGATTGACTAACTGTACTGGAATATTATGACTTAGTTGTAAGTAACATAAGATACAATATTTAAGAAGTGTAAGATAGTATTTATTTCAAGATTAGCTTTTAACTTCTACTATTAATTTGCTTTACAGCCGATAATGTTTCAGACAAAATATTCAGAAAATGACAACTTTGTATTTTTTTTAATGAAAAATAAGATTAAAAAAATTAATGGAAAAGAAGCTTGGTGAATTGGGCATTATACATGTAATTTTTACTGACATGTGAATGATTTATTCTGAGACTTATGAAACCTGGAAAAGGTGCGAGGAAAATCTTGGCGTTTGTGTATTTATAAGATTGTTAAGGTAATGGAATTTAGGTATATACGTATAGAAGTTTTACTATCTGGTTGACTAAAACCTGACATGATAATGGCCAAGTTACAAGATCTTTTTTTTTTTTTTTTTTTTTTTTATCATACCAATGATCCAAACCGTCGAGAGAAACCATTCTGTTTCATAAAGTGAATACACACTGTAGAATACTAACGTGGCTCAGAACAACTTTTTGTCACTGCACTAGTACGAGACTTGGACTATAGTTTACAATGATTGCTTTTATGAGATCTCATTTCACATTGTAAGTTGATCACTTATTCTGAGTCGTGGCTCAAATGTAACGGTTCGGGCTCTGATGGATAGGGGCGTTTCAGAACTCAAGACATCTAAATCTGTTACCAATAATGCCCACGCTCTTTTTTTTTTTTTTTTTTTTTTTTTGTAACAGTTTAACGTCCCTTTTTAACAGCGTGGTTTTTAGAGACGGGAAAGGATGGGGGCAAGGAATGGGAAGGAATTCGGCCATGGCCTTTTGAAGGAAGCATCCCGGCATTCGCCTGGAGTGATTTGGGGAAACCATGGAAAACCCAAATCTGGATGCCCGGACGGGGATTCGAACCGCCGTCCTCCCGAATGCGAGGCCAGAACGCTATCCGTTACACCACCACGCTCGGTCACGCTCTCTTAGTGATAACGATGGCAGAGCAATGTCGACGGCCGCAGATTTAGCGACCTCCCTAATCAAACGAACTAAGTACAGGAACAAAGTAAAATTTAAGGTGTTAGCTAAACTTGCCGATCTCTACGCATAAAAGAAATTCTAGCCTCATCCAGATAAAAGAAATTAACCTGCAAATATGGGCCAAATTTTTTCATGTTGTGGTTGCCATTGAATAAGTATGGGGAAAATCACCAATATTAGACTTTTCTTATGGTTCGGGAATTAAAACACATACGTACCAAATTAACGGTTGCTAGGACCGCGGGAAGTATCTTGGGATTATGATGACGAAATGTGGTAGTCGATTAAAAACTTTGAATTTCCCTAACTTCCAAAGCAAGGTGAGAACGAAGTAAAAATTATCAGATTAATTTAACTTACTAAATTCCATCTATAAAGATAGTCTGAGGCTTATGAAGTAATTAAAGTAGAAAGTGATTTCACGTTTGAGGTAGATAAGGGTAGAACATGCAACTTGATGAATTTTAGTCTTTTATTATTAACTGGTGGGAAATTTTATCCGTGCTGCATCAAATTTCACAATTCTACAACCATGTGAAGTATCTTAGCATATGAATAACACCCAAACAAAGAACAGGAACGAAAAATTTGAATGTGTTTGCTAAGATTGCTGATATCTATGTCTAATAGAAACCTGGGGCATGTAGCGTCAAAAAAAAAAAAAAAAAAAAAAAAAAAAAAAAAAAAAAGAATAAACTGAGGTACAGAAATGTCCCGAATAACTTCGAGAAAAGGGTAGACAAGTGCAGCGCCGCCGTTGGCTCTATTTGATGGACGCTCTGCCATGCAACGAGATTTACTAGCTTGATGAGCTTGTATGGGAAGATTTTATTTAGTTCACTGTAGTAGTAACAAAAGTGGCTACCCCTTTTATCTCCTTCCTCCCCTCCTTCTGCGGAAAATGAAAATTATTTTTTATTTCCTTATAATTTTTCAATTTTAGTCATTGTATTTACAAATTTTTACAAACAAGTGGGGTAAATTATTTCACATCAAACTCATTAAGAAACACGTATAATGCGTTATATGTATAATTAAAAACATAATTTTAGAAACAAGTTTTTGTCATTCACAATAACATAGTTCACAACCATTACGTATCTAGTTATATATAGTAAGAATGTTTGATAATAGAAGAAATTAGATGAGTTCTGATTTTTCGAATTAGTTGTATTCTTCTTGGAACTGCCTAAATTGGAAAATATATTTCAAGCAGTTTTGTCTGGAGTAAATTTAGGGTTATATAACAGTTTTACTTCCCACGCACGCTTTCTTTCTTATGTGGCGCTCACTTCCTCTTTCCTTTAGCAGACATGTAATGTATCCCATGCTAGGTACTACCGCCAGGCTCTTCACATTCCTAATTTGACCAATGGCCCTGCTACCAGAGTATAACAACGCGAGCGCTAGTCCACAGGCCACAATCGTACATATTCATGGCCTTTATATTTATACGGTTGTGTTCGGTTTGGTGTCTTAATGAAAACACAACACAACCCTATTTTAAATTCCACCGCTTGTCGTTTGCAACAATAAATACGCTACATCAGCTAGCGATTGGAATCTACAGTTTTGGAACGATCACAGTTCGGGAGATATATTTTATTGTGGCGCATGTAAGCGTTTAAAGGGCTGTAAAATAAATTGGGCGGTAGTTGAGATTCCTGCCACAGGTGCGCTGTGCACTGTCACGTGACAAACAAGCTTTTCGGACGGGATGTGCAGTGGCCTCGTGGGAACCGAGCGGCAAACAAAAAGGAGCAAGCAAACAAGCCCATGTGGCAAGGGCAAACTATTTGTTACATATTAAGCTTGCAAATAGTTTAATTGCATAACATGAACTGAATTTCTTATTGTGACATTTGAGCTGCTTATTAACGATGCAGCCACGGATTATAATATTAATGGAAAACGACCATTTGTTTCCCGACAAAAACCGGATTTTACTGTAAAACCTGGGACGAATAACCGAGCGTGGAGGGTGAGCGGTAACATATCTCTGAGTGGTCTCACAATCGCCTGAACGCTGGTTCTAATCTCTGTCCGGTCATCTTTATTCGGGATTCCAGTAGTTTCCCTAATCATTCCAGGCGAATGCTGGAATGTTCCTTCAAAAAGTCATGGCCGAATTCCTTGCCCACCCCTGTCATTTCCAGCTTCTAACGGCATCGATGTCGGCGGGGAGTGAAGCTATGAGCAAAAGGAAGGAATATCTCACGAAAATCAAAGGACATTTCACCTTGGTTTCTAGTCTGGTTGGGAGTATTCTTAAGTATTCTTAAAATTATTACTGAACAAAATGTGAAAAGTTTTTGAAATTCGTTAGATGTTAAGTTCAACAACAATTGTTAATCTAAACCCAACAATACTGGATAAATTTTTTTCACAATCCGAATTCCGATCCTTATAAAGGTTATGGGGAAAACTGAATTGGATAACTCGACCTCCTCTCTATGGGGGCATCCATAAATTACGTGAGGTGTTTTTTCGGATTTCCGGACCCCCCCCCTCCCCCCGCCATCTGGTGAGAGAGACTTCGTGAGAACTGGTCCGTGAGACAACCCCCACCAAGAAATCACCCTCGCAACTTTTTGAGAGGTTTTTTTTAGCTCTACATTCCAACAAAAATTGAGAAAACCTCACGTGAGATTTCCGTTGCCGCTGACCCCCCCCCCCCTCCCCCTTGATGAGATTTCGCCGGACCCCCCCCCATTTCACCTCACGTAATTAATGGACGCCCCCTAAGTACAGGACGCTCAGCCAGATAAAAAATACTACATGACAATTTTGAGTTTTAGTTAGTCACCACTACGTACTGAGGATTAGTGCTGTATTCTCCAAACAGGAAACTGGCTGATGGTTTTACAGAAGCTCCACAATGTTAGGTTTGACTAGAGGATTGTCAGATGACAACTACAATACCATTGTTAACAAATTTTCTTTTGACTCTCATATTGATAGAGAAATGCGGAATGTAGGTACTTTTTACGAATAATTATGAGATTGTGAAGTCGAATCTTGATGAATCCAGATACACTTTGCATTAAGTCACTGGGAAAAATTAAAATTTTGTGGTACTGTCATAAATTCCAGTTTTGTTCACTTATAAGGGTGTCCATTGTTGTCGGTTCAAATCAGTGGCAACGCAGCAACTTCGTGTTCAGTTGTGAATACTCTGCAACAGTGTTTCTCAACCTCTGATCCGCGAACGACTAGTGGTCCGTGAAGATGGTTCAACTTATCTGCAGATAGAATATCATAAATTTAGATACCGTATTTGTAATGTAAGCAAATATGAAACATAAGCAAAATTTTTTTAAAAGCCACGATTATTTCAATACCTGGCAAAAATCTGGCATTTCCAGGAAGAGGCTAGGACAACATTGTTCCTACAATTTTCTGTTCATGTCCACTTGGAATCAGAAAGAGGACCGTTCGTCTGAAGTTAAAGTAAATTACCGTTTTCTGAGGATCTTTTAGTAGGTGTGAGATACTGCAGTAGATGGTAGGTTTGTAAGAGTGGTGAAGTAAACAAACTTCAAAAAATGTAAGTTCTAGTGTCTTATTTTATTTTGTAATCGTATATCGATGATATAGTGTAGCATTCAGCCTATAGCGACATTATTCATTAGGTTACTAAGTATTAATAGTTTGCTCAATATGTAATTGACTTTTAGTAGTTCACTTCCAGTTTCGTAATGGTGTTTCCGAAGTAATTAAAAACATGTTTTAAGATTAATTGTGTTATAATGTTACAGTACAATACGTCCCAAACGTTAATAATATACACATAGGTAAAAAATTTGTCCCATACGAGTAAGTGGTTTGCAGCGTTATTTTTGGCAATTTATTAGTTCTCAGGTGGATAAAGGTAGAAAAACGTTGCTCTAAAATTAATACTTCTCAACGATTGACACACTTAGCTGCATCATATTGCGAATAAGTGGACTAATGCTTTGTCTTATTACAATACATTGTTATCCAGCACTTTACATTGCTAATATTAAAAAATCAAATTACTGGAATATTATTCATTATAAATTCAAAAAGTAATGTTTTGCTCTTTGTTTTTTCTACAATCTTCTTCAAAACTGATTTAGAGTAACACATGCGCTTCTGAGCACGTTTGTTATGATTTCGTGCAGTTACACATGTAGCGGCTTCACATACTAAGGTACACCTGTTCAAGACCGGTGAGTTGTCTGATAGAAATAAACAATTAAAAGAATGTCCTAATAAAAACAATGTAATTGGCTGCATGGCTTGGTCGTCAAACGCTTATCTTCAGTTTTGTTTTTATATTTCCTGTGTCACCAGATAAATAGTTATGCAAGTAAAGATTATCTGCATTCTAGCCAAATTTTGTAACATTATTTTCAAAATAATAAACTGTATTTTTGGTTACATACTTCTAAGACGAGCATACCAAAGGTATAATCCTGTTATGCACACTCATAACTAGCCGACAATTTATTAAATTTCTCTGCGTTTGGCGGGCCTCAGGTTTCTTTGGTTTTACTAGATCATGAAGGTGCTGGAATGTTTCTTTCTGTTGTTTGATTACACATACCGTAACATCTATAAATCAAGAAACTCTGCGGCACAGCGACCGATGCGATGTTTACGTTGCGGCTGAGCTACTAATGGCCTCTGGAGCCGACAATTGAGTATTCGGCGCGCCGCCATGAAGCTCCGGGCCCCTTTTGAAGGCGCTGCGCACGACCTTAATTGCATCTCTTGTCTCATTTGAATTCCGAAGGTACTCGTGATTGCGCCATTCAGGACGGGTATATTTCAAGCATCATCTCCGCTCCAAAGGGCTTAAATTTAACAACCTCATTACTTAAATAATCTGCCCTTAATATGGCCATTAATTTATTTCTTAATATCCAAACTACAATCGCCTGTAATCTAGAAACTATCAACGAGTGTGGGATTAATAAGGTCATATCGTGTGATCTCTCTGCTCAGCGATACACTCAGCTTAAAAACTTTCGTAATAAAGGGCGGTCAGCTTCATAGAAAGACAGTGGCTAGTCCATGGGGCCACATCACTTTGGCAGTTGTGAACGTAAATTAATAAAACGGCTGGAGGATACTGTGGTAGCAAATTATTTTAAAACAAAGAAGGTGGTTCTACCATCCTGAGATTTGTATAAAGATACTTAAAAATATTTTTTTTAAAAAAAGCTATAAAGATTCTACAAAAACTGCAAACCAAACTGTTGAACTCTTTTGAAACATAAATATGATAAATGTTACATGTTTCGTTGCTGAGACTCTAGTTTTTTTTTCATGCGTCATACGCAATTCTTCGATTCAGGAAGAATTGAACAGCCATGTAAATTCGTAGGTGCTGGATCTGGACGCAAGAACACTGTGTGTAAAGTGATTGGGAGACGAATGGAAAACACCCTGTAGGAATTTATTCCCTAACTGCGGCTATTAAATCAATTTTTTGTCCAGTATCACATGTAAGTTTTCTCTTTGCCTAACGTAGAAAGGATTTCTGTTAGGATCAGAGGGGATATATCTAACTCCTGATAGCTACCCTGTTTAAATTTACATCTATTTTGTTGTATTTAGAACTATGATTTACCTTACATAAACTTCTTAGCTAATTCACGTTCGCGTTTATTAAACAGTCAACAACATCTGTTTTTGTGCTATCATTACTGTATACTTGTTAACATGAATACGATGCATGACTACCTTACTCATTACACAAGAATTGAACAGAGCTGCTAGTACTGAAACATTATCTGCATCTACATCCACAATGCGCAGTTTTCAGAAAACAATGGGAACCTAAACAAGAGGCAGATCCCTTTATCATTGGATCATTGTTGTTCCAGACATCGTATTTTTAATTTTAATTTAGTTAAATTGCAATGAAGCGCACGCTCCGGTGGCAATAATCCTACGTACCCATTTTTCCCACCTACTTTTGCACTTTACAAACCGAGCGGGGCGGTGTAACGGTTAGCGTTCTCGCCTCGCATTCGGGAGGACGGCGGTTCGAATCCCCGTCCGGGCATCCAGATTTGGGTTTTCCATGGTTTCCCCAAATCACTCCAGGCAAATGCCGGGATGCTTCCTTCAAAAAGGCCATGACCGAATTCCTTCCCATTCCTTGCCCCCATCCTTGCCCCCCATCCTTTCCCGTCTCTAAAGACCTCGATGTTAAAAAGAGACGTTAAGCAGTTACAAAAAAAAAAAAAAAAATACACTTTACAAATTTTAATTTTAAATTCTTTAAGCTTTTGTAGTAGGTTATTAATCAATTCATAAATTATTCCAATCCCTGACTTTCTTACATATAAAAGAAAATTTTCCCACTCCTTATGCCTGGAATCAAGTACCTACCAGTTTGTGCTTAAGGTCATCCTTTCCCTACCATTCTAAATTCTTCCAATATCTTTCAGGACCTACCGATATACGCCTGTTACATTTTCAGCACTCTACTCCTTCCAATGAATACCAATCCACATGCTGTATCATATACATTACTGAAGATGTTCTGCGGAAACTTACACAGCCAAATCCAGCTGCCCTGCTTCACACCCACCTGCCCTCCACCGAACTTGTGTATTTTTTAACCAAAATGTGGGTCCTGTACTACACGACCATAACAAGCAATAGTTTGATTAAAATGTTATAACCCCGTTCCGTTATTTCTCTGGTACATTCCCTTATCACCCTCTCCAATAAACGGAGGGATTTTAAAACCTTTTCCAACTAACTGCCGAATGTGGCGTGCCCATTTGTGTTTATTATCAAATGTTATGTCAAGATATTTACACTCGAACGAGAAATTCCTCCCTCTTAAGCAACCTTCAGTTTTTTTTTCTTTTCTTTTTTTTAAATCTATGTGCCTAAGGAGCTGGTTCTTCTTGGAAGTTATCTTCATTCCGTGTTGACATAGCCAGCTAGATATCCTGTCTAGATCACCCTGCAGCTGTCCAGTCTTCTACCGTTTTGATTCTATTATATAATATTAGGTCATCTGCAGACAACTTAAACAACTGTAAACCCTTAACACAATCATTCATTAGAATAACTGATATTAATTGTCCCAATACGTTACCGTGAGGCAATCCCATTTTCACTTCTGATTCTTTTAATAATGCATTTTCTACCTTAACTCTTCGCTATCTATCTTTTTTCGAATTTCTCTACATAGCGAGTCTCTTTTTCATCCACTGCAATTGTTTTACCTAATTTAATACCATTTTATGGCTCACTCCGTCAAACGGATTACAGAGATGTACTACTACACTATAAACTTGGGCTCCCTTGACTATTTCAACGAAAACATTTTGCACAAATGAATGCAATAATAGTTCACTATTACCTGTATTAAGCTCAAAACAACCCATAATTTTCATTGAGCTAGTTGTTATAAAATTTATAACAGTTATGCGTACTATAGTACAAATTCTTCTCTTCGGTCCGCCTCTAATGACCTCGACGTCGACGAGGCGTAATGCCACTGTGATACTGCTTTTCACTCGTTGTAACGCGCGTAAGCAGAAATCTCTCTAAAAAATTTGCGATACATAGAAATCCATTACAACAGTTATAAAGTAATCATATACTTTAATCGAGAAGTAAACTTATTGTGGGACTACTGTTGAAACAGAATTCCTAGGTTTTGTTATGTTTATCTCGAAGATTTTATGTGTCACAAAAACCATTTAACACGGACTCCGTCTCAGCGTGCTAAAGCAATCAAAGAAAAGACCGTAAAAATTCCAGGCCAGCTCGGACGTGGAACCCTATACGTTTATTCACTGAGCTGAGACCACTCATTACTATAACAGTACTTACAATAAATTTTGAAGTTATGCTGCAAATCGTCGAAAGTGAAAATCATTAGGGAAAAAACATATAAGCGAGGATCAATACTGGTAATATGAGTTGTTGCATGTAAAATACTTTTAATTAACTTCAGAAAAACAAAAGTATTTGAAAACCAAAAGTTTCCATCGTCTTGGACAATTTCCAGCCGTTGTCCTTGCCTGTTTAGAAACCGGAAGGGGAAAAAATGACTGCTTGAGAACAAGGGATAATTTTCTAGTTTCATCAGCTCGCTAAGACGAAACTGTTTAATAATATTATTTTCGTCTGTTATGCAAATGATCTTGGTATTATTTCATTTCGAACTTTGATCAAGTCATGAAATACGAGTCTTCACTGCGACTGACCATGCCAAAAGCATAAAATCTAAGAGACTGTTATAAAACAGTTATTACAAGAAAAAAGTCATATTAAATGTTATATATGTTCTCGGAGTCAAGAGGAAGATAAGCGTGGATTCTGGAAAATATTTTTCAAAATTTCGGTTTTAATTGCATCTATATAGCCTATAAATTAACAATTTGTTACATATCGATTTGGTAGCAAGACAAGCTGAGTTGCCGTTGATTGTAATTTATGTTAGAAACAGCAACACAACGAAACGCCTTGTTGCTTGACTGCCCTTTTTACCGTGAGAAAGGCGTCAGACCACTTGTTCACTCCTCCGAGACTGGGGTTACCCACAAAGTGAAGTATAAGTCAAATTTTCGAACACAAAGGACTATTCAGATTTACCAGCATAGTATATTACAATTAGATCGATTTCGCGTTTTCTTTTGACATTCACGCTGAAAGCCACTAGCACTGAATTGACGACACCAATGGAAGAGATTTCTGATAATCAAGTATCACTAAATATGAAAAAATAACCCATGTTCTGGAACCAACTTCACTTTTCGTAAAAACCAAAGATTGGTGACATGTGTTAAAATCGATGATACATGATATTAAAGTTACCTTCAAATACACGCACATTATTTTCATGAGAATTGTGATATTGAATAGAGAAAAGATTCGTATAAAACCTCCTAATTATTAAAATTCTCAATTGTTGTGCATGTTATTTCATTAAGTTTACATGAACAACCCATAAGGAGTATAATTTCGTCTGCTTCTTGCACAACACATCTACAATATTTGCCAAGATTCGCAAATGATCCAGATGGCGTCATTAGACAATATGTCTCATATACTCTTAATTCTCTCACGTGTTTGGTGCATAATTCACACATGTACTTAATAGCAGATTGGCAGGCCATAACTAGGAGACAGAATCTCAGCGTAGCTCCAGCGGTAAAAGGTTGAACAACAGGCTGAGAAACTCTAGAGTGATTGTGTAATTCTTAACCGATTATAATCAACATCACCCAGGCAACTACTACCCTCTGTATGATGTCATTTTTCCAGAGTGAATCTAAACAATGAATTGTTGATGTTGGTGCTACACGATGTTTCTTCCGGAGAACGATCCGTGGAACGGTGGAGGTTGTCTGTCACTGCTTCCGGAAGCATGAATGTTGGTTAAGTTAATGCTGTTCCCTTATTTCTCTCGCGGAATGCTTTACGTACCCGTATGTCTCCCATAACTTCCATGTAGACGGATTGTGACTTATTGTTTCCATAACTTTCTTCGACGTATTACAGTAACATTGTGAGTTATTCGTCGAAGACGACAAGAAAGTTACGACCGCCCTGCTTTCGAAATTGAAAACGGCTTTCTGTCGGTGCTGTTTGAGTTTGAAGGACGGGTCAGCATTTATGTATTGTGCTCAAAACTAAGGGATGTATTTACAAATCGAGTCGAAAAAAAATACGTATTCCAGTGCCACGATTGCCTGTAAAGTGGCTACAGAATCTCCAATGAAAATAATAACATCAAAAATAATAACTATTATTATGGGGTCTAATAATAAAAATAATAATATTAAAAAGATTTTTTTAAATGACTGATTTTAGTTCGGCAAGCCACTACTGTCTTTTTAATTAATGATTACTATTAATAAACGGGCTAGACAATCGTGGAGAATTATTTTTGGAAGGCTCCCTAACAAATAACAAATAACAAAATGCAAAATGCTGCTACATTTGCGGACTAATTACAAAAAATAATGTACAAATTGTCTGCTAACGATGCATTGCCGCCGTTTAAACAGTGACATTCAGCTTATCAATGCTTGTGAACTATTAAAGGTCGTTTACACGCATCAAAAGTTGGTGGGGGTGTTCTATCGGAAGAGATATTGTAGGAAGAAAGGACCTTACCTCAGTAGCTCATATCCTCTAATGGTTGGGAACGATCTGTTCCATTGCTTAACAGTATCATTAGCTAAATCCTGTTATGGCCGATCTTTCTAGCCTCCGCCAAACATGAAATCCACCCTCCCTTTCAACGGTGGGAATGGGCTGCTATAGGCCTACCCATTCGGCAAGTAAAGAATATTTCGCCTCAATATTTCTCAATAGCATTTTGGAGACAGAGTATGAAAGTTTTTCCTATTTCGACAGGTAATACCTTTCTACTCGACACCACTTTAGTATTCTTCCTCGTACCATGTGTTCGTCGGATGATTCAACCGTTCAATGTTACCGAGATACTCCATCAACTACGGAATAACCTAGCCTAGATGTTGCGAACTATTGTTCTTCTCCGTATATTTACTATTCGTTGGGTGGAAATGCAGAAGTTATGGCAAATAATGTACGTATCTTAGTTCCATAAAAAAAAAAAAATTGCTAAGGAGACGCCAAAATAACTGAATTCTCTGATGGATATTCAGTATGGTGCAAGCTCTATCCTGGTAGATGAAAGTCATTCGAGGGTAAATTGAAGAACAATCGACTGCGTTAGTCTCCTAAAACTTTTCGATTAATTGGTTTAAGAAAGAACCTGACTTCAAGTATTATAAAACAACGTTCCGAAAATTGTTTATGTGGTACAAACTTGTATCATGATATTTCTAAACCATTCTGGGTCTTTCTGAGGTCCAGATGGAGGCTTCCTCTACTTTAATTCAGAAAATTGCGTCCTTCTGTGCCATATAAACATACAAAACTACCTTTGTGCCGATTTTGTGCTTTAGTCTTCTTTGTACACAATCAGGAATCTGCGTTGTATGCTGGGCTCTGTGAATATGATGCAATTTATGCAATGGTTCACGCCGTAAATTGATGCCGCCTGCTACAAATAGGCGGCTCGCCATTTGCGGGATAATGACTGATGCTGGCCTGGGGTAATACAAGTCTTTGGGCAAGTTGATTCCCATATAGCGCTGTAGCAAACAGTATGTATTTGTTACTGAGTAACGAATACATCGCCTGACACGAAGTACCTAATCGTTACAAATTCATTTCGTTACACCCATTTAGCCACACTAGACCGCACCGACACTTGTCTCTAATCGTTGTCGCTCACTCGATTGAAGTGAGTTCAAACGACACCGTATGTCATCCGACACTAGGTCATCATTAGTTAGGTTTACTTTTTGACGGTTCGGGTCGGTGTCGGAAGGGTGGATGTAGAAAAGCATATAGGGAAAGTTCGGAAATTTCCGGTCCCTTACTACAAAATGTTTTCGTGTTACTGATTGCCTTAGAAAAGTATATTTTTTTTCTTGAATCTCACCTCCATGTTCATGGGATATACGTAAAATGTAAGGAAAATACTAGCATGTTCGTATTAAGGTAAGGTACAATATCGTACCCCACAATCGTTTATAAATCTGTAATACTACTATCTACACCAGTCCCTTTACGTTTTTTTAGCTTCCTGAGTTCCTTCATAATTTCCTGAGTATTTATTTCAAATTTTATTTCCTCGTTTATGCTTTTAGGGAGACTCTCCTCTGATTCCTTCCCTCCCATCACAGGATGATTGTTCCTAGTTGTCTCACCAAACCAGCCACTCAATATCTCTGGAATTTTTAAATCCTAAAGCACAAGAAGGAGCATATGTGTAAGCTTAATATCAGATATGTTACCTCGTCACTAATGAACAGTAGACTGATCGAGTGGTGGCGAGACTGGCTGCGCCGCCAGGCGGCCTAGTGTAATAAGCTGGTTATGATACAATGCCCCGCCAGTGGCTGCAGACGTGGTCGCGGGGCACGGCAGCCAGTCGGACGCCAGTTTGTGGCGACGCCACCGGCTGCCCTAGTGTAATAAGCTCCATAACAGTCAATGACCAATGACGAGCAGTGCCGCAACCGGTTGCGCGACCTGGCGGCCTAGTGTAATAAGGCCCTCAGGTTCTAAAATAAGCTTGACGAAAAAGAAGAAAGAACAGTAGATCTATAGAGCTTTGTAACTTCAATATGGTCACCGAAATTTGGTATACTCAACTTCCGGTCGGGCTGTAGCACTGTGTTGATATGTACTTTCATGGCTAAAAGGGTTATAAAAACCGAATTACGCCGGTTAATCGTTGCGTCTACGGATGTTTGGAGATTTAAGTGAAAAATAGGGCCTTAATTATCACTTTTTTCCAAAGATAAAGACTGGCGAAAGCGATAGATTATAAAACTGCAGCATAGAAAAACGCCTTCGTAGTAGACTCGAGTCGTCATTTTGCTGAATCAGATATAAATTAATAGCTTGACAGCTGTGGTAAGTGGTTGCTCGATTTTCACGCTTTCGACTAGGAGTTTGCGCCTCAGACATCAATTTTTTACGATGTAGTTATTTTTAGATTTCAGTAACATAACATTCATTTGTTGTGGATTGTTAATTTTTCTGCTACGTTCTCTGACAGAATTAACCTTTAAAAATACTTTAGATCGACTGAAAATCTATGTAACTGATAAAAAAAAGTATTGAATAGGTTGGTTAAGGTAAGCGTTTTGAAAAAGTGCAACACACACGAGAGAAACGGAAGACAAACAAGGAAAACAAAACAGCATCACATAGCGTCACACAGTCAAAAGTAAAACAAAACAAACCAGCCATTCACACACAATAACCAGTGAAGTGCAGTGTAGTGCTATTTTACGTGTGCAATAACAATCAGAAAATGACCTGCAGTCCAAAACGAAAACAGAGATTTCTACTGCTGAGAATGGTGGATAAATAAAGCAATGTATCATAAAAAAACTTTAATATTAAAAATTTATAACATAACAGCATTGTAATATGTATACAAAATCAACAGGAAAACCGCTGAAAATGCTTCAGTTAAGAAGGGAAACCCGTTCGGAAAGTAAATGAACGAATAAATATTCAATTGCTTAGTGTTTATTTATTTACTAATGATTGATTGATGTTCAAGAGTTCTTATTTCCTGTATAACCTGTTAATACTTCCCAACAACTGTTCTATAAACAGTGGTAAAAATATTTTGGCATAAAATCGGTCATTTATAGTTTTAAAATGATTTCAAACGCTTCAAAACGAGGAGAGAAACGCCCATGTTAAATGGTGCCTTCAAGGCTTAATTGGCTTTGATGTGAATTCTTACCTGTTAATCAATTTTTGCTTAGTGCACTTCGACAATACGTGCTCCGTCTTTAAATGTAGCTCCTTCAGCTTTTTCATTGTTCATTTCTTGTACATAGACTGCATCGCAAACAAAAACTAATAACTTACAGAGTTCTATAGTGCTCCTTTGGCGAAAGTATTGAACTATTAGTTAGAGGACGGTTGGAGTGCTCTAAGGAGTATTTTGGTGTATATCAGAAACACGATTCGAGTTTCGCGGAGCCCAAGAATATTTTAAACCGCCTTACCATCCTATCCAAGAAAGTTTCTTAACGATATTAGTATCAGACATTTTGGAACCTATACAAAAGTATAACTATTGCTCGACAAGATTGAAAATAAAATCTTCCGGTAGTTTAAAGTTAATAACAGCCTTTATAGTCTGTCTCTGTGTCTATAATGTCTGAAAATGTCTTCAATCTGTGATACACACTGTATATCAGTAGCTATTTGAGACAACTTAAGAATCATAAAGTTATGAGAAGATAACTTTATGATTCTTAAGTTGTCTCCAATAGCTACTGATATACAGTGGGTATCACAGATTGAAGACATTTTCAGCGTACATTTTAAGATTCTGCCGTATAAGGGTGGTTTGGAATTTCTCCCTACTTCAAGAGAGTTAGGTGATAAATCTAAAGAATATTTAGTGAAAAAATTGAGAAAAGTCGCATTATTTCAGTGTGTACAAACATTTTTTGGTGGTCTATGATAGTCAAGAGCATAGTACATGTGTGCAACTAGCTCCATGATCAAGCTTTTAAAAAAATATATTCTGTCAAGAGCAGCCTCTAGTTACCCCTAGAACCTTTAATGAATAGGAAATCTGTCACCTGGATATTACAGAATCTTAGAATGAAACTTACATTCAAAGATTAGTTATTAAAAACTATAAAAATCATTATAGGATGTGCGAATTTGTGGCTACAGTTTCGATATATTCCAGGTAATAAGGGCAAATTTAATTTCCCTTCTAGACCAATGGCAAAAGAACTTCTAAGGCAAAAGAAAAAAATCTAAACAATTATTATTTTTACTTGTTTGAATATTAATGTAAATGGAAAAAGAAGGTTACTTAGTAACTTATCTTTAATTGTTACGAGAAATGTTTTGTAATAGGTCAAATAGGAAATATCTGTGGCGAGACAACGAATATGAGCAGTGGTTTTCAGTCAGTGGATATTTATTGTCAGAATGAATAAAAAAACTTGATTTTAAGAAAGTGCACAGTACTATTTTATTTATGCAACACATAACAATATTCTGCGTTTGTGCAATTTATTTCTCCTGCAGATCGAATGTTGTTAAATAATTTGGCTATTGGCCACGATAAACACCTTACAAACTACAAAGATTGAAAATTAACAGAGGTTTCCATTTTATCACCGCCCAGCATAGTTGGAATGTTTAATCAGCTTACTTCACAAGTCTACAAAAGCAGAATTTTAGGCAACATCTTTATGTAGACTAGATTGAAGACAAATAAATTAAACGTGTCTTCATGATTTCAGCGTTTCTCAAATGTCAATTCGAGGACCAGTAAAATGCCAAAAATAATTCTACGGACCGAACTTGTATACGCCTAATTGTTTTACCGATGTGCGTATTATTAACATTTGGGGCATATTGCATTGAAGAATTATTATATAATAAATATAAAAGCATGTTTTGAATTCCTACCGAAACACTATCATGAAACTAGTAGTTAGTTATTAAAAGTGATTTTCATATTCAACAGACTTTTTATTACTTATTAATCAAATGAGTAATAATTTTATGATCCTACAAATAGTAGAGTGTAAACTGGTAAAACTAAAAAAGAAAGGCTAGTAATTTTATGTTATTGCGCACAGTTAATTTATTTTTCTTATGATATCTTTAATTCAATCAAAATTAAATTCATAATATTCTGCCTGCGGTACCTGTCCCATCTTCGCGACCACGTCTTGAAACTTGCTCACCTAAATGTTATGAAAGTACAGAATTTACACCGATTAAAATACCAGTTATGAAGCTGATTAAATCTCAAAATGCAATCAAGTTCGAAGTACTCACAAAGACAATGCAAAATGTAAGAAGTAATGGGAAATCTGAACGTGTATGCACCAATAGCAATACGAAATATAATTCTTATGAACTATCGGCCTTTGGAAATTAGGAGTTGAGAACGCGCTACTCTCATTTAACCACAAGTGTCCTAATCCAGACGACCGGACGTTGAAGAAGAAGCATCACACTTATTTGCCTTTGATGTATGCTAAATTTTTTTTTTTTTTTTTGTAACAGTTTAACGTCCCTTTTTAACAACGTGGTCTTTAGAGACGGGAAAGGATGGGGGCAAGGAATGGGAAGGAATTCGGCCATGGCCTTTTGAAGGAAGCATCCCGGCATTCACCTGGAGTGATTTGGGGAAACCATGGAAAACCCGAATCTGGATGCCCGGACGGGGATTCGAACCGCCGTCCTCCCGAATGCGAGGCCAGAACGCTATCCGTTACACCACCACGCTCGGTGATGTATGCTAAAAGAGTATCGTTAAAAATTAAATGTATGACCCCAAAAAATGGTTTATTTTCGGAGTGGTTCCATAAATTTCTAGGCATTCAAGGCCTTGGCAAATTATAAATAATAATCTCGTTTATGAAAGCACGAGCTACGCTTACAAGAATTTTAGTAGAGTTCTTCTGGATTTTACGCTTTACAGCATATGGTTTGCGGTATTATTTCATCTATAACTCTGAGTGTGTCAGGGGATATAGAGAACCCCAATTTGGATGTCAGTGCTGTTAGTCGCAATTCTTCCCCAAATCCAGTGCCTATGGACCAAGTAACGGCCTGATGAAATACGTTGCGACGTCCGTATTTTCAGTGACTCGCTTTTCTGGGTAATTTTACTTCTGCTAAGCTTTCAGCAGATCTTCTTCAGAGTCGACTTTATAATGGAGCCCAAAATAATCATTGTTCACTTGTGTTTCAAAATTTTGTTAGAAATGACTTTATTTGTCTGGCATATCAGTTTGGCATCCCTTTATACTCTCAGCGCTCTGTGCCAAGACTACAAACAGTATTGCCAAATGTACTATACCAAATAGTATTGTACTATATCTTTTAGTATACTATATACTGATGAAAATATATAGTACGCGAAAATACATTTTGACTAATTAACAAATGTATATTTTATTGCGTAGCAACAAATGTATAAAAATAAATTTCCGTATTGATTCTTGCTTCGCTAATAACTGTGTCTTTAAAATTTCTGTGAGATAGATATTAATTGTAACTGTCCAATGAAAAATTCAGTTACTTTTACATGTGAATTGCTGCATAATACACTCGAATATTGAAACATATGAGATGATTTAATTCTTAAGACCTGTTTGTCGATAGTCGTATAATATCAAATTAATCCAAAATCCAAACACTGATGGAGGAAAACGTTCTTAATAAATAAACGGTCTTTCTAGCTGGCTAGCGTTAAACCTATAGTGCAGGGCTGTTATTTCGAGCTAATATGATTGAATTTTTGAGAGTAATTAAATTATTTCGTGCCTTTTAGATATTTTATTAATACCTAGTGGTGAACGAAGGCTATATCCGTACTCTTATGAAAGAATACCTGTCTGCTAGCAAAGGGAAGGGAGGGGAGAGCGCTGGAAGCAGTTGCAGTGTGCCGCCCAGGTGCAAGGCTTGTCAACGGGTCATTAGCAGAGCTTACTGACAATACGAGGTGACCTCCTTTGTGTTTGGTCACAAAAAGTCGGACAAACAGAGGTTAGGGGGCATCCACAAATTACGTGAGGTGTTTTTCCGGATTTCTGGACTCCCCCTCCCCCCTGGTGAGATTTGGTGAGATCTGGCCGGACCCCCTCCCCCCCCCCCCTGGTGAAATCTGGTCCGTGAGAAGCACCCCTAGAAATCGCCCTGGAAAACTTTTGTAGACCTTTTTTTTTTAGGTCACACCCTAACTTTTTTGATGAAATACCCTCCTAAAATCGACTTTGGCGCAAATTGTAGATTTTTTTTTTGACTCTATTGTCCCCAAATTTTTCGCAAAATCTCACGTGAGATTTCCGTAGACCCCCCCTCTCCACCCTGGTGAGATCTGGTGAGATTTCGCCGGACCCCCCACCCCTATTTCACCTCACGTAATTTATGGATGTCCCCTTATAGAAGATGCATCCATCAATGTTGTCATCAGTTCTACCGAGGAAAGGGGGGGGGGGGAGAGGGTCCAACTTGTACGGCGAACTGGGCATACATAATTTGTATAACAATAAGGGGGGCGTGGCCTAATCTTCACTGGAGGTCCGATGATTGACAGCTCGTTAGTTGCTTTTTAGTACTCACGCCATCCTTTCTCTACTACTTACAGTCATTTGAATTGAAAGATCCTTATAATACACACAAAAAAACATCACATTGGAATTAAGCATAAGTGGCACTAAAAAAAAAAAATTAGGTTAGATAGAAAAAGATGTTAGAGTTTGCTTCTATAATTATAATTATTTTCATATTTCATTATTGTGGATTTTTAATTTTGTAAAGTTTTTTAAAAACGAGTGTAAAAGTTGCGAGGGAAAATGATTTGAATGTAACTAGTGAAATTTATTAATGTTCTATGAGAACACCGTCTAAGAAGCGTTAACTTGAAAAACGATTGCAAAAATATAAATTTGAATGGAATGACCGAAGCGTTTAATATTTTTTTGGATTACATTCAGTTTTTTTAAAACGCAAATAGTTGAAAAACAATTTGCTCTTGACTGATATATAGAGCATAAGAGTTAACATAAGACTTGTTTTTTTCTTAGTCCTATAGTGTTAAATATTTTCATGGAGTGTACGTTTTTTTAAGTCTATGTTCGTAAAAATTCCAAATACAACTTTCGTCCGTGACACTACGTCCTATTAAGCTATAAGCCCAATCATATATAAGAAAAAAAATATTTTATTTACACCTTGATAATAAGGCGGCCACTTTACTGCTTAGTGAAAAAGGCGTTTCAGAGATGAAACTGTGATTTTTTTTATTTTTATATCTGCTTAACTTCTCTCTAACAGCGAGGTCTTTAGAGACCGGAAAGAATGGGGGGCAAGGAATGGGAAGGAATTCAGCCATGGCCTTTTGTAGGAAGCATCCCGGAATTTGCCTGTAGTGATTTGGGAAACCATGGAAAACCCAAATCTGGATGCCCGGAAGGGGATTCGAAACGCCGTCCTCCCGAATGCGAGGCCAGAACGCTAGCCGTTACACCACCACGCTCGGTTGTGAAAGTGTGCTTCTGAAAGCAACGATGAAAAGTAAAACCACACATTAGAAGCATAGGGTCGCACAGATGTTATCGCTATTCTTCTTAATTACAGTTGTCGTATTCACCGAGAACTGTGATAGCTCTTTATCTTATTTCTTTAAAGCCGTAACTGTCAGTTTCTTGGACTGAAGCAATCATCTTGTTGATAGCCCTGACCCTTTGAATTAATATAGTTTTGCAGTAAATAAGTTCAATTGAAAGGTGTGAATGACGTTGCTAAAGAGATTTTTATACACTGTCGGAGTACAAGTGGTATAAAACGCAAGTACGAAATGAGGTAACAAATACTACTTTTACAGAAACATAACAAAGACGGAATAAAGGAACGTATATTAAACATGATTGCTGTAACTCTTTTTATTGATGTAGGCATTGCAGACTTTCTCTCGCGTTAGCAGTGAAAGTTACTTGTGGCTTGGAGTACTGGCTTGCCACAAAGAAATTAATGATACAGTGCAATTATAAAAGTTATATTGCTGTTATATGTAAATTGAAACACGATACAAGCACCTTAGTCACTGGAAAATTTGGTGCAACTAAAGTTTTTTTATTCTATTTTTTAAGTCTCCTAAATTAGATCCGCACTTTTAGATTTCTGTGTGGAAGAAGAGGGAAAACGAATAAATATTTGACCGTAGCGTATAAAATGGATATGATTTGTCGAGACACTGGTATAAAGATTGTTTTTATAATCTTTTCCTACCTCAGGGCAAAATTTATACATAGTATAAAGCGTGACCATTATTGTTTAATTTGTGCGTTTTAATGCTTCCACTTAGTTTTATGTATATCATAGAAATGATGACGTGAGCGAATGCGGAGAGGACATTAAGAGGAGGATCAAAAGCATAAAAAAGAAATATTATAGTTCCCAATAAGCATATAATAATTATAAGCTGAGAAGTCTTGTGATACTCTTCGTTTAAGATAAAACAAACAACTACTGTCATATCGTATGAAAAACTTTTCAAAATTAAGAGCAATTACGAAGGTTAAAGGAAAATGTTTACTCGATTTGGTGATTAATATGGTAAATTGTCATAGTGATAAATATTTCTTACAAAGATAGTTACGAAAACTTTGAACTTGTTGTCTGGGAATGGGTGAATGTAAGAGCAATGAAAGCTGATCATGGCAAACGAGAGTCGTAACTGGAGTGTGAGTGACGCACAGCCCACGTGCGTATATTAGGCAGAAGTGAAAGTGCGCTGAGCAGGTGGCAGATGTGAGAGGCCAGACATTCCACCACAGCCAGGAAACACTGCAGGCTGGGAATTAGCGAGAGTTACCACAGAGCGACCTTAAGTTCGTCTGTATTCTGTAACTCTCTTCATATCCATAGGTGCAATGTGCTCAGATTTAACTTGGCGAATCGGATAATTATGAACGGCACTTTTATTTCCTTGATTCTAGTGGTCTTTTATTATCTCGTACATTTAGGTTATTCGGTTTGATGTCTGTTTAAAACTACCGGTAAGCAATTTGTTATTATTCTTAGCCTGTGTTGAATTTTGTTTTGTATGTGATGTAGTTTGAACCCTCCCGTGACATACCAGTCACTTGTATGTTATAGGTCATGTTTTAGATTTTCTGGTTTGTTCAGAGTTTCAGTGCTCGTTATACTACGTGACTCCATTTTGGCTTCCCTTGAACACCTCTGTCCAACCCCCCCCCCCCCCCTCACGTAGCCACGTAGGTTTATAATGAACACGACTGGTATTTGCGTTATATATTTTTTAATACATTTATATATATTCTGAATGAAATGTTGATACTAGCAACTCCTGCAAATGATCAATTATTCGGTAAAACCTCTTTTCTCAGGTGCACTCTGGGATTCTTTGAATCATGAGGTGTTACTAAAAACAGTTTCCTTATCTCATTCATCATTGTTCCTTACTATATTAAAACAAAACAAACTATACCTGCCGCGCAAAAAAAAAAAAAAAAAAAAAAAAAAACACTAAGAAGAGCTGCATGCCGCAGATCTGTCACCATCCTTTCTACATTACCAGAGAATGATTGTTTGATCTTCTTAAAAATATTCTATTATTCATTAGATAATGGAAACTAGTTAGAAAAACGTTTTCAATAAACCTCGTAAAGTTTACTCTCCAGCGCCACTCACATCACAATTTGAACCAGAAATAACAGTTCAGTAAGCACTTTAATTAAAGTTGCACAGAAATTCACTAGACACAACGAAATTAGAATTATAGAGCGGAGGGATCCTAATCAAAACAGCTCTATTTTAAAGCATCAAAGTAATACGTACTGTCAGTGCGTTGAAAAACCCTGGTGACATCTGTAAGCGAATTTGAGTCTAGGGGTGGCGTGTCTAATGTTTATGGAACCGTAGTACACCGTCGCATGTCGGTTAGTTCAAACGTGTCGACCACGTGAAACCAAACGCCATGAGTTCTTATCACACGATACGTGGCACTGTCAGTATATAGGATATCTACATTACATACGGAGATAATTAAATGACGGAAGTAAATATTCACGTGCTGTTGTGTGTTCTGTACCTTTATCTTAACTGTGACAAATAACATGAATGAAAAGCTAAGTGGCTTGGCCCGGGACCTTCCTCCCCCACAACCCCTCCTCCCTCCCTAGACCAAGCCTCTTAGCTCACATTACTGACACCGAGTAATGTAGCTACCTTGGTCATCTGTTCTTCAATCCAACGAAGTTCGGAACGGAGACCTTCTAATTCCATTCATCCTCCTCTCTTAACAAAAATCGCTGAGATTCATTGGAAGTGATTGGAGTGTACAAGGCGTATATTGGTGATTACTAAGCCCCGGATTCTTAGGTTCGAACCTATTTTGTTCCCAACCTAATATTCACGAAATATTAAATTTCTTTTTCATCTTTTGTATAAACTAATAATTTTCATAAATTTAATAGTACCTAAAATAACCTAATTTTTATGTTATGACCTAAAATGACCTAATTTGGTTTTTAGAACCTAAAAGCACCTAATTCGATGTACTGATCCAGTCAGACTATAATTTTGTTACTTAAATAAAACAAATGATGGGTCGGATTAGCTCAGGGGCACGGGTCGTGGGCGAGTAAGCTGGTCTCCGGAGACGCCATGGGTTCGAACCCCACCGTCGGCTGTTCTGAAATGGTATTCCGCGGTTTTACTTTTCCCCCTTCCTTCTCAAAAATTTCGTTTTCTTCTTCTACATCGATCCAAGTCAGTCACCATCCCCAGCTGGATCTATTAGTACGTGAATCCTAAGATACAAGACACTGCAAATGTGAGCGCAATAGGAATGATCCGCCGCAGAGTCTGAGGGTGAAGCCGAACTTGGAGGGTAAACGGAATACGTTTACGTGCAAAACAAATGAATTTATTTTAAAATTGGAATAACTGTTCATCATAATATTAAATGATGTGTTTCAACCTCACCGTTTTCGGTAACATTGAGAAAAGCTGTAACAATTCGGTGTGACAACTTCACATAATTACAAAGGTTTACATTACAAATCGACAAAGCAAGTTAGAAACATACCATGTTAAACATTAAAAATCTCAGGAACACAAACCCTTTCTGAGAAATTAACAGTTGTATACCGTTATCGTTCAGTGGTAACACGGAAATTGAAACATTGTGTAGACCTACATACTTTTAGTTCCTTCTCTAAAAGCCAGCATGCCTAAACAGAAATCCTCAAGAAGTAGTCTCCTGCCAGAGTGGATTGGAACGGATAAGAACTTTTCCACAGATGAGAAAATCATATATTGCTAAGCATGTGTAAAACCAGTAAGTTTAATTTGTTTTGTATACGTATATCTTTTATATTTTTTAAATAGATTTTATTTGTTTTCATTTCTAAAGTAACATAAAGTGACAGAGTCTAGACTGCTGGATGAAATTTCATAATATTAACTGGGTTTTATATTCAGGTGGACTATTTTTATTTTTGCCTTCTATAAACGATCCCACGTACTACAGTATCAGAATTCAGCAACTCATTTGGGTAATGTTACCAGGAGAAATGCTTCCGAACAGAAGCAGAGTTTCATTACAAGTTCAAAGCTGGGTGCAGAAGATTTGTTTAACCTGCGTCTGTATGAAGCTCTCACTGCCGCTAATATAGCAGTTTCAACACTCCAGAATGCAGTCCTGAAAATCTTCTTGGAAGAATTTTCTAACAGAAAAATATGAGATGAATCCATTTTAAGAAAGAATTACTTGCCTCAGATGTATGAGAAAACCATTGAAGAAATACTGGTGGACATTGCTGACTACTTCATCTGGTTAAGTGTAGATCAGACGACAGATATGGGCAAGCTTGCATTTGAGGAACCTAGTATACCCCATGTCATTATGTGTAGAGAAATTCCAACGACAAACCACTCTACTGTGACAATTGCTATAAAGGATGCATTAAACGTGTTGGGGCCAGATCCAAAACACGAGGATAAGTTGCGGTTGTTGGTGACACAGTGCAGCTTATATGATAAAAGGATGGAAGTGTCTGAAGGCATTCCATCCCCGAATGGCGCATGTCACCTGACTAGCTCATGGGCTCCACCGGGTAGCTTAAAAATTCGGAACAGGACCCTGTAGTTGAGATAATTTCTTCAGTGAAGAAAATATTCTTGAAAGTGCCAAGTCTAGTGGTTACTTTCAGGGAAAAGCTTCCATCAATACTCCCTCCCGAGCCAGTAGTGACACGAAGGGGGACCTGTCTCTCAGCCGCAATATATTATGCAGAAATCTACGAAAGCATCACGGAGATCATCGAATCATTAGATTAAAGCGAAGCTATTGCTATAATAAATGCAAAGAAAGTGATGCACTCAGTACCAGCTGTACAGGAGTTGACATATATAAAGGCAAATTTTTACAACCTAGAATTTTCAATCAAGAAGTTGGAAGGAGTACTCTACTGTTGATGAAAGAACTTCAAATCATCCATGAAGTGAGGGCCAAAGTGGCTCCAGGACCAGTATGGGTGCCTATAGCTAAGAAGCAGGAGTTGTTTTAGCCCGCAGTCCAGATTTCAAGAGGATGGAACACAGAGGTCGTGTCCTCTCTGGACTAAAGGAACAAGAAATTTTGCCCTGGAATCCTAAGGAAATAGTTGCATGAAGCGAACCTCATTTGATGTAGAGCGTAGTTTTTCCGCATTCAAGAGAATTTTAACGGAAGAGAGAGGATGGTTTAGTCTTAAAAATCTGTCAAAATATTTCATTGTTCAATGTCATATTAGAAGTTTTAAATGAGTTGTTTACCATGGACAAAAAAGACGAAATGTTGTGCACATAATAGTGGTTTATTTCGCATGTTTTAATGTGATCGAGCAATGTCATGTTAGAAGTTTTTCAGGAGTACTGGGACAATGTATTATAAAGTCACAATGTTTTTAACACTATGGCACACTATGGCAGTATATATAGCGTATTTTAAATTTTATTTCCTTTACAAACGTGTAAGTTCCAAAAACAGAATTTTAAAAACCTATAAAAGCCTAAAACGTGAGTTGAATAAACCTAAATTTGGTTTTTTTGAAACCTAAAAATCCGGGACTTAGTGATGACTGATGAGGCATGGAAAGATATTGGTGTAAGAATGCATGGAAAAGAAAAGATGACAATGACCAACAGATGGCACTAGATTTCAGGCACAAGGGTGTAGAAAGATTATCTTTTTTAGGTAAAGGGGTCAGCGATTGGAATAAGTTACCAAGATAATTGATGAATAATTTACAAAAAACGTTGAAAGAATTTAATGTTGATATTTGTAGAGGGCAATTTTGTAGGTGGGTGCAGGAAAGGGGAAGTGCAGGGAAATTGCCACCGGAATGTGCTCTCAATTTAAATTAAATTGTATTAAGTTAAATAAACTAAATTATAACTTTAATTCTTGACTGGTGAATTCTGATCAATTCAATGACAATTAGTTTTGTATTTAACTCCAATGTACGATAATAACAGTAGAGTTCTGTGAATAATTATCTTATTTTTTTCTTATCTACATCTTCTAGAGAATTTACGATACTATTTTCCTCAATATATGACTAGGAAAATAGCTTGATTATGCGTTTATATGTTATATAAAATAACATAAATACAATCAGAAACGTTCAATCAGTGTTTAATTCAGCATTACAGCTGAAAAAGAAGGGATGAATAAAATATGACTTATCACAACGATCCTAACCCTACTGATAAGTAATGTAGACTTGCGGAAATATAGAAAAAGTTGTTTACACACTTTGAAAGTTGCGTACAGGTCTCGTTGCTATAGGCGCCAGCTGTCCAGGAAGCGGAACTCCCGGAACTTATCTTCCTTTGTGTGCTCTTAACACTCTCCTCTTTGTTCCAGTGACTGCACATACACCGTAGGTAAGACCACAAGTATCAAGGTCAGGTATCAACATGAATGTTAAGAGTGTCGAGCAACACTGCTAAAAATGCTACTAATTGTGTAGAGTACTTAAGGACAAATCCTACTTATAATTCTGTTCAAACTGAAACATACCATTTTTCAAAAAAAAAATCGGTTTCATCTCTCAATTTACATCATTTTCGCCTCTGCACACGCTCTCCCCCCCCCCCCATTTTCTCCTTTAATTAGAACATCAAGATTCGTTATTGTCGAGGACAGTATAGCTGAGGTAAGGTTGAAGGCAAGGAACGAGAAGAAAATCGGTCGTAGCTTTTTATGAAGGAACCATTCCAGCGTTCACCCGGAGCAATTTCGGGGACGCATGAAAAATGGAAATCTGGATGTTCAGAGCAGGATTGAACCCGCGTCCTCCCTAATGCTTACCCACCAACGATTTTACGGCTCGACGACGTCTAGGCCGTTAGATTTCAGAGAGGATTGGTGGCAGGAACGTGAAGGGATTCGGCCATGGTCTTTAGAAGGAACTATCCCGGCATTCGCCTGGAGAGATGTCGGGAAGACATGAAAAACCGACGGATGATCAGGCGGGGATTGGAGCCAGCGTCCACGCGAATGCCCCTCACCCACCACGCTCCGTAAAATTATTTTTCAAGGAACATTTTTTTTAATCCCATTGATGCCATTTTTCATATTTATGAAGACAAGCAGTGTAATCATAACAAATTTGCTTGGTCGGAAAAAAATTGTAGTGCAGTTCTAACATTTTTCATATCGCAATCGCTTACAGTTCAAAGTCGGTATAAAAACAGATTTGTTTCGTCAAGTATAATGTTGCCTCTTTAATTTTGGAGCAGTGGTGGCCAACCTTTCAGCGGCCGGGCCAAATTTTAGAAATAGAATTTTCAATCGGGCCGCACGTCCTATTTTCTTGGAAAAAATACTTGAATATTTTTATGGAAGGAAAAATTATTAAAAATGAACGATAGATTTAATGATATATTAAAAATATCGTTATTTGAATGTATTGAAGTCGAAGGGAATGGTGCCGAGTTTTGTAATGTTCTGATGTAAGTTTATGAATATAGTGATCCATCCCTGTTTTAAGGTTTTAATATTCCAGTAAATACATAACACTCGTCAGCCTCTCCGTCCTTGTAAAAAAAATTGCAGAGCAGATAACCTCACAAATATCACAGAAAATTTTTGCTACCTCTATCGCTGGAACTGAAAATTCTTCTACTTTAACCCATTAATTTGACTGTAAGTTAATTAATAGTGTACCTGAATTTCAGTTATGGAAGAAAATGCAGAAAAATACGTCTAGATTAGTTTGAAACAACTACGTACTGCGAATGCAAGTTTTCTCTCTTAAATTAAGAGTAAAAGACGCATGCATCTTCAGGACTATATCTTCCCGCAAGTTTTTGAGGAAAATATTACTTGCCAGTTCGGCAGCAAGCCGCAATGCCAAACAACTAGACCGCAATGAAACGTCGGTCCAAGTGAATGGCCCGCGTTGATTACGGTTTTCATGTGATTGCCGGCTTGGCCCATGTCACAAAGTACACGTTTCTCAAACGAATTAACTTGTAACATGGGCAACAACAACTCATACGCTGCTTGATTCGCTACGCTGGTAAACAGAGTTCTTACCGATAATGGTAGGGGAGCATCGCATTCGGGAGAAGGTGGGTTCGAATCACCGTCCGCCCATCCAGGTTTCGATATCCCATGGTTTCCGAAATATCTGCAGGTGAATGATGGGATGGTTCCTTTAACAGGCCATCACCAAATTCTTTTCCGTTCCTTGCCCCCCCCCCCCCAGTCCTTTACCTCCTCTAATGATTTCTACGTCGACGAGTCGTGAATCCATAAGCGAAATAAAGAAAAAATCAGCGCTCCCTACACCAGGAACAGCGAAATGACGGTAGGAATTTTAGAAATGCAAAATCTTAGATATACGATAATTTGATTTCCTTAAACCAAGCAAACTTTGGCGTTCTCAAATCTTTCAACTTTATATTACTAATTTTTTTATTCATTTCCATAGTGTGATATCAGGACATACAGCGTCGGCCACATCGAAGATTATCAGCAGTGAGGAATTGTTCTAATTGGTGGTATAGGCTCTTTTTAACGCATACCTTATTGACTACAGTTCTGGTGAACGTTTAATGCGTCAAGATTTAAACTTAATCTCGTCTTTCGTTTTCATACAATCGGAACAGTTGATTGCTTTACATGGTTACAAAAATCATATTGTCTAACAGAATCTCCGCGCGCATAAGCATAAAAGCCACAGTAAATCACGATCTAGTTATTGGATATTCTGTCCAGCGAGCTAAAATCATTTTTCTGCTGACATTTCAAAAAAAAAAAAAAGTTTGTATTCAGCCAAAATCTGTTTTGTATTCGGTTACCATTTTTTTAATTCAGAGAGAATGTTATTTTGTAGCTACATCAAGGATCAAAATGTAAAGAAAAATCTAATACTTCAGAGAAATGTTAGACGAGAATTTTATGCTTTTTGGATGACATGATATGCATGACATGCAACACACGAAATTTTCTTACTGCCTCACTCAAAGAATATTTTTGACAGTTCAACGGTCAGTCTTATGGACTGAGGGTGATAGCAAACATGTGTCAGCTCTTTAAAAAAAAGAATTGCGGCTAAAGAGTTTTCAGTAAAAAACAAGAAACTAAAAATGTTTACTCATTGAAGCGTACGTACTTTACACATGCAGGAGAAGCAGTCTACGCCCTCGATACCGATAGCGTCTCCGGGAAGCGTCTCCCCCTCGTTGGAGCATGTCTGGACGAAACCTGCAACACACACGATGATGCATCAGGAACCACGTAGCGACGAGCGTAACAAGTTACAAGGATAGAGCACAAATTTATCAAATAACAGAAAATTTGCTGATTAACAAGTGTTTTTTGTTACATACGTACAAAGCCAGCTGGAAGTTTCCCACAGTTAGGAATCCATATTCCGATTCATGGATATGTTTTATCTCCGTTTAGATTATGACACATCGATACTAAAACGAAGGAAACGTGTGATTAAAATCGATTGGTTCACGTTTGATATCTCGTTATAAAATTAAGCACGTTCTCCTCTTTTGACGTACACTGCCAGAACTTAATTTCATATCTCATGTTACACTGATTTCTTGGTAGATTATTCTAAAACCGCGGTAGTTTTACAAGTGAGAGTAGTGTCTCACAGAGAGAATTTAAAGTGAGAGGCTGTTAAGTAGTTACGAAATCTCCATTTTACTGTGTATGTTTTTTAGAAGTACTGTAACTGGGTTGTGTCCGTTTTTGCTGGCTGAATTCGATATATTTTGAAAGTATCGATCCAGTTAATGGTCGCAATAGTGATGCAATACAGTGCGCTGGCCGTCGCGTCAGCTGTGGGATAGGCATACGCAGACCGTTCCACAAGAACGCACCTCGCCTCGCCTCGCAACTCCACCATCAAACTTTTTGTTTCTTTACTATTATACTCGATTTATATAAATTGAGTATTCCAAAAGATTTGATAGAATCTGCATATATATATATATGAGCTCTGCATCTTAACTTTGGGGAGCAGAAACTTCGAAAGCGTCTGTCTAAATAAAGAAAATCGGAAAACAATCGCAGTAATTTTAGTCTTGACGATTGGCTTTTTACAGCGCGTTTTTCAGTTTCAGCAAGAAAGTGATTCGACCTAAGAGAATAGTGGAGAAGTCTTGCCGTGTAGGAAGTCGCTGTAAGGTATGGAGAGATGAACAAGCAAGGAAATATATTGTAGCTGATTACCTGTGGAAAAATTTGGTAGTTTATTAACGGCGAAAATGTAATAACACCAGTCAAAAGCAGGTAACAGAGTAAACTGCAGTTTGTCATTAATAATATATTACATCCTGATATCCTTGTGAATGCAGACAACAGTGCTTTGACATGAAAGTGTGGGAAAATTGTATGTTCACTTTTCACTATGCAGAAGAATTAATTCCAAGTTAGCGAATCTGTGAAGTCGCAAGAATGAGAAAATCCGACGTAACGTACGAATCCAACCCAGTCAAAGAATGTTGTTATGTATAACCGACATTTTATATTAATTTTCTTTTATTATTTACTGGGGCTATGTCTCGTCAACGTCAAGATCATTAGAACTGGAAGAGGATTCGGTGCAAGGAACGGGAAGAAATTGGACAATGATCTTTCGAAGGAATTATTCCGGCATTCAGCTGGAGTGATTTGAGAACCGACGGAAGGGCGAATCATTACGAACCTCCATAATACAAGGCCCAAGCGATACCACTCACCCATCTGGCTAGGTGAAGTAGTAGTGATAACATCCACCCAATGCGAACCAAGGAGCTTCACCTCAATTTCAAATACTTTGTAGACAGAATATCTACTATATAATTTACTAAGCTCACTCTCACCTCTACAGCAGTGGTTCCCAATTAGTGATACGCGTACCTAGGGCTAAGTGAGGTTTTCTTCAAGGGGTACGCGCAGTAGTCTCTTAAATGAGCTAATCACTAAGATAATTAAGAAAAATATTCAAGCATTACTATCACAAAAACATATTTTAAAACAATCTGTATGTGTATGAATTATATCAATGTAATGCTCTGGCTGTGCGATGAACTCGACTGGGATGAACGTACTTATTTATTTGCCATTTGGATATAAGCGGCACGTGCAACCATCAAATTAATAACGAAGCGAAAAAGGGAAAAAGAACGGATTGTATACAGTTTCAATAAGTAGACAAAGGAGTGTCTTAGAACTTAACTGACGAATAATTACCATAACTTCAAGTTAACAAAAGACATCGTTGAGAGATGCAACATCGATCAATAATTATAGTCAGGGTAGGTATAGAAATACACATTCCGAAAAGGACAATAAAGGAGGAGAATGATCCACCGTGGTGTATGCGTGAAGTCAAAAGATTACTCGAAAACCGAAGGCGGATACACGCACGCTCAAGAAGGAAGGGGTGTTGTAGTGACCTACAAATCTTAGCTGAATTAAGAGGACGTATTAAAAATGCGATGCGTGAGGCCTTTTGCGGTTTCCGTTGCAGCTGTCTTTCTTAGAGTCTCATAGAAAACCCAAAGAAATTTTGGTCGTATATACGAGAAGTTAGTTGTAGCGACAACAATACACCGGCACTAATTCATGATGGTTTCTGGGTTAGTGAAAACCGCGATAAACCTAACGTACTTAAAACTGCATTCCAAAATTCATTAACTGATGAAAATAAGGATAGCATACACATTTCCCCACGTCGTGTCGTCTGGAGTTATAGATGGATTTGGTACGAATAGATACTGCAAGCATTATAAAACAATTAGAGCTCCTGAAGTGTGGGAAAGCACCGAGTTCAGATGAAATTCCAGTAATAGTATTTTCAGAGTACGCGGTGGAAATGAGACAGTTTCTGTCTGATATATATAATAAATTCTTAGAAGAGCGAAAAGTACCTTCCGACTGGAAAATCGCGCAGGTAACTCCGATTTTCAAGAAAGGAGATCGAAGGGATCCTAGAAACTACAGTCCCTTATCTGTAACATCTGTTGTAGTAGAATTATGGAGCATATTATACGCTCGAACATTATGAATTTTGCTTACAGCAAATCAACACGAATTTCGGAAGAAAAGTTCATGTGAAACACAGCTGGCCCTATTTACAAATGGCATAATGAAAGTTATTGATGCAGGTTCATAAGTTGACGTAATTTTTTCGGATTTCCAGAAAGCCTTTCACTCTGAGCCACACAACCTCCTTTTGGCGAAGCGTCGAGCATACGATATATTGGATCAGCTTTGTGATTGGATAAAGGATTTTTCTAACTGGTCGGTAGCAGAATGTCGTCGTTGAAGGATAAACCTCTTCTAATCTAGATGTTACATCGGGTGTAACTCAAGGAAGTGTAATAGGACCACTCCTTTCCTTAATTTCTATAAACGATCTCGGAGACAAAGTGAAAAGCAGTTTGAGATAGTTCGCTGATGATGCGGTGTAGTGTAGGGAAATAAGGAAGTCGCTCAATTGCTTAGAAATTCAGCGCGATCTAGATGTTATTTCAATATGGTGTGATGAATGACAGGTTACACTAAATTAAATTGTAAAAACTGCAAGGCAATGTGCATAACTAACAAAAATAATCCGTTTGTTCAGAAATACAAAGTAAACAGTTCAGTTATTAATACGGTCGATTCAGTTAAATATTTGTGCGTAACAGTACAAAGGAACTTAAAATGGGACTTGCTACATTAATTTTGTCGTGAATACAGCTAAATTTAGGCTGCGCTTCATAGGTCGAATACTGAAAAATTGTAATGCATAAAAAAGGAGATGGCGTAAGCCCACATTTGGACTACTGTTGTGCCATTTAGGATCCGTTTCGTAAGGGGTTAACTGACAGTATAGAGAAAGTACAGAGAAGAGCCACTTGATTCGTGACCGTTGCTACAGCCCTTAGGGAAACGTCACAGAATTGATTAGTAGATTCGGCTGGTAGTCTCTGATAGATAGACGACGAACGTTTCGTTTGAAGTTATTTGTAAACATGCGTACGCCCACTTTCACTTACGAGTGCGCTGAAATGCTTCGTCCATAAACCTCTTTGAGTCGCAATGACGGGACAGATAAGATTAGAGAAATAAGATGCCGCGCTGATGCTTACATGAATTTTTTGTTCCCTCGTACCCTTCGTGATTGGAATACGTAGCAAAGAGATTACTTTTGGTACTGAGCACCCTCTACCACCACAATTTTGTGAATTGCAGAATATATATATCGATGAACTTTTCAGTAACATGCCGGTAATGAAAGTAACATAAAAAACCTTAAGTTATTCATGGTCTCTGATTTAAGCACGCATGCCAATTGTCATTCTGGCCTAGGCGAAATTAAAATTTATTTAAAACTTTCGCTAATGCTTCTGCTTGACCACAGTTTATACATTATGGTTCTTTTGCTTTTTACGTCTTTTACTGGCCACTTTCGTTTATGGTCTTTGTTTATATTCCATGAACGTGACTTATTAGGTTATTTAAAGTGGGACCAAATATGTTACCGAACCGAGTATTCTGGTAATTCATTTCTTCGTAGTTGCTCAACTATTTCATAATTTGGAATCTGTATTAAGTTCTCTGGCCGCTACGAACACCGTGACCAAACATTACATTATGAATGTTTGCAAAGCCTCAGTCAAAAACAATGTAATGCTTTCGAAGCAATTTCATATCTCCTTTAAACAGAAATTCTTCGAATTTTGCAGAGTGAACTTTTAGATTAAATACAAGTCAAATTTGAATTTCAGCATGTTTGAGTCTAGCAACCATACCTCTGAAACAATTATACGATAAAAGATCGTCTCAGTTAGTATTTTATACGTCTACTAATACATCTGAGTTTTCAAGCTTTTCAAGCTTAAGAATCTTTATTCATCCTATGGGTGAAATACAGGTTAAGTTCGTATTTGACCAGATCAGGTCAACCTGTCATAATATTTGACCCTAGAAACTGGAATTAATCTAGATCCGTGACGATATGCAAGAAACTGACACGGGCATACACTAAAAGGGCAATTGCACAAGCCTTTCCAATAATAATTACAGATAAAGACACATAATCGTATTCAATGCATAAAATGGCCGACTAATTTAAGTATTCAGCAACTCACTGTTTAATAACACAATGCGGTACCTACTTCCATCCAGCTGCTTAAGAAATAATCGCTAAAAGTGGGACTGCACTACACGTTCGTCTCCATACTAATTTATTAGTGGAAAAGCAATAATAATGAAGATAAATGTTGCACAATTTCGCACTTGCTTTTAAGTTTAGAACTAATTCCAACCCATTTCTGAGGCATTTACTGAGTCTGGCAAGTAACGCAAACGCATTCTTGTGTTGTTGATGAGTTACATCTAAAACAGTGATTAGCTCCAGTTCCGCCTTGAATATAAAGAGATCTACACTTTCTGACATATCCATTGTTGGATTGTTCTAAAATGATGTGACGCAAATACGGAGTTTGAATAAGCTTCTCCGTATATCATTGCACTCAGTCCAAGAGTTGTTGAAAAATTATTTACATCAAGTACCTCTCTAAAATTGACTTATTTATGGTAAGTTCTAAAGGGGGCTGCCTAATTATTTGCCGGCTTATGGATTCTCATAATGCCACTTTCCAGCCTGCCTTTAAGCAATAATAATCGAACATGTTATTTGTTTCTATATTGAAGGATGAAGTAGCGTCAATGATTCAGTAGGCACAGGTTTTTAGCTGACAGTCTTTTGCTATAGTAGGTACTAAGCGAAAAAGGTAGCAAAGCGTAAGGTAGCATCTACGTGATACAGTTTTTTTTCCCATTGCGAAAGTTAGCTGGCGATTCTTAGCTTTCTGTGGGTCGTAAAATGTTTCATCGGCGAAACCACCCGATGGATGTAAATAATGAATCTGGAAGTGTAAACACTGCAACAAAATTCAATTTCGTGGAGATACCACATTCATGTTGTTCCCTCACGCCTTACGGAAATCTGCATACGTTCTCGGCATTGCGGCAAACCACAAAGCGGGAAGCAGTGGCAAGGTGTGGTGGTTATCCTGAATATTATGAGAAACTGGATTGGTGATGGAATTATTCGTGTTCGATCCTTTGCAGCCCAACATGATCTTCTACTTCTTCTTCTTACCTGAAACACCGTCAGTACCGCATTTGCAGAGCAAGTTTATACACGAAAACACATAATGGAACTTTACAATTGTACGACTCTTTAACACCTCTTGGCAAATAAAATTTATGTTAATTTTCCGTAGTTTCTCCATATCAGTAATTAGGACAGGAAATATAGTTTGAAAAAGCGTTAGAATTGCAGCGTCGCCGGGTCATCTGACAAATCGTCACCGATGAACGGAATTTGCAGTGCAGGTGGCGCGCGCCCTTGATGACGGCTGGCGTCGAAGCCGGGACCGCAGCCGGTATCTGCAGGAATCCGGGCCAAGGTAGGCCGTCGACCCGGCAGCCGCAGGTGCTAGCCGACCGGGCCAAGGCGGGGTTATAAGCGCTACTTACAGTTATATCTCAGTAATGTACGAAAACGCTTCCACAACACCTACGGCGGTCCCATCAAAATTGACTTATTTGCATTTTTTAAATACACTTCTTCTAGCTTAAAACGATTGCAAAAGGCAAGAACCTACGATTTTTTGGCAAAGTATTATGATGGGGGATATCGTTCTTAGGTCGTATATTGAGGAAATCTATTTTCATTGCAGGATTCGCCCTCACATGCTTCGCGTAAAACATCAAATTAATTCAGTTAAAAAGTAATAATAATAAAAAGTTATCACATCTATAAAGTTATGACAATAAAAATCGTGGATAACATTATATAATGACAGGGAAAAATTTAGTACTGCCACAGCGTATACAGATTCTTCGGCAGTCTTAGTATACCACCCATATCCAGGATATTTGTATTTCTCAACTTAATGCACAAGGAAATGGAAATGTTTTCGCAGGTGCTAAGAGCAAATGACTTCTTCAAGCTGATCCTAGGAGTGGCTTCAGGCAGAAGTGTTTTCCAGGGATTCAGATTATATACGAGTGCAAGTTCCGCAGCTCATTGTCACAATGTGTTAATGAGCGCTGCGGCTACTGGAATGCCCGGATCTGTGGTAGTAGCAGAAGAGGAGACCAGTTGGAACACGGGTTGACGTGTAAAAAATTCGATTTGCACCTATGACCTGAAGTGTTGTTCCATTCTGAATTACTTTCTCATTCTCTGATGAAGTTGAGTTCAAGGTTCCTTCCAAGGATGTAGTGGGAAGAGCGAACTGAAATCTACCTCGTGCCTTAATAACCTCCTGCCCAAACAAGAGCAGAAATGTATTCGTGCAAGGTCACTTTGCGGAAGTTGCTTACTGGTTACTGGTGAAGACAAATAACAGGAGATGGAAACATTACGGACAGTACGTTTTACAGAGAGTTAAAAAATAAGTGTTTCTTTTGGGTTTTCGTTCAAACCAGTCAGTTAAGCAAATGGTTGAATCTGCATACAGTTGTCAGCGACGTGTTGGTATCACTCGATGCGCGGGGTCACAGGTGTTGTATCTGACGAGCGACTCATCCCGGATTCGCACAGGTGCACTTTGCTATTTGTGAAGTACGACTGTCTACAATCCTCTCCATAACCAATTTTGAACAACATTTCAGCCGAACATAAAAGTACTACGACGTTAATTTCGAATTAAAATTTTGTGAAATGTGCCCAAATGTTAGAAATGATTAAAAAAGCGTTCACTTCGTCCGCTCTTTCACCTCTCGTGACCACTGCTAAAATGAGATGCGTGTTTTATTCAAAATTATTGTACGTGTTTAGATGTCTCTCTCAAAAAAAATTTTTAAAAATATTGGAATTAGAGAGATCTCGGTTCTATTGACACATCAAAATGCCACTTTATGTCAGTTTCGCCGATATGAGACCCACAGGAATGGCTGTTGCAGAACTTGATGGACCCTCTTCAGCCAAAGATTTGTGCGTTATGTTCCCTTGTTCTCTTTTTATTATTATTATTTTTTTTTTAAATCAAAAGAAATGATAGCGATAATTTTGCACAACTTAAGAGAACAATAAAATTTTATTTTTATGAAACAATGTCAACGTATCTCCACAAATTAATTTTCGTTGGAAACCCTTAATAAGTGTCAAAATCTAGAATTTTTTCGAATTTTTCAATCATATAGTTGGAAAATTGGAGAGCGAAGACCAATTGTTAACGGATTTGGAAGCTCATAACTCTAGAATTGCACAACTCAATAAAAAAATCCCAAAAAACATTGATTCATTTTTAATACATGTTTTAACCTTATCACGGTCGATGGGGTACGCAAATAGACAAAAAAAAAAGTAATACTCCACTTGTAGGGGCATATTTTTATCTACTTCATATATTCTAATCTCTGTCTTCCTCTACAGTTCTTACCTTCGACTGTTCCCTCCACTAACAAATTAACCAATCCTGCATATCTCAAAATATAACCTACCAGCCTGTCCCCTCCTTCTGTAAGCTTCTTCCACAAACTTCTTTTCTCAAAAATCATTTCCAAAACTCGTTCATTTCTTACTTTGTCTGTCCTCTTAATTTTTAGCATTCTTCTGTAGCACCAAACATCAAATGCTTCAATTTTCTTTATTTTCGGTATTCCTAAAGTCCATGTTTCGCTACCAAAAAGTGCTGTGATCCACACTAAGAGTTTTAAAAAGTTCTTTCTAATTCCTAGATCAATATTTGAAACTAAAAGGTTTCTATTTTTCATGAAGGCTCTTTTTGCTAGTGCTATTCTGATTTTAACATCATTCCTGCTTCGGCCATAGGTTGTAATTTTACTTCCCAAGTAACAGAATTCTCTTACTTCTCCTATTGCATCCGATCCTATTTTTATATTTAATTCACTAGTATTGGTATCATTTCTGCTACATTTCATCACTTTTGTCTTGCTTTGATTTATGTTCAGTCCAAAATCTTCCTTCAGTATTTTGTTCATGCCATTCAGTAACTTCTCAATATCCTCAGCCCTCTCTGTTAACAAGACAATGTCATCAGCAAATTAGCATACTGATTTCTTCTCCCTGAAAACTTATGCCACACAGAAATTTTTCTTTGACTTTCTTCATTGCTTCTTCTACATACAAGTTGAATATTAACGGGGATAGACTACAACCTTGTCTCACACCCTTTTTAACCGATGCATGTCTCTCATGATTTTCTACTTTTATTATACCCACCTGATTCTTATATAGTTTATAGAGTATTCTTCTATCTCGATACTTTAGACCTGACTTCTTTAAAAAAATTCTAAATCAACAAATGCCATAAAATTATCTCTGTTTTTCTTGATCCGCCCTTAAAGTATTAATCTTAAAGACAGAATTGCTTCCCTTGAACCGCAATTTTTCCTAAACCCAAACTGATCTTCACCTACTATCTCTTCTACTACCCTTTCCATCCTTCTGTATATTATTCTTGTCAATAATTTTGAAGTATGTGTTGTTAGACTAATGGTGCGATTATTCTCACGTTTGTAGGCTTGTGCTTTCTTTGGAAGTGAAAAGATGATATTGTTAGTAAAATCAGTTGGAATTTCTCCTGTTTCATAACTTTTTGATATCAGCTTGAATAATCTTTCGATTCCTTCCTCTCCTAGGGATTTAAGAAGTTCTGCAGGGATCTCATCAATTCCAACCGCCTTATTTGCTTTCAATTCATTCAGAGCTTTATTAAATTCTGTCCTCAAAACAGGATCTCCTAAGTCATCAGTGTCGACATCGCCTTCCTTTTCCATTACGCTATTGTTCAAGTCATCCGGCAGCTTTAATGTTCATACCTCTTTTCTTCATTTCTCCAAAATTCTGTTTGATCTTTCTATATGCAACATCTATTTTACCTACGACCATTTCCTTTTCTATTTCTTCACATTTTTCTTGAAGACATTTTTCTTTTGCTCTTTTGCATTTCCTATTTATTTGATTTATAAATTGCCTGTACTGTTTGCTCTCTTCCTGTTTCATCCTGAGCATTTTTGTACCTTCTCCTCTGATCCCATCAGCTCCCAAATTTCTTCTGTGATCCAAGGTTTTCGGGCAGCTTGTTCCCTAAAGCCTAATGTTTCTTTACCACCTTTCATTATTTCGGTCTTTAATGCATTCCATTCGTCCTCGGTTGAACTCCTTTCAGAGTTACTTCTTAGACCTAAGTCTACCATTTCTGCAAATTTTTCTCTTGTGCTAGATTGTTTCAGTTTATTCACTTCCAGTCCGTTCTGTTTATACTGCTTCCTTATTGGGGCATTACGTAGCACCAATTTCATAATTTTTTAACTTCCCACCCCGGTTACTACATCACACATTTTGCAATTTTAAATTTAGATCTTGATGGCACAGCACTTCCAACGTGTCGTCAAGCAGCTTATGAGTTCCCCCCCCCTCCCCCCTCCCCCCTACTCACAGCATGTCACATATTGTAGACACTCCAACTCGTTAGTGTGTTACGTACCCATTGATGGCACCTTTACAACTCTAAAAATGCCATTAAAGTACTTACCTTCTAAGTATTTATCTACGGATCCGTGAATAAAACACTTATTACTTTGACATTTCTTCTCAAAAGATACAAAGGTGGTACGATTGCAACGGTGTTTGTTGGTGAAAATATAAAAACCTTGTTGACATAACTTAGGCAAAAATTCGTTGAACTACCTTATTGAATGCCACCGGAAAGTTGTAAATGGTGGGAGAGGGGGGGGACTCATTTTTAGAGACTTCCGGAGCAAATATGTCGCAAAATTCACATCTAAAGTCAAAATGTGCGAAAGCAACAGTAACTGCAATTTTGAATGCGTTTTTAACGGTAGCAAACTCACTGGTTTACGTGAAACAAAATAATTCATGTCTCTTATTTTTTTGGAGTGAAGGTAATGGAGAAAAATATTACTGTTTGTCTTTTTCATCACAATCGGGACTGTGACATAAGGAAGGACGGGAGTGATGAAATTATAAGGGTTCCGTTTATTTCCATTTTCTCTGCGGAGCCATAAAAATCGTATCCTTAAATGGAACGTGGTGTAAGACTAACCAGGAATTGAATAACCTGACTAAAAGGAATTAGGATGAAAAACTACTTTAAGCTGGTAGTAGTCTGTTCATCTGTAAAAATCTTCCGACAGAATTTTAGTAAAAAATAAATGAAATTTACGTAAGTGATGTAAATATTACTATTTCTGGTAGGCAATGCAGAGCATCTGTGCTTATGAAGAGGAGCTGAAATGATTAAATACATAAATCCATGTGCTTTACAAAAGACAGATGTGCTAATATTATTGTTAGATTTTACTTCACGTACCAGATTCAACTGGACAGTTACTTTCATTTTTTTAAATACTGGAACTTTTGTAATCGCGATATGTAATTAATAATGTGAATCATTCGGTGAGCCAGAGACATGAAAACAATAAAACTTACAACAACGAAAAAGAGTTAAAAAAAACCAACCTTACACCTTACAGAAAAATAGACGAAAAAGATTTGTGTCAGGGATGCGAGGGCGTAATGAACTAGCAGTGGGAAACCTCTTTGTCTCAAGGATTTGTTTGTCTTTCAGTTCTGTTGAATGCCGCTACATTTCATTCCGTCTATTGTATTTGGGGTTGTTCTGCAATCCTCAATAAAGGCTGCTCCCCTTCTTGGCAAGCAACTCGGGTTAGCAGTTTATGGCGTCATAAAGTGCCATTTTCTATTTGCAACGGCCTCGGAAAATCCAGAAACTAAGGAAACCTATATCCTAATTTCTAACAATACGATACGTATATAAAAAATCTCATGAATCTTTAAGAATTATTTAAAATCTTAACTTCCACTTCTGTAAACTTGGCTTTGGGTGTATTTGCAGTTTTGATCCCTGCTAAAAAAAAAAAAAAAAAAAAAAAAAAAAAAAAAAAAAAAAAAAAAAAAAAAAAAAAAAAAAAATCCTGATTTAGTTGTTTCACATTAATAATCCCCATTTTACGATTTTTTTTTCGCCAACAGACCAGAAGTCGCATATATAATTGAGGGAAATCACTTAAACGCTTAAATACCTTATTACGAATCGAGTACTAGACTTTTGAAAGTCTCATATCATGATTTCAACGTTTGGGTGTCGCACATATGAAATTATACGACATACACCAAAGGTGCTCATCGATACGTCAGGTCTGTCCCAAAAGTATCCGACCTTTCTTCATATCTTCGCTCCTGAGAATTTTAGTGCCTTATGCCGGGTATGAGTGTCAACAGTAAAGCTTTATGAACTGCCTGGATCCCGCAGCTGTCGCCGGGATTCCTAAGTTAACTTGCTGCGTGCGTTTGTTTCCAAAGTATTTTATACAGCATTTTGCCATCGTAAAAAATGACGGAAAGATCGGAGCAACGAATTTGCATTTAATTTTACTTTAAATTTGAAAACAGTTGTGCAAAGACCTTCGAAATAATGATGGCGATATTTGGGGACGAGTGTAGGAGCAAAACACAAATAAAAGAGTGGGATAAGCGGTTCAAAGATGGCCGCACATCTGTTGATGGTAACCCACTGTCTGGGTGGCCGTCGAAGACAAAAACACCGGATAATATAGAACGCGTGCGACTAGCGATCGATGAAGATCGTCGATTGACTGTGCGAGAACTACTATGAGATCTTGGAATAGCAGAAACTAGTGTTTGGAAGGTTTTAATTCAAAATTTGCAAACGGTTGTGTGTGTGAAATTCATTCTGAATTTTTTAACGGTGGAGCAGAAAAACCTTCGCCTTGAAATCGCTCAGAACAATTTGGAAATGTTCCTGTTTAAAATGATTATAACTGGCGATGAATCGTGGGTTTATGCCTATGATTCCGAAACAAAACTGCAGTCTTCGCAGTGGAAGCTGTCGTCGGAGCCACGACCGAAAAAAGCGCGAAAGTCGGAGCAGTGTCAAGTCGTTGCTGATTTTTTAATTATTATTATTATTGTATATGAGGGTGTTGTTCGCTACGAATATCCTCCTGAACGTCAGGCGATGAACAAAGAATATTATCTTGAAGTTATGAAAAGATTGCGTGACGCAAAATTAGAAGAAAACTTTTGGTGAAGCGGTGACTTGTTCTTTATCACGATAACGCGCCAGCGCATGCATCGAACGTCGTGCAGCAATATTTGACAAAGCACAAAGTCGTACAACTCCTTCAGCCTAGGTACAGTCCTGACGTAGCTCCCAGCGACTTTTGGCTGTTGCCAAGATTAAAAATTGCGCTCAACGGACGCCATTTAGACGCCAAACAAACACTCAAACTAATACGACGAACGCTCTAAAGGTGATACCAAAAAAATGAGTTCCACTACTGCTTCCTAAAGTGGAAATACCGTTGGAAGCGTATTCTTCAGTCAAATGGGGACTACTTTGAAAGATACTGCCAGCCCGATGACGAAGACTAACACAATCGGGGAAATATGAAGGAAGGTCGGATACTTTTGCAACAGACCTTGTATGTTCGCAGTGTTAATCATTACAATCTCGGATGTCATGTTTAAACAGTTTCAGCCTGCTGAGTGAGCGGTAACGCTGAGGCCTGTTACTCTGCAGGACTCGTGTTCCATGTCGCCGCGCGGTTATTCAGATTTCGGGTTTTCATGGTTTCCATTAGTTAGGCTAGGCGAATGTCGGGATGGTTCATTTAAAAGGCCTAAACCAAATTTCTTCCCATTCCTTCCTCCACCCCTCCCCCCCCCCCCCACCTTCTTCCGTCTCTAATAACCCCAAAGTCGATAAGTCTTAAATCCCGCAGCTAGAACAAAACATTCACGTTTTTTTGTTTCGCTCCTTTTTTTTTGTTTTATAAATGAACAAACTCAATGATACGAACAAAGATGAAGGATAACCAGGAACACTAACTCAGTAGCAAACAAAAATAACAATACTAGAGACCTGAATCTAAACTGAAACGCTAATGCATAGCCAGAAGAAGATTCTTCTCGAATGATATTAGTGTCTCACTATTACTACGCAAATATATAGAAATCACGCATTCGGGAGGACGCGGGTTCGAATCCCCGTCCGGGCATCCAGATTTGGGTTTTCCCAAATCACTCCAGGCGAATGCCGGGATGCTTCCTTCATGGCCGAATTCCTTCCCGTTCCTTGTGCCCAGTCCAATCCCGCCTCTAATGACCTCAACTTCGACGAGGCGTAAAGCCATAAAAAAAAAAAAAAAAAAAAAAAAAAAAAAAATATCATGTGCTGATTGCAATCTTGAAACATAATGTTTGTAGAGAATCAGTACATTAATCCTTATCGATATATATATAGTGATTAAGCAAAAGTGAAGGAAATGAGGATATGTGACTGCATGGTATGGTTATAAATAATATTCGTGTTCTGTTTAACAAGTCCCCTTTACGTATGACGTAGGACACAGGACAGACTCCAAAATGAATGAGTGGTGTGATCCTTTTGCTCCGCACTGCGATTTTTGCTTTTTGTAGTCCGAATCCCGTACGCGACGTGCTAATGCCCGAACAAACAGCCGCGCAAGCTTCGCACCGACTCGATAACAGGCCTGTGACACAGCGCGTCAATCTAGACAAAGTTTTTTTTTTTTATTGTCATTTTACTGGCAAGCCCTACAGCCAGCTCCAAGGTTTCATTATTTTAATACGATTTATATGTCATTGATCCATTTATTTCTCCAAATGTGTGTGCTTACTCAAATTTTGCACGCACAACATCGCAGACAACAAAGGACGCAAGCAAAACTTAGATTTATAATCTGAAAAGTGCTGTTAGTAGACAAGAGTGTACTTAAGATCGCGATACGGTGAATGTATTAATGCGCGAACAGTGGATGTTTGGATTTTCGAGCAGCAGTATTGGCGGAGATTCTTATTAAGTTGAATTGTAGCTTGGACGAGAATGACAACTGACATTCCGTAGTGCAGCCTAACACGATGAATTTAGTTCTTAATAATAATTTAAGCTTTTTTAGCGCCATTACAAACTTCACTACTTCGTGCAGAAGGAAGTAGTTCAACGTGTCTCGTGATCTATTTAGCCTGGACCAGAACTATAAATACTGTAAAGCGGCACAGCATAAAGAGTTGGGATTTCAATTTTAAATTTTAAGTTTCTTTGGTTTCATTGATGTTATGTTATTGAAGTCACTGAATTAGCTCCATGTATGCAGTTCCAACAATTTCGCGACATAAACTTTTGTACAACCACACAGCACTACTTTCGAATTAACCATAATGATGTGGTGGTATTAAGAAGTAAATGCTCTTAATGGGTTGATTGTATTTGATGAAGTGTGCAACCTTTGATTGGGATATCTTTGGAGTATAGTATAGCATATTTACAATAAATGGCATATAATTTGTGTGTTATCTATTGAATTGAGAAAAATGATAAGCATAAAAGACAAAGAACAGAATAACTGTTGAAGTGAAATAAATAAAACGGGAAAAACTGATAAAACCTAACAGTATTATCAGTGGCGTAGCTAGGTCAACAAGGGCCCCGGTGCAAAAAATTTATTTTGGGCCCTCAGGCCAGACGGGCGACCTTTTTTTTGCTTTGTGTGCTGGTAGGGGCCCCCTGAACTGAGGATGAGGACCCTTGAATTATTCTTTAGGGGCCCCTGAGCAGTGGTTGGTCGCCAGTTTGCCGTGAAGGCTCGTGGGCCCTCTAAACTGCACTTGAGGGCCCCTTGAGGTATGCTTGGGGGCCCCCTGAGCGTGAGGGTTCCGGTGCACTGCACCGCCTAGCCCCATAGTAGCTACGCCCCTGAGTATTATAAAAAACATGTGGAACATTTCTACAGACAATAACCAACTAAATAAGATCTCGTAATTGCGTCGTATATCGACCAAGATCAACAGGCTAATATCGCGAAATATACAGCTAAATGAAAATAATACATAGCGACATTGATTGTCATATTTTTGAAAACTTGTACAACGATATCACTCTCAGTGCGGTTCCGTAATAGAAAACTTCATTTTATTTCCCTGTTTGAGCTACTCTATTTTTTTTTTAACTATTTGATTATGAATCTCTTTAGCAGTCAATAAAATCCATGTTCACAACACAAGACGCTAAGTTGGCGAGATTGCCGTGCTGTTTGTTGGTAATAATATATTTTTTCAGATTTTTCAACCATATGGTTGGAAAATTATGGAGGAGGGTACGTATTTGTAACAATTTTGGAGCGAAATACACGATTAGATAAGAAAATCTCATGTCAACTTTTGAATACCTGTCCTAATATACCGCATTAGAAGGGATACGTGAAAAAATATAATTTTATTCTCCGTTTTTTGGAGTAGGATACAACTAAGAAAAAAACCTGTGATATATTTTTGGTCAGCACATGTACTAGTGAAAATTCACTATAATCTGTGAAACTTCGCCGGAATTACGGGTCTATGACGGACGGACATGAAACTCCATCCGTCCTAGTGAATGTCACAACTACGTAAATCCATTTTTTTTATCGTTTGTAGCGAAATTTCACGTGAAGATGTATTTTATCGAGTGCAAAACAAAGTCGTAAGTAAACAATAAAACATAACGTACCTCCATCATAAAACAGCAGTGGGCTGAAAATTGTCTTCGCGTACTCTATCCAGTGTGGCAAAGGTTATCCAATGGTGTGACCATTGATCTTTTGGAACATTTTTATTTAGTTGTTTTTTCATATAAACTACCAAATACTTTAACGGTATTCCACATTCTAATTTCCTTTTAAAATATACGGGATCTCCACGAAAGATTGTTTTTAATTCTAAAATTTAATTTAATTGCAATGGAGCACACTCAGATGGCAACTTCCCTACACACCCAACCTCCCCTATCCTGCACCCACCCACATTTTCTACAAATTTCGACTTCTTTCAACGTTTTCGGTAAATTATTCATCATTTCCTCTGATAACTCATTATAATCTCTGACACCCTTACCTAAAAAAGAGAATCTTTCCACACCCTTGTGAGTGAAATCGACTGCCGGCTTGTGGTCATGGTCATCTTTTCCCTTCCATGCACTACTTTTCATACGTACTCTAATATCTTTCCATGCCTCATCGCCAGTATACGCCCTGTACACTCCCATGACCCTCCTCATCCTCCTCCTGTCTTGCAATGAATCCCATTCCAGCTCCTTTATCATATCTGTCACTGCATTAATTGCGATAATTTCCAGAAACAAATCTAGCAGCCCTTTTTTTGCACCCTCTCCAACTCCTGTATTTGATACGAAAAATGTGTAACCCATACTACACTAACATATTCGAGCAATGGTCTGACCAAAGTTTTGTAACCCAATTCCTTTATTTCTCTCGTACATCCCCTCATCACTCTCTCCAACAAGTGCAGAATTTTTAAAACTTTTTCTACCACCTGTCCAAAGCGTCCTACCGAGTTACGCTTGTTATCAAATATAATGCCAAGATATTTACATTTCAAGTCTTCAGCAAGCAATTCTTTCCCCACCTTATGTTCATAATTAACCTTTTGTTTTTTATTTGTGTATCTCATAAGCTGACTCTTCTTTGCATTTATCTTCATCCCATGTTCACCACCCCAACTAGATATCCTGTCCAGATCACCCAGCAACTGTTTACAGTCCTCTATCGTTTTGATCCTTTTATACAGCATTATGCCATGTGCAAACAATCTAATTTCAGATAGTAAACAATCAGCACAATTATTCATTAGAATAATGAATAGCAATGGTCCCAATACGCTACCCTGAGGCACTTCCATTTTTACTTCCACTTCTTTTGATACCGCATTTCCTACCCTAACTTTCTACCTTTTAAAAATTCTTCTACCCAGCAAATCACTTTCTCATCAACTCCAATAGTTTTTACCTTATTTACTACCATTTTATGGCTCACTCTGTCAAACGCCTTAGACAGAATTAGAACTACACTATCAGTTTGGCCTCCCTTGTCCATTTCATCTGAAATATATCCCACCAACTGAGATTCGCATGAATATCCTTGCCTGAACCCATGTTGCCTACTTGAAAACCACTTACTTTCCTCACATTTATTTCTGATGTGGTTGCATAACAATCTTTCCATTAATTTACCTACCACTGAAGTCAAACTGATTGGCCTGTAATTTTCGACTCTATTTCTGACCCCTCCTTTATGTACTGATACTACTATCGCACTTTTCCAGTCTTGTAGTAAGGAGCAAGTATCCAGACTCAATTTAGATAATATTTCAAGATAAGGTACAATGTCACATCCGGCTTTCTTTAAGATGTCTGTAGTAATATTATCTACACCAGCCCCTTTATGTTTTTTAATCTTTCTTATTTCCTTCATGATTTCCTCAGGATGAATTTCAATTTTTTTATTATCTTCATTTCTAATTGTATTTTTAAGCTCGTTTTCCGAATTAGACCCTCCCGTTTCTGATTTACTGTCCCTAATGCTCTAACTTACTGAAATGAAATGTCTGGTAATTAATAAGAATTATTTTCTGTCATCAACCTTCTGACTGGCTTGAATTAACTTCTTCATCTGAACATACTCATTAATACAATTTACGTCCCAATTATCTGCTTCATATATCTTCATATCTTTGTCTTTTCCTCGAGCTGTTCCACTAACAAATTAACCAACCCCACATGTCTGAAAATGTGATCCACCGTCCTCTCTCTTCCATCTGTGAGACTCTTTCGCACATATCTTTCCTCGTCCTAACACAAGTTTTATAATTTGTTTCCATCTTAATGCCTGAAAGACACCATGCATTCAATAACGGAGAAGTTGTCTTCTTTGGCAGCATACGACTGAAATGGCCATGGTATTAAGGAACGTAGTAGCGGAGGTGAAGGTGCATCGTATGTGCGATGGTGTTGGGACACTGTTGCATAATAATTGCCGCCGGCGCCGCGGACGTGTGGCAACAGCGCTTCCGCGGCCCGCCGATAGAGGTCTCTGAGATTAGCGGCGCCCAGTTTCCGGGAGCAAGCGACCCGCGTGTGGTCTCGCAGCTCGTGTTTTATGGCTTTCGTCGGCTGGCCAACTACTCAGCTCACTGCGATTATACCGCTTTCGTATACAGTGAACTATATTAGCCGCTTCACACATTAACCATTGTATTGATCCCTCACCAAAGGCTTTACAGAGAAACACCACGTAAATAACCCTTATACTCTGGTTTAAATACACTGTACTTGACTGCAATTAGCGTTTCAAACTACAAAATCATTCTGGCTATAAATGTAGATATTAAAACTAACTGATTGCTTGAAAGCTACCATTTATTTGTATACGTAAACCATTAATTTTATATTTTTAGTTTTTATTGTTTCTTTCGCTTTAAAGCTCATTTTAAATAGTTTACTAAAGAGAGATTTGATAAAGTACACATACTCTCAATAACTTTAGGAGCAAAAGCAGAGACACATGAATTACTTTGGTTTCACCTAGCCCCTTACTCATTAGAGTGACGTCACCCGTGTAGCAGCGTTTGTCCTTGACCTCGTCACTGCTGTCTAGATCTTAGTCACCCGGTAATGGACTTAAGCTAGTTCCTATCGTTCAGTTTTAATGAGCTGAGTTTTAGATAATTTGTATGTAATATTTGAGTTTTAGGTAATTTGTATGTAATTTTACCATTTGAAAAAACTGAAGATTTAAATGTGCGATATGTCAGCATTTTACGAAAAAATCGTAGCATTTCTAATTCACTCAGCATCTATGAATTTAAAGGCAAAAACAAAGCAAAGGTACCATTTTACAATCAAATGACTGAATAAAATGTCCGTAATGTATGAATAATGTGTGATGGTGACATAGCGTTGCTTTTCAAATAGTAGTAAAAGTCTTTGATTTCTCAGCTCCTGTCGAGACTTCGTAACATGGAGCTCCTATAACTTTAAGCCTTCACGGAACCAATTAGCCAAATATGACAGAAACGAAAACTAACCCAAGACGTTTCATATAATTACTTTAATTCTTTAATGTTTCATGTTTGCAATTGGCTATTGAATATCGGCCACAGTCAATCGTTCTCGCGATAGACGCTACCCATAAAGAAATAAAATTATTTAGAGCACACAACTAACCCACGACTGAACAGCAATACGTCAGTTACGATTCTATCTAAACATATAACTCGTTTAAAAGTATACAAATAGGCAAAGAAACTAATAAACTCTTGTCGGTCTTCTAGCAGTATATAAATGTCATAACTCTGGGACGTTTCGAAGGGGCCTATCTATCTGTGGCCTCATTTTCAACCGACTGAAAGCCCAATAAGAGTTTTATTAATTTACGCCGTGAAAAGCTAAGTTCGTACATGCAAAGAAACTACCGAATGTGATGGGTGAGCGACTAAAACTCTGGCCTCGCATTCGGGAGGACGCCGGTTGGAATCACCGTCCGGGCATCCAGATTTGGGTTTTCCATGGTTTCCCCAAATCTCTCCAAGCGAATGCTGGGATGCGTCCATCAAAAGGCCATGGCCGAATTCATTCCCGTTCCTTGTCCCCAGTTGCATCCCGCCTCTAATGACTTCAATGTCGACGAGGCATTAAGCAATAAAAAAAAAAGCAAATAAACTGTCACTCTGATCATGGGATTGCTAACTATTAATATCACAAGTTCCTACTGCAAAAGTCAAGATGCAGCATCATTTACAGATTTCAAAAATATGTTTTCATGTCGGAAAATAAAAATAAAAAATAGTTCAAGATGTACCAGGAAAGGATATGTTTCAAAATCATGTGGACATGCGCAAAGCTGATCTAAATGAACTAGGTGAAGATTGAAATCCTTTCTTAACCACCCATTGCTTAATATTTGCGAAAGAATATATTTGAAGCTAAATATCAAATATTTGATTTTAGCTACGATCCTATTGAAAAAAAAGGGCAGTGATAAAATTTAACTGTTTGTCTTTCCAAGGTGAGGAACGTTACACCGGAGCCAGCCATTCGGCGGTTAGTCATGGTTGGTAACATCAACTTCCAGTAGCTGCTTACCAATGTGTCGTGCTCGTTTCTGATCGAGTTACATTTGCAGGCAATCTCCGGTGTATGATAACCGAAATGACGGGAAAATTAAAAAGGGGTGAAAAAACAAACATCGGGATATCTAGTGGTGCAACACTGACCGTGGGTTCAAAAGTGACAATTCTTTGCAATACAGAGCAGTTTGCAATGGGAGAAGAGGAAAAACATGCAATCAGAAAGAGAGGTGAAAACTGAAATGAAAGTAAAAGATAGCATTTATATTAAATGCTTAAGATTTTGAAGCGAATTTCAAATTATCCGTTGAAATGTAAGCAAAAACCAAATCCTTTTTATCGGTAGCATTAGTTGCTCTGGTTCTCAAACAGTCGAAAACCAGCGCTGCAAGAACACGTGCAATCGTGCATACTTACAATGGTTTTGGCTTTTCTCGATCAGTGGTTCAGTCTTTGTCGAAGATGAAATGGTTTTAAGGAATTACCAGCGTGTGGTAATAGTTTTCTATCTTAACGATCTGCTATTATCTCGTATGGGTGCCGAAAGTCACAGGCCACCCTCGACGTTCACACGTCTCAACGACCACATGTGCGACCCGTTTATTATCTTGACAAGGTTGCAACGTTTATTTCTTACTTTTCAGCTTTGTGCGTATCCTATATCACCCCTCTTGCATCATACGCAAGTGCACCTGTCTGTTGTCTCCCTGCCATTCCTCGCCATCATTTTAGTGCCACATTCTTACACTGTCCAGCTCAGACTCTAAAAATGTCTCAATCAAAGCTTTTGTTCGTGTCGGCATACCAGTTAAATGCAAGCGATTTAAAATATCTTACTGTTGGATCTTTGTAGCAGCAAAATTTTGTTCCAGTGGTGATACTTGAAAATATTAGACTCATAACAATTATACTATCGTATAAAGAATGGAGTATTCCGATCCAGCTATTAGACCAAGTGCCAGAATTATGTAGCAGTAATCATCGAACAATTGTCGACCACATCTTCTACAGCCAGAATGTGTCTAGGAAACAAATACATGTTTCTCTTGCAATACAGATTCTGCTTCTAGAAATCAACATTACATTGTTCGACGTCCAGCCTTCAATGACCAATTTTATCTCCAGTGGTTGTGGTTTCTATAATTTCTCAGAAACTACAAAGAGCTTGTTGGCACACTATCTGGTAAAGTGATACATGACAGTTGTCGTGCTCTAGTGCAAAAATAAATTGATGTGTATATTCGAAATGTAAGTGTAAGTGATGTATCTTTTTTTTTTTTTTTTTTTTTGCTGTCGTCAGTCTTTTGACTTGTTTGATTCAATCCCTTCCTATCCTGTGATAACCTCTTCATTTCTACATACCCCTTACAGCCCACGTCCTCAATTATCTGCTTCATATTATCTAATCTCTGTCTTCCTCTACAGTTTTTACCTTCGACTGTTCCCTCCACTAACAAATTAACCAATCCTGCATGTCTCAAAATATGACCTACCAGCCTGTCTCTTCTTTCTGTAAGCTTCTTCCACAAACTTCTTTTCTCACCAATCATTTTCAAAACTCGTCCATTTCTTACTTTGTCTGTCCACTTAATTTTCAGCATTCTTCTGTAGCATCACATTTAAAAATGCTTCAATTTTCTTTATTTTCGGTATTCCTAAACTCCATGTTTCGCTACCATAAAGTGCTGTGCTCCACACAAAGAGTTTTAAATTTTTGTTTCTAATTCCGAGATCAATATTTGAAACTTAAAGGTTTCTCTTTTTCATGAAGGTTCTTTTTGCTAGTGCTATTCTGCTTTTAACATCATTCCTGCTTCGGCCATCGGTTGTAATTTTACTTCCCAAGTAACAGAATTCTCTTACTTCTCCTATTGCATCCAATCCTATTTTTATATTTAATCCACTAGTATTGGTATCATTTCTGCTACATTTCATCACTTTTGTCTTGCTTTGATTTATATTCACTCCAAAATCTTCCTTCAGTATTTTGTTCATGCAATTCAGTAACTTCTCAATATCCTCAGCCCTCTCTGCTAACAAGACAATGTCGTCAGCAAATCGTTGCATACTGAATTTTTCTGCCTGAAAACTTATGCCGCATGGAAATTTTTCTTTGACTTTCTTCATTGCTTCTTCTACATACCAGTTGAATATTAACGGGGATAGCTCTACAGCCTTGTCTCACACCCTTTTTAACTGATGCATGTCTCTCGTGATTCTCTACTTTTATTATAACCACTTGATTCTTATATAGTTTATAGAGTATTCTTCTATCTCGATACTTTACACTTGACTTCTTTAAAATTTTGAACATCTTGTCCCAACTTACATTATCAAAAGCTTCTTCTAAATCAACAAATGCCTTAAAAGTATCTTTGTTTTTCTTGATCCGCCCTTCAAGTATTAATCTTAAAAACAGAAATGCTTCCCTTGTACAGCGATTTTTCCTAAACCCAAACTGATTTCTTCTACTATCGTTTCCATCCTTCTGTATATTATGCTGGTCAGTAATTTTGAAGCATGTGATGTTAGACTAATTGTGCGATAATTCTCACATGTGTCGGCTTGGGCTTTCTTTAGAACTGTGAAGATGATATTTTTTATTAAAATCAGTTGGAATTTCTCCTGTTTCATAACTTTTTGATATCAGCATGAATAATTTTTCAATTCCTTTCTCGCCTAGGGATTTTAGAAGTTCTGCAGTGATCTCATCAATTCCAACTCCTTTATTTGCTTTCAAGTCATAGAGCTTTATTAAATTCTGTTCTCAAAACAGGATCTCCTAAGTCATCAATGTCGACATCGCCTTCCTTTTCCATTACACTATTGTTCAAGTCGTCCCCATCATACAGTTTCTCAATGTATTCTTTCCATCGGTTAGCTCTATCTTCTGAGCTCAAAAGAGGTTTCCCATCGGCAGATTTAATGTCCATACCTCTTTTCTTCATTTCTCCAAAATTCTGTTTGATGTTTCTATATGCAACATCTACTTTACCTACGACCATTTCCTTTTCTACTTCTTCACATTTTTCTTGAAGGCATTTTTCTTTTGCTCTTTTGCATTTCCTATTTATTTGATTTCTAAATTGCCTGTACTGCTTGCTCTCTTCCTGTTTCATCCTGAGCATTTTTGTACCTTCTCCTCTGATCCATCAGCTCCCAAATTTCTTCTGTGATCCAAGGTTTTCGGGCAGCTTGTTCCCTAAAGCCTAATGTTTCTTTGCCAGCTTTCATTATTTCGGTCTTTAATGCATTCCATTCGTCCTCGGTTGAACTCCTTTCAGAGTTACTTCTCAGACCTAAGTCTACCATTTCTGCAAATTTTTTTCTTGTGCTAGATTGTTTCAGTTTATCCACTTCCAGTCTGTTCTGCTTATACTGCTTCCTTATTCGCTTAAATTTCAGCCTGCACTTCATTATTATCAAATTATGGTCAGAGTCTATGTCTGCTCCTGGATACGCTTTACAGTCTAGAACTTTATTCCTGAATCTCTGTTTGACCATGATATCTGCCTGTATCCCCAGGACGTTTCCATGTGTATATTCATCTTGCATGGTTCTTAAACAGTGTGTTTGCCACTACTAGCTTATATCGTTCACAAAATTCTAGCAACCTGCTTCCTCGCTCATTTCTTTCTCCTAGACCAAAACTTCCTACAGTATTCCCCTCTTTTCTTTCTCCCACTATTGCATTCCAATCACCCATGATTATTAGATTTTCCTCCCCCTTCAGATATTCTTCAAGTTCATCGTATATTTTTTCATCAACTAAAAATATAGCGCCAGAGATGTGCCTGGACGACTAACGAGGCCGATCCACAGATTAAAATACTATTAATTTGTCTCTCTATGTTGTCTCCCGCAATAACACTAACTGCCTCACGACATGCTGTAAAATATTTGGAATATTTGTTCGTACTCCCCGTTTCGTCTCGAACACCAAATAAAGTTAAGTAATTCGAATTTCAGCGTATATTTTTTCTATTTCTTCGTCATCTTCCTGTGACGTTGGCATATACACTTGTACTAATGTGGTTGAGATGGACTTAGTTTTTAACCTCGTCAAAATAATCCTATCACTAAACTGTTCATAATAACTCACCCGTTTCCCTACTTTCTTGTTCATTACAAATCCTACGCCAGTGACTCCATTGACAGCTTGTGTGCTAAATATCCTGTGTTCCCCAGACCAGAAATCCTGTGCGTCCTTCCATTTAATCTCACTAATCCCAACAACATCTAACTTAAGTTGTTCCATCTCCCTTTTTTAGTTTTCTAACCTGCCTGTCCTATTCAGACTTCTAACATTCGACGCTCCGACTCGTAGAATGTTTCTATCCATTCTGATGACTCCTCCTTGAGCAGTCCCCACCAGGAGATCAGATTGGGGGACTATTTTACCTACGCAATATTTTACCCAGGAAGAAACCATCATGATATATGTAATTTGAGAGGATTACATGTCCTTGGGATACCCTTTGGGTCTTTAATGCAGTGGTTTCCCGTTGCCTTCCGCATCCCCATGCCGTTGATTATTTCTGATTCATCCGCCTTTAGGGGCCGTTTCCAACCCCAAGGGCAAGAGGGTGCCCTGAACCACTCCCCGCTCTTCCGCCCTCGTTTCGGAGGCCGTTGGCAAGCAGTGGGTAACTCCTTATACCGGGAATTTTTCAGTCGTCAGAGCCTCGTCCGTGCGAACAGGGTGCACCACGTGAAGGAGAGGTTGACATTTGGTTTGAAAAGGCTAGAATAACCCTTACATCCCGAATGTATCATACAATCTCAGATAAGTATTGGACTAGTAAATTTTTATACTAGAACTCTCTGTGTAAAACAATTGTTGATTTTTGATGATGTTGAGAATATAGTTATCAAAAATTTAGAACATTGTACACTAGGATATAACGTTTGTGGTTTTACCAGTGTGACTTAATTGTAAACATGCTATAAAGTATTCATGTTATATTTCATGTTTATTTATTTTATTTATTTTACACATCACTGGTCAGTTAAAAATATATTTTCAGGAGCACACATAGGATTATAAAATATATGTCCTTTAAAATGTTTTGTCCAATCTTTTTGCTAAGTTCTCGCAGGGCTGGCGTCATAAATTTTTAATGCGGTAGCTGACTTTCTTCTGAATAATCTTCCGGAACCATTTATCTTGTGCAGTCCTTTCACATATATAATGGCATAAGAGTTTTAATTGCATGTAGAATAATATATAGTCTACTGAAGGTTACACCATGATTGATCCAGGATATGTCATAACAGCCATCTAACTGTTGATGGCGATATGGAAATGCAATGTGTGCCGATAATGTTGTCTGATTTTACTGCACACACGCGAACTTTTTGAAAACAAACACACTATTTCTCATCCTGACTCCCTGGTTGATGGTTGTCATGTTGATCGTGTGCGTAATATTGTTTGCCCTTTACGATGACGAAGAAAGATAATATCGAAATCGTTCCCGGCAATAATGCAGCCAAATTAAACATCACTAACGATTAATGACCATCGGCAGTGTCACTTGCCTTCAGATAGATGGCGGACAGGTGTGGAATTTAAACCAGACCCCTGTTACGCAGTATGGTTATGATGTAGACTAGACCCCTGTTACGCAGTATGGTTATGATATAGTTATGCAGTATGGTTATGATGTAGACTAGACCCCTGTTACGCAGTATGGTTATGATGTATACTAGACCCCTGTTAGGCAGTATGGTTATGATGTAGACTGGACCCCTGTTATGCAGTATGGTTATGATGTAGACTAGACCCCTGTTACGCAGTATGGTTATGATGTAGACTAGACCCTTGTTACGCAGTATGGTTATGATGTAGACTGGACCCCTGTTATGCAGTATGGTTATGATGTAGACTAGACCCCTGTTACGCAGTATGGTTATGATGTATACTAGACCCCTGTTACGCAGTATGGTTATGATGTAGACTGGACCCCTGTTACGCAGTATGGTTATGATATAGACTGGACCCCTGTTATGCAGTATGGTTATGATGTAGACTAGACCCCTGTTACGCAGTATGGTTATGATGTATACTAGACCCCTGTTAGGCAGTATGGTTATGATGTAGACTGGACCCCTGTTATGCAGTATGGTTATGATGTAGACTAGACCCCTGTTACGCAGTATGGTTATGATGTATACTAGACCCCTGTTAGGCAGTATGGTTATGATGTAGACTGGACCCCTGTTATGCAGTATGGTTATGATGTAGACTAGACCCCTGTTACGCAGTATGGTTATGATGTAGACTAGACCCCTGTTACGCAGTATGGTTATGATGTAGACTAGACCCTTGTTACGCAGTATGGTTATGATGTAGACTAGACCCCTGTTACGCAGTATGGTTATGATGTAGACTAGACCTCTGTTACGCAGTATGGTTATGATGTAGACTAGACCTCTGTTACGCAGTATGGTCATCACGAATTGTCTGCCTACGGCTGACGAATATTTCTGCCACTGCTGCGATTCTAGCCAACAAACCTCGTCGAACTACAAATTTAATCACCTCTTCCACGGTGCGGTTATACTTTCAGGGTACCATAAATTCTTCACAAGAGCATGGAAGAAGGGCTTAGAGATTCGGTATCAGTAATAAAAAAAGTTCTAAAAAGCGCTATTGTGCTATGTAAGTTGCGTGGTGGTCATAGATATTTTACTTCAATTTTTTTTTATCTGTATGTAATACTTTTGATTTAAGTTAACAGTTAGTACGGATAACCGTTGTTGTGTGAACTAAGGCTTTCCCGGCGTGTCGCTGAAATATATAATCTTCACGGGTTCTCCACCGGATGGTATTGAAGCAAGACGAGCTTTCGGCGGTGTGTTCTTTAGTAGAGGTGGGCAAAGTGATTCACTAAAAAGAGCGGTTGTTCATTTGATCACTCAATGAAAAGAACTACTTCTTTTGAATCGTTCACTTGCTCAATAGCTCAGTTTTTATTTGAGACCTTTTTTTTTTTAGGTCTCACCCCTCACAATCCGGTCCGGTTATACCCCCACTTTCCGTTGGAAATACCCCCTTATGTCAACTTCAACAGAAATAGTAGACCCATTTTTTTAGCTCTCCAGACCACAAAACCCACGTGAACTAGCTCTTCATGATCTTCGGAATCAACTGATTCACCTAGAAGAACTACCGTTCACTTTTTAGTGAGCGACTGCTCACTCGCTCTTTTAAATGAATTGCTCTAAAGAACTGATTCACTCGCGAACGATCCATCTCTATTCTTTAGGTCTTGTGTTTCTGTTGTTACAGCCAGTGCAGCTCTGCTTGTCAAAGCTAAGTATTGCAATCCCGCAATGTTTTCAAGCCCGCGAAATTTTTGCGGGATTTATGCCAATCGCGCGGGATCCCGCGGAATTGGCGCTAACAGTTTTGCAACACATATTTTTAAAACAAAATTATTTAAAGTGTTAAAAAATTAAATAACAAACGTCTGTTATCAGTTTTAATGTTACATGATAAAAATTAGCAGTTAACAATATTTTAATTGGCAAAATGAATTAAATTTTTTTACCTGTCTTAAGAATATTTCGAGCTATACATTTTTTTAAATCTAAACCAATTGTAAAATAAATAATAAAAAATTCAAAATATTCAGTCTTAGGTCATATAATGTACCTTACAATAAATCATATCAGTTTGAAAACATGGTATGCGTAATGGCCAAGTCACTGGAGTTGTTTTTTAAATTCTAAATAATCGATCTCTATCAACGAGAGAAAGCATTCTGTTTCACATAGTGAATATACTCTGTAAAATGTAGACTTGGCCTATTTTTACAACAATTGTTTTTGAGGGATTCATTATTATGTCTGCTGATTTCTTGATTGATCTTATAGTTGATTCATTGTTATTAAAAGAAACTACTTACCAAAACATAAACTGTCAAGGATTTCAGTTTTATTTTAAATGGTGTAACGACTTTTTTAGAGTGGAAATTATTTTTTATGTAGGAAAGGAGACTTTCTCGGCATATAATTGCAATGTAGTCCTCACAGGTGTATTGCCGCATTGCGTTGTAAAAACACGAAATTTCACACCTGAGCAGTGGCGTAGCTAGGTCAACAAGGGCCCCGGTGCAAAAAATTTATTTTGAGCCCTCAGGCCAGATGAGCGACCTTTTTTTTGCTTTGTGTTGCTGGTAGGGGCCCCATGAGCTGAATATGGGGCCCCTTGAGTTGTGCTTAGGGCCCCCCTGAGCAGTGAGGGGCTTTCTGTGTCTCAGAAACCCCCTTAGACGACGGTAGAGAAAAAAAAAAAGTTGAAAGGATGCATGCTATTCACTCACAAATAATGTATTGTGGTGATTGACCAAATCATCGCAAAAGGGATTATTCGAAAGCCAGAGCGGCACATGTAAGCAGGTGGCTTTCGTCAAGGAACATGTGTTCCAAATGTACTGAGGCGGCGCGGCGGTCGAGACAACAATAAGTCAAAGGATATACAGGGCGTTCGCCGGAAAACGCTACCTCCCAGTCTGTTGCCGTCGGCAACTTGCTCGGTCAGTCGTGCCAGCAGTTTCCGCCACACGGCAGCGTGAATCACCGCACTGTTTAACACCTCCGCTGCCCCAACAGTGCAGTGCAGTGACCCTTACATTGTTAAGAACGGTTTCTTTGCATTGTAGATAGTTTGTGACTTCAGTCTCTTATTAATCAGTGTTGTGAATAAACGTTTCTTTGCGGTTTGGCTGGTTTGGGGCTTCATACTCTTATTAATCTGTACCGTGTTTGAGTGTGAGTAAAATTATGGTACGTTACAGTTTGCAACAAAGAATATTTCTCTACGATACATATGTGAAGAAGAAGTCGTTTAAAAAGTGTCGCAGTAAATTTCGTCGCGAATTTCCTGGCGCTTTACTGCCAGCTAAATCAACAATTCTGCGTCTGGTTAAAAAAGTAAGAGAAACGGGTTCATTTTTTAACAAAAAGAGACTGTCGGTCAACCGTATTCTCACAGAGGAGAAAATTGACGATATCGCTTTTCGACTAGAACAGTCACCCAAAAAATCATTAAGTCAGTTAGGGCAGCGTGTGTCTCGAAATATGTTCAGAAGATGTGAAATGTGCATTACACAAGAGGGTCAACACTTCCAGCATCTTTTATAAGGTAAGTTAATGAATTACGTTACATTTAAATGCTTAGCACACAAGTTTATGAAGTTTATGAAGCGTAATTATTATGAAATAGTCCGCGGCCGACGGTCGAACAATGCCGGAAACTGAGCGCTCGCTCGCCGGGAGCAGTTTCTTCCTTGTAGCGCTAACAGTGGGTTGCGTTTCCCGGCGAACGCCCTGTACAATTATATTTTGATTACTGCTAAATAAATAGATGTCAAGATATGCACTCGTTAAAATTACAATAGCATTAGTTTCTATCAACGAATAATAAAACTTTCAGCCGCAAATACAGGAAGTTGTCACAATTACTTTAACTGCAAATACAGATGACGTGTGCGACACAGAAAAAATACTTATTATATAGTAAGAAAATCGTAATAAATAGGCAACATAACTCAAATTAGAGAAATATGTACTCAAAACAAAACGTAAGTTTTAATGGATACGTAAAAGTGGATCTATTTACTTACGAATGACGAAGGTTAACAAAAACAAACGTTTGTTCACACGAGACAAATGCCAACTGCAAGGGTACGGGCAAACAGTGCAATACATCCGATAGAGACCGAGTGGGGCAGCAAGTTACGCAGACTGACCCACGTTTTCGCCTCATTTTGCGGATTTCAGATCCGCTTAATTTTGTGCGGGATCCGTCAGAATGTCTAATGATGCGGGATTCCGCGGGACTGCGGGATCCCGCTTTGCTGGATTGCAATCCCTAGTCACAGCGCGAGCATTAGACGAGCTTTAGCGGCGAGCACGCCACCAAAGCTCGTCTTTCTTCAACACCATCCTGTGGAGAAGATGATAATCACTGTCGTTAAAACATAGAAATCAAATGCTAATATGTCGCAATTAATTAATTAGTTTTTGATCACCGGTAACTGATATCTGAAAAATCAGTGATGTATAACATGCAGCATGTGCGTTCATTGAATAGTGTCGACGTCTTTGGAATGACACTTGATTCCCGCGGCAGTAAATCACGAGTGAGGAGAGATTTATGTGAGGTGATAGGTTCATTGACATGAGCGCTCTATCGCGAGTCTTTTCCCTAAGTTATTTCATGCTCACTTGATTTATCTGGGCGGAGCGTGTTGGCACTCGCTGCTGATAAGAGGCCAAGCCAGCCTGTCTAATGTTTTCGCACTCGCAGCACTCCGTCACCCTTTTTCGAAATAAACTGTTGCCAACCGACTTTAACCGGACTGAGGCGGCACGTATTTAATCAACTCTTCATTCACAACTGTTACCGTATAGTAACGTACTGTACGTAGCGGAGGTATCAATAGTGCCTGCTGAAGGTTACGCGGGATATGGTTAAGCTCCTGTTCTAGGACGAAGCAAGAAGAGCAAGCTCAAGGTTGAGTGAGATTGGAGCAGCTGAGAAATAAAAAAATCATTTATTAATTTTATTATTTTCTAATGCCTTGATTATCATCATGACTTGTAGTTAATAAGTTGTACGCTGGTGCGTAAGCGTTTCCATCTGTCTGCGGTTCATTTAACTTATGTTTTCTATTATATATAGGTATATATATTTGTATTTGAGAAATGTGTAGTTTGTGAGGTGGAGCTTGGGGACCATCACAGCATTCGCCTAGGTGAATGCGGATAACCGCTTTAAAACAGCAATCAGAACGGCCGGTACGTTGGGGGGGGGGGGGGGTGAGCCGAACCTGTATCGATCAGAGTGCCTCAACATGGTCAGAAAAGGACAACTAAGAAAACTGGAACTGAAGGAACGAAAGATCTTGAGAAAAGTCGTGTTTTCTGTCAAAGAAGAAATACAGACTGAGGCTTAATAAGTACCTGTACCAACGAGTGGAGAGCATTACAACAGCCACGAGAAAAAGGAGATTAATGTCCTATGGTCACATAGTTCAGATGGACAATTATAGACTCACTTCCAAAATCTTCAATATCGTCTCTATAGGGAAAGTCACTAACCCAAAGTGGACAAGGTTAGTCGTAAAAGATCTTGAACAACTGATGAAATTTACAACAGGGATAAGTACAGAGCATTGATTAAAGCATCCGATTCTCTCCAGACACTAACAGCCAAAACACTGCGTCCAGGATCCGGGGTGAAATGGACGCAGAGCAAAGATGAAGGTATCCTGTGCTAGGAAGAAAGCTTGACAGAGTTCAGAACCACGTGGTCCATATTGGTCAAAACGAAAAAGAAGAAGCATGCCTACACATGACGACGAAAATAAGTAAGTTTGTGAGCGATGAGAACGATAATAAACAGGACATAATATCTTTAGTTTCAAAACACTCAAGCAAAATTCTTGGTTTTCTCCTACTCATTATCAAAACGACAGTATAAATCCGCTTTCCCCAACAGCTTATGAATTGCTATAAGCAAAGAAGTGTTAATTTACCAAACTATTTATGTAGTTATCGACAGACAGTAATGTAGATATCAAGTTTCTTTTTCTTCATTTTTGTTAGCAACGCGCAGGCAAATGAGATTTTAGATTTCTTAACAAACTGTTTCGTGTTTATATATATATATATATGATGCGATCGTTAACGAAAGGTAAGTTCTTAATTATTTATTTCACTCTGTTTTCGATGAACACGTGAGTTGTTGCGAGCTGAGTACACTTTGCGGAATACTTTATGAGTTGAGCTCGTCTCCACGCCGATCGGATGAGTGTGCGAACAATAATGCGGAGAATTCTGGACTGCTGTCCAGGGTAACGACCGGCAATTATTAAATCGACTCTCCTCTCTGAGTAATAAATCGTGCCACCCGGTTTAACAATGAAATTTTAAGCTCGAGGTGCTCTTATAAATTAAGTTTTAACTACCACGCGCACGTTTCGTCCAGTTGCCAGTTATCTTTACGAGCACAGTGCGCTGGTTGTGCCGGTGAGCTCGTAAAATATGCAACACTCGAACGTTAATCTGGGTCCGTCGCTGGCAAGGCCGTCCTTCGTTTACTTTACAGCGTTTGCTTTCCCACCAATCACACGTTGAGACGTCCCCTTTGATCCGTCAACACTTAGTTTGTGAGATGTAAACTGTCGTCGCACACAGCGTGCGCGATATCTGCTTTTTCCCTTTTCACAAAGTTTGTTACTTGCGGCTGTCGCACAGACTCAATATCTCCTTTACAAATAAACTTCGTGACGGATTTCTTCTGGTCGTGTTTCACAGCAGTAATCTAGCTGACTAATACATTTTTTTTTAGGTTCGTGTCTGGCATCAGTGTTGCTATCATGAGTTACTTTAGAACACAGATTATGGTATGAAAACGCGCGTTTTGTACATTTTTCCTTCGGAAAATAATAAAAACATTTCAAGAAATTACGAGCTTCACATTAAGCTGAACACAGTCGTGTTGTTTCACAGAGGGTAACTGAACCGATGGGACGACAGTAATATCCCTTGCCCCGTTTAGATTGGATTTAACATTTGCGTTGCTACAATGGAGGTTAAATCTGTGTTAAGCCGTATATGAGATCCAACAATCCTTATCATAATTTTGATGCCAGCTTGTGCAATAGTTAATGGGACCTGGTGTGTGTCCATTGGATATACCAGCAGAACGACTTATGTTCCTGTTCTGATTTAATTTCTTCATACCCCTGATCATCTACGTTTTCATTATCTGTTTCAATGTCTCTTTGTGCTCATATGACTTTTCACTGTTACCTCTTATTAACGGAACAACGAATACGGTCTGTCCCAAAATGTCATCTACCAAGTTATCCCTTCGTTTTGTAAGTCTTAGGTCGTTTTCTTTCTTCGGCTATCATTTCCAGGACGCGTTCATTCTATAGGATCCACTTAAATTTCAAGTTTCCCCAACGTGACTCTTTTAAAACACTTCAATGATTCAATGCAATGCATGCTTTGGAGTGAAAGCAAAGATGTGTGGTTACTATCCTGAAATCCACTAATGTAAATAGTAAGTGTAAATAATAAGAAAATGTATAAATTTAGCGTTATGTCAAATAAGTGTGTAAATCAAATGTAAACTTTAAAATAGATTCGTCGCTGATGATGCCTCGAGGAGAGGCGAAACGCGTACGGCAATAAACCTACATAATACAGTTGCATTGGCGTTATTTTATGAATTAATAATTAACTTCAATGATTATTTCATCTTTCTTCAAAGTCAAGACGCAGTCTTCCTAAAACTCTGTACTTTAAGTATGTATAATCTTGAGTACTTCTTCAGTTGTACGAGTGGCAACGTCTGATACTAAGAAACTTTTTAACATACCGAATGCGTTAAATCGCTTTTTTTTTTTTTTAAATCTTTAAAAACTTCCATTGCACATGAGTGAATATTAGTGACTGTGGAATTTTATCGACATTTTCTTTTTTTATGTGCTATCCTACCTTCATACCTTCTCATGTCTGAAAAATTTTGGCTTCATTTATTCGCTGAGAGATTGTTCTGTTCCGTTTCAAGCAAAATGTATGTAGTTTTTTCAGCTGACTAAATAAATGTATTTGCGTTTGTAGATTCTATCTTTTTATTTACATTTTCTTCTGACGGTTGAAGGATATTTCTTGTATTGGTTTGAAACTAACACTGGAGAAACATCCTGGAAACAGCATGTAAATAAAACATTACATGCAAAGAAACTGAAGTCATTTGCTTTATAATAATGTATAAAGCTAAAGACTAGTGCTGTGCCCAAATATCAACATATCAAAATAGCTGGTGATGCTTCTAGGAAAGAAGCAGAACGCTTACAAACAGTTAAGAAATAAAAATAACCTTACACTGATTGTTCAACAGAGGTTGAAGGGCAAAAATATATTGGCTTTTCATTTGAATAAAATTCGATTTAATACCCCTGTTAGTGTTATCTATTTATAACAACTACTTCAGATTTTTTTAAGCTCATTTTTATTTTTTATCTCTTATATTTGCTATTTAATTCATTTACTCTCTGATCCTTTTGAGCATGTCTCTTTTCTCATGCCTATCTTTTTATCTGATTTACTATATCTTTGATATTTTCAGTAACAGTATTAACCCCATTACCTTTCCTAAGACCTACATTTACATTTCCTGCTAATTTCCTTATCCTGCGAACTTCTTTTAGTTCGTCCACTTTCTGTGATCTTCGTATTGATTGCTTTTTTGTTTCATGTTTTTGATATTTGGTACTTGTTTGGTAATTATTGGTGTCAACGTAAACCCCCGGTTATGTTTTCAATTTAAAATTCTGTTTCTGAATCCTTGGGAAGCCTTGGTATAAACTAGCGGTATCGTCTTGTGTCCCCTGAGCGTTTTCTGGGGTGAATTCTACTTATATGTTTCTTAAAAAGTTTTTTGTTTCAATAAGTTCTTATGTGCGATTGGACCCTATCAGATCACGAAAGCCTTTATTCTCGTCCGAGTTTCAATGCAACCCTCATTTTTTCCCCGTGGAGCCTTTCCCTTTGTACAGAACATTTTGTTTCAAAAATTACTATCCTCTTGCTCTCTGCATCCTAATTTTGGTTTCACATTTAGAGTAGGCCTAATTATGTTTCTACTCATTATTTTTTAATATCTTCACCTGCAAGTGAAGATTGTATGATCTATCGATCTTTAAACCATACTAGTGCGTGCACTCCTTGATTAAGTTTTTTTCCGGTGGAAGCTACGAATGTATTTTTTCAAACTAGATTTATATCGTACTAGATATATATTGTGTTTCTCTACGCTTTATTCACCGAAGTTACACCTAATACGCTGAGTAGACTAATTACGAATATCAAGTAAAAAAAAAAAAAAAACAGAAAGTTCGCACACTTGCATTGTTGTTTTGAGAGCTGAAATGTAGAATCCTATCTCGTTGCCAGTCGACGGTGGTGGCGGTTGACAGAATTTCTTTGCTTGTGGCACTGTTCGAGTTTCGCGAGATCAGAAGTGCGAAACTTTCCAGCAAGACCGATATCAATCAGTACACTACAGAGTTTCGCAAAGCTCTCCTTCCAAACATTATATTAAGTACTGCGGAAATTGATACAATTTTGTGACACGTCTAGTAAGATTTTTCAAGCGATGAGAAATTAGTAGCGAACCGAATGAGTTAGGTTCAAACCATCGCTCTTTCAGACGAGAGTGGAGTAACAAACAAACAAACAAAATTTCGGAAAAAACTGAAGTTATTGCCTGGAAAAAAGGAAGACGGCAGAGTATTATTTGCTTCGTTAGAAAAGCAGTATCTTGCACTGTTTTTCGTGGGATTGAACAGCTTCCGCGTATGCAAAAGTCATGGGGAGAGATAGAAATTCACTAACCACATTATCCTGACCTGCAAGAAATACTGTTATGGCTGTTGTCAGGTACTGCTAGGCTATGAATACAAAAGCACAGCGTACATTTACCAGTGAATATCAATTATTTGTTTGCAACACCTCCTGGTTAAATTCTTGGAAGAGCATCAAATTGAGATTTGATGAAAGAGACTCCCTATAATCATGACCGAGACTTCCCCTAGATTCACAAAAGAGTTTGAGGAGAGAAGAGAAATCAAACCTGTCCTACATATCTCACAGCTAGAGGGCGGCAAGGATACTGTCAAAGTGCACCTGGTTTCACGTGCTCGCACGAAGCCTGCACATGGGCGATGCATAGTGGAGTGGGAAACGACATTTACGCTTATTTATTTATTTATTTATCATACGGCTAAGCGACTAATACGACACATCCGCTTTATACAGATCATTGACTTTAGAGAAGTAACTCCATTACTAAGGGCACATGTTACTGAATGGCAAAGAGTGTCTATCAAGGAGCGAACTTGTGGCTCTGTGGTTAAGGCGTTTGACTGGAGATCGAAAGGCCCCGCTTTCGAATCCTTGTCTTGGCGGTGATTTTCATAAGCCTTTAACTCACCCTCACCTCTGGCACAGATTGCTGTGTAATGGGAAGTACGTCAGAACGCTTCTGTGGTTCGGATTCGACGTTAAACTGTAGGTTGTCGAGATTACACCATCAGTATGTGCTTTTAACCACTGTTTCTACAGGGAGTAGGCACTATTCCATTTCACTATGCTTTTTACAGTTTGTTTTGGGATACGAACTATTTTTCTCGCGTGGTTCACTATACGTCCTTCGGGCCGAAAATCGTGATGAGGGGATGTACCAGAGAAGCGAAGGGCCTGGGTGGATAAAATGTGCATATACCCACTTTTATATACGAATGACCTAACAGCGCTATCTTTGATGTAATGGAACTAGGGTATATACCTATGGTGACGTTTTGGATGCTTGCCGATGTGTGGAGATCTTCTATGAAAATGTCGGTTACGACGGTACTTCATCTGATTCATGTCTTTCAATGATGTCCAACACTCCTCTGGCGTCATGTCAGTTATAAAACCGAGCGTGGTGGTGTAACGCCTAGCGTTCCGGCCTCGCAATCGGGAGGACGGTGGTTCGAATCCGCGTCCGGGCATCCAGATTTGGGTTTTCCATGGTTTCCCAAATCGCTCCAGGCAAATGCCGGGATGCTTCCTTAAAAAGGCCATAGCCGAATTCCTGCCCATTCCTTGCCCCCCATCCTTTCCCGTCTCTAAAGACCTCGCTGTTAGAGAGACGTTAAGCAGATAAAAAAAATCAGTTATAAAATATGTTCTGTTTTCATTTTTTGTATTTCATACTCGTAGTAAGGGTAAAATATTACCCCATCATACTCAAGGAATATAAAAAAATTGTGGTTGGGTTTTTCCTTAAATAAGAAACATAATTTATTGATAAATTATATAGTTTCATTTAAATTTCAAAATACATTGTTATTGCAAAATAATACATCGTTCAATACTTGTGATTTTATTTCATGTGTTTCATAGGCCTCTCTTGCATTCACATACTGCCCCCTAATTCTTCACTCAGTATCCATTTATTGCCTTGCTCTTTTTGAAATTGTATAGCACAGTATGCATAGCTTTAAACGTTACTAATGTTTATGAGATGGGAAACGTTTTTATATGGGAGGCATATATTCTCTGTCTCACACATTTTGTGAATAGGAGCCTAACGACATATACATGCGATTAACAGGGGTAAAGGAGGTATCTCAAACTCGAATGTCACGAGGGAAGAAACATCAAATCTCAGCATCTGCGGCCCGGTGGCTCACACACAGATTTGTCCATGCATACAGCGAGTTCTACAGAACTAACGGCAGGCGAAGAAGTGGGACAGAACTGTCGTGACCACTGATTAAGTGGGCAGAACTCTCGTTACAAAAATCATCAGTCATACGTCTTCGAGGAAGGCATACATGCACAAAGAGAGACGCAGACACACATCCAGCACAACTTCCCTTTTATGACACTGTAGGTGAAATCAAGTAAATAGCACACTTGATTCACACCTATCATTTCTGGTCCTGAGTAGGGGCTGTAGAGCTAGAGCATCATTCATTGGGGTGGCTAAGCTACCTCGCACCCCGCGACCCTTCCGGCATGTCTTCGAGGCCCCCCTCCCCCAGGTTGGAACATCTAGTCTAGAGTCTGTAACATAGGTTCCTAACATTTTTGGCCTACCGCTCCCCTTTAGGGAAAACAAAATACGCACCGCCCCCTTTTCAGAACAAAAACACTGACTTTGTGCAGCAACTTCTTGAAACAGTGATTCGATGGCACCCCTCTCAGGTGGAATGTACAGTACAAATATCGTATACAGAAAAACAAGGACAGATTTCTAAAACTACGTTTTATTAAAAGATATTAAAGTATTAGTGAATTGTTAACAGTTTGATTAACATATAAATATTATGAAAAATATTAATTAGGGTGCTGAGCTCGGTTTTTGTCATCAGCAATCTCAAATTGCCCGTTCCACTACTGGTAAGTTAGACAGTTGGTTGAACATGAGGGCGGATATGGACACTTTCGAAACGTGACATTTATTCGCGGCTGAAAGTCTGAGAACATTTTATTATAGACAGTTGGTTTCTTTTCTTAGTTAATAAATTGGTGACCACATTAAATCCTCATTTGGCTACAGATGATTATGAAAATGCAATAAAAAACTTATTTAAGCCGGATATAGTACAGGATCGTAGGGGACGGCGACTGATCCTCAACGTGCCCACCCCCTACGAGCAACGACATCTTCAATGCCCACTGGTAGGCGGTACCAACAACTGGTCCAGAGTAACAAGACGAAGCTTACAGAGATACCAATCAACATTAGACAAAGTTATTTCTGTACACTCAACGCTTACCCGAGTAAGGAAGTGTAATTGGTGTTCTAAGTAGTGCGGAGTATGGGACGTGTCTTTTACTACAAGGCGCGACTAGACTGCACGCGCACCTGCCCAGTCTCACCCATATTACAGAAAACGTCCGCGCACAGACACGCTGCTTCCAGCCACGCTCGTCGCAACAGGCAGCATAGCCACTATAAAAGAATCAGTCAAATCATGGAAACAAAATAAATATGGCGACCTAGAGGGAAAACAAAAACCTTCTTTTTTTTACTTATGGCTTTACGCCTCATCGACGTCGAGGTCATTAGAGGTGAGATGGGACTGGGACAAGGAACCAGAAGGAATTCAACCATGGGCTTTTGTAGGAAGCATCCCAGCATTCACCTAGAGTGATTTGGGGAAACCATGTAAAACCCAAATCTGGATGCCCGGACGGGGATTCGAACCAGCGTCCTCCCGAATGCGAGGCCAGAGCGTTAACCGCTCACCCACCACGCTCGGTAGAAAAAAACCTACTTAAAATTGAAATAGATGTTTATAGACCGATGAAGGGAGAGGCTCAAGCATTTGAGACACAGTGACTAACTGTCAAGCAGTAAGAAATCAGGAGTGAGGAGTTAATTATTTTGATGCAAATAAGAACAAATGAACGTGTTTGACACGTCAGTAAGTTAAAAACTAATTTATAATATCGCAGGTTTTTATGGTGTGACACATCACATTAACATTTTATATCAATAGACTGTGAACGTTCTTTTTTTTTATCTAATACTTTGCTACATAATAGACTCGATTTCTTGTTATTAGCGCCAATGATGTGTGCGTTTTTCTGAGACGAAATATGAGAGCATAAAAATTGGAACCCGCATACTGCTCCTCATTCAATCAGAGAGAGGTTTAATAATCTCGACAAAGCCTCATCCTTGGCAGTAAATACCAAGCACAAGCACTTTAGGCTGTGTCCGGTCCAGTTTCGGTAGCATTCCGTCGCGTTGTCCGGCAGTCAACAAGCCGGCTATTAGTGGTGTTTAGCCAGCAACTAATTAACGTAGTACGTCCACACCTGTGTCAACACGCACCGCGTCTTCTTCCATCTCCCCTTGCTGTGCGTTAATTCTGTATACATTGTTGCGAGGGTGGTTTGATTTGATGATATCAAATTAAGTCTTCAAATGGATTTTATTTTTGTACTTAGTTCCCTCGAAGTTCAACACATTTGTTACAACATTTCTACAGCTTTGTTATTTCATTGTGGAAATGGATTTCTTCAAAGCCCTCAAAATACTCATTTACCTTCCGTATGATCTCTTCATTTGAACGAAATTTTTGTCTAGTTATTAAAGTTTTGAGTTTTGCCAAAAGATCGAGGGAACGAGATCGGGTGATAAGGTAGATGTGGAATGATTTTTTCACTCAATTTTTGCTGATTGACGCGGCAAGTAAACACGAGCGCATGGTCACAGTGAAAAGATCTGATGGCATCACCTTTTCCGCGCATGGAACGCATTTCGCTTTCTTCGCAGCTGATTCGCCTCGAGCAGTCAATTGTTTTGACTGCTGTTTAGTTTCCGGTGGGTAGCGTTAAATCCACGTTTCGTCTAAGGTTATAAAACGCCGCAAAAAATCACATAGATTCTTCTTAAACAACTCCAAACAGCCTGCCGATGTTCTCATTTGATTTCGCTTTTGTTTCGAAGTGAGCATTTGCGGAACTGATCTCGCACAAAGTTTTTCTTATTTTTAATTCAATATCATGGGCGCCGGCAGGATTACTTTAAGGCAGGTGCATCTGTATCCTTTTTATCCATTATACTATTATATAACACTTATTAACTAAGGATACCGAGTTTATTGACAAGGCGTTGAACAAATTTGGACAACAACCTAGGCGCCTTAAGTTATTATTCAAATAGTGAGTTTAATAAATTTTTGTTTATTAATCTATTCTGTGTATTTTCTTTGATAGCGTAGGGGGGGGGGAGGCGCAAGTGCACCCCCTTGCACCCTCTTCCCGGCGCCCATATTCAATATGCAAATTAAAATTGACCCGCTAGGTTGAGATATTTGTGGCCCCTGCTAACTCCTTCACTTTCATTCGTTTGTCTGTCAAAACAACGTCATAGACTATCTCGATGATTTCTGGCTTTACAGCTGTTTTTGGAGCTCCATGACGTGGTGCATCTTCGAAGCTTTTTCTCAATGCAGGAAAAATTATCTTATGTACTTCCTTTGTTCTTTTACCTTCCAAAAAGATAGCACGAATCCAGTTTTATCAATTTTTTCACTGCCACTCAGCACGTTTGTGTTAAAGCAATTGTAAAACAAACAATACATACCAACAATAAACTTTTACCAAAGATTATAGGTTCGTAGAAAGCAAATATTAGGAACACATACAAACTTGGCGCTGCCACCTTCTGACAGTATGCGAACCAAGTTACTTACTAAACCACTCTCGTATGTTACTTGTACAATTCGTAGTATGCATTTCCATTCGATAATTGGATGAAGTATCAAGCAAAGCAAGGCATAGATCGCTTCGTTCTAACGGTCTTAACTCTTCCCTTAGGTTTTGCGATGTTAGGCAACGGCACTAAGAATGAAATGATATGATCGGCGTCCGGCTCTGGCCGTACTTTACCTTCTCGAGGAGGAATCTAGACGGTATTAGGCCGAGTTGGCTTGAGTAACCATTCCGACGTTCAATTTTGCAGAAAAATTACGGTTTCATGGGGGATTGAACCCGTAATCCTGACCATTGTTAGACGCTATACCACCCGTTATTAAGCCACCGAGGATTTTTTTTTTATATTCTCTGCGTAAAACACAAAAAAATTGACGAAATACGTCCGAGAGCATACCAATTAAATCTCTGGTAAGCATTTTGATCTAAGGCTGTGAACCATTCGGTTTTAACAGCGTGACATTATGCCAGAAGGTTTATAACTTCTGTTTATGTGGTGGTAATCATGCTCATATTAATCAACGAGCAGCTCATTATCTTCGAGTAATGATTTTATTTTAGGATTATATTCTCTCAATGCGTAATTTTTTCTAGGCAATTGTTCTCTTATGTCAACGCTCGTGCAATGACTATTCAGAAAATTAGTTCCATTAGGCAAACAGAAGAAGAAAAAGAGATATATTGTATGATTGTAGTAGCAAAGGCTCCAGTATCTACTTCTCGAACATAGTGTAGGCTTGGAGATGAGAGGCTGCACCAGATACACAGGGTTGAGTGGTGGAAGGAATACATAGTCTCTATACGCGTTTGCGCCGTTTCACTATTTATGATTTTCAGATGATATGCCGACGGGAACAAGAGCACATGCTTTGACATTACTGCAGATTGAGCAGTCCTTGTAAGAACGTGGCTTAATATGGAGGTGTGGTGAGGAAGAGAACAGACTGGCTTACACGGTAATGGGAGACTCATGAACTTGAACACAGATTAAACATTAGTCGCTGATCACTGTGTGGTCTCATGACTTAAAAGCCCATTTCGACTTTGTTTTGAGGCCTTCAAACTGCCATCTAACCGGTTGAAATCAATAATAGGTGAGATTTAAGAAGCCCCAGGTGTCGCATATCAGATGAGTGTTGGGAAACCCTTTGCCACTACTTATAATTTATTGTTTATTAAGTTCTAAAAGTTTTAAACAATTTTTCACCCATATTCCCCGCCATTACTGAGACCCTTACCGAAGTGATTGCGTCACGAAGTGTATGGTTACTGCATATTGTAGGTTATGATTACCAGAAGAACTTATTCATAAGAGGAAGGCCTATAAGGTAATTGATCCAGTGGATTCCAACCAGATAACGGATGAGATCTTGCATGACCGCTGCACTGTGCGGCCGAGAGTTATTTGAATCGCAAAGGAAGGAGAAATAAAATCAGGCAAATAAGATGCCGCACCTGCCGATTATATGTGCTTTTAGCAAACTGCTAAAAAAGTATTTGCCACCAAAGGATAACTTTCCAAATTAACCCTCCAGTTATACACTTCCTGAAGTTATGTGATCCTTGTTTGTTACTTGTCCATCAGGTTATGCGTCCAGTGGCGTAGCTGTCGGAGGGCTGGGCGGTGCCGTGCACGGTGGCCCCAAGTTCAGGGAGTCCACAAGCCTGAGGTCCCCAAATTATTATTTTTATTGTTTTTATTTATTTTTTTATTTTTGCACCGGGTGGGGACCCGGTGCAAAAATAAAAAAAAAATAAAAAAATAAAGGGGTTTTAACCTAGCTTCGCTACTGTATACGTCGTCTCCTTCGTTGGTATATTTCAATCAGACAATGTCCAAACGGTTGGGTATGGTGCATGGTGTTATGGTGCTAGGAACTAAGAGCGATTTCATGCCTTCAGCTTGTTAGTAGGAAATAAAGCGAAAATAATATATATATTTCACAATAGAAGAAATTACGCTGGTTTGCAGTGAATGTGGTTGCGAAAAAAATTAACAATTACTGATATTGTTTAGAATACTTGATTTCGAAGATGATCCGCGATTAGTAGAAAAGACAAAACTTAATTTTCTCTTACTTTAAAATAAGGACATAAATATTTTCTTATTCACAGAATTCTCTGACAAGTATTGTAGTAATTCTCAAGCCTCCATATTATTGTGATTTCTGTTAATTAGCAGTAAATTCACTTTAATACAGACTAAAGTGAATCAGGAATATGTGAACGATAGTAATTACCTGCGATGTTATCATTACACGTGTCGAGGCTAACGTGGACGAGGGACATTTGACGTAATAAATCTCACTTTAATTTTGTTTATCGATTACAAATGTGAATACGTACAACTGTGACTATTATTTTTCACCTAAAAACGGCTGATTATGGATAATTAATAAATGTGATGGTCACGCTGTCTTGAAATTTCCGTCATCCTGTCTTGTTGTTTGGAGATACTCAAGCGCTTGGCGTGTCACTCCGTACGACACTCATGTATGACATTTCTGTCATCACTGTGAAAAAGTAATTCTGGTGGTCACGTTAGTGAGTAACATATGCAGAGACGTAGACGCAATGTTTATTCCTCGGAACAGACTGGTTTTCACAGCGTCAACCTGAAACCAACGATAATCAATGTGCAAACACAGAGGGAAGGGCCAGAATCTCTGGCGTCGCACCGAACTGGTTTGCTCTCCGAAACAGATGTCGCCACTTGAACATAAATGTTAATTGTGCGGTATTTTAACGTCTCTCCGTGGAACGAACCAAGTGCACCCCCCTCCCGGCGCCCATGGAACGAACTGGTTGTTTTGAATTTGATATCACGCGATATTAAGTCATTTCATTTAACTTTTATCTAACGACAATCTAAAGAATTTTGCAGCTATTTTCCAAAGGAAAGAAACTGATAATTATTGTTGGTTAGTACTTTTTAATATGAGGTGCACACAACGGAACGGCAAGAGGAATCCTTTAAAAATATCTCAAATTTACCGGAGCATAACACCTCTTCGTGTAAATAAAAATGGTACAGATTTATATTTGCTTGAGACAATAATGCAACCACGTGAAAATAAAACGAAAGTGGCGTTTGTTTAAAATTTATAGTGGGACCGTGGAGTTTCTAGTCAATGTTAACGTAACATTTGATCGTAGTGAATTTTTGTCAGTATTGTGGGGTACAACCCGTACAACGAGGGCTAGGATAGTTACATGTCGTGTGAAACACATTGAGGCAGAGATGGCAACATTCTTCGTTGTGGGCAATGTAGTTTCGGTAAGCACATCTTAAAACGTCTCGAAAAGTATGCATGTTTTAACATTTTGCTTATGACATGATGATATGTACGGAGTTAAGGACATTAAAACTGTGCAAAAAATGTTCAAACTTGAAGATTTTCTATAACTGTTGTATTAATTGCAACGCTAAATAAATTTACAAAAAATTGTAATATTTTAAATTTGTGTGGAAAGAAATGGAACGATCTTTCGCTAAACTTTGCGTAGCTCGCAAACGCAGCTGAGGGCATATTTAGGCTACACATTTTAAATAATACAAACTAGCATGTAACCTCGACTATCGAGAAACGAAAGGACACACTACGATATCTAGGCCGCATTATCAATAGCAGTAGTAAATACATCACTAAGGAGGCAGCATGAATTACTCTATTACGTATATTGGAATATAGACAGAGTGTGTGGAACTAGAGTGAAGATTCTTTAATCGAAATCACGGTGATTTCCCACTGAGAGTTCAATCTATATGGAATCGGTTGTGACTGGATTATCTGGAAGACGAATAAATTGAGACGGGTTACATATTTTTATCGAACTTTCTAGATATTAGTTTTATTGATTTATGTAGCAATGGAAAAATATTGAACAGACAAATGTATTTAGGAGTTAAAATGACGCACTGATGGGTACTTTTGATATGGATGACTAGTGACTTCATGAAGTCTTGCTCTCATTTTTGAATTATATAATATAATGTAGATGCGAATTCCTCGGCGATTTAGATCTCAATGTGTGAGGCTAAGCACTTGAGAAGCGTGTTCACTATTAGCGTTCACTTTTACAATAAATATTGAAAATCGTGGAGGTAAATATAAAGCGCGGCTTTATTGCGAACCTTAGCAGCGGCAGCGGCAGCCAGGGGAATGAAATGCGCGCTGTAACCTGTGGCCCGTGGCGCGCCGCATGCCAATGCGCGCGCCCACCCACTTGCACGGCCGCGCGGTCGGCTTTAATAAACATCTCGTACGACATGTTTCCAATACGCCATAAATCCATTACCTACAAAGGAAAGCTTATGCTTATACGTAAGAGACCTGAGGCCTGGGACTAGAGGATCAGTTTAGCAACTTAACAGGTTGCTCCAAACTTTGTTTTTTTTTTCTTTATCTTTCGAATGGTTATCAACGATAATAACTTGAACATATTAATCAAAATTTGAACCTGATTCTCTTTTCACGGGTTTAGATTCTTATAAATTGTGCCTAAACATTTTTCATACGGATAAACAAACTCTTCAGATATGAGAAAAGTAAATGATATAAATTGTTTATTTTCATGATTGATAATTCAAAATCTTACTATGCAAAATTAAAATTTTTAACAGTAATCTAGTGCATGTTTTTTGAGTGAACCTGATATAAATAATGTGAAAGGGATGAGAATATTTAGACGTAATACGAACGCTGTAACTGATGGTTGCTGGTACAAAAGACACCTAAACGCTAAAATACTCTACGTTCATCTCAAAACTGCAGCTTCCAACCATGAAACCCACCCCACTAACATTTTTTCCCGAAAGATAGCTGTTGAGTTTTCTATTACCTTTCGTGTTTTATTGATTCTATAGGCGCCTAACATCCAAATCATGGCAATAGTGTGCTAAAAGAAAATCTTCAGTAACGCAGATCAAGAAATGAGATTCTGAAATTGTGGGGACGTTAGCTGTATAGTGTTCTAGCAAAGTGTCTACCAAGTATACTCCGAAAACTATATTACGAAACACTGGTTCACAGTGGTTGAGAAGAACGGCTTCCCAGGCAATGTTTTATTTTTTCTCCCCAGAAAATTTATTGAGTGATACATACCCGTTCACCTCGAATTGGAATGGAATACGTCTTAGACGTATTTCCTCTGCATGAAATATTGCATCACAGGAATTAAATAATTTGCAGGTGCCTTTAGACCAATGTGCATCATAATATTACTGACAACCAAATAGCACACCAGTTACTACTAAATGGGAAAGCTAATCTCAAGTCCAAAATGCCCAAAAAGGGCGAGAGGAGAATAACGACCTCACAACACCATTCAGCATGGAAGAATTAAAGAAGGCTCTCACACATAGTAAAAATGGAAAATCAGCAGGCATGGATGACATCAGGACAGAGCAAATTAAGCACTTTGGTCTAACAACAAAGCAATGGATTCTTCAGCTCTTTAACAACAGTATGAGCAGATGTGAAATTCCAAAGATATGGCGGATGAGTCAAGTCCTGCTTAAACCTGGAAAAAAAAGGAAACAATCCAAAGAATTTTATACCAGTTGCACTTTTATGCACCTTTACAAACTTCTTGAAAGAATTAATTAAAACCAGCTGTTGCCTGTAGTTGATCCTTTGCTTATTCCTGAACAAGCTGGATTCCGCCCGGGTAAAAGCTGCACAGGACAACTACTAAATCTCACGCGGTTTATAGAAGATGGATTCGAATCTCGTAAGGTAACAGGAGCGGTATTTATGATTTGTCAGCAGTCTTATGACACCATCAACCATCAGCTACTACTAGTCAAGTTCTACATCCTGACAAGGAATTTCAGTCTTAGTACGTTCATTGCTACTCTCTTGCAGAATCACAGATTCTTAGTTGACTCCCAAGGACAGCGTAGCGGTTGAAGGTTATAGAAGAATGTTATTGTTCTCCCCCAAGGAAGTGTGCTAGCCCCAATATTGTTTAACATATATACCAATTAACAGCATATATCCTGCAAACGCAGGAGTTTCGTGTATGCTGATGATCTTGCTCTGGTCTCACAGAGCAAAGACTTTGAATCAGTGTAGAGCACCCTTATTAACGCTCTGGAAGATTGGTCAAGGTATTATAACACACATCAGCTTAAACCAAATCCTGCGAAGACCCAAGTATGTGCTTTTCATTTAAGGAATAAAGAAGGAAGAACTGGAGCACTGCGACACTCCAAAATATCTATGAGTGACCGTTGACAGATCCCTTACATTGCATGGATGCCAAGCTGAAAGTTTCCACTAGGAACAATCTCCTAAGAAGATTGGCTGGTTCACAGTGGGGTAGCCAACCTGAAACAATTCGAACTTCTGCCTTAGCATGATGTTAGTCGGCTGCAGAGTATGCCTGTCCTGTATGGTACAGCTAAACTCATGCCAAACAGGTGGATATAGCACTTAGCGACACTTGCAGAATCATAAAAGGTTGCTTAAAGTCCACTGTCGAATGGCTCCACCGCCTTGCAGGAATAGTACCAACTTCTGTTCGAAGGGAAATAGCAGCGAACAAGGAAAGGAGGAAAGTGGGCCATGAAAGATCTCACCGATAATATGGGCATATACCACACAGGCAAAGACTGAAGTCCAGGAAACTTTCTTAAGAAACTCTCAGGAACTTCAATTACAACTGAGAAAGACAGGTTACGACTATGGGAAGTTAAGGCTTCCCTTCCGCATGGATGGGGAAGATTGTCCGAATCTTTACCACCTGGCCATCACAAGGGATGGTTTATATGGGTGATCAGGAGTGGACAGATCCAATGTCAACTTAGCAAGATGGTGCTATGCAGATATCGATAATATCAAGTGCGACTGCGGAGAAGACCAGACTGTCCATCACATGCTCCAGTGTCGACTGTGTCCAGCATCCTGCTTGGAAGCTGAACTGTATGAGACCTCACAAAATGCACTGGAAGTGGCCAAGTTTTGGTCCAGTACAATTTCATGTTTGTGATTGTGTGACTGTATGTTTCTGACACTAAATAAAAATAAATCTATCATACACAACGCAGATAACACACAGTCATTCACAGTAAAATTTGCGTACACTTCCATCACTGCGGTAGGTAAGAGGAAACGACCTTGTTTATGATTCCCAAGATAGTTGAAATAGGAGTGGGAGGGGTAACTCTCATCTTTGCCGCCACAGGTATGGTGATCATCGTGGGGGGGGGGGGGGGGGTACCGCTGTTCGAATGGCAGTAATTCATTTAGAAAGTTGTACGAATTTACTAAGCTGACCAATAAGATGCACATCGTCATATAAAGAGACTGTGTGGCCTGACTTGTAGTGAACACGTGGGCGGGCAGGTGGGGCCGGGGCGCAACAAGTAGCGTCCCCCATCATGGGGGGCGGGCGGGGTGCAGTGGAATTCCCCGAGGGCAAATGCGAGAACCTTGTTAGAGCAGCGGGCGGCAGGTAGCCTGTCAACAGGCCGCTACAAATCAATAAGAAACGGCTCTGCCTCCTCATCCGAACCCATGAAGAGCTCTTCATTGTATCGCGTTATAGGTATTGCAACTAAGCAAAGATCAGTTAGTTTACATTAAGGTGAACTGTTGCTGACACCGGTAGAATAGGAGCTAGGGACTGGCCTCATAGAGCAACGGTGGTTGGTTAGAATCAGGCCTGGAGCATGGCTTTTTTTACGTGTCGTGTTCGCTCTGTGTTGACGTCACTGTTGAGAGCAGTAATACATGTGTTGACATTATAAATAGGTTAATAACTATTAACTGTAGTTGGCTGTAGTATGGTCGTATTTTTTTTTTATAAAAACTAAAAAAACACGGTGAACTGGTTTTCAAAAGTCCTATATCGCGATCAAAATTATATAGGTTTTCTGAGAACGTTTGTATGCCGCTTTTTCGATATTTTAAATTTCCATGAATAATATAAAAGTAGAAAACTGCCTTAATTTTTATACCATCCCACTTTTTTATCCGAATTCGGTGGAACTTTGGACATGTATAGTCAAAAATAATGAGAAAAATACAGTCAACTTTTGGTTTGAAATAACTGAACCCCTCTCCCCCTATCTACCCCCTTAATTTTTGCCAATGTTCTGTATACAAATACACATTTAACTGATCTCCATTAAAGTTGGCATATACCGGTGCATGTAATATTTCATGGAGAAGGTTTCTGAACCAAAAAAATAAAAATTCACCCCATCTGCCTCTTTACACCCCTTAATTTTATACAAACATACACTTCTTATCTGATTTTAATTGAACTTTGCACATGTATACTTTAAAACAAAGAGAAAAATCTTGTCAACATTTGGTCTGCCAAAGCTCAACTCCTCTCCCTTTTTCCATCCCCTTAATTTTTGTCAATGTTCTTTATAAAAAGCTACAGTCGCCACAGTTTGACCAATTACCATCAAAGTTGGCATATACATGGAGAAGGTTTTTGACTAAATAAATAATTTAAATTAAATGAAAAAACCACCCCTTTCCCCCTGTACACCCCTTAATTTTAATACAAACCCACATTTTTTAGCCGATTTCGATGGAACTTTGGACATGTATAGTCAAAAATAAATAGAAAAATATTGTCAAGTTTTGGTTTCAAAAAACTGAACCCCTCTCCCCCTATACACCCCCTTAATTTTTTTCCAATGTTCTTTATAGAAAGCTACAGTCGATACCATTAAACTGATCTCCATTTAAGTTGACATATACATGTAATTTTTCATGGAAAAGGTTTCTGACCAAAAAATAAAGAAAACACCCCATCTCCCCCTTGACAGCCCTTAATTTTATAGGAACCAATATTTATTATCTGATTTTGATTGAACTTTGCACATGTATACTTTAAAACCCGGAGAAAAATCCTGTCAACATTTGGTCTGCCAAAGCTCAACCCCTCTTCCTCCTTCCACCCCCTTAATTGTTGTCAATGTTCTTTATAAAAAGCTACAGCCGCCACCGTTTGACCGATTACCATCAAAGTTGGCATTTATATGTATATTTTCACGAAGAAGGTTTCTGACCAAGATATTAAAAAACCACCCCCTCTCCCCATTAAAACCGCTTAACAAACCCACAGTTTTATCAGATTTAGATAGAACTTAGCACACTTTTGGTTTTCAAAAACTGAATCCCTCTCCCCGTTTCCACCCCCTTGATATTTGTCAATTTTCTTTTTTAAAAAGCTACACTTGACACCATTTGAGCGATCTTTATGAAAGTTTGCACATACATGTATTGTTTTATGGAGAAGATTTTTGACAAATAATCCAAAAACTACCCTAGCTCTCGTTTTATACCGCTTAATTTTTGTAAAAACCTACATTTTAATTTGATTTCGGTGGAATTTCGCATGCGTATACTTTAAAACAAAGAGAAAAAGAAAACTACTCTCCACATTACTTTCACAAAAACGCAAACCCTATCTCCCTTTCTACCCCTTTATTACTGTCAATGTTCTTTATTTAAAGCTACAGTTTCTATCTGATTTTGAAGGAAGTATGCACATGTATACTTCAAAACAAACGGGAAAATACTGTCTACATTTGCTTTAGACAAGCCAAACTCCTCTCCCGCTTTTCACCCACTTAATCTACACAAAGCTACAGTTTCTATCCGATTCTGAAGGAAATTTGCACACGTATAGTTTAAAACACACAGAACAATTGTGTTTAAATTAGGTTGAAGAAGCCCAACCATTCTTCCCTTCTACCCACACACATCCTAAATTCCAATGTTCTTTATAGATACGCACAGTTTTTTTTTATCAGATTTCGATGGAACACAGCACATGTAGATTTAAAAACAAAGAAGTGTCTACATTCTGTTTACAAAACCCAACCGCACACTCCCTTACCCCAATCAGTTTTTGCATATGTTCTTTACACAAAGCTACAGTTTTTATCTGGTTTCGATGGAACTTTCCACGTGTATACTTTAAAACAAAGAGAAAATTACTGTCCACACTAGCTTTACAAAAACCAAACTACTCCTTGCCTACACACCCCTTAATTGTTTTTTTTTTTTTTTTTTTTTTTTTTTTTTTTTTTTTTATACATACCTATAGTTTTTATCTGATATCAATAGAAATTTACACACGTATACTTTAAATCAGTCAGGAAAGACAGCCTAAATTTGGTATACAAAAGCCCAATGCCTCTTCCTCTTTACCCCCACCCCTTTTAATTTTCATTTACAAAAATCCACAGATTCAAATCCCGTCAATTTTTAAGTCATGGCAGAATATTCATAAAATAAATGTGTCCTAATGTCTCAACATGTACTTCAGATTTCAACTTAGACCCAAAGCTTTAACGTTGTGTAAACCAATTAAAAAATCTATATTTGCTATGTGATGCCGCAACAACCAAATATATTCCAGAGACAGATTTGTGTATGTGGTATGTATTAATGCCCAGATGTTACGTGTTTCGATTATCGAGCAGCAGTTTTAACAGTTGTTATGATTAGGTTGAAACACAGCCTGGACCAAAATGTAAACTGATATTCCTTAACACAGCATCCAATTCACCCCGTTGTGGAAGTTGTTGGGATATATAAAAACAGATTTTTTTTTTTTTGAAAGCAAGCGCTTTAACCAATGAGCTACCAGGAAGTTCGCAAAATAAGAACTGCTGCGGCATATTTAAAATACAAAACAAACATATAATATTACTAAAAACTTAAAAATAAAATAATTGTTTAAAAAACATAAAAACCGCCTTCAAAAAAAGAACACAAAAAATTTAAAAAAATTTATACCTTGCTTATAAGAAAGTAAATCTACATTAAATTAAATTAAAGTAAATTTACATTACTGTTACTGAAATTTTTACAAAATTAGTTATTTTTGGAGACGGTGCCAACCAAAGCAAGAAAAAAATATCAAAACAATAATTCATAAAAAATCATGTTAATACTTACCTACAATTAATGCTAGAAACATGTTTCAACAAAACTGAAAGATACAGATGATACGTCGATATTATACTAAGTGTAAAGCGTTTAATACATGATGCAGTCTACCAACTGACAATGTAGCGCCAGAGATATCCATGGACGACTAACGAGGCCGAGCCACAGATTAAAATACTATTAATTTGTTTCTCTGTGTAGTCTCCCGCAATAACACTAACTGCCTCACGACATGCTGTAAAATATTTGGAATATTTGTTAGTACTCCCCGTTTCGTCTCGAACACCAAATAAAGTTAAGTAATTCGATCTTCGCGATGTGATAGCTGGCACCGACTCAAAAGATTACTAATTAATGTAAAAATTTAAATAACAGTAATGTAAACTATTGTCCATTTAGATTTACTTTCTTCTAAACAAGAGATAAAGTTATTTTAAAATTTTTAGTGTGCTTTTTTGAAGGTGGATTTTATGTTAAAAAAAAAACAATTATTTTATTGGTTTATGTTAACTCATCTTACGAATTTAGTTTGTGCGACAGTAATATCCATAGAATAATTTCTATAAGACCACCTTTCAGTATTGCTATACTCACTGTTCGCTGCTTCTCATCACTATCTTAAGTTGTAGAAGTCTTTCTCAACTTACCTGAAAAATAAGAAACGCACGTCACATTACAGGCTGTTCGCGTCCAGTGTATGCAAAATTTCAAACAAGAAATAAAGTGAATGCAAACAGATCACATGTGGTTCTATAATTTAATGCTCTTCCATTCAGTTAGTTATATATATCATTGTTTCTTACTGTTTCAACATTACTATGACATGTGACATTACAATTTCAGCATAGTAAGTACTTTGACGGGACGTAAGATGTTTCCCTACCTTGTAAAGAAATTAAAGGCGAGGCGATATGGTGGATTTTCATCAGAGGAACGAAAATATTTTCCATTATAGACATGATGTATTCTGCTTTCTTTGTGCCCCAGTGGAAAATCTATTGTAACGTTATGAACAAATCTTTTCAGTGAATGCACAGAGTTGCTTGGATTCGGTGCGTTGTTTGTAAGGAGGGACGTCTCTTGCGAGGTATCGATTACTGCCACAAAGCTAACTTTGTTCTTTGGTCATGGAGCAGACGAAACAATCACGAAGCTGTTGGGATCAATCAACACGTGCTGCGATCCACTCAAAACTGCTTATGAAAAGTGGAAACCTTTCTATACACTCACTTTGTTGAACGATGACCGAACGTGGTGGGTGAACGGTTAACGTTCTGGCCTCGCGTTCGGGAGGACGCGGGTTCGAATCCCCATCCGGGCATCCAGGTTTGGGTTATCCATGGTTTCCCCAAACCACATCAGGCGAATGTCGAGATGCTTCCTACAAAAAGGACATGGCCGAATTCCTCCCCGTTCCTTGCCCCAGTCCTTTCCCGCCTCTAATGACGTTGATGCCGACGAGGGATAATGCCGTAAGTTAAAAAAAAAAAGCATCTGAACAACTGTCTTCTTTAATACTAATACAGGAAAGTGACTGGAAGTCGATCCACCGAAGATTTATTGATACGAGGAAAGAGGAGTAGGTTGAAAAAAAATCATCTTTGTTTTGGGTATATCCAAATATAACATCGTAAGGCTATTGAGAGAAGAATGCTCACCTTTTACAAAAAATAAAATGGCCACAACCTCATTTTAATGAGACGTCATTACCAAGTATCCGATGGCCATTTCCACATCAGGCTAATTCTACATAATAGCTAATTCGTCAGCCGTGTTTCACCGGGGGGTTTACTTCCCAACACTCCTTCCAGACGCCCGATCTTCTGTGTGGGAAATTCCAGAGCGATTCTTGCTAAACAATTGTGTTAAAATTTTCCTGTCATGATTGCAATCTGAAAACTGCCTTAAATTTTATCTTTTACAACATGATAACACCTTTTTGTTTCCCAAGAACTACGTTCAGTGACAATACATTCTAAACTGTTACTAAAAGAAAAAAGAAAAACAAAATCAAGAAACATACAAATAACTGTCTACAGGAATTATCTAGGATCTTAAACATTTGATTACTCTGCAATACCCCATTCCAGTTCTGTTTAAAGCATAAACCATAGAATGAAAATTACTTCCTACTACACTTTTATAGGACCATGCTTAGCTTAAATTACAGATCATTCTTCAATAATTTCCTAAATGTATAAAAATATTGGAAGTCTTGTATAGTCTTAATATTAAATACTGAAAAAACTTGTCATCTCTAAAACTATACATTACATATTTCTGTACCATGAGCAATGTACAAAAGCAGGATAAAGAAGAGGAATAATAATAAATAATGACATAGACACTGAACAAAAATCTGCAATTTGTATTGACTGTTACCATAGTTTGTTTAGAAACAGAGAGTGCACTTTAAGACTTGCTTAGCTACATCAGCGACCAGAAGTTTAAACTCGGATTGCAATATATGACTGATGGTTGAAGAAAATAGTGAAATATATATCGAAAACCGTCAAACTATGAGTCTCTTTTTTAATGAGTACTTTAGTTAGGAAGAAATTATACACTTAAAACAAAGACAACTGTTCAAAATAACATTTTGAACTTGAAATTATGCTTGTTAAACATCTTACAAGTAAGAAGACATTATTAACTAAATTATGGAACTTAGTAACTCAGTACAATATCCCTGAATAAAAACATGGCAGAATCCGAGAAATTTCGGCGTTACTTTACCATCACATGGTAACAATAATAGCATCTATGAAACCTCGAGGCCAAAGGTGCTGAAACAGTGTATATATAGTCATCAAGGTGGAGGCTGAAGACACTTCTTCATCTCAAGGAGACCCATCAACCGTCGTTTGCAGTAATTTTCTGCAAATTATACATTATTTACGACAAATGACGCTTACTCATCATCGTTTTGACCATGGAGATATATGCAGGCGAACAATAAACAGATGTGTTCATCCTGCAGAAAGTAGACGTAAAAAGTGAAACAGGAAAGGAAAGCACAACTACCAATATAAACAACGTGTACTATGTCAAGTTGTAACTATGATGCTTTTCACACAGTTTTGATAAAGTGTTCATTAACCTGGTTACTACAATGTTATAAAAATATCAACGTAGTTTTTCCGTAGTTTACTCTCAGGCGCGCATGTGTGGAACACGGGAAACCGGATTAACGCACCTATAATTTACCGGTGGTCGTAAATACCTCCGGGACTGAAGTTTATTAGAAACAGAGTAATTGCTGTTATGTAAGGGCACATCCAGCCAAAATACCTCGCCATTAGCTGGCCGCTATAAGGAGCTGCCCAATGTCTTCTTCAACTGTTATTACACACGGTAATGGCGGCGAGGCGTGCAATTAGGCCATCACGTAGTTATTATTTCAGCTAATATTTTAACTACCCCTGCAAGCTCGGTGTGGTTTAATAACGCATTATTTAAAATGAAGACAGGATGAGAGCAAGAGAAAGCTACGTTAGTATCTTTCGAAAGTTGTTTTTCTTCTGTTGGGGTTTCTATCATTGGCTTCATTCCTACACTTTCGGGTAAAAACAATTTCAGCAGAGAAGCAGGTATGATTCCAATATTGTAACAGTGAAACATACTATATAAGGAAAAGATGGAGGAAACTTTGCACTCGGCACAAAAGATACGTTGTAAATAGTGCAATAAATAAATATTTTGCAGCAGCAGATTTTTTGGATTCAGACAGTTTTCAATTAATCAGGTAACTTAATAATCTACGAAAACAATGAATTTGTGAAACGTGCTGCTTCACTACACTGCTACGCCGTCAGTGTCCTTGCTGAAAACTTCCATGTAGTGCGTTTCAATTCATCTTTTGCTTTTTCCTAATTAAAATTAATTTAACGCTGCATTGAATGAACTGCGGCCGTTAATCGCAATATATTTGATATTTTCGGGATTTTATTCCAGATCGGAAAGTGGTAGCAATAGAGAAACAATAATCATTACTTGGCGCCACAAGCAAGAGCTTTATCACTCCATTGATTTTTCTTCATATGTACACCTACCTGAGAATTTGATAAATGTCCTAGATTCAGTGATGGGAAAAAATCCCTACCTAGCGTCTCCACGAATGAGATAATAGTCTCCGCAGGGATGTGGACAACGCATAGTGCGGCTTAGTTAGGAGGGGACCAAATGGCTAGCCGGAATAAGCTACCAGATCCATCCCTGTGTTGCAGCAGGGCACTCTATTGTCATTGGGGTAAGAAACTACCCCTAAAGGCGCGTGAACCAGCATTAGTTGGTCAACGGCGTAGAATACAGAAGGCAAGAGGATACCACTGCATTAAAGATCCATAGCATAGCTTAAGTAATAGCAATAGTACATGGATAAATCCTCAGTTAAATGTCTCGGAGATAAAATAGCTCCAAACTCGGATCTCTGGAAGCGAGCAACAAGAGAAGCTAGTCGACAGGACATGAGAATCGGTACCTGCAACGTGAAGATGTTGCTTAAATACGCAAATTGGAGAATAAGAATCTCGAAATGGAAAGAATGGCAATCGAAGTACCTGGGATATCAGAAATGAGATGGGTACAGTCTGGAGATTTTCGGACAGGTGATTACGGGGTAATACACTCTGGTATTAAGTATGGTGAAGCTGTAGTAGGAACAATCTTCAATAAAAGTATGGGACAGGGCGTTAAAGTATATGTCCAGCAAAGTGACAGGATCATCTAGTGAAACTGGTAACTAAACCAACAGACACTATCCTTGTACAATTCTACATGCCAACTACAGATTATAGTGATGAAGAATTGATAGCGTCTATAAAGACATCGACGAAATGATCAGATGGGTCAAAGGAGACGAGAATCTCGTAATAATGGGAGATTGGAAAACTAGCGTAAGAGAAGGCAAAGAGAAAGTGACTTTACCGCGAACTTCGGGCTTGGCGAAAGGAATGAAAGAGGTGACCGCCTCGTAGAGTTCTGTACTAGGAACAAATGATAATAAGTAATAACTAACGCTTGGTTTTAGTATCATTAGAGGAGGAGATATACATGTAAAATGTCAGGAGATCTGAGGCGATATCAGATCGACTACATTCTATTCAATCGCAGTTTCAGGAATCACATTCATGACAGCAGAAGTTACCCAGGAGCCGACATTGACAGTGACCATAATCCAGTCATGATGAAATGTCATTTGAAACTGAAGAAACTTGAGAAAAAAGAGCGGAACGATGGAACCTAACTGAACCTAACCAACCTAACTTTAAAACAAACAACGAGATTTTCAATTCGAAATAAAGATGTAAGAGATCACTATTACATCTGGAGAAAAATTTTTTGACTACAGACGGGAAGAAATAAAACTTATGCTTAACGATACAGCAGATAAATAGCTAGGAACAGTAACACCAACATTCAGAATTGACCGGATTACAAGATATGATTAAAATGATGGATCAACAGGAGAAAGTATAAGAATTCTATAACTGAAGAATGACAACGGAAGTGTAGAAGTCTCACAAATGTAATCAACAGGGAAACCAAGAAAGCTAAAGAAAATTATTTTCAGGACAGATGCGACGAAGTAGAACAGCTTATCAGGAAAGGCAATTGTGACAAGGCGTATAAAACTGTTAAAACGTTTCTTAGTTGAAACTTATGAACACCAAGTTTGGTTCCTCACGCATCAAAAAAATATTAACATCAGTGGTGTAACGTCGGACTGAACAGAGGATAGATCTAAAGCTAACTGATGACCAGTTTTGTTGTAGAAGGAGAAGAGGCACAAGAGAAGCATTCTTTGCTCTTAGGGTCCATACCAAGCAGTATATAAGATAAAATAAGATCACAGATCTTGAGAAGGCTTTTGACAACGTCAGTTGGAACAAGATGTTCTCAAACCTGAAAAGATTGGGACTAATTATTACAAAGATCGAAGAATCATATGGAAATTTTATCGCTGAAAATGCAAAGCGGAATCAAAAGTTAAGAAGGCTGTAATGCAGGGTTATATTCTTTCTCCTGTTCTATTCAATACGTACGTATAATTACCATTAGAAACTGTGAGGGATTAAGTAAAAGAAATATATATATATGTTGAAATTTAAAGATGACGTTGCAGTTGTTTCAGAAAATGAAAATGATTTGGGTAAAACACTTGCTAAAATGGAATAGGTCCTAAAAATAAACAAGAAAAATACTAATTATTCATTTGTAGCAGGGAAGTTTGAAAACAAAGACAGTTAAAATTCGATGAACAATTAATTCAATAGGTTAAAGAATTAAGATGCTTGGGTAGTATAGTCACAGGAGATGGGAAAAGATAGAACATGCTTTTAATAAACAAAAGAAGCTTTTCACTTCGAATAACATCAGTTTTTCAACGCGTAAGAATCTCCTAAAACTTAAGTCTGGAGCATAGCCCAATACGGGAGTAAATCATGGATCATAGGGATGGCCGTTAGGAAACGACTGAAGCCATTTGAGGTCTGGTGTTACAGATAAGCTGGATGCATCATGAAGTATGCAGAAGAGTCCTGGAGTGATTTGGGGAAACAATGGAAAACCCAAATCTGGATGCCCGGACGGGGATTCGTACCAGTGTCCTCCCGAATGCGAGGCCAGAACGTTCACCCACCACGCTCGCGGATAAAGATTCTGGAAGGACCTACAGAAAAGAAGAGACAAGATGATAGGCCATGTTTTGCGTCACAATGGTTTGCTGTAGGTTATTATTGAAGGAAAAAAACTATAGAGTATTATTAAGCTATATGGATCAAATTATGAATGACATTAAATGCAGCAGCTATGCAGAATCAAAATGGAAGGTAGAGAAGCGGCATACGTAGAGAATTACTAGAAACCAATCTTCGGATTGATAACTAAATAAATTTTAAAATTGTCGATCACACTATGTGTAAGAAATGAGAACTTATATTGATGATAGTTTCAGCTTCCGCATACATTTTTAGTCGCTTCCATGTCACAATTCTCCGCCAAGTTCTGTCAAACTGTGCAGATACATTGTCTCAATATTTTCAGCTATCTTCCTTAGATACTCTAATTTGTCTTTGCCCACCATTATTCTGTATTCTCCATTAATCAATATAATTGACACTTTCTTTTTAAAAAATTATAAAAGTACTTCTTTCTTAACCTTTCATTGGCACAAATTATTTATTTGACACTAAAAGGTGATATTTAGAAGTTCAGAATGTTTTTATGGAACAGATAACCGAAGTAGTTTCTAATAACGTGATCATGAACTTTCCTATTGTCTAAGGTGTATGGAATTTTACAAAGTGAACACTTTTAATGTTTTTCAGTAATGACATTAGTTCCTTCACTCCAGAGATTAAGTCGATTCGAATGCTTAGATTTTTACAAATTACTCTAAATCCATATCTTATTAAACAAATGAAGAAAAACTTGCGAGTGTCAGGTCTTGTAAAGATCAGTGGATCCTTGTATTTATCCAGTAATTTTTTAGAGCGTTGCCATGTAGAATCATAACACTGTTGATTAAATCACAAAAACTGTAATTTTTGTGACCAGAAATAAAAATTATAAATGGATGTTTGGCCGAAAATGCAAATTACATTTTAAAAACAAGGATAGAAAAACTCTTTGGTTGTCTTATTTTTTGGTTAAATTCTGTCCAGCTATAACCAACAAGACTCGCCTGTGCACAGCTAGATTAGAAGAAACTATTAATATTACTTCTGTGAAATCAACAATCGCTTCCAAACTAGCCACTTAAAAAATCAACAAGGCACAATGTAACCAGAAAGATGGGCTTAACGAAGGAAAATATGGTAAATTAAACAGTTTTATAGTATATAATAAGCACGATTAAAGGACTGAGGACACGAAAAGGAACGAGAGAGAAAATTTAACTTCCTGTTTGATCGACGAGAGCGACGAAAGTTTAACAACGCACCTGTCAAATTGGCAGTGCTCTCAAGTCTTTCTAGCTTCACTTATAACAAGTCGAGGGTTTACTTTCCCTCTTAGTTTCCGAATTAATTTGCAGAACTGATTATTTGGAAAGATCCTGAGTTGGAGCTGTTGCGTGTTTTGGGAGGCCGGGCAGGTGTCGGCTTTCGCCTCGGGCTCCGATATCGTCCGACATGCGGCGGTCTCTTCTTTCATCGCGACAGCTCTGAGTCACTTCTCAACAGCCGCGATTTAGCCAACTACATGTATCACGTTGTACGCATTTATAATTCCCATAACATTCAGCAGATTTGCAGCAAGGAACCAATTGATTGTCGACTATGTCTTCAGTTCATGATATGGTATGCATTACATATTAAAAGGTTTTGATAAATTGCCAGTGTAATCCACTAAACGCGATCGTTTTATCATTGTTATATCTCACAAGGAGATCAAAAACGGAAAGGCGACCTAGTAACTGAATGGAGAATTCGCACTCTTTTATATGCAATTTTGTTATGTTGACCAGCATCACTCTCGGAGACTTAAGAGGTTCCACCTCAGAATGAAGCTGTTCTCCTCGGCGCCACCGAGACCACCCTGGAGGCAATCAGAATAACAGGCAGGTGAAGCTGCAGGTACACCTAACAAGCCCCCACCTGCGTCTGTGCATTCCTTCGCCGGCCACGCATTTCTGGAAAACAACCGCCATCTACCCTTTGGAGGAATTATGTTATAAGGTTCAGTTTAACCCCTATACCCAGTTCCGTCTCCGTCCTACAGTGTATTGCCATTTGCAAATATTGCATAAGCACGATTTCTTTTAAGAAATGTATAGGCTTATTAGTAATATATTAAACTTCAACATTCGGCAGTAGCTGATTCATATTTTTATGGTATCAAGTACATTTATCCCGAATTTAAAGCTAATCAACAAGTACAATCATTAATATAATTGTGATGGAGCAAATCCTCCGGTGGCTATTTCATTACAAACCCACCTTGCCATTTTATGATCGTTTTTAATCTTAAATCGTTTGAGTGCAATATTTCTAACCACCTCTTTATGTAGTGTAGGAAATTTAGTTGTTTCAGTATTTTTGTTAAATTGTTCAGCATACCCTTGTAATTTGTTCGAATCCTTGGCTCTTGTACACACAAAAGACAGTTTACCAACTCTCTTACGCAGAATTCAAGTTCCATTTTGTGGCCCTGTTTATTTCATCCCTTGCATTTGCTACTTATAATTCTTCCACCAATATTCCTCCAAGCATCATCGCAAATATACGCCCTATACATACTCCAAGCACTCTCTTAACGCTCCTCGTCTTTCAATTAAGTCACAGATCAACAGCTTTATCATTTTGATTTATGATTGTGCACTGCAGTTATTTACGCAAGCTAATATAGCTGTCCTCTTTTGCACACCCTCCAATGCCTGCATCTTATATAATCAGACTATGGATCTCCACCATATTCAAGCAATGGTCTGACCAAAGTTTTTTAACCCAGTTCCCACACTTCCCTGGTATATACTGTCATTACCCTCTCCAATAAATGACTCTTTTGAAATCTCTCTCTACCACATACCCAATGTGCCCAACTCATTTGAGTTTACTATTATAATTTACGCCCAGATATTTGGTCTTCAACATTAAATTCTCCCCCACCCTACAGTCATAAATTTTTTTTTTTAAACATGATAAGTTATTAAGTTTACAGAGAGAAGGCTTGTACGTAGACCCAGCAACGCCCTATTTTGTGTGACCGAACAAGTCAATGTTACTCCACGATCAGTCACTGCAGAGCCATCAAACAAAGTGGAAACGTGCAAGTAGTGCCCGTCGACGTCAAAGGTTGCAGTATCAGCATGGGAGTGAGTTCGAGCGTGGCGTGCCGTCGCATGGCTCGTACAGGGTACGCTGCCACCACAGTGATGCCTGTGTTGAGCCGCTGAAGCTCGTACACAGCAACGAGAGGCTACTCGACACACAATGTGAAGACCGCCATCCTGTCCGCATAGCCTTAACCGACAGATAATCTTCGTCCACAGTGTTGGAGCACTGCAGCGGGTGTGAATATGTCGATGGTTCGATGCCGTCTGCTGAGGACTGGTCTGGGGGCACGCATTGCCATTGCGTCGGCTTACATTGACCCGAAATCACTATAAAACGTCTGAGACTGCAATGGGACGTGAACGTAGTCACTGGCGTGTAGATTTGCAAAATGTAGTGTTAAGAAAGCTTTATATTAAAAAGTAAATTTCAAAGCAGGAAGAGCCGATATTTTAGGAGGCCGTGATGTCTTGTAGACGGTGATAGTTGGAACCAACGATTTGCTCTGCGGTCAGCCTGCGTCAGGATCTACACCCGTGCTATGTTGGGATTAGCTGTTTCACTAAAACTGAGTGGTTGACGACATTTTTCAGCGTTTTCACAGGTATTTTACTGTAAATATTATCTTTCTAAAATAGATGTTAAGAAAATCGATTTTTTAATAATTCATTCATTATAACCATGTTTAGAATGTGGACGTTAACGCCAGAAGGGGGATGTATCATTAGTTGGGCTTGACCATGGTCTAACATACCGTACTGACATAAAAGTCGTGTTAGCCAAAATGATAACCTGTCACTGAAATATTATAAATTTCACACACACACAAACACACACACACATACATGCAAAATATATGTTTATCAGACTCTGTACAGAGAGAATTTAATTTTTATTAATATTTTTATGTAGCAGCTAAAAACATAAATTTTTGAAATGGCAAAATAGTTGTTTTCAGAGTGATAACTGATAAGTATTAACTCTTGCAATATTTTATAAATTTGACTTCACATTCATTCATCAATTTTTGATTTGCATCAAAAAAATTTCATACTGACTTTCATTCTCAGTTACGATTTAACGGTGCAGTAATTAAAAAAAGTAACCGAAGTGAGAAACATACCGAGTGAAACCCCCCCCCCCCCTTTTCCCCCATAAAACGAAACAAAAAACGTTTGTGAATCGACTGAATAGCAAAATTATATGCATAATAGTCGGTATCAGTTCGATTATGCGATTCGTAAAATTTATTCTTTCGTTTTGCTATCATAAAGAATTATATTTTTACTGTCAACTTTGGCAGGATATCTTGCCCATGATAGTCATTAAAGTTTCTATCGACCGCGTTCATTACAGAATGTCTGGCCTGAGATGGGCATTCCTCAGTGAATGAGGGAGTTATCGATAAGAGAACACCAGCGTCTGATATGACTTGCCACTCATCTCTGATACAATAGCTACAAAGAAATCGTTAAGGCTCTGGGATTGGAACTTGCTGCCTGTCATTCTTCACGGGGAAATGATTGCTTTTGTAAAACGCTTTTCCGTGCAACATTTTTGTTACAAGGATTGAGTAACGAAGAAGGGCAAACAATGGATGTTATGGAATGTGTCAGAAAGGAATTTGATAAATTGTGCCACCAGTATTCATATAAGTTCGTGCTGCCGGTTAATAACTAACCAGAGAGATCATAATTTGTGCCTTAATGTATTCCAACTGACAAAAAATGGTGAAAGCGGGAGGAGGCACAAAAAGCTCCAGCAGAAGACAGAATGTTATTTAATAGTTTTTAACGTTGCACTCGCACACAGTGGACGGATTGATTCATCTGGGGATACAAGACTGAAATATGCGTAACTCTGAAACGGGGAATGCGGAACGTAATTTTCGTAACAAGGCATGAAGCTATGAACTACAAGTATTAGTGTGCAAATGTTTGATGAACTCACTACGATCAATTATTTGTTTCCTTCCATGTAACTTCTACTTTTAGTTTCGTAATTTCTTCTGTTGATTATTCGAGGATTTGTGATCAGAAGGTGAGCAATTTGTTTTAAACTGTGTTGTGCTAAAAAATTCAAAAACCATTTAAATTTATTTCCGTATGAACTATTTCTCCATTCCACTAGCCCTTGTAATAAATGCAAAATAGAATCTTTGTGAACTTACGAAAAAATATCAATATTTTAATTATTTCTCCGAGCTATGTCTCCCTTTTTTCCAATACTGTTGAGTTCCTGGAAGAGACTGAAAAATGCAGACCGCATACTGCGTCCGTTGCAGGATTAAAAGCCCAGACAGTACATTGCAGTCACAGAAAGCATTCCGCTGGTACAGAAGGGATAGCAGAACTTGTTGGAGATATGAACAGCAGGTAATGACCGGCTGCAGTTTCTAAAAGAAATACCTACACCGTTTGAATGTAAGCAATGGGCATCCGACAATTATATGCTTATTGCCATGCTTCAATTTTCGAGTAGTTGAGTCATGGAAGGTTTAGTCTTCATTTTTCAATTTTCACCACTATAATTTAAGTGAATACTGTATTACTATTAGATATCCAACTTGAGGAAGAGGCAATTAGTGCCACAGCACAACTATTTTATGACAAAACTTAAATCGTATAAAATTGGTTTGCAGGATGTCATGAAGGTATTATTAACTGGCTGTATTGCAATGTCACAATCCAGACTAGGACCTGATTTTGTAATCTATAGAGTATTCTATGTAAACGGGGCTTTAAAAATTGGGGAAATTCTCGAAAACAGAACAAGATAATTATGGGTTGGGGTTAGGAATTATCAGGGTCCTCTGATATTATATTTCAGTCGGTATAATACAACACTAATAAAAATATCGAGCATACAGAAAAAAAAATGTTGCACGATAAACTCCATGCTCACGTGGAAGTATCGTGTATCCGGGAAATTTGATATATTCGCTGTACCATGCTGACAACATTTATACCTGTGGCACACTTGTTTCGTAACGAACACTCATAATTGCCTCTCCCGAACTGCTGAGAAAGTGCTGTGTATGTTGTAGACATGAACTATGGCACTGCAAAACAGTTTAAGAAACATTGATTTCCGGTCATGATGCTCAGATGTGATGTCACAGCTGATGTGAACGTAGAGATACTTTGCCACTATTCAGATACATACAATTTCTCTTAATACATAAAACGTTACTCCTGCCTGGTTGAGGAGGTGACGTGTTCAAGCATGGACGAGACCGTAAGTGAAGATGAAATTTTTAAACAAGTACTGCATAGAAGAAGATTTTAACTATCGCGAAATACAGTAAAAATACAATTAATTGATTATAGTTTTGTTCATTCAAAGTCTACACCGCTTCCATAGAAAACACACCTTCATAAGTACTGTAATAAATTTGAAACAGATCTCTTAAATCTAACATGAACTAAAAATAAGCTATTCTCTGTGATATTTGAGATGTTGATTCTGATTTAAATTTTGGCCTGAATGTTTAAATAATTCTATCCTAATCAATATGGAAATTTCCCAATCTGCTTACAAAATAATAGTATAGTAGTGCAATCTTTATAAAAATGTTATAAAGTAAATCAAGCGATTATAGAACGATACCAGTACTGCTGACGTAATTGCTCTGTTTGTGACTGACATAGACAAAAACCTGATTACAGTGCTCATGAAACTGACTAAAAACGTAAAAACTTCGTAACAATTAGGCAGACGTGTATAAACTGACAGATTAAAATATGAATTGTATAACTCTGAATTTCTGAAAATTGTCTCCCCCCCCCCCAATATTGGCCCGTGAAAACTTATAACATTTCTTGTAATTCAAATGAGAAATACAGTACCTATGTGATAAAGTTGGAAATAACGGTAATGAAATTTTAAAAGCGGGATATGGGTATTAGGTTTAATTTTTTTTTTAACTGCTTAACGTCTTCTATAACAACTAGGTCTTTAGAGACGGGAAAGGATGGGGGCAAGGAATGGGAAGGAATTCGGCCATGGCCTTTTGAAGGAAACATCCCGGCATTCACCTGGAGTGATTTGGGGAAACCATGGAAAACCTAATTCTGGATGCCCGGACGAGGATTCGAACCGCCGTCCTCCCGAATGGGAGGCCAGAACGCTAGCCGTTACACCACCACTCTCGGTGGTATTAGGTTTTAAACTAAAATATTAAAAAACTCTAAGTGCTTAGTCGTAAACCGATTATAAGTTTCAATACTAATATAAAAAATGTTTGGGTTATTAGAAAAGGAAAGCAGTATTTCTTCTCTGCAGGAAAAACCTGGAATATAGCTATAATGTTTTAGATTATTCTGTATTTTTTTTTTTTTTTTTTACATTTTTTGGTCAACTAAAATTATCCTGAATGCAGATTCTGTAATATTAGATCTTAAAACTGGGAGCTATAATAATATTCATAACCAAACAATGAAATCAAAATAAATACATCGTTACATCGTTTAAACTATGTTCTATGGTGGTTGTTTCATATAAATTGTAACACATTGTGTAATATTAGAAAATTTAAAGGCTATTTTTATAATATTCAATTTAAGAAAGGTACCAAATTGCCAAATGTGTGATATCAATTTGATTCACATTCTTGAAGATGTCAATAAAAACGAATAGATTAGTACATGCGCATCTAAGTGGTATTAGTTATTCAGTATCGTTTAAAATGGAGTCAGTGCGGGTGTTTTAAAATTTTCCTTTGTGGTCGTCGTACTGGATGTATTGAAAAATAAAGAAAATTCTTTCGGCATACTACGGATTTAGTTAAAGCTTCTGAAAATTTTTATTTCAAAATTCTTCTGACTAAAACAGAACACATTAAACGTACCGACAGTAAAGTTCTTATTTTATATCTTATCTGTCGATGGGGAACAAAAAGTAACCGCAAATCATGAAAACACCAGCGAACTTTCAAAATCAGGAATTCATCGCGAATTAATTATTGGTCTTGTGTTATACGAAGCATAAAGACTAGAATATACCTAAAGTTTGTAATTGTTATCATGACCCAACCAGATTTAATTTGGTCAACGTAATAATTGATCTTTATGTATATGAGGTTGAGAATTACAGCTGTATACGTCCACTTGTTTTGTTTCGAATGCTTGTAGACGTCATTAACTTCATGGTAAACGAAATTATCCTCCGAATGATAAGTTTCTTACGTATCATAAAATATCGTGTAAAACTGTGATGAGAAGTACAAGAAATTTACAAAACTTGACCCTTGTCCATGAAATATCAACTTCGTTCTCAACCATCAATGTTAAATGATTTTGACACTGCAAATGAATGGAAACTCATCTTAAAATCACTATTGAAATTATTATTAGTGAGGTTTTAACTCTGGAAGATAATTTCAGAGTAACTGCACATATCTGTCACACGACCGGTTCCTTGTTTGCTAATTGCACCTGAGAAGCAAACTTCAGGTGAATTTTTTTATTGGGTGTTTACCCTGTTATATAGGGGCGATAAGATTTTATTATGCTCGTCATGCCTCTACCTACACTATCCGGAGACCAAAGTTTAGAGCTGATCTGCTATAATGATTTGGTGTGGCCTTTTTAGGAGCTGATTGACAGAGTTTCTTATTAGCTGTGCAGTCCACCTTTGTTGTACCATCACCACCTAGAGGAGATTGGTGATGGTTGTACCCGCCTATCCTAATCCGGTAATTCTACGTTTTAAGAGACCTTCAGTTTAACGTGGAATCAGAATGTCGGTAGCGTTCTGGCGTCTTTCACAGAGGTCCGCGATTGAACCGGGGACATGCCTATCTCCAATCAAACATCTTAGCCACTGAGCCGCCAGACCACGCTATTATACTAAAATTGCGGCTTTGGCAGTAAGGAAAAGATCCGTAATATGATCAGAAATCGTAATCATCCAGTAGGCGACAGTCTTCTCATCTATTGTTCGTTAGGAGCAGCTGTGAAAGATTACAAGTGTGGGTTTGTTCGAAATTTTGCCCCGTCTCCTTTTTACATGATCTTGCGCTCAATAACTTTCCTGGGTTGTAACTGTGGCACCTGCGATTTGACAGTACTGACCACGTCATTACGGAAACTCGAAGCCAAAGCAGGACTTCTGTAATGATGAGTAGCTTACGATATAAAAAAAATAACGATTGCAAAAAGCTTGGTTCCGCTGGGCATAGAAATGATAATAAGTTGGATGGTAGTTTTTGTCGATGTGGAAGCAAACCGTTAAAACATTAGTATCGAAGGCATAGTGAGTACTTTTATAATAAATAGGTGATTCAATGTATATAAATTACTAACTGATGTGGAAAAGATACAACTAATTCAACTGATCAGGATCAAAGCGTAAGATTTTCTACAGGAAAATGATGTATGGAAAGTGTCTGAAAGCTTATATGAGTAAAGCGTGAAGTTGAAGTCAATCGGTACGACTTCTCCGGAAGAATTCTCTGCAAAATTCTGATTTAGATAGACTGATTGCAAAATACTTATTAGTTTTTCGGGCTTTACGCCTCATCGACATCGAGATAATGAAAAACGGGAAGGAATTCGGCCTTCGTCTTTTGAACAAACCAGATTGACATTCACCTGGAGTGATTTCGGTAAACCACGATAAACTGAAATCTGGATGGCTGGACTGGGGTTTGAACCCATGTTCTTCCCAAAGCCAGGCCAGCCACTGGGCTCAGTGACTGGCAACAAGGTGACAGGTATCCTCACATATTTTCCCTCTTTTCTATGTCATAGGATAATTTATGTAACGCCAGCAGCAGTATTAGTAAATGTCATATACTGGCAACACTGTTCTTGGCGTCTCTTTTCCTACTTACTAAAGTCAAAGGAGCGGAGAAAATTAATCTAACGCGGTAATCTCTTTATTAGGAAGTAATTTGGCTCCAGGAGAAGCAGTGAATTCAGTACTGCCGTCAACCAGCTAACAACACAGTGGTTTGATGCTGACTTGTAAAATGCCCCCTGATCTCAAGACGATGTCTATACAATTTCCATGCAGCACATTTAGGAGGTTATTAACAATGATTCCAGAAATAATCTTCGGCAAAACGATACACCAAGTTGTGTAAAATCAGAGCTAGCATTAACAGCAAACACACAAAGGTGTTACGGACTATGGCAACTATGATGAACTGAAATAACGAAACACTTTTTCTTAGATTAATCTTTGGATCTGCACAAGGTAGTAATTCAAGAAACTTCGGCTATTATTAAAAGGACGAAACTGGCATAACAGATTAGGAAACGATAGAAGTGTCGAAATCAGAATATCACCGTGTATTGAACAACAGGCAGTAGAGCAAAAGACTTAAGTGTTACTTCAGGAGCACTACTGCACTAACATTCACTTTCTGTGTGCCACTAATGGTTATGTCATTTGGAACGATATTCACTCCTTTGAACAATATCATCTTTTTTAGACACAAATTAACTAACGGAACAAGAATTTAATCTCAATCAGAATGGAATGAAGGAAAACAGGTTATAATGAATAATTTTTGGAACAATTTTTGCCGAGTTACAGGGATTCACAATTATATCAGATGGTAATAACGAACGATATTGAGAAACTGGATGAAGTGCCTTCTAATCTTTTTAAATTTATCCTAATGAGATTGTAGCAAATTATTCAATATCTCTTGTCATTTCAGTGGGAAATTTGTTTTTCTTCTATGGGTAATCGGTACTTCAACTGCAGTGTCACAGGATACTTGGAGTTGATTGTTATTCACTATCGATCGTGGCCGTGGGTCCATTTGACATCATGTTTGCCTAATGGCCTAAGAGAATATAGCGTAAAATGTCGCTATTGTATGTTATTACGCGTGTTCTCTTAATGAATTTCGGTCAAAATATAGTTGTGCAGTCTTAGCCGTTTCTTTTGATATACGTAAACCATCCTTCCAATGTGAAAATTAAGTTTTTCCCGGCGTATGAATGAAATGAAGTTTTCACGGATTTTTTGCCGGATAATTTCTTTATTCAACATTTCTTTATACAACAACGTTCCGGCAGCACCTCCGCTGCCTTCATCGGGTATTCTCAGTCTGGCAGCTTCGATGACAGTTTACCTGATGAAGGCAGCGGAGGTGCTGCCGAAACATTGTTGTATAAAGAAATGTTGAATAAAGAAATTATCCGGCAGAAAATCCGTGAAAAATTCATTTCATCCTTCCAATACTTTTCCTCTTTTACTGTCGTGTCAAGGATAAAACAAGCATTGTTCCGAACTGTAAAGGGTTTTAGTTACGTGTCAGTGTATGGGTGGCCACAATTGATAGTGATTTATGTCGTCTCGTGGGTGATGTTAAAGATATTCTTTCCTGCATGTGTATCTCCAGTACATGTACATTTCTATTCTAGGATAAATAATGTTGTCTGCCAGAGAGAGCTCGACATCAAGTCGTCTTTGCTCATGCCGATCCCTGGCGGCGCGTGGGCAGATGCAGTACTTAAAGCACCGTAACAGCATCGTATATTCACGTTGTTACGTTCCCTACAGTAACGGAGTATTTGGTTGTACGTAGATAGTTAAATCCGGAATTGATCAATAAACTCAATCAGGAAGGACGCCTATCTCGAGATTTTGGATAATCAACAACAACAAAAAACAGGCCAGATTTGTCTTAATCGTTACCACAAGCCTTTAAATTCTAATTTAATGCCTTCTTTTAACATTCGAAAGTATCTTGACGTAGATGAGCGTTAGCACTTGGGCCTAATAATCGGCCGAACACCGGTTTGAATACCTGTCTGGCTATCCATATTTCAGTTTTCCATGGTTTTCCAAAATCACTGCAGGCGAATTCCGGGACGGTTTCTTCAAAAGGCCATGGTCGAATTCCTTCCCGTTCCTAGACACACTTCTTTCCCGTCTCTAATGGTTTAGAGGTCAATGAGGCGAAAAGCCATAAAAAAGTAGTGGAAGACATAAACCCAAAAGGCTAGAATTTAGGTGCGATATTTATCATTAGTAGAAAGAAAATTTGTGGGAAATAAATGCTGCTGTATAACTTGACAACACTGCAGCCGATCAATCTTGTTTAACCTGCAATAAGCTCGCTGTTGGCGGGTCTTATAGCCAAGAGAGTGCTAGAAATTATAACCGTTGTGCTATTTATGCGATTAAGAAATAATTTTGGTCTAGAAAAGTATGTATGGGACAGAAACGAACGTGAAATTCGGAGTTTGTATAGTAAGATTGTCTTGGAGAAACGTTAAAACAACAGTGCTGCAATAAAACAAAACTGCCAGAGGATGAACTAAATGTTGAAATAAAATGCAGGTAGGTATAAATTTCTTGGATAGGCACTGCTAATGTTCCCGAGTGTACGCCGTGCTGATGCGGCAGGCATCTTATTCGGGTGAGGAGTAACGCCCCATTTAAAAAACTGCAAGCAGCGAGAGTTAATTTCACATTCTGAACGACTGTGAGGACTCCTCATTATGTGTCATTACGCCGTTTCCGTGACGCCAAATTACAGTGACTGCATGCAGTGTGTGTGTGTCTTCACACAGGTCAGCATGCCCTTACACCGTTCCAGTCGCAAAGGAAGAAAGGAATTGCAGTTACATAGAGTTACGCTTCTGTCGTTATGTTACAACCAAGTTCGGGGTAATAATTGATAGCAGTTCCAATCGATACTGCAATATAGTTAGGGCGAAACCGTATCTTCATCAAAACGTTTGATTAAAATCTAGATAAATTCCACCAAAATGTTCCCAAGTTAAAAATTGGGCCATAACTTTGAATATCCTCTGTCTCAATCCTTATCTGTTTGCTCCATTCCATGAAACATAACCTAGCATTTACTTTCTTGCCAGAGGGCAAAACAATGAGTCTTCTCTCTCTGCGACAATTTACATTATAGCGATTTAGTTTGACCTTGTCCTACCATTACTTATGACTTTGCGATACTGAACATGATTACATAGGCCTCATTTAAAAATAACTCCCAGACTTCGTGGGAGGTCTTAGCCTTCATGTTGTTTCTTACATTTTGGTTGCAGCAACGACATTTTTTTTTCGGCTTTTACGTCTCGTCGGCGTCGATGTCATTAGAGGCAAAAAGGGGCTCGGGGCAAGGAACAGGAAGGAATCAGCTCGGCATCACCCAGAGAGTTTTAAAACAGAAATCTGGATGACAGGTCGGGTATTTGAACCCACGTCCTCCCAGGCCCGAGCGTTACCAGGACCGGTAACATCATAGTCATCAACGTATCATCATAACTAGTTGCACGTCGTGCTTATAATGAAAATTATAAAGTGCTTCGCAGAACTATTCCGATAACGTATTTCGTCAAAGCCCTCGTGCAATCTAAACGAAACTTGGTTTGCGAGTGGCAGAGTTAGGGTCTGGTGTTAAAAAATGTCTCGAGCTCAAATCGTCTTCCTAAGGGCGGTGTGGCATATCATTAAAACAGAAGAAACATCTCCACTAGCTGACGATAGGAAGTCGCGGCATTAATGATCCCATTCCATCAATATGAGATTTAATGGTGGCTTCTAATATATAACCTCTTAAACAAGTAATATGTCTAATAATATCGACAAAATGTCCTCGGGGATTCTGAATTTGTGTAGTTTTATATTTTATTAATTACTCGTTGAGTTTCGGCAGGAGTTCGAAATCGATTTACAAATACATTCTCCAGAAGGAAGGAACCTGCAAATTTATCATCTTTTGTTATATACAGTCAGTTCCAAACGGTGCCTACACAATTAAGCATAGTAAAAATCTCGTTCAAAGCAATATCCACTTTGATGCCGGATTCATACAGAAGTTTTTCTCCAGTATAGAATGCCAAACCAGTGAACCTTGTAGGCACGACATACATTCATAAGAATTAGAGCATTCAGAACGAATAATCCAAAAGGGACTCAGAGCCATCACAGTTAATATTGCAACTGATTTTAGATTGCTTGCAATAGAGGCATGGAACTGCACACAGGGCCACTAAAATCCTTGTAATGTTAACGACTGTAGGAAAAATCTGTGCTTTGAGGGCAGCATGTCTCGGCGATGTATTCAAACAACTTACAGGCCATATAGTTGAACTTCAAAAGGCAGTGTGACCGACACGAATGAGAAAACTGTCCTTAATCACCGCCTCATAAACTATACATTTCACGAGAAAACTATACTAATTACACAGAACATAAGTAACAGGTTTCACAGATGGCAACTCAAACATTCCACCTTTATGATAAACGCTCCTGATATAACAAAGCTGGTGCTAAGTATAGAGCCCTCACTCCCTCGTGGTTCTCACACTAACTGCCTGTGCAAACAGGTAGCTGGTGTCTACGTACTCCATAGTGGCTGCACAAGAAACATTCCGCAGCACATGACAATGTTTCGAAATATCGTGGCTTGTGACTCCTCACTGTGAAACAAGTAGCGACACGATTTCGGTGACTCGTAGCGGCCTTCGGCAACTAGCACACTCCATTTCGCGCACTGGCAGCGACCGATGTTGACAACCGATGAACCAAGCTCGGATAGGCTACTAGTTTCGATACAGGGAAGACACGTCAGCAAAAAAGTTCCTTCACATCGGCGGATTTGGCGCGATTTTCATGTTATGAGAGCAGAATATCACCGGCTAATTTACAGTCTACATATCAAAAACAAGCATGTTTTATACAGAAAAAGTGCAATTTTTATACGCTTAGATTTATATTTTCTTGATTAATGGAATGGTTAAGTAGATTTGTGTCTTACGAAATTTCCAAAAGACATCGGGGAACAAACATCATCGATCTCTGTGCCCCAAGATGATACGAATTCAATTGGACCTCATATGTCGAAAATTATATATTCCTTCACCTTATTCGCTCAATGTGTCTCCAAATTGTTTTGTTAACGATTCATTTGTGCAAAGGCTTTGAGGAGGAGAAGGATTATCGAAAGCACAATGGTGGAACTCTCCTCTTTCTCAAAATTGGCGCAGCTGTTATGTAACTGAACATATGTTATCATTCGAACTGGGACGCATAATACAGACATACCATCGAAGAAAAGCACAACACATACAGGAAGACGTATTCCATTCAGAGGGTGGCATTAACGTTTTGGAGGAATGTCATCAATGCTAAATGTAAAAGCTGCTAGGGTTTCGTCAGGCATCACGTTGACTGAAAGCTGTTGTATATATATTTCAAGGCAGCCTACATGAATAAATAAGGCGAATGGCATACAATGAAATCAAGCAATGACAGGTACCGAACTGGGATTGATCCATTGTTTTCCGAGAAACAGGCGTTAGCGATGTAGTTGGGCACAGCTGGGTTCTCCTGAAGTTCGAGCACAACTATTTGCTCCTCTTATTTCCAAATGAGGGTGTGTGTGTACTAAATATTTAAAAGCGCAGTCTCCATTTGTGTCTTAAATATGGGTTTCCTTCCATCATCATTAGACGTTTCCGGTTTGTCGTCCTGCACAACCTCTTCCAAGTCTTGCTGTCATTCCAAGATTTTTCCTCTACCGTTTTTCTCCAGACCACTTCCGTAGCCTATGCGTCTATCTTCACTTGGTCCATCGATCTTGTCCGAGGTCTTCCAACTGGTCTCCTTCCCTTCCCGCTGTTCAGCAGTGCTACCTTCGGCATCCTCCCCTCCTCCATCCTCATAACATGCCCCAGCCATTGCAGTCTTTTCCTTGTTAATATCTCTTCTAATGCTTATACTTGTAGTCTCTCCCTGAAGATTTCATTTCTGATTTTATCTTTCCTCTATCCCTCTCAGAAATCTCATCTCTGTCGCCTGCAGTCTGCTAATATCTCTATTTGTCCAAGTCCAGTTTTCGGAACCATAGGGCAGTATGGGCTGGTAATATACGATAAGGAGCAGAATTTTGGATTCTTTCCCTATGTTCCACCTCCAGATTACATCCTTTATCTGATGATAGAATTGCCCACTGTTCCTTATTCTCTGACCTATTTCTTCCTCCATCTTTCCATTGATAGTTACCTTGCTTCCCAGATACACAAACGATTCTACCCATTACAATTTTCTTCCCGTCGAGTAACACATCCTTAGAGTGGCCAGTGTTTCTTGTTATCTTCATTATCTTGGTTTTTTTTCTACACTCAGCTCTAGGCCATGTTTACCCACTGCAGTCCACCAATTCCGTAATTCTTTTTCCAGATCCTTCTCTATCTCTTTCCATATTATTATGTCATCAGCACATGCTATCACCTTCAGCTCTGTTGGATCTCTGTATTCCAGGACTTCTACGATTACTACATCAAATACTACATTAAACAGGACAGGTGACAATACACTTCCTTGTCTGACTCCTCTTTCCGTGTGAAACCATTCTGAATGTTTATTGTCTATGCACACGCAATTCTCACACTTCTCATAGATGTTCCTTATTAGTTCCACAACGCTTTCATCTTTTTCTCTCATTTTTTAAACTTAGCAATATTCTTTCTGTCAGTACTTTATCATAGGCCTTTTTTATATCAATGAAATCTACTACTGTGTCTTTGCCATATTCCCACCTTTTCTCTATGATTTGTCTGAGTATTAATATTGTATCCACTGTAGATCTTCCTTACCTGAAACCAAACTGCTCCTCTCTAATTGTATTCTCTAGTCTTTGCTTGATTTTATTTAGAGCAATTTTTTTATATACTTTCAGGCCATGGTTCAGTAACGTAATACCCCAGTAGTTCTCGCATTTCGTTTTACTCCCTTTTTTATGAATAAGCACTGTGACTCCCTTCCTCCAGTCCTCTGGTATTTTCCTTTATTTCCAGACTCTCCGGATGACTCTATACAATCATTGCATTGCCATTGTTTCTGCTGCTTTTACCATTTCTGCTGTCGGTTCATCTAGTCCTGGCGATTTCCCATTTGATATTTACATAAGTTAGCGAAATAATTGTCAATTGATGTAAGAGCTAGCAGACTGCGTAGCTCAGTTTGGAGGACGGGGGGTTCGATCGGCGACGAAGCAAAGACCCTTTCCTTTCGAAACTAAACTTCCGGATAGATTCCCCACAACAACCCAGCTTTTTGTCCAGTGATGATGAGGGAGGAAAACTCCTCCACATGAAAAAAAGGCAAGAATACCTTGCCTCATTGTCCATAATGCAGACGACAGGTAACATATGAAGCATAAAGCCAACTTGAAATAAATGGAATTTGAATAGGAATTGCTGACAACAGAAAACGGCAGAAAGGCTGTACTCGCTTTAATTGAACTGACAAATTCCTACCGTAGTATATCTGTGTGAAATACTACGTTGCTGGTGAACATGTTAACGAAACGGTGATCTGACTACAGCAAACTTCATTGCTACATTTGTGAGAAACTAGACGCTGAGTTGTTCTAACCTCGTTCCAACTCGGATCGGCTCAACAAAATTACCAAACAGAGCAGTCGCTGCATGTAATATATTTTAGCCAATTTTATGCAAAATTTAGAAACCTTCTTTACGAAAAATTGGTCGATGATTATAAGAATTTATATTTCAGACCGAGCTTAAATATTTGTAACTAACACTATGAGTAAGTAAATTTTGTGAACAGTTCAAGTACGAAGCAATCAGTATACCTCCTTTCCATCCTAATGCTGGCCTATATATTATTTCTGTTTCAGTCAGCTAACAGAAAGCCTACAGCAATGAATAATGTATCAGTGGATAATATTTTCTTTTCTTTTTTCTTTCTTTTTTAACTGACATATTGAGATTGTATTAGAACACATTGTTCGTTTAAAATTTAATGAAAAGAAAAATCTGCGATGATTTTTTTTCTTTTCTCTTTTCGGGCATGACATTGGACCTAACAAAAACTTTGTTTAGAAAACTTTTTGAAGGGCATTGCCGCCATTGTGAAGATTTGGGGTTGCCGAAACCTACCGATTGTAGTTTTCACTAGGAAGGCAACAAATACAACCACAAAAAAGAGAATTAAAAGGGAATTGAAGATTACGCCAAATTGATCAACGAACGAAAAAAACGACATTTTGCACGTAGTCAAAAGTATCACAGCGATTAGTGTTCATCTGTGGACCAGCGCGAACCGTCAAAACGTTCCTTTATAGCACGTTAGGTCGTATTTTACGAGGAGAAGACAAAGTAGTCTTACCTGTTGCTTGGACAGAAATAGCAGCCAATTTATTGCGGGATAGCAGAACTTCTCACGTGCTGTTCGGTATCATCTACCAGGCCACATTCAAAGCAAGCCGACTAATTTCGAAGAGCATCATTGATAATTTGGAATGAAATTTTAATGGTTCCGAAACATGCACTATGGATTGTTGAACGATTCTTACGAGATATTTCCAACGTAAACACACACAGTAGTTTTCGATCGACATTGCAAAGTACTTCCTGTTATGAGGTACGGAAACAGAACGACCATAGCAGAAGAAAACATACGCCAATCACCTCTGAAACAAAATATGAGACGAACAAGAATTCAGCAATTAGCTGCCGCGGTTAGGAAACGAAGAACTCGAAATGAAACACGTTTCACCAACACAGCAAAGGATTCCAAGACATTCTACTGTGACGAAAGGGAGATAATTACGGAAATGTTCCCAAATGGCAAACAGTGTCAACTACTTTATCAACACAGTCAAATTGTGAAAAAATGAAGACTCAAAAATCAAAGTACACACATTATGCAAAGCATTGTAGAAGGCGACTGCAAAGTTTACTACAGTTGACTCCTTACGTCTGATGAGTGGACTGTTGATCAGAATTTTAAATGCTAAACATTGCTTAATCAATAGGGCAAGAAGCACCTCCATGGATACACTGTTACTGCTCAGTTAATTGAACTTCCATCGTGCTACGAATTAACCTCACTTCACCCGACCTAATCATGACTTTCCAATTGACTAAGAAACAGTTTCCACAGAAATATGTCTTTGCTGTGACTATCAATAAAGTTTCAGGGACTAGCGCAACTCAGAGCAGGGTTACACTTGCCAAATGCTGTATTCACTGATGAACAGCTCTATTTAGCCTTTTCAAGAGTCGCCAACCTAACAGTATTTTTGTATCAATTTCCGAAAATGACAAACTTAAAATTCAAGATGATTGCATTCTGACATCAAACATTGTATACAAAGAGATATTGTAAATACGTTATCTCGTAGTTCCTTCGCTGAGTATTTAACATCAACAACCCAACAAAATACCGAATCATTTTTTTGGGAGGAGAGTTTCGAGGTTGAATGCAGTAATTATACTGAGCTTCTTGCTCTGGTTCCTACGATTTGACAACTTGTTACGACACTCCACTGAAGGAACGTTCTTCTTCATTATATCTAACCTTTTGCGGATAACCTTCAGGGGAAGTGTTAAATTGGCTGTAAAGTTTTGAGATTAGGCGAAACGTGTGAACCCGGCTCCGGTCGCCTTACGACACGGGGTCACTCTGTGCCCCGCGGCGTTGCAGGAATTTTCCGAAACTTTGCCAAGTGGTCAGCGGAACAGACTGTATTCCGAGTCATATCGGCAATAGCTGCTGTTTGTCTCATTTCCTATGAAAGCGAGGTCATTAGTACTAGAAGAAAAACGGCCATGCCCTTCATGAGTGAACCAATCAGCCGCAGTTACTAAGGGAAACCAAATTGTGAGATGACTTATTGGGAATCGAACTGACGTTCGGTCAATACCAAAACACTTCATACTCATACATCGGGCTAAGTTCTTATCATGAGCGTCAGTACAGTTTACTGCATTGTGATAGTCATATGTGTGAACATGCAATCAAAATTAACGTTTTATTTTCACTTAACTGCACAATTATGCAGTAGACATTAGTTATTTTTATCAAGCTTCTATGAACTTATTACTGGAACAATTAAAGAAGATGGTAACTTCTGTCTCCCTCTCCAATACCTTTTGCTTTTGGCTTTACACCTTATCGACTTTGAGGCGGTTAGAGACTGAGGGCAAGAAACGGGCATGAATTCGGCAATGACATTTTTGATGCAACCATTCCCACAATCGTCCGGGGAGATTTGTGGAAGCCCTGGAAAACCCAAATCTGGATTCGAACCCACGTCCTCCCGAATGTGAGGCCAGAGCATTATCCCTCACGCTCGGTTACTCCCTGATACCGAGTTGATTAGAAAGCATAAGCTGTGACACTAGTTTGTAATAACATCATTAGAATAATACTAGTGAATCAAATTGTTAAATTTACGTCTTAAATACCTGGGAGACCGATCTTTGCTCGACCTTTTTCGATTTCTGTTCAATATGCAAGAATTTGAAGAAAGTTTCATTAAAGTTAAAATTTTTTGTTGAAGGTTTCCAACGCATTTTGAGGTGCACAGCTCCTTGTTCTAACAAAAGAGAAGCTTAACTAACATCAGTAGGCTTACTGATACCCGAAACTTCTACGGTATGAGATTATAGCCGTTTCCGAGACACCAAACACAAGAATTGATTTTTGTTTGTAAAATCGTGTTATAAACATGAAAAGCAAAACCTTGTCTACATATGAAATTTCATCCAAATCGCTAGAGCCATTTCCGAAATCGCCTGGTTTACCACCTCTTAAATTGTTTTTAAAGAAAAATGCTATTATTACGTTAATAGAAATCTTAATGCTATTTAGGGATAAAGTAATGGTGCAAGATTAGTGTAGTTCACTTAGACGAGTGCATCATAAGCCCTAAAATCATACTCTCCGATAAAATTACGCTCATACCTTGTAATAACCTCACACCTTCGGATCCACCCGTGCCTTTCCAAATGATAAGAATACAGTTCCCAATAGAAGCAACCTTCGCTATGAACATTAACAAAGCACAAGGTCAGACGCTTCAAAAGGCAGGATTGTATTTATCAGAACCAGTTTTTTCTTATGGACACCCATACGTGGTTTTTCACGAGTTTCTAGATTCATTAATATTTATTTTTGTGTTAAAGACACATATTGGTCAAAAACTCAACGATGATCACTTTATAAGTGTTAATATTGTTTTCGAGAAATTTTGTAAAGTAGATTTAAAAAAATGACATCTGACAAAACCAATATTTCTTAAATATCTACTTGTCAAATGTCTTACAATTAAACTTTCGGTATTAAATGATGACGACTTTTCACAGTAAAAGTGATATTTATTACTACTCTTGAAAATAAAATACACTTCATTAATAAATACTATCATTTATTTATTTCTTCATTATTAGGGCTAGCGAAGCGAATCCATATACTAGGAGACGATTTGTACGCCTTTGTGGTGAACTTTTTGAAACAATTGCTGCACCTCTATAAGTGAAATTGAACATACTAATTCTAGATGTGCCATCCATCATTATTTTTGCAATATATATATATATATATATATTTTTTTTTTTCGTGCATGTTGTGAGAAATCAGAGGTGTCCACGTCACGTGACCAAGTCACGTTATCGCATCACGTGGTTTGAGACAGCTATTGTCAAGAGTGCAGCGTGGCTTATTGGAGGTGTGTTAATATGGTTTTGCTTTTTTTGCTTCCAGTTGTGTTCATGGAGAGGGACGCAGTTTGAAGACGCTGTTGGCATTGTGTCGAATTACAGTGTGACGATAATGTGCCACCATCAAATGCATATGTAATACATATCAGAGAAGATCCTAATGCAACACCTTACTACCGCAACGATAACGGTAGGATAATCAAATAAACTGTTCACCAAAATTGTAGTTAGTGAGTTCGATATCTTCCTGTGAACTTATTTTTCAGAAAGGATAATAACTTAATTTTTTGTATTATAGATTATCTATGGTCGTTGAACTTCTTTGTAAATAAATCTGTGACTTGCATAAATGTAGATGCAGCGGTTTTTTAATTATACAAAGAATCACCGCTCCCTCCCTTTATCGGTTATTTAATTAACTATATAACTTTAATTATAAACTATAAAAAGTTTAATCAAAATAAAAGAATAAAAGGAAGGCACACCTAACCGGTACGCTTCAAAAGTTAATTGAAAATAACGTCGTCACAACCAAACTATCGAGAGGAACTGAACTTATGCTCCAAAAAGAGAGTTAATAATTTTTTTGTATTGATGATGATCTATGGTTGCTGAATGTTCTTTCCAAATAAATCTGTGACTTGTGTAAATGTAGATGCAGTGGTTTTGTAATTATACAAAGAAATCTTGCTGCCTCCCTTAATCAGTTATCTAAATAACTATGTAATTTCAATGATAAACTATACAAAGTTTAATGACAGTCAGAAATAAAGAACACACTACATGGAGATTTTGAGAACTGTTTAACGGGAGAAATATGTTTCCACGTAACTGAAACAAACCAAAAATGTATGCAGGTCGGTAGTTTAATGAAGCCAAACATAAAATTTTTGATAAAACGAGAGGTGTAACTATGTAATGCAATCACTCGGAATCCGCCTCGACAACACTGTCTGCATTTCAAAGATATCGGCTACGTCTCCGAGATCAACAAGCCACTGATTAAAATATCGACTTACTTCTGTCTGTAAATTGATTCAATGAAAGCTGTATTCATCACTATATGCTCATAAAAATATTCCGTGTTCTTCTGTATCGTTACCCTCATAAATCGAATTACCAGTATTAGTGATAATTATTTCTGCGTTGGCCGACCATGGCAAAGTCTGCTTGAGTCCCACTATTTATAAATTTTCTACAATCAACCACAGCCAGAAACTTCTATTGGTTTAACATGTGTTGGGTTATAGAGAGTAAAAACTTTATAAAGCCTAGCATTTAATAGGGTATTTTCTTATGACAGAATTAGTAATAATAAAAATTCAAGTATGTTAAAATGTAAAAAACTCGAATAAGAAATTTAGTATCTGATTAAAAACAAATTAAATAAATTTGGTGGGAGGGGATATTTTCCACCAACCAGAAACTGGTACTGACCTGTTGAAATTTGTTCTAACTGCTACCTTATAAAGTCCTCTTCACGTTTTCCGCTCTGGTTTTCCGGAAAAGTTACCAGAAATTAAATTAAAAATGCCGAAATATAAGGAAGCAATTAAAACTAATTTCAACAGGTAAGTACCAGCTTCGGGCAGGTGGAGAATATCCCCTTCCACCCAATAAATTTATATTCTAAACATTTAAAGATTACGTCTTATTATAAACGTGCCTAATTTTTTTAACATACTGAAAACACGGATTTTGATGATAGTTCGTTAAGTTTAAATATTAAAATTCTTATGATTATTATTTAATTTCTTTAATGTATATAATATTTCTTATAACAAAACTTCGCGAGCCACCACAAACCCGAGCTTTTAGCTAGTTATATTACCATTCGGTGACTGATTATGATGCTGTGTGAAATATTCGCACTAGTATACAAGAAAAGGTTCGTTTAAAGATATAAGAGCTCCTTGCTCGAACCAAAGAGAACATCAGTAGGCTTTCTGGTACCTGAAACATCTACGAGATGGCGTTAGAGCCGTTTCCGAGATACCAAATACAAGAATTGTTGATTTTTCGTAAAATCTCGTTTTTGCAGTGAAGACACCTATTTAGGTAAACTTCAAAAACAAAACGTTATCTAAATATGAAATTTCATTCAAATCGTTAGAGCCGTTTCAGAGAGCCCATATATATATATATATACCTATATATATATATATATATATACAAGAATTGCTCGTTTAAAGATATATAAGATTATATGATATGTTTATCACAAATTTGCGAATAGAGTCAGTGGTATCCGAGAAGAAGAAAATGTCTCTTTTTTTAATTTTCAAAAATCATATTGCAAATCTTGATTTGTCTTGATTGAGAAAAGATTCAGCAGATATTTTGTTTTGTTTTAGGAGTACAAACCGTAAATACACATTCGGTTTGCTATCAGATTAAATTCATGTCAGTGGAAATCTTCTAAAATGAATCATCGTAGGTAGAATCTGAATGTTTTGATCATAAGTCTACAACTTACACGATTTGATAATATTAAATGAAATAATCTTCAGTTTGTACTACTTATTGCCTAATCTGTGTAACAGGAAACAATTATCGGTAAGCAAATCGATGAGGATAAATATTAAACAAGCACTCTGATGTTCGGAGTCGGCAGGCAGACAGAGGTGGCTGTAAATATTGACGGAGTCCACACATAAACAACCATGCCCACCGTCCTATTGACTGGGCTCTCCAGCAGCCAACCAAATCCCAACTACTCAAATAGCTTTCAAAACCCGCGCCCGCCGCGTCTAGAACGCGTCGTATCCAGGAATGTCTAATCGACCTGATGTGTGCCACCTACTGCAACTACTGATTACTTTATATTTAAAACCTTAGGACAAACCACTGGACCAATTCAGACGAAATATTATAGATTTTTTTTTTAAATTATGGGTTTACGCCCCGTCGACGTCGAGGTCATTAGAGGCGGGATAGGACTAGGGAGACTAGGATTGGGAGGAATTCGGCCATGGCCTTTTGAAGGAAGCATCCCGGCATTTGCCTGGAGTGATTTGGGAAACCATGGAAAACTCAAATATGGATGCCCGGACAGGGATTCGAATCCGCGTCCTTCCGAATGCGAGGCCAGAGCGGTAACCGCTCACCCAGAACGCTCGGTAGAAATATTATTTAGACGGCGCGAAAGGTATATATATATATATATATTTCCTATAGGTGGCGCTGGCGTCTCGTTGGCATTTCGACTGCGTGAAAGCTGTAGTATGAACAGGTTCAGTGGTTCTTCAGGGATGGCGTTCAAGTTTGTGGTGGTTAGTGGGTTTTCAAGATTGTGATTCTTTTAAAGGTTTATATACAGGTATACATTAAACATGCAAATGAAGAAATCTGTTCATACACACGGTAGGCAACACCATTTAATATACTGCTTGCAGAGAAGCTATGTTAACATTTTTGAAGTGTGCCAGTGAGGAGAAGTAGAAACAAATGACGCTCTCAAACTTGTCGAGTAGAAGAGAGAAGAAGATCCAGGACTGCTCCTCTGCCTTATCCTATACAGCAAATATGTCTCTGATAGTGTATCTCTGAATTAACAGCACAAATCTCAGATTCCGCGTAACGATATCGTGGATACATCTAGTTAATCACCGCAGCCATATTGGACCCGTACTCCCGGGATCAAACCCCCCTTGTCTGGCGTAGCAGCCGTCCTGATTCCTGCTTGTAGTCACTTTTTCTTAGACACGCAAGCGAAAGATGTGTTGGTTCTCCCTCTACGCTTCTAAAATTTCGTTTTACACACAGAATAACACAAGATTACAAATATAAAAAGCTTACGGTGACATGTGACAACAACCTTTGCTCTCTCTTACATTTGATCTCCGCTAAGGATCTCGACACCAGCTGGATGTCTACACGTGTAATAAGATTGCAACTGGTAGAAAGTGTAGGCCTACTAATTTAAGTTCCTACTCAAAATGGGATTATAAACCGCAACCGGAAAATAAGCGCCTTAACCGCTGAGCTACTAGACCGCCTTACTTTGAATAATACGTGTGCTAAGTACTAACAAAACCGTATACAAACTGTGAGTTTGTGTGAACAACTATGTGTGTGTAGGGGGGGGGGGGAGGGGGAGGAAAGGATGAGAGGGTTTAGGTTTTAGTAAATCAAATGTAAACAGTGTTTTCTGTTTGTTTTAAAGTATACATATGCAAAGTTCTATCAAAATCGGATAAAAACTGTTTGTGTGAGTAACATTTGCAAAAAATAAAAAGCTTTTATATAATAGATAGAAGTATAATCTATAATTTTTCTGCACCGAGCGTGGTGGTGTAACGGATAGCGTTCTGGCCTCGCATTTGGGAGGACGGCGGTTCGAATCCCCGTCCGGGCATCCAGATTTGGGTTTTCCATGGTTTCCCAAATCACTCCAGGCAAATGCCGGGATGCTTCCTTAAACAGGCCATGGCCGAATTCCTTCCCATTCCTTGCCCCCATCCTTTCCCATCTATAAAGACCTCGATGTTGAGAAACGTATAGCAGTTAAAAAAACAAAACAAAAAAACAAAACTTTTTCTGCTTTCCAAGTGCAACACGTCATAGTTATCGCTACAGATATACTATTAACATTAGCATGTTGGTGATGCGTTCAACGCACAACACGTCATTGCATGTTGGTGACGGGAAGTCGTGAACTCATACATTTACCCCCGTCCAAACATTGCCTAGCGCGACTATAGAAGTTTTCACTTCAAAAACCTCTGGAATAGCTTGCTGTGTGATGTGAAGTACGCTAGAACGCTTCCACGTTAAACTGTTGGTTCACTATGCCTACATTACCGGGTAAGATTAAGTCGGCTACGATAGGGGCGAAATGCCCACCAATAAAAACACTGTCACCAGGTCATTACGACCACACAAGCTTTTACCTTTATTTCCCCTCTGTAATGAACCATTACAGACATGTATTCTATACTGAAAGAGCTAAATATGTTAAATAGTGCTTGAGTTTTGCTAACGTCATTAATTTATTCCACCTCGGTTTATCTGTTATTTTCAAGGGCCAGCCACAAGAAACGTGATTCGTAACAGAAAACAGAATCCTGAACGATAATTGCAGCTAACGTTATTGCAGAGTTTCTAGTTAACCGCAGAACACTAATTATTATCTGGACTTAAATCGTTGGTAGCTGAAGGGAAGTGACAGTAAACTCCACCGTTACCGAATTCTTTTTGACAAAAGCAACAGAAAAAAAGATTGCGAAGTTGCCGTTTTATTGTGAAAAACATTTACATGCGAATCGGAAACATAAAAACGAATGTATGTGTGCAGTGGGTGGCTGCTTGGTATGCGCGGGGCTGCGATAGCGCTCCTCGCCGGCCGATGTATTCGCACGTAATTTATGCACAAGTCTGTAAACACCGTGATGAGGCGAGGCGGCTCAATAGAACATTTGGGCCGTCTATCCACGCTAGTAAACTTCACCGAGCTTGTTTTAAAGTAGCCGACAAGCGCATTTACATACAAAGATCCGCACGTGCGACCGTCATGACACATCTCTACAGTGAACGCCTATTTCTTGCTATAAAGATCAAGATTTTTTACTTTTTTTTTTTTTCTAAGTTAGCGAGGTGTAACGCCTAGGAAAAGGAAAATGTTAGAACAGTCTTCATATACATAATTCAGAGAGAACCGACTAGCCACAGTCATCTAAGATGTTTATTTTTATTTATTTATTTCGGCTTGGGCAGGTGTTGTTTGTAGCATTCCAAGGGGTGTCTCTACTTATCATTTTTCTGTCACTTCTCTGACAGTCTGCATTGCCCATTCTTCTTTTCAAGAGGTGGTTGCAACAGTAGAATAATTTTTCTTATTTTCCACTCCTTCAACATGTGCGTACCACTTCAGTAGTCTTCTTTCGGCCTCTGCAGTAAGAATCAAATCTGATCATATTCTTCTTTTCATCTCCTTATATGTGACTCTCTGCAATTTTTACCACGCTTATTTTAGTTTCACCTGTCCGTTGAAAATCTTTCAATCGATATTTCATAAACATGTCTTCTTAACCTTACAGCCATTCTTACTTGGTTCCATTTGCGTCTTATTTTATTTCTAGAAATATGTATACTTATGTCTTTCTTCTTTATCTTAGGAAATTTTTCGGCTTTTTTCCTTTGACTCATTTATTTCAATATTCCCGTTGTTATTCAAAGTTTGAGCAGATTCTTTCCTTGAGCGCATTTCGTTCACATGCTTGAACTATATTTGCCTTTAACGTAAGCTACCCTCCTGGTGCTCAGTTCACTGCAGAGGTTTTCCCTAGTTTTGTAGTTATAGTTTCTACAACGTTTATTTGGTCTATAGTTCTTTTATTTTGTCCATTTTAACTCTGCTGCTCTCTCATACTTCTTGTTCTTCCTAATTATCTCATTATAACATTTATAGTGAAAAAAGAATCGAAAGTTTTTATTTAGCCACAATACATCCCAGCTAACTTCTTGCAGTAACATTTGGGCTTTTTAACATGGGTATTCTACATACATATTTTTTTTTTTTTTAATTTTCGTGTTCACAGCAATTGCAAAGTTTTCATAATCTTTTGTTCGCTTTCTGTCAGTTCCATTTGCCTATTGTGATTAACGTTTCCTAGGAACCTACGTCATAGTTAAATATTTTGTCTTATCATAGTCTTCTTTCTGAACTGGCATATATACATTTACATTAAAGTACCTGGAGCGTAATTTTTATCTCCATCGTTGTAAATCTGACCTCGTTAGGAAACATAATCCAGTTATCCCCGGTGATGATTCCACATTCAACCAACCAGACATGTAGCATGGCATTATTCAATCTCACTAATCGAGACGGTATGTAGTTACATATTAATAGGGGTTGGCAAGCAGTAGATAATTGTTTATTCCGCAGAAGGGGAAGAGATTGATATCTGATTGGAAGATACAATTGCATCGCAACACTTACTAGGGCGCTAATGACCTCTCTGCCGAAGCGCCCTAAAGCAACAACAACAACACTTTCAATTTATTTCTGAAAGCATAATGTATTGAAAAGTTTGCACTTTTTTATATCAATACAACAAAAGCGTATCCGAGACATCGGCACTGATTTAGGAGGAGAAGGTCCAGAGACGAGCTAGAGTCTAAATACGGGCTACTTGCTGAAAGTGGGGGAAGGGAGTTGTACACGGGCACGAGAATGGCATGAAAAGGAACATCGAATGGTAGGAGAATAGTAGGGAGCAAATGAACTTGATCCGAGACTAGTGTTGTAGTGTTTTTTTTTTTTTCAGGGACTTTTTTTCATAACTACTAAATCTCAAATTTGTAAGGCATTTATCGTTTAATATGACTGTTTTAGAGTTTATTCTAATTACTTATCTCAATTTTTAAATCTACAATATTTTTCTGGTTCAGTAGGGAAAAAAAAAACGAAAATATTGGCAACATTGACTGAAATTTTCTTTTATGAACGGGGACTTCCCGAAGAGGCTAGGTTGCAAGAGAAGGAATCCCCGTTCCCCGTTGTTTGAATTGATACTCGCTATTTAAACTAGTGCTGCCAGCCCTACGGATTTATGTGTAGACCTACGGATCTTTTCAAAAAATTAGGAATTTAAAATGTATCTACGGTTTTTTGCCTCCTTTTATTACTTACTAGCAGTTACCCGCGACTTCGTCCGCGTTGAAGAGTGTTGTAATATAAGATTTTTGTGAGAGGTCTGGTTGCTCAGTGGTTAGGGCGTCCAACTGGAGATGGAAAAGTCCCCAGCTTGAATCCTAGTCTTGGCGAGGATTTTCAAAGGTCCTTAGCTCAACCTTCACCTCTGGCACAAGTTGTTGTGTGGTGAGAATTACGCCAGAATGCTCACCTGGTTCTGATTCCGTGTCGAACTGTGAGTCCTCTATGTCCGGTAGGATTCTTGGGTTACGTTAAGAGGATACGAAAGGGACTGATTGCGGAGACGTTAAGAAGCCTTGTCACCGTGCCAATACGACCATACATTTTATTTTAAAGCTATTTTTATTAGTAATAGTAGTAATAAATGTTGCAATAAAAGAACAAAAATTTGATTATGTTCCACAACTACTTCATTGAATTTTTAAACCAACAAAAATATTCTGTTTGTTAGGAGTATTCTCAGTTTAATATATCCGTATATAAAATATTGAGGATTTGTTTCCTAGGTTTTGACTATTTTCATATCCCTAGTTTTCTTACATTTCTTTGAAAGATTTGAATTTCGTTTACCCAGCATCTCTTAAAATTACTAATTTCATCTCGCGAATAAAAATGAATATAGTTTTAATTAATGGAAGCTCAAAACGTCAAAATATTAGCAATAAATTGATAGAATCGACTAAATATCAACAACACCAAAATACTAACATCCAAATAGCAAATAAATACTTAAGTGGCCCAAGGACGTTCATTTCCGTTAAAAAAATTGCGATACTAAAAATGAATATTTTTATTTGATTTGAATATCTGAAAAAAAAATCTTTAAAAAAAGAGAACTTAATTTGCTCTTTGGATATTGATTTTGTTTTGAGGATATATTGGTTCCATCAACAGAAATTTGCATATTACAGTAGTAAGTATAATAGTAATTGATTCTTTTATCCATAAAGTTCAGTGGTATTGTGGTAATGGTTTCTCTATCTGTGGAAACAGATGAATTTCCTGTAGACCAGTTTACTATATTTCATTTGTTTCGATCCATTAAGTCTGCGCTAAAATATAAATGTTAAAGTAGTAATTAATTCTTTCTTCATAATTGGTTTCTCAATTTGCCTACAGAATTGAATGTCTACAGGCAAATTACCACTATCTGTCTGCCACTCCACTATTTGAATAAAACAATTATAAATTTGAAAAATTTACTTCGCTCGATGCCACATGTTCTGCTAGAAAATCAAAGCTTCTGTCACTTACGCATAAACATTCACTATAGGGCCTATTGGATGTTAGTGACGCTATGAATGGCGAAATAAACTTGACTCATTATTTCAGATCACGATACTAAATGAACCCGAATAATGACGTTGGCAATGTGGCGCTCGGAAAAATGCAGTAAATTAAATACTGAATTCATCTGAAACTACATTAATCCGCATGAACTATGTCATCAGTATCATGGCAGTTATTGGAGTAACGTAACTAAAAAATTTATACTAAAATGTTTGTAAGTTACAGTGTACAACGGAAAGTCCATAATTCTTTACAACTTTAAGACAACTTTCTTTAATATTGCTGGTCAAGTTAACATATCGATAAAGTGACTATTACTGCTCATGATTTAGTAAGGTGTATTATTGCATTTAATATGTCTAGGTGTGTTCGTATAGTTTGACTTTGTAGCGGCAATATTAACAGAAATAGTGGTTTGGTTGAAATGATGCCTGGACCAGAATGATTTTTGTTATAGCATAAGGCAGAAGGAACTTAATTATTATTAGTAATAAGTAAGCAGCTTTCATATGCCCCGTGCAAATGAGGTGTATTGTGTTGTAAATAGAGGAAAACTTTATCGGATTTCTTGCTGTCGCTGAGACGACTGGAGAGTATCTAACTAAGGCAATACTGGAAGAGCTGGAAAAAAATGGATTAGATATTCAAAACTGCCGTGGCCAAGGATATGACAGTGGGGCAAATATGGTAGGAATAAACAGTGGAGTTAAAACTCGAATATTAAATATTAATCCCAGGGCATTTTTTTCACCATGTGGATGTCATAGTTGGAATTTGTTGTTGGTAGACGCAGCTAAGTCCTCTGCGGCAGCAAAAACATTTTTTGGTTTTATTCAGAAAATTTATCTTCTATTTTCAGTATCCAGCAAACGCTGGGAATTAATCAAAGGCAAATTAAAACTTACTATAAAGCCTTTTTCAGACACAAGGTGGGAAAGTAGAATCGCGGCAGTAAAGGCCCTATTACTTCAATTTGATGATGTTGTTGAATGTATTGAAAGCCTAAAAAAATCTTTCAGAAGATTCAGACACACTTAGTGATTGTGATTCAATTCTGAACGAAATGCTCAGCTTAGAGTTTGTAATATCATTACATCTATGGTACGAGATATTATCGCGTGTTAATATCCTAAATAAACTATGGCAATCTGTCCAAGTCAATTTAAGCATAGCGCTTGAACATTTACGAAAATTTTGTGACTGGATCAGAGAATATCGGCAAACTGGGTTCGAACAATGCTTATCCGAAGCTCGTCAATTTATTGAAAAAAGCAGTTATGATTTGTCAAAAGACTTTAAAAATAAAAGGGTAGCCAGAAGGAAAAGGACATTCGATTATGAAAGCAGCGATGAACCTGCACAATCTCCCAAAAGTCGGTATGAAAGAGATTTTTCTAATGCAATGATTGATTCCATACTGAGCAATATGGACTCAAGATTTATGTCTTTAAATGAACCTTTAAAAATTTCGGATTTCTCTATGATCTGAGTAAGTTTAAAAATATTCCAAAAGACCATATTTTAAAAAACTGCCAAGACCTACACACAGTTTTGAGAGTAGGCGAGAACAGCGATTTCCAGCCATATTAACTATTTGAAGAGTTACAAACAATGATCCAAAATTTACCCGATTTTGTTAAAGATGGGAAACAACTGCTCCAATACATAATAGAAAATAACTTAAAAGAAATTTACCCAAATATTTGTATTGTCATACGAATTTTGCTAATAGTACCAGTAAGTACAGCCTCCGCTGAAAGGAGCTTTTCAAAATTAAAATTAATAAAAAATTATTTACGAAGTACTATGGGTCAGGAAAGACTTTCAGCTTTGGCAGTTTTATCGATTGAAGCAGATATAGCACCTAAGTTGCATTATGATATAGTAATTAAGGAGTTCAGCAAGGCTAAAAGCAGAAAATTTCTATTTCTATAATTATATACTGTTACTCATTATTTAATAATATTATACACAGTAAAAGTGATTGTATTTTTATAAATAAAAATTTAAGTTTTTTTGAATACTTTATAAACCTTGTCATCTTGCGTCTCCAGAGGGCCTCGCAAACTTATCTCGCCCACATAAAATTTTGGTCTCGCCCCGCCACTGGTTTTAAGTGTAGCATTCTATAGATACTTGCAGAATATTGAACAGTAAGTAAAAAAGCGCTGTTTCGCGAATCATAGTCTCTACTATTTGTACACAAATTCTGAACAAAAAATAAAAAGGGTTAGTTAAGTTTTAAATTTCGACAAAAATAATTTGTAATACAGAGACTGTATAGTAACAAAAAAGAAACAGTAAATAAATAAACCGAGATAGAATGGAATCCTTTACATTTTTATAAATACGAAATGGGAGGCACGACCATTTTGCACTTTTAGTGAACCGACTTTCGTATACTCATAGCATTTTACGTTGTTTTATTTTCAAGCTTTGATTTTTCATATTTATTATCACGAACGAAATTATGGTGTAATATTTGAGATTTCATACTATTTTATGTAAGCAAATGAAAACATCTCTTTGAGAACTTAACAACAATACCTATCTTTTTTTTTAATTTAAGTTTAAGTACAGATTTATATTTACTGCTTCCAAACTATTATTTGTCAAGTGCGTCGGTTTTATGGCTTTTAAACTAAACACAAACTTGCACATGTAAGAAGGTTTTTGCTTTTATTTCCGAAAAGTAGTGTTTGAGATTTACGTAAAAAGCAAAGAGTAAACGTGGAATGGCTATCTACGTAGTATGAAACTGTTTGTTGTTTGCGAATTGATATTAATGGCAATTTCTAAAGAACTATGCGTTTTTGCGGGGTAAAATCTATCCTATGTCACTTCGCACACAATTAACTGACTTCATGCCAAATTTGATTTAAATATGTTGAGTTATTAAGGCGTGATTGATTCCAGAAGTACATCCAAACTTTCTCATTTCTCATTTATAGATATATATAGATTGTGCTTTCCTTATATTCGTATACTTGTTAAACTCTCAGCGTATATTGATACTGACTCTTTTAATTGTCAGTAATTATGAACCGTTTCCTTGCCACCGTTGGTGTAAGCCAACGACTGAAAAGAAATAAAACTCCTATTTTGTATGCTAATAGATTTAAATTCAGTCTTAAAAGACCATAATACAGAACTATCGGCGCAGTCTTTATGCACAGTGTGTACTTTGTTCATAATTTAAAATTGCAATGTCAAAATCTTTTGCTTACAATACAAGAACAACCAGTAAAAGAAAATGTAACTACTTCTGAAGTTATGGATCTAGAGGAGACAGAAGAAGAAACAGAAAATTCCGACACCGACCGAACTAGTGTTGGTAGTGCTGATGCTAGTGAATGTGGTACTGACATAGAGGATGTTATCTATATAGATACATTTATGAATCATTATGTAAGACATTATATGATTTAGTAAGATTTAAAACACACATGTAAAATGTAAGTTCCATAAATAAAACTATAATTTATCAAATATACAGTTTTCTGAAGGAAAAAAAAACAATTTAGAAAAAAAAGAAGGTTTTATTTCATGTTTTTTTTCACAAATTTGATTTTTTTTCTTTTTTTTCGATTTGCAACACTATCCGTGACACAAGTGCGTTGGCTCAAATTGTTTACCGGAAAACTTGCTTTTAAAAAATTCAAAACTTTTCAAGGTATGTCATCATTAATTTATCTCAATTTATTTCTTACTTATTCAGTAAAGTAAATGGTTTCCACCTTATCTCAATTTATCTCTTTCTTACTTATACAGTAAAGTAAATGGTTTCCACCTTATCTTAAAGTACATTGTTTGAGCTTCATGCAGGACACCTGTCCTGTTCGATTTGTTTGTTTTGTAATGGCTGCTGAGACCATCAATTTGAAGTACTGCATGGTCTAAAAACGGACTACCATTGGTGGTTCAATAATGGGCTAGCTCTTGACAAGTAAACGCGAAGATTTCAGCACTTCGGATCAACGACCAATTGCTCAAGCTTCAATGTCCAAAAGGGTTAGTCCATACGAGCTACATTCGATCCCCGCCATTGCAAAGAAAAAGCAATTGTGGTCGCAAGTGTGCCAAGACTTGCATTATAACTGGATCTCCTTACAGCGAATCGTTGAAGAAAAGTGTGCAGCGTAAAGCCTTGAAAAACTGTCAGATGATTGTGAAAGTGTAATCAGGTGCCTCAGCAAAGAAAAAGAAACCAAAATTGCCAAGCCAAACTGAGAAGCCCATTGGGTAAGCTCAGCGAAGAGTTGGACTCGGAAGAAGACCATAGGGTCCCTCCTACTGATGACGACAATGACGATGACGAGTTGGTGATTTTTCTGGGTATAACATGGTGACAATGTAGCATACATTTTCTGTGATGGACTATTTCCAGATGACGGCAGAGGCGAAGTGTGGATTCAGTTCTTCAAGTGTGAAGGTTGGGCAGAGATTGAATGTGAAGGGATAAAAAATGAAATATATTTGAAAAAAAAAGATAAATTTCCCTTTTTATACAAGTAGCCCGTATCAGTCATTTTACATTTTTTTAATCCTTTGATTTTGTAAAATTAAAATTGGTTATTGACGTTTTGAACTCTCATATCACCTTCATTATTGTTTATAGAAGCAAATAACATCAAAATTATCCATATTGAGTGACCAGGTAAATCAGTAGGACCAAAATAAAAGTGGTGTCCCGTATTTTGACCTTCTCATCAACTATTATGGAAACATTAAAGCAGATGTCGACTCAACCAATACCGCACGCAATAGCAGATTATATGTGAGACTAATTTCCGTTTTGTAATAATATTTTCATTGGAATGCAAGTTGAAGAAGTTGTGAAACAAATTTTGTTGATGTAGTTGAGGAAACATTACAAATATTACAGGGTTTTTAATTTAAAAATAAATAAATATGGCTTTGGCCAATTACACCATGCCAAACCTCGATACATTTATATTATTGCCGTCTATGTTTTATTTTATTTTTTAAATTTATTTTATTGTTTAGCCCACTAAGGAGCGCGTGGAATCATTAATTTGCATTGTCTTTCTTATTCTTCTTGCTTTTATCTATTCTTCCCAAAATCTCATCCTTTCACTGTGGGGTTGACGTCTCTCTTCTTTTCATGTATTTCTGAGTTTTTGCTGTTGGGATCTTAGGGGAAAATTTATGTGAAGTGATTAATTGTCTATATAATGCGTGTAGATACCAGTGGGTCTAGGCTGACTTCAGCGAGGTCCTTCTGGGTTTCTATAAACCAGAGTGCTTTGGTTTGTCGGGGTCCATTGACGATGTGTAAAATTATCTTGGTTAATCGTGAGTCATACATTCGAGCTAAAAGTCCGTAGAATTTCTTGCGTCTTTTCCGTGCGAGTGAGATGAATCGTTCGGTCAGTGAATACAGTTCTTCTGAGATAGGCACACATAATACTTAATTTTACCAATCCCTTTGCCCAGATTCGAACCGGCGACCCTCGGCACGATTGAGTGTGGCGCCACCTAGACAGCGGGCGGAGTTCGAATCGATGTTGCGTGCGGAGTGAGAGGATGTGATACTCGTATCTGGGGCACGCAGCTGATTAATGCGACTCATCCATCGAGGGCGCCCCACGCGCTAAGGAGCAGCCTAGCGCGCAGTGGAAGAGCCAACAGTGCGTACGGTATTATTCTCCAGGCCTGCGCATGTAGCAAAAATGGCAAGGCCACAAAAAGAGGCAAATAACAGGACGCTGTTGCCTTTGCGGCGATGATTGGCAAAGGATAGTAGATTATTCCTCCCTAGATGTTGGCCAAGACTTCCCCATGTCGAAAGCAGCAACGTTAAGCCGGGTACTCACTAGCGAGCTGTAACTGTAACCAACAGATACAGTAACTACGTTCTAGTGTGGACGCATGAAACGAACTTCGCTCGCGACGAACACCGAGTCACCTCACTAAGCGTACTCACTAGCGAGCAGTAACTGTAACCAAATGGATACTGTTACAGGGTTCTAGTGTGTACGCTCACTGTAACCGTAACGACAAGCCGACTCTATCCGCAGTGTTCGTTTGGAGCTCCGCGATGTCGGACAAAATGTCTCTCGCTTGTGCAGCATACTTACTTGTATATACTTTACTCAATGATTATAAACGACCATGAAGATGGCGTATTCATGGAATGAATTGAGAAAGAAGTGATCTAATTCTTCTTTTAAGAAATCAACAAATTTCACGAGAATCTCTTCAACTGATTTTGAATATCTAATGAACATAATTGGACCCAAGACAGAACGAAGAAACACGTCGTTCCGAGGAGCAGTGTCGGTTCAAGACAAGCTGTGACGCTGAAATACTTAGCTACTAGTGATTCTTTTACAAGTTTACAATATCTTTTACGCATTTCCAAACAAGCCATAAACTCAATTTTCCCTGAAGTGTGCCAGGCGCTGATAGGAGATCTGGAAGAATAAATGAAGATAATGCTTTATTCAATAATAATAAAAGAATAATGTAATTTATTTTTAAAAAATCATATGTAATTTTCTACACTCATATCTGATGAATACTCGCTATTGTTACTGTACGGGGAGTATGGCGGGTTGTGTAGAGGAGTTTGTTGGTTTTGATTTGGTGAGGAAGTGGAAGGGCAAGCTACATCTGGATTTATAGTGGAGGAAGAAGCTGAGGGGTGTGGAGCTTGTGTAGTGGAGTAATAACCATAATTTTGTATGGAGTTATAATGTCCTTGATCAGCACGCATAATTATTTGAACTATTTCATGTTGAATAACATTTTTTATTTCCTTGGTATAGTTTTTCAATTTTTCTTGTATAAAATCAAAGAAAGAACGTAGTTCCGTACCCTTTTTCGGTTTATCTGCCGCATTTTTCAGTGTTCTGAAAGCCTCTTTCAGCATTTGTAATTTCGGATCTGGTTTTAGCTTTTTATTAAATGGTTCACGTAGAGCAGCGTCACTGTGTTTTAGTGTTACCATTGAGGTCATCCACCTACAAATAAATTTTTTTGTTTATAAATGATCAATAATAATAATTGAAATAATTTTATTTATTTAAAGGCTTATTTAGCCTTGCAAAATTAAGGCTGCCAATCCTTGGGTTTCTATAGGACACTGATTTCGTGATAGGCTTCTACCAGCCGAAGACAATTATCTTCTGTCCATTCACTCATGACGCTTGAGGATACTGGTAGGTTCGCAGCGTGCAACAACCTTCACTCTCCACGTCCACAGCGAGCGCCCTTTGATTCGCAGCAAAAACCGACAGCCGTCGGCTCGCTGCGAATGCAGCGCGTTCCGCCCCCGGCAGGCTCGCGAGCCACGTACTCACTATCGTATTCGGTAACAGTTACAGTTACAGCTCGCTAGTGAGTACGCGGCTTCTGCGGGAGAGCTGGTTTGTACTTACACTAAGTGGCAGGAGTCACGGGATAGGATATCCAGCTGGCGGCAACACTGTGGAAGACACTTATAAATGTAGGGCGCAGTGACGAGACTTTCTTTGTGCTGCCGTGTGAAATGTTTTTTGACGTGATTATTGCCGCACGAGATGGATTAACAGACTTGCAACGCGGAATGGTAGTTGGCGTTAGGCGCAAGGGACATTGTTCGTGAATTCTGCATTCCTCGAACCACAGTGTCAAGAATGTGACATCAATGTGTGATTTCCGGCATTACCTCCCGCTTTGGGCAAAGCAGTGGCCGACCACGTGTACTAAATGACCGAGACCATCGAGCGCTCGGGGGATCGAAAGGTATCCGGTTCGAATCCCTGTGTTGGCGCGGATTTTCATAGGCCCTTCACCTCTGGCAATCGCTGTTGTGTATTGTAAAGTACACCAGAACGCTTCCATGGTTTGGATTCCACGTTAAACTGTATGTCCCCTATGGCCGGCAGAATTTCAGGGTTCAGTTAAGGCGGTGGAATGCGCAGTCAATAGAAACCCTGTCACCAGGTCATTACGACCCCACGGAACTATTATTATACAGAGACGTCCGCATCGTGGCGTCAGTGTTGACAGACAGGCACCACTTTGTCAAAGAACCGCAAAACCAGCCGGTCTCGGCAGCGTAGGGGCCAGAGAGCCAAAGGTCGCCGGTTCGAGTCTGGCCGAGGGCGTGGGTGTTTAAGTGTTGTGTCTGTGAATGTCATGTCCGTCCTGTGTTGTGTATAATTATCTGAAAAAATTCTCAGACTGGCTATATGGCCTAAGATGCCGAAAGCCATAAAAAAAAAACTAAATGTGGGACGGACCGCAGACGTGTCCGTCGTGCAGTGACGTTTGGCGTTGATGGGATATGGCCGCAGAAGACCTGCTAATAGAACGTCATCGACTGCGGTTCCTTTCCTGGGCTGATGAACATAAATGATAGTTTTTGTAAACGTTAGGTTATCCGTCTATCCAAAAAGCAATAGATTATAAAAGTAAGTTCTATTAAATTCTTAAGTTCTTGATTTGCATACCCTACAATACCTAATTAGTAGCAATTAAAATAACAAGTACCCCTGCGACATTTCACTTTCAGCTGAGACAGGTCTATCCTGACCAGGGTTTGGTACATAAATCTACTTCTAGTGCCGTTTCCATGGAATAGTCTCTCTATGATCTGTTGCTGTTAATTTGGAAACAACTTTTCTTAAGAGTATGGCTTTTATTGCAAGGAGACCCAAGCTGGTAGTTAGTCTCGCTTTGATGGAGTTTTCTCCCCGCATCGGCGCAGGTTTTTCTAATGATGAAGCGGATGTATTGTCGTTTATCTTCATAGCGTGTTACTTGTGTTCTGTAGGGTAACCTTATTTTTGTTTGTGCAATGTGTAGTTTATAAGACAGATACTGAGGATCACCATTCCAGAATTAGTCTAGGTATTTGCGGGAAAGCACTAAAAAAAAACCGCAATAAACACTGTCAGTTCGCGAGACCGAGGATTTGAACCTAAATCTTTGTACCTGTCTTTTTATTTTTTAGTACAAACTATTAATGAGATTTTTAAAATTCGGCGGTACAGTCACATTTCGAAAGACTCACCGAGCGTGGTGTGTGAGCGGTAACGTTATGGTCTCGCATTAAGGAGGACGCAGGTTCAAGTTCCCTCTGGCCATGCAAATTTCGGTTTTAAAAGTTTTTCCGAAGTCATTTCAAGCGAGTGATCTTACAAAGAGACCATGGCCGAATTCCTCCTGGTTCCTTACCTCCAGTCCTCTCCCGCCTCTACTGTCCTCGACATCGACGAGGCGTAGTGCCACAAGCAAAATAATCGAACGCTTGCATGTGATTAATGGGGAGGACTGAGTGCTCAGGCTTCCTCGCCGAACAGTAAACGCTGAAAGTACAGTACATAATGAATACGCGATACAATACAGTCTTCCTTCTTCTGTGCTTACTCCAGGCTAGCGGGCTGGGTAACTACACATGTGTGATTATCAATGGAATTTTCTGTGGCGTCAAAACAACAAAGCTAGAGACAACGAGTTTTAACTTCATCTTGCTAACTCATTTGCATGGAATTGTCTTTTAAACGATCAACGGAGGGAAATGCAAATACTTAGACACTAATATGCTAGTTATTTGTTAGGACGTATAACCTAGGAATCTATAATTTTTTCAGATTTTGTTCCGTCCTTGTTTCTACCCGATACATTTTTTGTTTTCTAAATTTGATTAGCCTTTTAAGCCCGTTGCTTCATCGTAACTGTCACTGATTTTTCCTGACAGGTGGACGAAAGCTATAACGTAATAATGGGGTTAAAATCACTTTTTTTATCGTTTAGAACTTTAATTGATCTAATGAAGGAAAACATAACAGATTAGTTCGAATAATGAGCCGGGCTGCATACGATATTATACGTTCGAGATATGTAGTTTGCTTTTATGTTTCAGAACAATGTGACTATAAACATTACCGTCGGCAGTTAGCGAAAATAAAGCCCGGTGTGGGAGAGATTCTCATCTGTTTCGCAGGTGGGGCAGTTAACAGGCGTTCCCCGCCATCCAGCCACATCGGCAATTCCACACGAGTCGTTTGTGCGTTGCGAGCAACGACTTGTCACTCAGACGGCTAAGTGGATTCATTAACGACCAGGAACGAACGTTTACAGCGCTGTTATCTCCCGCTTTTATGTCCTGTGCAAGTCTCCTGCTAATAGTGTTCTCAGGTTGTCTTTATTACACCGTACAGCGGCAGTCAGAATCCACATGTGGGAGTTACGAGACGAACACGGGGGAATGATTCCGAATAAATTATCTCGTACATGCAAAACATGAATTCGTACGGTTATATCGTTATAAGACTAACACACTCTTTATCAAATGCGATGAGATGAGCAAGAAGTGCCAGTAAACTCCACCAGCGACTAATGAACCAACATTTGTAAAGTCCAACCGATACACATCTAATATTTTCTGTTGTACTAATACTGAGGCGTATATTTTGCTCTAAGTTTTGAGAGATGTGTTAACACATATTCACTTGCGTTAACTGTGCCTGAAGTTAAAATAGGATGTAGCTGGCTTCTTACATAATAAATTGCTAATAAAAATCTCTCGTCGTAACATTTAACTTAGTGGAAAATCGTAAGTTTGGTTGAATCTTCCCGGAATGAGGCGTCAGGGGGTAGGGCGGTCAATTTTTCTTTTCTCCGGGACCTGCAGCTTAGACCGTAGAACTCGAGCCACATAACTCTGATTAGCCTCTCATCTGCCAGGCCGGGATTCCACTATACACCAAGTTCCCACACAATAAGTTAACGCCTCAGCGTTATTGCTTTTATTTCAGGATAAAATCTCCATACGCGCACATACTGAGGTGTTACGAAACTTGGTACAGGGTTATTATAAATGACAATCGATACCACAAATTTACCTTAGCTATATTATTTGACATATTGTCAAAAAACTATACAGTCAAGTAGAAAAATTCATTTTTTGACATATTTCAAGTGATCTATAAGTGTCCTCTTACCGATTCTGCAGATATCAAATCGGTAATCAAGTTTTTACCACACTCGGTGCAGCATGACCCTATCAATACATATTAAAGATTCAGTCGCCTCTACCAAAAAAACGCACCAGAACTGCGAGATGTCATCAGCAGTGCTTTAGAGGACATGCTGCACCGAGTGTTGCAAGAACTTGATTACCGATTAGATATCTGCAGAAGCAATAAGGGGACACCGGTAGAGCAGTTATAATATGTCCAAAAAAACTTTTGAGTTCTATTATACGGTTAAAGTTTTGTCACAATATGTCAAATAATATGGCAACAGGAAATTTGTGAGATAACTTCAGTCATTTATAATAAGCCAGTATGGCAGTATACTAACAACCAGCGGACTCAGTTGTTACATGTTTGAGATTTGTGTAGTGGCATTGTGAGATGCACCAACCTCATTGGCACCATTCGCAAATTCATGGCGTCCGTAAGTGGCGCTCAACGCGGATGAACTGGTTCGAACGCAGTGGTAAGATCGTGTGGTGCCTTGCATTCCGCCTCTGTCGCGGCTGCACCTACCCAACCATGGAGCGTCCTACTGTACTCATATAAATAAAGAGAAGCCCGTAAAAAAACCCTAAACCCTCTGGGATTTGAACCTGGTACCCTAATTTTGAAGACGAGCGTCTTATCTTCTGAGCTGCCACACTGCTTGCCTCATCGCTGAAAGAAGTTTTAATATTCGGTTCATGGATAACAAAGTATGAGAGTTTGAACTGATTAGTGCTTATTCTTCAACCGGACTTGGACGGAAAAACGGGGATCCTTGGGAAGAGTAGGCCTGAATGCCCGATACCGAGTTTCACACTTCTCATTCTCCAACTTCCATTGGCAACAGAACAACACACTATACGTAACACATTCCTTACACTCACTTAGAAATAACGATAGCACTTAATAATAACAGTAAACATACTGCGAAAGGCAGCGGGATAGCATCCTAGTCAAACTTGGTAGTCTATGATGTGTAATAATTTCATAAAGAATGTAATTTTACTTATTAGATAAGGCAGTCCAGCAGTGAGCAATTGCTTTAGGATTTGAATGTCCCTTTTTTTCCTACTTAGGTGGAGAGTACTGTTTAAATCAGTGCACAAATGTGAAACACAAAGATGCAATGCATGAAATGTTGATGGTGATCTCTCTTACAAATAACTCCGTCGCATGAGTACAAACAGCGGGTGGCTGACGCTTGCCCGAATAGTCTTGCAGTTCCTTTCGGTTAAACACTTCTTCTAATGTACTTGGTATTTCTGAAAAATTAAGAACAACAGAGCAATATAAATCTATGTTTTCAGAAGTGTGCGTCAGTCACTGCAATACTTTGAACATTCCCATGAACATATGGCATGTTCCGTGCGCTGGATCCATGACTTCCAATTGAATGACTGTGTCGTTATTACATCTGACGTGCTCCAGACAACTGTAGTCGCTGAACTCAAAACGCTTCACAGCCGCTTCGCTTTGGCTATAATTTTAGAAAAATTAAAGCAATGTTGTTGTAGACCACTTTAACAGTTGCTTAGTTAACTGAAATGTTATTAAATAACTCCTATGCAACTGTTTTTAATAAATAAATTTATCATCGTATGCGTTTCGCCTCACTTCAAGGTATCATCCTTAGCAAATCTGCATTTATAGGAAACAGTTGCTTTAAGTATGAATTCAATTAATCCTTTTTATGTTGATTTTGGACAATCACGGAAATATAAAATGATGTGAAAGGGAATTTGTTTGTATCTTTATGTTTTAACTGACGAACGAGACTGATATCTTCTTGGACCTGGCGGGGGTTGTTATGTGTGTGGTAATGCTCAGGCTTCGTATTCGGGAGGAGGAGGGGTCGAATTCCCATACGGCCTTTCAGATTGCGGTTTACCATTAATCACTCCAGGCCATGGTGGCTCCTTCAAAATACCATGGCCGAATTCCTTCTGATTCCTTGTCCCCAATACCTTCACGCTTCTAATGACGTCGACGAATCGTAAAGCCATAGCAAAAACTTATTTGAAAGTGTATTTAAAGAAAACATCAACAGAATGTGTTCAAAATGTTCCTGCTTTGCATTTACCCTCTTATACTGCTCCCATTCTTGCACTACTTCAGAGGCGGCTGTAGGAAAAATACGAGAAATGGATACTACAGGTTCGGTGGCGTGAAGTTTATAAAATGTATTTTTTAATGCAAATTCTAGAGTAATAACTTCTGTTCAAGGTAATAACTTTTTAAAAAAAGAAGGGCTCGTAGGTTCCAGACACTTACTTTTCAGTCCGCATGCGTTATTTGCTTTTATGAGTGTTTAAGTGCGTACTGGGTACTCATGAGGAAGATACGGTTAAAGCTTTGCACTCAGGTAAAGATAAGATCTGCACAGAATCGTTTTATTTTGGTTTCTTTGAATGTAGTTTTGAACTGGCTGTTATTCTGTTGCTGCCGCAAGCATTTTAGTAGCCACTGCAAAGAAAGTGAATTAAAATGTACATTATATCCCATCGATCTACAAATCTTTATTGACCATTGATTTCAAAATACTAGAGCTTGTACAATATGGCGATGGGGAACCTAATGTCCTGGAATAGAAAATGATTAGTTAGGGGACATCCATAAATTACGTGAGGTGTATTTCCGGACACCCCCCCCCCAACCCCCCTCCGGTGAGATCTGGTCCGTGAGAACCCCTCCCCCCCTAGGAATCACCCCCAAATTTTTGAGACCTTGTTTTTTAGGTCTCCCCTTCCAAATCCGGTTACACCCTCACTTTTCGACGAAATACCCCCCTAAAATCGACTTTCACGCAATTTGTAGATTTTTTTTTAGATCTACAGTCCAAAAAATATTTCCAAAACTCACGTGAGATTTCCGAAGAACCCCCCCCCCCCCCCCCCCCCCGTCGAGATTTCGCCGTACACTCCCCCCTCTTCTATTTCACCACACGTAATTTAAGGGTGTTTCTGACTCAATGTATTAACAACTCTACACAAACTATTTGAAAGCCAAAATACTGCTGAGTACTTTAATGTCTGAATTTAACTACAGCTATTGCAGTTTCCTGTTTTTACGGATGTTTGGTGACAGAATCATAAAACTTTCCACGAATTTTATTGCCTTGCTGTACACAGTACTAATACAATGTGCATTTGTATTAACATTTTATTTATCAGGCTCCACAGTGTAATATAAAACTACAGGGGTAAGACTTATTACTTGGATTTCTCCTTGTCTCCTTGTCCTTTTCGGTATCAGAAATTCACTTTCCATTTATGTCTTGTTTGTACTGGACATAATGCGTTTTACTGTCCAGACGACTTGAACTAAATGCAGAAAAACAGAAATGTGCAGCTACAATATCTGCTAATACTGGTTTAATAGCAAGTTCGTAGGAAAACAATCAGCTAATTGTACAAGTTTAGAGTTACGTCAAAGCAATTCAACCAAAACAGTAAAACCAAGTGAACGTTCCAGTGCAGATTTCTGAAGATTTCTCGATAGAGGGCGAAACGTTTACGACAGTAAAACAAATATAAAAAAAAAACTTGCACTGGATTTCAATTACTGAAGCAAATGCAGAAAAAAACCTTAAACAACGCTGAACAAAGGTCTATTTTCTTTAACCAAAGCATTGTTACGTAATTGCACAAATTCAGTATTAAATACTTACTGCAGTTTCTTACAACTGTTTTGGTTACTCGTGTTTTCACTATTTTGTTATGGATTTACCTTAGCTAGTTCCTTTTTTTTTTTTTTTTTTTTTTTTGTAACAGTTTAACGTCCCTTTTTAACAACGTGGTCTTTAGAGACGGGAAAGGATGGGGGCAAGGAATGGGAAGGAATTCGGCCATGGCCTTTTGAAGGAAGCATCCCGGCATTCGCCTGGAGTGATTTGGGGAAACCATGGAAAACCCAAATCAGCTAGTTCCTATTCCTTGTCCTAATATTTGTACCTCATAATTCTGACTAATAAATATTCTCAACGGGGAGTCATAGTAGCGGCATGTACAGCAATGAATTTATTGGCATCACTGTTCATTCGAAGCACAGTGTGAAAACTGTAATCACTTCCTAGTACTTGTAAAAAAAAATCGAAGAATTTACTGGTAAATTTTTGTTGCGAAGTTATTAATTCAAAGCATAACTAAGTGGTTCTTCGAGTGTTGTGTTTAACATATAATACATTTATGGTGAACACGGATACATCCTACAAAAGAAATTTTCGTTAGTAATCGCCATTTACAAAACTAGTTCGGTGGTTACGGATTTGAATAATGACCTCCTATAAACAAATTTTACCCTAACGAAAGCAGATATGCATTAACTTGCTCTTTTTCACTAAATATGACAGCTTCAAATGAATCGAAAGTTTCGAGATAGCTTACGGTAAACAATTATGCCGCAACAGTCCGATATTGTTACGTAACGTATTTCACTTAGTGACATGTTTTAAGAAGATTTTTTCTAAAATAAATAAAACGAATTTAACGAAGCTTCCTATGAAAAACCGTACTAGTCGGCAGCTGACGTAGCCTGATTCCCGCAAAAACACTTAAGCTTGTGTGACTCAAAAATGAACAAAAAAGCTGTATCAATCTTTGGTGTGGAGTTATCTTTTTGTGTATGGAAACGAGGCGTAAGAAGCACATTCGCACGCTGGGCGGCCGTGGACCGGTTCCACGTTGGCCCTGCGTGGATAATTTAATAATTCGTTTCAGTTTTATCTACGTGAGAGCTCACCTGCTTATCTCAGCGGCGCGTCTTCCTATACGCCAGTCACAGGGAGACAAGGTTACGCAATGCTTAAAAAGGAAACACAGAGCGAGAGAAAAGCAGAGATAAATTTGCTATGGACATCACATTGGAATTACAAATGAAGGTTTAATAAATAAAGCTCATAAGCTAATGAGATCAACGTTTCCAGCAAGCCTTGCTCAAAGAAAATTACACTCACATGCAAACACAGTTCGTCTATTAAAAGGTATTTTTCGGAGTTTAATGGGATTTATATCTCACAAATTCTCCTGAATATATTAAACCTCAACAGATAACTCTTATTTGTTACATTTTCTTGAATTTCTCACATTAGACACGTGCTAATTCAACAAAAAGTTTGTGAACGTATTGTTAGAAAAGTGTAATGTGTTTCAAACGAGTTAAACGTAATACCCTACATGTAGGAAAGAAATTGTTTGGCAACGAATATCATAGGATTTAATCAAATTGCTGAGGTACTAGCAGTTATTGTTGCATTGGAAGTTAAGTTCTGTCTTAATGGGTTTAACATGTAAGACTACTTCTTTATAGCACAATCTGTGGGACCAAAAAAAAAAACCACAAGTTAAAAATCTAGCAAAGATTAGGGTTAATTAATTATAAAATTATTGAGTTATTCAATAACATCTTAGGCTTCGAGTGAATTAATTCCAAAGTGGAATGGAAATTTACTGTTTGTTTGTCTGGGGTGCGGATTTTACTTCCTCTATCGCGCCATGTTGAAAGTGTATAAATGAGGCACTCATTGTCTCGTTGGAGGGGATTTTTTTGAGCGTGTTTTCACTGAACAAGAGAGTTCGTTAGCGTGGATCCTTCAACAGAGAACCTAATCGCCCCGACCATCGTAACACCGCCGTGTAGGCTTAATTAGAACAGCTAAACTCACGCGTCAAGAAGGCTTCACAACAGTGGACCAGCTGATGTCATCACCGATTCTTTTTTTTTATTAGTATATGGAGAGGAAGGGCTAGTCTCTCCATTTCAATTGTGATTGTCCTTTGATATGTAATTCATCCACAGCCGTTATCTCAAACCGAACTTTTAGTCTGAGACTCTTTTATGTTACCTGCCTAATAAGCCTCAGGACTATGGTTCAAACCCTGGTACGGGATTATGAGGAAGGGGAACCCTGGATCGATGCTATTTCACAACCACCACCAAATAATCACAGCAGATAACTAGTTTCCTGAATAAGATGCACTCGGCTGATATAGCAACAAAAAGACGAAATGTATCAGTGATCTGTAACGTATGTTATATATATATAAAGCTTTTGAATATAAGGAAAGAAACTACCCAGGCAAGATTGTTTTTTGTATTAAAGAATCGCTGGAGCACTGGCCAAGCCGAACATGAGCCGGCTGAGTTGGAAGAGGCCAGAGGGAGTGTTGATGACTGTGTATTGTCGGGACTGGATATCCAAAGGGATTTGAAGGTATGCTTCTGCCAGGTCAATTTTTGTAAAGTAGGTACCCCCTGCTAGTTTACGGAAGAGGTCGTCCGGTCTCGGAAGTGGATAGTCGTCTACCAGCAGATGTGGGTTGACGGTGGTTTTAAAGTCACCAGAGAGACGTAAGCGGCGTCCTGGCTTCTGAACTATGACCAACGGCGTGGCCCAGGGGCTGAACCGCACCGGCTGGAGGATCCCTTCGTCTTGGAGGCGTTTAAGTTCTTCCTGAAGTGGTTGTTGAAGCGCTACGGGTACCTGGCGTGCCCGGAAGTATCGAGGCCGTACGTCCGGCCGGAGTTGGAGTGATGCTTCGAAGTCCTTTGCACAGCCGACGCCTGGTGAGAACAGGTCCTGAAACTCGGTGCAAAGGGCGTCCACTTCAGGAAAAGGAACATGCTGAGATACGAGGTGTATGTTATCCTCAATTGAAAATCCGAATAAGCGGAAAGCGTCCAGTCCAAATAAGTCTGCTGTGAGAGAACTGTTAACTACTAAAAAGGGGACTGACTTATACATGACGTTTGCTGTGAATTGTCCCAGGAGTGCTATTTCCTGTTTGTTGTATGTCAGGAGGCGCTTGGGGGCCGGCGAGAGGGGGGGCGAGCCTATTTGCACATAAGTAGTGTAATTAAGCAATGAGACTGCTGCTCCTGTGTAGGCTTGCCATTGACCGTCACGTCGATGAAAAGTTTGGATGCTGTGGAAGTGTCTACCTGATTGATATCCATAGATGCGCCGCTCAACCCGTCTTGGTAAGACCTTGGGCGGCGAGAGCCGGGATTGGCATTGGTGGTGTTGGTGCGGCAGACAGACGCCAGGTGTCCCTCCTTGCCGCAACGTGAGCATTCAGCCCAACGATCCGGACAATTTTCCCTCTCATGTGCTGAATAACAGGCGGGGCAGGAGGGCAGGCGGAGCGGGCTGCGGCGTCGGCGCTGCGGGATCCGCTGCTGCTGCCGAGACTTGGTACCCCGGCCGGAACGGGACGGTTCGATGTCCTTCTGATGAAGCGGTCCCCGGTTGTGGTGTCGGGAAGAGCGCGACTGGGAGCTCAGGATGGCGGCGACGTCCTCCGTGTCCTCTACGTCGGTTCGGATTGCGGCCACATCCGCCCAGGACTCCAGGCGGCGATCTGCGGCCGTAGATATTTCGAATTTGTAGGCAAGTTCGATGACCTGCTCCAGGGATGGGTCCTCTAACTTGAGGGCGTCATGCCGGAGTGCGGCATCTGGTGCAGCCTGTATGATGTGATCACGCACCATGTCGTCGGCGTAGGATTCGTGGGAACAACGAGTTTGAAACTTACGTTTTCTGCTAAGGCCTTGGAGTTCGGCCGCCCACTGGCGATACGTCTGATCGGGCTTCTTCCGGCATTGATAGAATTCGACGCGGGCCACGACGACATGGTACCGGCGTCTGTAGTATGCATTCAGTGTCGTACAGATGGTCGTGAAGGTGAGGGTGTCGGGGTCTTGTGGCTGAAGTTTGGTGAGCAAGACATACATCTTCGATTGGTTCCAGGAAAGGAAATATGCACGCTGGTCGTCTTCTTTGGATATGTGATGAATTGCGAAGTGTTGTCTTATGCGCTTCTCGTAGGTCTCCCATTCCTCGACGTCGTCGTTGAATGCTGGGAACGGAGGCGGGGCCGTGGGGTGGCGGAGATTCTTGACTTCCGCAATCAGTTGTCTCTGAGATTCTGCGAATATTGCTGTGAACTGATGTAGAAGTCCTTGGAGGAACTGTTGCCATTCCGTAGGTGCTGCTGGCGTAGCCATGATGGTCGAGAGTTCTTATCCCAACCTTGTCGCCACTGAAGTGAACAACACTTAACGGTTCCTTGAGGTTTATTACTCTGTACACAAAACAACTGGTAAACTATAAACAAAGGTGAGACAGTTATCAAATGACCGTCGAGAATTTTAGCCTGGTCCTGATCCAGGGTAGAGTGACGGCTTCTACTTCTCGCGAACTTCCGGTGGTCTTCTGTAGTTGACGCTGATTCAGCGGTCAGGCTGGAACTGGTCGGAGGAGCTGCCGGCTACGCTTATATAGGCGGCCTGGCGCAGGAATACCGTTGTGTGGTAGTACAGCGACCTCTGTAAGAAAAGGTCCCACTTAGCCTCTAGATGATTCTATTTATTTTCCTGGTTTGTTTTGATGCCTTTGCGCCTGTTTGGAGTCGTATATGTATCCCGGCGTGCAGGCGCGTTGTGTGTGAGGTCTGCCTGGCAGGGGCCTTTACTGGCAGACTGAACACCAGTCGCTTTTTGGTGCAAACCACCTGCAGATCCGATTTTGGTGATTGATTGGTAGGTTCATCATTGTGTTTTATTGCACCCAAATGAATGAAAATATGGAAGACTGGGAACAGGAAAACACAGTGGTAAATTTACCAGTCAACCACTAAAATGAGATTTGTAGGTGTTTTTCACCAAGATATAACTTGGTACATCACTGGAATTTTAATTTTTAGATCGAGTTTCAACAAATCCTGGAATTTCAGCCGTCAACTCGATGAGGTGATGTTTTGTGCAACCGCCTCCCGCTTATTACGAAGATAATGAGAAATACGTTTAATTATCACAAAAACACAACTTAACAATCAGTGAGATTTCTGGCACTGGTGTTTACTGTTGAGAGGATCGATATCAGGGATAATACTGATTAATTTTAACCTTAAGTCGCGTTCTTCACATGGATTATTGCTGTAATCGTTTATCAAAAAAAAGAAAAAGCTCGTTCGAATAAGTATGTCGTGTTGAACGGCATCAAGAACTTCACAGCTACTTTAGAGACTTCTGGAAACTTTGCTCGTACATTCATCCAGAAGTAAATTAAGGATTTTTCCATGAAAATTGTCTTTAAAGAAGAATCGCAAGATAGCTCTATTAGCGAGTTTTCTTCAGCTGTTGAGATTTTTGAGCCTTTAAAATGTTCCTCTTCAAAAGGATTTCTTATCCAAAAGCAACCATCGTCAATTTTTGAAAACTAACTCCTAAAACAATTATTACTAAACGAATAGAACACATTTCACTATTTAACACATAAGAAAATTTAAAATCCTCACGGGTACTTGAAATAAAAAAGGAAATACTATTCGAAAATAAATAAGGCCTACAACTTATTTATAATTTACTGAAAAATTTGAAAAGGTTTCAAGGTGCTCTTTTATGACATTTCCAGTTTCCTTGATGACTACAATTTCGTTTGATTCAAGGAAGTCATGCAAGACACGAAATGCATCAAAACTATTTTCTTCTACTTTGTAGGTCCATCGGTCGAGTTTTTTTTAATCATTCCATCCATCGACTTTGTCCTGGATGTAATACCTGTAGATATCCTTTCCTTGCATTGTCAGGTTCATTACATTGAGTGCATTGTAGCAAGAAGTTTTAGCCAGTTCTCATCGCAAACACATTCATTAAATTATCTTTTGGATTTATGGTTACGTTTGTGGTCCAATAAAAACATTCTTAGTTCGTCACGAAGTTCAGATAACGTCGACACTGCTTTACCTCTCGACAGTCATCGAACTTCACAGTGAAGGAGAAGTTGTTTGTGTTTACTGCCCATTTCTTCACACAATACTCCAAACAATCTTGAATTTTTATGTCGTGCTTTGATAAAGTTAACAATTTTCACAGCATCGTCCTGAGTTTTCTTCAGCCACTCATCCAAACCTTTTACTGCCAGAGTCTCTCGATGAAGGCAGCAATGACTCCATTGCATCAAAGGGGCCACTAAACCTGAATTAATGCCGGACATAGCACGGGACACCATCACACATTTTGACCAAACAATTTCATTTCCTTTTTTTAAAAAAAATTGTCAACACATTTAAAAATTTCCTCTCACGTAGTTCTTGTAAGCAAGGAGTTGCAAAACAACATTTCTTCTTCCACAGAATCGTTGAACTCAAAACGAACAAAAGCTGATAAATTTGCCTGAACAGCAACATCTGAGCGTTCATCAATTTGTTGTGAAAATAATCACTTTTGCTTCAGAGTTGAAATCATTGTTTCCTCGACCCAATTAGACATTTCATCGATTCTCCTTTTTACAGTAGTGTTTGATAAAGGGTTTTCACTTATTCTTTTTGACATATTATCATCAAACAAGGTATTAGATATTATTTTTCCTGCGTGTAAAATAAGTTCTTCACCTACTGCGTGAGCACTCCTCTATTTTGCTGTTAACAAGGATAACTGGAAAGACGCTATGGTAGTTTCTTTGTTTTGTTGACCTGACACTGACTTTTCCATGGTAGATTTGGTCGAAAGATAATGTCGTTTTTTATTTTGAAAGAATTCAAGAGGCTTACCTGTGTATTCAGGATGCTTGGTTAACCAATGCCATTCAAGTTTTGATGGCTTCGTGCTTTCATTGGACAAATTTTCGCAACAAATCACGCACTGAGATATTGGCTCCTCTTCAGTACCCAAAAAAACAAACCCGTATTTCAAATAATACGGGTTATACTTTCGCAGATACGTCTTTTGCTTTTTCGCGCTGCCTGCATTGTAACTACAGATACTTGGTTGTGGTTCAATAACATTTTCAATCTCATTATTATTAGCCGTGTAGGTCGAAGTTTCCTCGTCATTTGGATACTCTCTTTTACGGCACTATCCAGTCCTCAACCAACTTTCCATAATCACATTAAGTCTACTCTCAATCTAAACAAAACGCAAACAATAATTCACTCTCACAAGCAGAGAAAGACTGTTTCGATAAAACACTTTGGTTTCGATTGAACAATAAGCAAGAAAACGACAATGAGAGAAGTAAAACTGCACGTGGTAAGCTCGCGCATCTCCGCTCTAGAGCGAGGCGGGAGAGGGGGTGTTCAGGGGTTGCTACCCATGCCCGAGACCGCACTAGAACCTGCTACCCTTACAATGTGAGGCCAGTGTGATAGTTCCTATACTGCAGAGATCAACAACATCATGAACTCGGGCAAATATCTGGCGGAATAGGAATGCAGTAAACGTTACTGAAATTCCAGGAAAAACAAGCAATAAACTTGGCTGCACAGCACGTAGATTGGAGAAATGCGATGAGCTGCACGAGTGAGTAACCAACAAAACCTCAGTGCGTTCGTTATTACAACACTGTGAGTCTTATAGGAAATAGGAATACCAATCAGAAGGTATAAAGAAGATGTACTGATCAAGTAAGAAGACAGAACGTGCTTCTACAGTCCTCAGAAAAGTGTTTATAATCCGATTAATAGATTTGTTTGAAAATCTGGGAGACAACGGGCCAATTTACTAGTAATATTGCTTCCATCTATATACAGTACTCGAAACTACAGAAAAATCAGATACTGAACCGATACCTACCATTATTCGTTCTTTCTATACTAGCTCTGCAAACTGAGTCGATGAAGCGAAACAAAGCCGTGGTGTTATCTTCTTCACTCATTGAATTTATTGTAGACGTCAGGACACCGACCTGGGTGTTAAAATGTTGGTAGGTCATAAATTCAGTTTGAAATGAAGCCTATGCTTAGACATTAATTATGAGAATGACTGCAAGAATGGAATACAAGTCAGATGTACACCTTATTCAAAGAATATTCTGCAGGTCTTCTGGATTAGGAACAAAAAAAAAAAAAAAATCTTACTCCAGAGAGATATACTGAATTTATGTTTAACGCGATCAGTGATGAGACCAAACGCCGAATTTTGGACAAATTCTCATCAGTGAAACTTTAGCTGCGATAACACATAAATGTGTGGCATGAAATCAACTTTTTCCGTATTGGCTTAAAGCCTCATGGACGTCGAGGTCATCAAAGGAACTGGAAGAAATTGAAGGAACCATCCCGGCATTCGCCTTGAGCGATTTCAGTAAACCACGTATAACCGAAATCTGGATTCGAACCCACGTTCTCCCCAACACGGGCATTACCGGTCACCCACTACGCTGTTTGGATGAAACCCTCTAAGTTCGCAGTTTCAATGACAATTGTTACGGATCCCAATTAGTGTTAGAACATTGGTTGCTTAGACTTTATGACGAGGCGTTTGTACCAAAACGAATCCTGAATCTCTCTTAGCAAACGTTGATGTCCCGATTATTGCTTTGGTTCTGCGAGTGCAATAACAACGTGTTTTCACTGCCACATTACGGTCAAAAATAAGGTTTGGCTCTTATCATAAAGTGCAGAGCACACTGTAAGCGTCTCATAACGTAGTCGATATTATGACGCGTCTGTAGGTGCACAGCGGACTGTACCGCCGTGCTGAAAACGTAGCCTCTAGTTAAGCCGGAACGTCTCTCTCTGAGGACGAGCGAAACCATGTGACTGACGCTCGCCCTTAAAACAATTAGTTACAATTTGATTCTTTTTTTTTTTATTCTTTTCACACCTCCACATCAAAACAGAGTCGTGGTTGTATTTTTGTAGGACAAATAAGCATAAAAGTAAACGTAAAATATTCTGGATTTTACTCTTACTTCCCTCAACTAAGGGCTTACTGTCACAGTAATCGTACATTAAATGAGATAATCTTTTCAGATACTGTTAATCAGAAAATGTGATGACTAAACACAACAAATGTACCATGTTTATTATAATATTATCTCCTTATAATACATTGTATCTTTACAGGTAACATTTTTTTTACTTTTTTTCCTTCTTGTTTAATATTCTTCTTCAGCCCAGAAGATCAAATGAAATTCTTGTCTGCTCATGGCGAATAACTGGAATGGATGGTCTCGGAATTTATATCGTTTACAAATGGTATCATATTACATGAAATTATTGTTTCAATAGACAGAAAACAATATTTTTTGAGCCTTTAAATACAGAAAAATTAATATTCTTTATTTACTTGAAAGAAGTCAGACCAAAATAAAATAAATGCTTGTCTGTTGACCAGAACGGATGATAATGACCAGAGTCTAAGAGTTCAGTCACATCTCATCACATCACAATAAACATATGGTCGTTTGTTTCTTCTAAATGTTCTTTTTGATGTAGCGGCTTGAAGTTTTCTGGCCCAAATATTATTTCGAAGTGAATTTACAGACCATACGGATCTCTAATAACATCCAACTTTACTAGTCGTTTTCTATTTAAATACGTGTTTTGAAGCGAGATCAGCCAAATCTTTGTAATCATTGTGTCTGAAAGATGCTCTTTAGCAGGGATGGCCAACCCAAATGATCTTGCGGGCCACTTTGGAAATACATCATAACTCCGCGGGCCGCATATAAAATCATATATCCCCATATTAGATTTAAACCCACTATTGACTATAGGCATTTTTTGGAGTGAAAAACTGAAACATAATGATTTATTATTATTGTGTTTCCTATTATTCTTACATGTAAACATAGATAATACAATAATAATGATACTCATAATTTCGACAGATAATTCTTGAATATATGGATGCACAAATAATGTATTTTTTAAAATACATTGGATTTCACTATTTTGGCAGTTCTAAAATAAATGTATTTTGTAAAAGTGTAATGAATCTCACAGGCCGGAAAATATTCAAGGCGGGCCGCGGGTTGGTCATCCCTGCTCTATACCTTTATTTTATAACCTTTTCTCTCGCAGTTGTTTAATTTATTGATAGTGATAAAACACAAAACATAATTGAGTTTCCTGGAATGGTTCCAAAACACATCTGTAGCTTGTTCACATAAGAATTAAAGAAATATTTTCGTTGCATCAGATTTGTTTTTGTTTTTTCGTTAAATTTGTTTCTAAAATTTTACTCTAGTTGTTCATGTTTGAAGTAATTCTTTGTGATAGCTGTAGTTAATGTTCTATTCCATATACTTATATATTTTATATCCCATCATCCACATTTAAATAGCTCAGTTTAGTCTAGGGGAATAGGATTTTTTTTTTAATTTTTTGCTTTACGCCTCGTCGACGGCTAAGGTCATTAGAGGCGGGATATGACTGGGGACTAGGAACGGGAAGGAATTCCACCATTGCCTTTTTAAAGGAAGCATCCCGGCATTCGCCTGTATTGATTTGGGGAAACCATGGGAAACCTTGGTGACATATGTAGTTTAAAATTGGCGGCCACCTGCACTGCCATCACTATCGTGTACAGTAACTTTCATGTTACCATCTACCTGAAGTACATTTCTTTTTTATTTAAAATGCCCTTTTTATCAAAGGGTATGTCCTCAGGAATGCGTATTCCAATTACTTATCTAAATGACAATTGATTCTCAGTACACCCTTATTGGTCTGTTAGTGATAATGTTTCACGTAACTTTAATGTCTTATATTTCATATCTTATAGACTGTTAAAATATAAAATAATCTTTCGAACATCAGTATCTTGAATGCGAGGCTAGAACGTTAACCGTTCACCCACCACGTTCGGTGGGAATATGATGAATGATGCTGATTTCTTCCATGTTAATTTTAAAAACCACTGCAAAATGACATCTTCAACAAAATAAAACAAAGTTTCAGAAATTATATAGTAATAAATATTCAAGACATCAAATGGAAGGTTAGGATAGGACATTTTCACAACGTTGTTTCCTCACTTCGTTGAGAGTAACGACACTGTCTTCATCGTTACCCAACAAAGAAAAGCCTGATTACCAGGAGGCAAGGTTTGAAATTACGGGATTCTTATCTCCTGACGTGACGAATAATGTGACTGCTTCACAGCATCTGATTACAGTAAAAACACTTTGCATACTGACAACTGTTTGACGTCAGGGAATGAGAAATGGAAGCTATTTATGTTCATAAATGGGGCCCATGATAACACGAGTGAGAATTAGAAAACTGACTAGGACTAAAGGTGAAAATATTACTGACAAGAATATGTGTCTGAGTAAACGAATGGGAGTGGAACAGGTGTGCTAGAAATAGTGATCAAATGGGAACCTGGGGCGTTCTGGTTCTGTCGGTGCGAATCCCACCAGACTCTGGTTACAGATAGTTGCCCAGTGAAGGCCGTGTGCCACTCTGACAGTTCTAAGGATAATTTCATGTTTCGTGAATAATAATGAATCAAAAAGATACTAACCAGCGAAATACCATTTATAAAGATTTCGGTAATATGACGAAAGGTTCTCCGCCAGACGTTTTATATCTACCACTGATGCGAGGTTCTTGATACACTAGTTCCAACAGCATATAACAGCATATAACCATGTGCTTTTCGTGATCCAGTTGCTTGTGACCAGCATGATTTCAAATTCTTTTCCCCTCCACTCACCAATCCATTTTTTTTTTCAGAAATTAAGCAGTCTGCTACAGAGTGCACCATTTATTTATATTTTATTTCTTTTATTATTATTCGTTTTAAACTAAAAGCCCGTTGAGACCGTTTAATCATTTATACCGGTTTTAAAATGACCAGCCCATAGCCACTGTTGCTAATCACGATTTGCATAATAAGGAAGTGTTGTTCATGTTTAGTATAAATGTACACTGCCTGACAAAAAGTGTGAAATGCCCAAAAGGAGAGGAGGAAACGAAATGAAACTTCATGGGTTGAGAGGTTAAGTGGTGTTATTTCAGTGATTACAAAAAATAGTCATTAGAAAAAAGGGCCTCTCCCCAGGATCCGCCATACTTGCCGACGATAGTCATCCGAGATAGTGCAGAACTGTGATTCATCATTGAACACAAGGCGACCGACGCCATTCACCAACAGTCAAGTGAATTTCGGATCACCATTCGTCCAATGTTTTGGGGAGGTTCAGCGTTGTTATTCCCGGCATCATGGTATCTGCAGCCGTCGGGTATGACTTCAGTGCACGGATGACAGTGATCGAGGGTACTCTGACGGCACAACGGTACGTCACAGACATCCTTGTTAACTCTTAAGCGACAGTATAGTGGTGCCATTTTTCAACAGGACGGTGCTCGTCCACAATCGCCGCGTCTCTCGTCTGCGTGATGTTAAGGTACTTCCGTGGTCAGCGAGATCCGAAGATCTGTCCTCGATAGAACATGTACGGGACGATCACGGCTGTCATCTCCGGCCCAGTGCCAGTATCTAGGATATCTAGGACAATTTACAACAGTTACTTGACAACTTGCTTAGGAGAGGACACAAAGACTTTATGGCGCCATTAGTTACTTGCTTTCAGGATTGAGGTGGTGCAGCGAAATTTGATTCGATTTTGAAATCACTGAAATAACATCGCAAACCCTCTCACATCGTGCTGTTTAATTTCGTTTCCTCCTCACATTCTGGGTGCTTCACTCTTTTTTTATCACATAGAGTATTTTGGACAAATATTTTTGGTTGGATACCCTAGCCTATCTGCAGCACCTTATGATGAAATTTGTGGTGTACTACAGGTGAGCTTGTGCTATGTTTATTTGAAGCACCGGCTGGTCGCTGTGTAGGACAGTCGCTAGTGCTGATTTGTCGTCTGCCCATTAGGGGTAAGGACAAAATGCTGGGCAATTTGTTAACAACAGCCATTACACGTCAGGCTGATGTGTCCAAGGAAACACCGGTCAGAAGCAATTAACGAGAGAGTCTCGGCCCCAGACAGGGCGTGGCCCACCTGGTCGTAACGTAAATCACCAGTGTCAATGATTTTAAATATTTGTTTATCATAACATACAGCTGAACCGTTATGTAAATGTGGTCGCCTGCCTGGCGGCGAGTCTATTGACAGCCGACCTGCCAGCAGGTCCCGTATAAATCGTCCAGCCGAGGGGCGGCCAGGATCATTCAGTCAGCAGCTTTCTCTCGCATCTCGTCGTGTCACTATAGCACTGAGATGTGATCACAGGGACCCCTCGCTGTCTCTGCTGCGAAAGCTAGTTACTCTGTTCACGTGTCAAATGCGATTGGGTGGTTTGGATTCATTTTAATTGCAAGTGTAGGTCCAGCCACGGCAGAGGCGGAATTCGCGGCAACTCATAGCTCTGTCACTAAGTTGTAATACCATACTAATAGACGGTAAGTAGGGGAGGTCCGCTGTTACAATATCGATGCTGTTGCTGTTTTTATAGGCCTCTTAACCCGACTTTCCCGTGTATCAAAACTGGTGTTAGAATAAGAAATAACTTAATATCGCTATGTTAAGCTGTGGTCCAGTAACAACGCAGGTACTACGAACGGCATTTTCCCCAGGCTATTACGAGCGTCATAAAAATATTCTGATAACCTTTTCAGTGTTACTCTCTTTCTAGAACAAACGTTTTAGCCAGAAACGGGTAGCATTGGCGTCGGTTGGTGTAAATCATGCCAATGCAGGTAGAAATGTCAAACGTCGCCATCTTTTAATGTTGGATTTGAACCTCGGCACGAACCGTCTTTCTGAATAACATCTCTTCTCGTAAAGCGCACTCATTACGGAAACCATAATCACTGAGATAAATAAGTGCTGTGTACATATTTTCCTTCTCTTATAATTGTAGGAAGAAGACCGGAATTAATCTTTATGCAGTGATTGTAAAATATCCCTCTAGATAAAAGTTTATTTCACATCTGTTCTCAGTACTTATAAGAAAGATTAGTTGATATATATGACGTAGTAACATGTACGACAGTGATTGACGCGTTTTATGTTTTTTCTTCATCTTAATTGCCTTGTGTTTATCTCTTTAAGGTATTTTTAAAAGTGTTTTCTTTTTTAAGTTTCAGTCCCGTGGCTTCCCAGTGAACCATCGTCATCAAGGTGATCATTCCTGCCCATGTTGACGCATTGCTGCTCTCATAAGGCTGTCTTGTCGGCAGACTAGCAAATATTTAACTTAAAAATCTTTGCTTACTTCTTTTGTACTCTAAATCGTTGAATACTGCCATTTTTTGTTTTATTTATTTATTTTTTAATCGCTATCTCACATTCCATACCGCAAGAGATTTGTTTCTCCATGGTTTCATATTTTACAAGCTTCAGTAATTATTCACAAAAAAGTTATATTAGATGCGTCTAACTCTTCGGGGGAAAAATTATTAAGATATTTGACTGTTAATAAAATTCTAAACCATTGCGACTTTCAATGCTCAGCGTGCAGTGCCTCAATTGAAAAAGTTAATAAACTGGTATTAAATGCTTGGTATTGCATGACTAAATCCTAAGTCTAAAAGGTGATGACCGAAGAATAATGAGGGGGAATGGTGTTGAATAGTACGTGGAGGGGGTTGTCACTGAATTCGTCTGAACTGTAGGAAATTTAGCTCGTATTAAGCGGATCGCTGTAAGGGCTACACCTGCTGTCGAACTCGCTGTTATATTACCTAGCAGAGATTTTGGAAAAAATGGCATGTTTGTTTTTGGCACCCTTGGTGAATTTAAGTTCGTGTCCGGATACTTACGGTTAACGCAGCACATATTTAGAAACTAATCACTTTCTTTCTTTCCCCGCATTATTTGATTAAAGGTTTAATTTAAGAAGGCCGATGAAATAGTTTGGAATTAGACAATTTTCTATACGAACTTAGTTTGCATGGCTACACATGGTATTGTTCGTCATATCCTCTTTCTTTTCTTTCAGTATGTATAATTTCGAGGCCATGATGGTAATAGCAATGTTGATAACAGTTTACAATTTGATGATAGTTATAAATGAAAAATGCTCAGTAACAGAGTACTGGTGCTTAAGCGATACTGTTGGTCAGGTCTGATCAGGCTGTATTAGAACTCATGTGGGTAAGGTGAAAAGCTCTCAGCATGGTACTGAAAGTGTGTAGTTTAATTCATAAATGGATTTATTAAACTCCACGAAGTTACCTTTTAGTTATATTCACTATGAATAACGTTTATCAAATGAATTAATTATTCCGTCCTGAAGTGCGTTTGTGGATGGTCTGAAAAATACCCAACTACGGATGCTATCAACCTCTCAATTTGACTAAATACGTTTTGCAGTCACAAATTTCTTTGGATCTGGAAACAGGTTAAATTCAAAGGGGACAAAATCTGGTGAAAGAAAGGATGTTCCAACAATTCGTACTTAAGATTATTCAGTATTCTCATTGTCAAAGCACATCAAAGCCAAAGTATATTTGGATGAAAGAAATGTTTTCTTTTGTGTTCCAGGTCTCTTCTTACTACTTTGTCCCTGCAGAAGAATTGCATAATATTAATCAATTATTTGTTTATTCTTTTCAATGTAATCAATCAAGGGCGTATCCAGGATCAGAACTAGAGGGGGGCAGGATTTGAACTAGGGAGGGGGGGGGGCAACTCATTTTGGTTTCGAGGAAGTGGGGTGGGGGACTGAAACATGACATTACAAAATCAAACTAAAACCTATTCAGGAAACTATTTTTATCATTGATTAATATAGTTACCAACTCCTTAATCTAAGGACCTACTATGTAGTTAATTAAGATCGTAAGTCAGTTAGTTTTTTATGTAAACATTAATTGCCTCGGATTTTCAATTTCGATAATTTTGTTTGTCAATATCTCATGGTGTTCTTTCACGAAATTTCGACTCACACTCATCAAACATAATCCAGTCAATCTTTCTCTCCCAAAGTGCTCCTGAACTAGTTCTTCACTCGTCGAAGCGTACTGAAGGCAACTTAATTTTTCTTCTAGGGGGGAGGGGGGGAAGGGGGGAGGGCAGCAGACCCCTCTGCCCCTCGCTGGATACGCCCATGTAATCAATAAAAAATTCGTTTTGCAACCAAGAAAACACAGGCCATGAACTTTCAGGCAGATGAAATAGAATTCGTCTCTTTTCTTGGTGCAGAGCCACTATTTTTATTGCTAGTTCGTTTCCAGCGTGGAGTGATGGACCATGTTTCATTCGCAGTACCAAATAGGTGCAAAAAATTAATAGGATTCTTATTAATACCGTCTAAACATTGTTTTCGCATTTGTTTTTGGTTAGCATTAAACATATTCGACACACATCCTGCACTAAGTTTTCTCGTAATTAATTCTTGATGTAAAATTTACTGTACCCCTTCTTCTGATATGCCTCAACTGTCTCATACACTTCTCATCTACTATCATTCAATACCGTATGCTCAATGTTTCCATCTGTGCTTGCAATTTTTGGTCTTCCTTCAAGAGATATAAGATCATATTTAAATTGAGCCGCCCATTTCTTCATTGCTGAAAGTAAGAGCAGGCTAGTTGCAAGTCTTTACCAACTTTGATTGATTCCCGTTGGCGATAAACATTCGAAAACGAAGAATTTTATTCTACTGTAGCCATGTCAGATATACACAATACGTCATGTTTGATAAGTCTTAGGGAGCGTCCATTAATTACGTGATCTATTCTTCCAGAATTCTATACCCCCCCACCCCACCCCTCTTGTGGTGAGATGTGGTCGGTCCCCTCGCCCCTATGGAGACGTGAGATCTTGAAGCTCTCACCCCCCCCCCCACCACTACTGACCAACCTCGTAGATTTTTGAGACTTTCCTTGCTCTCCTGTTTCCAAGTGCAGTTATAACCCCCCCCCCCCCCCGATTTCAGTATCGGCGTTGTTAGTAGACCTTTTTTTAGCTCTACTGTTCTTGAAGAAATTAAAAAGATGTGAGATTTCCGTCAACCCTCCCTCCCCCCTGGTGAGAGTTCGCCCCCTTTATGTAACACCACGTAATTAATGGATGCCCCCTTATGAGGAATAGTACTTCACGCACCAAATAGTGACTGAATATTTGTTGATGAGTAAGCCACACAGTTACTTTTGCTGATATTTTATTTTATTTTACGCTGCGTGTGACACGTTTAGAAAATTAATTCTCATTTTCAAACGCTTTATTTATTACATTTTTGAAGTCAGAAGTGCTAGTGTCAGTTTATGCTGGACATTAGTGAAGCTTACAGTGTTTTTCCTGTAAATAAAATTGTGGAGGGTTGTACTATACATAGATTTGCAACTAAGTAGATGTGTCTAATCAAACTTATGTTTTTGTATGCTTCTTAAAAACACGACACCACAGGAACTCACACATACACATCCTACATGCCATCAAAAACAGCTATGAACTAGCGAATAAACTAAAACACATAAATATCCCAATTGGTTCTCAGTTTGTTTGCTTTGAGGTACGTGTAACTGTGTTGCAGTATAATTATTTGCTTACTCATCAATTGAAACAGTTACTGACTTTAATAAATCAATTTGCTATGGATAAAGTTAAGATTGACGTTTGTTATTTCAATACGTGAATCAAGGTCACCAATATAAGAAAAATCGTCACATGTGGTGCAGGTAGTGTGTGTGTGTGTACTCACCGCTGATGGAGGTGTTGGCGCCGGCCGCGGAGACCAGCAGCAGCAGCGACACCACTACCAGCACTACCATGCTGCCTGCACACTGCAACACAACAGGCATCATGGTTAAAGCACTGTGAGCTTCAAGCACCGGCCATCCTAATTGAGGTTTACTGCAGTTTTCCGTATGCTAGGCGAATGATCCGCAAGTTCCAACAAAAAGTAACACAATACGCAAACAAAACTCCACTTATGGTACAGGACATTGTTTACATTACTGACGAAACAGATGGCGAAACGTGGGTTCCTTTAGTAGTTGGTAAGTAACAGGAAAAAGCATCTGACCCCGCATTCGAGAGGACGTGGGTTTGAATCTCCTTCGGCCCATCCAGATTTGGATTCTCCATGGTTTTCCCAAATCATTCCAGGCGAATGCCGCGCTCGTTCCCTCAAAACAGCAAAGCCGAATTTCTTCCCGTTCCTTGCTCTCTCTCCTTTGCTGTCTGTAATAACCTCGACGTTGACGAGGCGTAAAGCCATAAGCATAAGTAAAGGAAAAGACAAAACGGAAAACCACTACGGAGTTTTCAAAACTAGGTGGTAACACCTGTTGCATCCGTCACGATACACACGGAAAAAGAGAGAAAGAAACATTGCGGCTATCTTCAGATTATTGAGTCTTAAAATTCCTTTAGGTTTCAGAAGGCTCTACAGCGTTCAGACCTTCCTACTCTGTTGGATCTTATTCAATTGGTCCTATATTTAAAGACTGATCGAATGATTAAAGTTAATAATACATTTTCTATTGCTAACCATTTCCATAAGAAATAATTTTAAAAAAAATTTCGACCATTTGACGAATGGCAATTATGTTTCTTTAACTCTCACAGCGTATATATGATTTATCTCCAGTAGTAATGGACGATACAAGAGGAACAGACTACTTGATATAAACCAGCTCTCTCATCCACTGAAGTCAAACCGGTGGTCGTACGATGACACGGGGGGGGGGGGGGGGCAAGTGAGCGTGTGTATGATCGAGGAATACCTCTGATTAGGAATAGCTTCAGTAATCACGAACTATTTTTACCGAGGTTAGCTATTCGGACGTTAACAGTAGCTTTATAAACAGATACAACGTAAGCGAGAGAATCATCCCTATAGCCATTGCGGAGCTACAATCTTCAGTAATTTACTTCACACACCCCGCGTCATTAAATTCACGTGGTTTTCACCATATTTCCATCCTGTCCTACACATCAAGTGTCAATAACGGCTCGGGCGTGGTGACTGAGCGGTAACACTTTGGCCTCGCATTCAGGAAAACGTGGATTCAAATCTCTATCCGGGCATCCAGTTTTGGGTTTTCTGTGGTTTCCCCTAATCACTCCATGCGAATGCTGCAATGCTTCCTTCTAAAGGCCATGGCCGAATTACACCCGTTCCTTGCCCCCCCCCCCTCCAAAAAAACAAAAAAAAAGCAAGGTAGGGGCTAACGTCGCAGTTGTCGTAACTATTTCCTAAGTAACGTGTTGTCCATGCTGTATAACAATAAAATTTATTTTGATCTGTCAGAGAATGCTATATACAATACCATACTTTTCTCAGTTGGTTGTTCCATGGGAGGGCTGAAATTGAGGATAAAAATCATTTTAGAAAGTTAGTTCTATATCTGTACTCTGCAATTCACAGAAAACTAAGAGTGGCAGATGTGGTTTTACACCAAAACTATACCTAACGGCACGAGGAAAGAAAGAATTTACATAGGCACCAATACGGCAATATATTTCCCAGATCTTATCTATCCTCTCAGTGGACCCCAAATACGTAAGTATTTCACAGCATTCGTAAAGTTGTTCGCATGTTAGTAAATTTGAAAGGAAACTGCGTCTCCTGCCAGCCAGAGAATCCCAGCCCAATTTCAGTTTCAATTCTGTAACCCTGTAACAGGCGGTCACATTCGCCATACTATTAATCAGCCCTTTCGAATACGGTTCCCACATAGCATAACAGTACTGCGGAAGATAACGCACAGCAGCTTTACACGTTATTTCCTTTAAATGTACGATGTAATTTTTCAAAATCCGACCTACCTGCCGCAGTCTAGTTTTAGCTTTTCCAACAACCATTGTTATGCCTGTGGGCTATCCAATTTCATGTGACTTTGTACTATTACATTTATGTGCTTAAAGGGCTCTACATTATTGCGAAATGCATAACGATGTATTTTTATATGTATTTGTAGTTAATGATTGGAGCTTATGCCACCGCGGTTTCACGTGCAGTAGAATGTATTAGTATCTTTGATGTGGAATGTTTGTAGTAACGTTAAGAAAGAGAAGTTCAATTGTTTGAATTTTTCTGGCTATGTTATGAAAAAGAATGATATAGTTTAATGTTAAATAAATATTTAAAATATATGATTTACCAGTGAAGAAGTATTCATTTTGTTGTCAATGTAATCTCTTATTTTTCTGAAGTAAGGGATAATAATTTTAATAATAATCAAATCAAGAAAACCGGGAAGGCATATGATACATATAATTGCGTAATCTTATAATTGGCTCCCACCAAGAAAAACCGAAACTAAATAAGTAAATTATAATATTTTAAGCGAGAACTTTCCTGTAGACAATTGCATCATCAGCAAGCAATCATAAACCGCTGTTAACATTGTTTCCAAGATAGTTTAAAAATAACAGGAATAGAAGCGGTTCTATGATGCTTACCTTCGGTACGTTGATTCAACTTCTGAAAAGGGGCTTCTCCATTTACGACGACATATTGAGACCATACAATTAAGAAATCTTGTATCCATTCACAAAATTTATTTCGATATTCAATACGCTCGGATCTATGTTAAGAGCCGACTGTGTGAAACGTATCCAAAGTTTTATGGAAATCAAAAAAAAAAAAAAAATGCGATAATTCATTAATATGTTTCATGACGTCATCAGAAAATAAATCGAGATTTGTTTCAAACGATCTATTCTTATAAAATCCTGCTATAGTAGCCCGATGTCAGAAAGATGGGTCGGAATTTGTGTAGACGTCTTCGACCTCCTTTCTTGATGGTGGGAGTAATCTTATCGATTTTTCAATAGGAAGCTACTTTTTCCTCGTCTATCGATTTATGGTTTATATCCGTGAGAAATGGTCCAATTTCTGTCGCATATTCTGAAAGCGCTCTTACTGTTATGTCACCGGGAACCGGTGCTTTTCCCCTTTTAAGAATCTTCAGCTACTTTACGATTCCTGCATGTCTATTTTTTTTATAGAATCCATGTATAACTCTACACGATGCTGAAAGAGCGGTAAGGCGTTTGAATTTTCTTCAGTGAATGAATTTTTAAATTTTCCCTAAAGGATGTTTGCCTTGTCGCTACTTTCCCTAAGGGGCCTCTATTAATTTCGTGGGGGGTTTTCCGGAATTCCGGACCGTCCCCCCTTCCCCTCTTTCAGGTGAGATCTTGTCGGACCTTCCCCCCCCCCCCACCCCTAAGATGACGTGAGATTTCGCCGTAACCCCCCCTGCCACCCCTATTTCACATCATGTAATTAACGTCCCCTAATCTCACATCAATGATGGCATTCTGTTGTATTACAACTGACTGCATTTACTTAGGGCTAAAATTTTTGTAGCCTCTTTAAAGTGAATTTTGACTGAAATTATTAATTGCGCCACACATTGCTTTTATCACTTGTTCCCTTATCGCAGTTAATATTTCTACGTCCCTACTGCCCATTGTTCTACCTGAATGTTCCCTGAGTCTTGGACAATATGTTCACGTCACGCGTGTACCACGGTTCTACGATTGTGCGCTTCGATCGATACCATCCCTAATTACCATATGAAGCGTTTTCACAACTCTTTAACAGTCCTTCTTCTTATTTTGAAAATCAATACTTATCCTTTAGTTACTTTCATAAAGATTACTTCGAAGCTTTTTCAGATCTATAAACAATCCTACTTTTTCAGATCTGTAAATAATCCTTTCTTTTTTTACTTTTGCGCTCGAATATTGATTTTACGGTTGCAATTACGACTTCATTACGAATTGGTTGAAATATATTTGAATTATTCTGGCCTGTTTGTAACACTATAATGTTTATGTTATTCTTAAAATATCAACAATAACGGACATTACGCTACTGAACAATACTAAAATTCCTTGAATATATTTGTGTAGCGAAAGAAATTCAGCTCACATTTTTGTACAATGCACGATGCTGAATCAGAAATAGTTGTTGTGTCGCGCCATTGTGTACCTGAAAAGAACAGCAAGTGTGTTCGAAATAAAGCAGAACGTACTGTGTAGTAAGTGACGTGCTAGGTTGAGACTGGGAGCCTCGGTTTAGCTAAGTGATGATGAGTCCAGCGCTTGTTTACGCACTGCGGACTACCTTCAGACGCGGAGGCCACGCACATTTCAACACACTCAACAGCTGACGAAAGCCGGCACAACGTTCTAAATAAGAAACAACGCCAGTGCCTCTTACCCAAAATCTCACTAATAATATTCATCGTTTGTGTAAGTATACACAGTACCTTCTTTTCACGTTTCTCGTCTGTTCGGATACGAAACCTGATTCTGATCTGACAGGCTCATTTATATGATTTTTGCAAAACTAACGTTGTATATTGTTTAACATAATTTTCGTTAACCGAAAAGACTTAAAAAAAACTTAATTTTTTGTCTGAAATCACTTTTTAATTTGCAACAAGTGTTTCATGTTCTTCTGGAATGCACCTCCAGTGGCAGAAAACTATTTGAGATGATGATCATTTCTCTTTTCAGAACATTCACGTAGTTAAACTAAGCATAACTTTATGGAGATAATAAGGTGTGTAACTTCGAAAATCTCTTTAACATGTTTTAGAGTAATGTCGGTGCCTTTCTACAGGCATCACGCAAAAACTACACAGCCATTTCCGATGTGGTTTCGCAGTTTGAATGATTATGGTCTAGCTGAACATCTGCCATATATCTTACCGAGACCTGCACGTGAGCGGCAACATTCGGGCCTGGCATTCGAGGGAATCAGGGTTGAAATCCCCGTCCTGTCATTTCGATTTTAGATTTCCACGGCTTCCCGAATTCACTTCAATCGAATGCCGGGATGGGTCCTTCAAAAGGCGATGCAGAGTCCCTTCCCGTTCTTGTCCCCATGTCGTCCACCGCCTCTAATAACTTCGAAGTTGACGAGGTGTAAAGCCAAAAGCACACTGGCGGGATATACCATGACTCAACGGACAGGATAAAGGAGCAATAATTAGAACTAGGCGCCACAGATCACACTGCATCGCAGATAAACGCAAAGGTGAAAACAATAACTATGTTAACCATGTTTTTCTTTCCTTGCTCATATTTTACGATGATTACTACGGGAACTTATTAAAGTGTATGTAAACGATGAAAGTGCTACATTTCGACAAAAACCTGAACATGTTTTGAGGTAAGTAGATTTTAGACCGTTTTGTAAAAGGCACCCTGTTTGTTAATTTATGATAAAGGCTACATCAATGTGTAAGTATCAGCTTATTAGTTTTTATCTGATGCGTGCTTAGAAGAGCAAAAAATCTAGAATTTAAGGTAGTGGCTCCTGTGTCATCTATATAGATGGCAGTTTTTAGGATAAAAGTATCCTGCATTATAACCGTTGTCCCAAGCTGTCACTGTGTGTGGTTTAACTTAAATCTGCTGCTTAGTTTTTTGCATGATGCATGCACACATACAAAAAATTTAAAAAATCACGATTTTTGCCTCAATATCTTCTGGCGCTAAGTTACTAATCTGAATGAAAGATATCCTCTACGTTAGTCAATGACGTAAGTCAGTCCATTTGTTTATGCGAGATGCGCGCATATAGACAAAAATTTACAAATTTACGGATTTGCCCTCCGTTTTATAGAGGAGGTATCATATATGTTAATCGACAAAACAAGATATCACTGGGCACAGTTTCGTTAGAATCCGTTGGGGGAAAATTATCAAGGAAAGTCATGAATAAATAATCCACGAAAAACGGAGCGGGAATTTAAAATTAGGATTCGTAAATGGCAAAAGTAGATGGGTGGGTGAAGTTACACTCAGAGGATCTAAGATAATAATAAAAAATATTAACAATAAAAATGGCGTAAGGAGATGACCAGGTAAATTTCCACTGGAGCATGCGCTACATAGCAATTAAATTAAACTCAGTTTTTGTGTGATAGCATACATACAGACAAAACTCTCAAATTTTACGGTTTTGATACCTCTATAGTAAGCAGTACGCATTTCGAGTACCCCTTTCAAAATAAATTTTGTGTGTAGACATGATTTTTCTGTAATTTTATCATATGTAGAACTGTGTAAGAAATTGTTTACAACTGATACAACCCCGAGTCGGGTCATTCACATCCAAAATTCTCCATTCAGTTATTGTGGGTAGCGCCATGACTGGACTTGAGAATCCCTGTTTATTTGACCTATAGCACATCTCCGGCCAAACAAATTAGGGATACAGATAGTGCGAGAGACGATAGTTGCGTTACATAAGGTGAGCCCTCTCGGTCAATACTCGTTTGGTGCAGAGAGGAACAGCTCGTGAAAACAAAGACTGCGATTCTTGACTCGACTACTGGTCTCATCTGGCTCGGTTCACACCCCACATCCAGTCCTGCTGGACGAAATCAACACTTCCGGTATTAGTATAAAAGCAAATTAATTTCCAACAAGTGACTTATTAAAACAAAAGCAAATTTGCTATCTTCGGAGAAGTCGTATTTACGTAATATATTTGTTGTTGATGATAGCTTCCGCTAGAATGATTTTAAGAAGTAACTGCTGTATTTAAAACCATTTATTGCAAAACCCTATTAACAATAAGAAGTTGACAGGAGAAACAGGATATTTCAGGGTAACGATGCACAAAAATGCCAGTGAGGCTAAGGTAAAGTTCGAGTTTCTAAATATACACCAACTGTTAACAGCATTGTTTGGAATAATTCTTAATTTTGGATGTATTCAGTTTCAGCAGTACTGTAGAATGCGATGATTAATTAGCTGTCGTAACTAATCTGTTCTGGGAAGTACCGAGGTGTATGGATAGGTGGAGTTGGGAATTTAAAGTTACAACACGAGCAGTTGTTGTTTGAGCGCGAGGAGAGGGGGCAATGGCTGCGGCAGCTGGCAGGCCGCGGGAAACCTGTCCGGAGTGCAAACACCTGATAGGAAGACTCGCCGGCCCAACACCTGTTGCCAAGGTCGCGGGGCAAAGTGGGACGGACACCAGCCGAGCTTTACTTTCCTCGCATCAGCCCACGTCGGCTCTGTTTCCTCCTTCCCCCATCACTCTCCATTACTGTAAAGTATTATCGTTACGGCATGCACCCTGTTAGGAAAGGAATTGTTTCTATAAAGCACTAGCCTTAGTCTCGCTTGTAAAAAAATTATTAGTATACGAATATGGCTTTTTGTCGTGAATATCCCATTAAACATTTTTTTTACAGATTATGAGACAGTATTGCAATAAACCCATTGATCACAAAAGCATAAAAAAAAGAACAAATCGTAGTGCAGAAGTCGTATTGATTGCAAGGAGCATATCAGTAGCAATCTCTTACGACTTATCATTCGGTCATAATGTCTGCATGATGGATCTTATTACCCGTTTAAAGAAGAATTAGCAAGAACTCTTCCACGACACGATTGTATTATCCGCGACGAATCAAAATAACTCATTCCGAATTCAAGAATACACAAAAGATTCCTAAGGAAATAATGAACCTGTATAGGAGAGGTCTAAAAGAGAGCTCGGTGGAAGAAAAAAACGTGTGTGCGTACTAACATGTCAGATTTCTTAATCAACGGATATACGTTTTCAGTGTCCATTGGAAGACGAATACGACTGTGTATCATCTTGATGCCAGTATAACTGCACGAATTACCATACGTTTACGAAAGTTCTTTATACTATAATGAAAACAGATTTCCACGGTTTTTTTTTTTGTTGCTAATGGCTTTATCTCTCTACAGCTATCTATTCTGATGGGTTCTAAAGCTACCTGCCTGATGAACGTGATTGTGATTACAGTAAAGCAGAAAAATGATTGCTGAGCAAACTCCACCCTGCGTTGCTGGGACTAAATAATGGGCAGCATTAATTTCCTTCCGAAATTCTCCCTCGATTTTAAGCCAGTATTTAACAGATCTTTATTTGTGCTACAGATTAAAAAAAAAAAACTTAGTTCACAACCTGAAGGTTGGTTGGATCCTCCCGAGGCGAGGGAGGCATACTAAGCCATTGTGTCAGAAGCAGGACGACCAGTTCCTTTCCTCTGTAACAATTTAACGTGGAATTGAAACCAGGGAACGACTTGGCGTAGGTTATGCAGTCAAAACCAACTCTTAAAAACTCCTGGCCTCATTGGGATTTGAAACCTCAATCTGACTTCGGACTTCTGAAATCATGCGCCTTGACCATTGAGCTACCAGAACTCTCTACGGATTGAATACTATTTAATTCCTAATGTTAGTGCATCTTTTTCGCCAATGTAGGCCTACCCACAAATTTGATCCTAAAATAAGCGCTTGGGTAAAAAGTATAATTCGTATTTATTACAGTAATTAAAAAGTAATGATGTTTGTGACATCTATGCATAAACGTTTTTAACTTCATAATTGACTTTAGGCACAAAAATGTGTGATAAAGTAAATCCGGTAGCCAGCAAGTATTAAACTTCAAAACTACTTTGGCGTAATTTTGTAAGTAATATTTAAGGAAATAAATAATTATAAAGGCAAATAGAGATAATTTATTGGAACAAGGAGACACCTTGATTCATAGCCCTATTTGTTTAGTTGCATCAGTAGAAATTGTTTTAGCAATTTCATACGAGAGTTGGGAATCCTTGTACCACGAAGTTAGCTTCAATGTTAAATTTTGTGCAAGTAATTATTTTTCTAGTAGCTTACGAATCATAATTGTCGTAATCCTGTTTTAATGAACTTTTGACATCACTCCGGTGTTTCAGCGTACGACTTATTCGCTCTGGATATTTCTTACGTCTGCTTTCCGAGGATCTACTGGATGCCCCACCCTGTTGGGGGAACGTATTAAAAGTGTCTCCATATGTTTGTGAATCATGTAAAGTGTGTGTTTTATGATATTCGTCGAACTATCTATGTAATTTTTTTTAGTTTTAGATGGGATTCTTGGGAACCATTCCCGCTTTTACCAAAGTGATGGCTGGAGACCGCCTAAAAGCTGTCATCAGAACGACCGGTAAGCAGGGCCTGAAGTTTCAACCCGGATCCTCTCTGGCGATCCGACAAGGGCAAACTAAGCAGTAGCGCTGTGCACAAAGATTTAACAGAACTGCCCTTAAAAACTAGTAGAATGTCTTTTGTGCGTAACTAACCCGTGAATATCAAGTGGCTTCTGATTTTAATCATTTGGAGCAGCTACCGATCAGGTATATACGTATATATATATATTAAGTTTTAACAATAGTACGAAAAACGTCACAACAATGGGTAAGAGAGAGCACCGTTGGGGTGGGGTCCGAGCAGGTACTAAGTGCATTCCTGGCGTTAGTTAATACCTTTGGAGGTGATTTGTGTGAGTAGTTGCGTTATCGGCGGCTGGTATCTGGACCTGAGCACAGCGGCGGGCCTTGTGCCGCCGAGGCGCATTCCACCGGCGACGCGACGGCTCAATCCCACAGGGCCTCAACACCACCACAAACTTAACCACGCACTCATTATTCTCTTTTTAAAAAATAATTACCATGTTTGATTAAAGATTCAGATACCGTAGACGGAATCAATATGTTTACAGTCCACATCTGAAAGTAAAGCACAATTTACTAACACCAATCTAAAACTAAAACACCTCGTGTCCAAGGTCGCTAAAGCACTCAGACGCAATATTCCATTCGATACAGAGCTACTGAGTTTGAGCCTTAATTACCAGGTCATCAGTGTGGTGCAAAGCTTGTAATCACCAGATTGTGCACCACTGGGCTGGCTGCATATAGAGTGATCGTTATTCCTGCGTCGGATGACGACGCTAAACAATGAGACCACGTTGGAAGAGTAAACCTGAATCTGCAGGCACTTGGTGTCACCTTCTCCGTTGCTTTTTTGTTTCAACCACAACATGAACAACATTTTACAGTCATCTAATATCTAGGAACATTTAACACCACGAAATGTGCTAGGAAAAGGCACGGGAACCAAATGTCCACGAGGCATCTTTATCCTAACAGAAACTAAACTGCTTCTTTTGGAAAGCCTATTTCTATTCCATTCATCTGGTCGCTTAATTTGTCTGTTAGTGAAACATCAGTGATGCCTAGTGTAAATCGGACTCTATGATGAGTATACGCAACAATTTAGCGAAATGTCTTAGCAAGCTTCTTCATCAATTCATCATACACAGGGGAGGCGATTCACAGAATTTCAGATCGGATGCATGTTTTACTTTTTTTTCTATCATCTCGTAGTTCGTTTCACCCTCAGACGTAAGCTTCCACAACAGATTTCAACACACGGTGGCATAAAACAGCAAACACATATCTGCAGGGATGTTAATAAAGGTTTAGATAGTAACAAAGGACTGATTATGTGCCCTCGTCCTGCTTTATATGCTCATGGTTTTGCTCATGCTTATGGTTTTGATAACGCTATGTGAAAGGATTTCTGTGACTGTCCGTCTGTCACAGTTCTCTGCCTCGAAAGGAAAATTATTTCCAACCTTCAGATATACACAAGACGTGTGTGCGCTGACCCAAGACTGAACATTATATTTAAAATTTTGTAAATCTATGTTCTAGGGAGCTATTGGAGTTTTGTTCTCTAGAGCTCGTATTTTCACTGGAAAGTGAGGACATGGGCAGTTGTCAAAATCGTTAATTTTGCACCATCCTTCTTCTCAGATTTGTCTCTAAAACACTGTTACCGAGGAAATTTAAAATTTTTCTCCAACATTAACTAAATCGTGTATTTAAACAACAAATAATTAAAATATTTTCGTCTAATATAGTTAACACAATTAAAAGTTTTGATTCATGTGCAATAAGTGCTTTTTATTGGAAGTGCATTGCATATGGGATAGATATTGCCTGCCAGATATTAAAATAATAAATTTGATTGGAAATGTACGATTGTGCTAGTAGCGCGAGCGGCAACGCGGAGCGGCGTGTGGTGGGAAGATATCTCAAGCATCTCTACTACCACCGCTTCGCACTTGTTTTCTTATTTTACATTGGCTGAAAAGATAAGGTTCATCGTTTTATCGGACGCAGAGTGTGCATTGTTGGTTAAGTTTCTACTAGTTGATGTGTCGTTTTCTTCTCCAACCATGCACGACTATTACTTATTTCTTGGTTAGCAAGTTGATGTCAGATTCAATTAACTTGTCATATTAAGGTTTTGTTGAGCAAAAATTATTATATTATCTAATTTTTTATTCGAGTTTTATAGATACTAAGTGACCCGGCGAGAATTTAGCGAAAGATGTACGATGAATAGTGAGGGTTGTAATTAGCAGCAGGATGAAAGGAGAACCGACTCATTTGTAGCAATTGTTTATTTCTCAACTGAAATAGGTACGTAGAAAAACACAGCGTTTTACGGAACAATTAGAAATAATGAAATGTTTCCTTAATAGGAACAAAAATATCCGAAACGCTGCTTACTCTAGAATTCACACACAGATGATCAATCTACCTCTGATAAGTTGTGCTGCTACCTAGCGGTAATGCGATCACTCGTTATGGAAGCCAGCGAACCCTAGCAGCTTGACTCTGAACTATCGCATGCCCATGACCTTGATTGTTTATAATTTTGCCATTTACTGGTTTAATTTCGAAAAATTCATTTCTCAATTAATGATACTTCCAAAGTGACAACTTAATCTTTAAAATGATACCTTATTTATCTATTTTGGTCAAGTAAAAAGGAGAATGATGTCTCGTAAAAAAAACCTTTTAGAAATAATAAATATGATTGTTATTTTTGTCGCATCAGACAAAGTGTTTATAACTGAAGTGTGATATTCAATATATATATATATATGGTCAGTTAAAAAGAATGCTAAAAACACGCGAATACTGCGAGCTACTTTCCACACAGTGAAAATGTAAATTTATTACAACACGTCTCATTGATAGAGAGAAAATAGGAAGTATTTACAGTTTATAATAAATAAATGTGGAATAGTGCGAGCAGCTTGTGAGACTACATCTGTGTATTAAGAAATGGAAGCCTTGGCAATACTCAGATTACGATCCAACTTTATGTCGGAACGTTTGTTCCATTTCAGAAAGTATGAGAGAGGTTGGTGGCTATATCTATCGCTAGAATTACTGTACGACGTGGAGCGAATCCCTGGATACGAGCTGGCTGCCACTGTTTGCGTAGCCTCCGCCTGTTATCGGCTTTTCGGAATGTGAATACAACGACCGCAGTCGGCAATAGGGCGGACATATTGACGACGGCAGGGGGCGTTTCCGACGCCCATACATCCCGACTGGTGGGCACTGCTCCAAGTCAGAGCGGGCAGGCCACACCACCTGAGAGGCGCTGCTCCGTGTCACGTGACGTCTAACAAACACCTTTTATTATTATTATAGAAATTAAAATTAACGGTTCGTTATAGACTCAAGAAAACGAAATATTCAGATAATAAATAAACATGACAGATATTCCCAGTCTGTGAGTTTCACAACGCATTCACTTAGAATTTTTTATTTTTTTTATTTGGAAATTTATGGTTTTTCGACGTTGTGATCATTTTAGCTGGAAAACGAATGGCGTCAAGGGAGGGAAAGGAATCTGTTCCATCAAGTATACACCCCGGCAGTCGCCAGGAATGCTTTCGAGAAAGCATAAAAAACCGAAATCTAAACAGTCACTCCGAGACTCGAACTTACGTCCTGCGGAAATGCCAGGCCTAAATTATGGCGATAATCTAGTTAAGTGCTAAAGTTTTTTCCAACACTAATATATGAATGGATGCAATGAGTATTTAACCCCCCTTAGAAATTGATTTCTCGCAAAATTAACAACCAGAATTTTAAAGTAGATCCCATTGCTTGAATTGTTAGCGTACAAATTATTATTTATGTGGTACTATTCCTTGAAACAAAATTTTGTCGCTGTTAATAATATTTTCATATTGGTAGTTTGAAGTTTGATCAGCAATTGAACAATTAACAGGACGAAAGCACTACAATGAATTGTATCAACGTGAACTCACAAATGTTAAATATTTGTTAGCAACTGATTAATATGTTCTTTTTTTTTGCCAATTGAATGTAACTATGGAACAGAAAATACAGTTTCAACTAAAAGAACAATCGGAAGTTTTAAGTTGTATCTTCGAAACCGTATAATCACAAAGACCCGTGTAGACGAACTACTTCGTTTAGGTACTTCAAGCTGGTGCCCAGCATACTCTGTGATAAGCGTAAGTGAGTAGAATCTGTAGCCCATAAGAGCCCCAGTATTTTATTTAGTTCCTTCCAATTAAGTAACGTTGACGTAATAAGAAACAGTTGCAAAGTTGTTTGTCGGCGATCTCGCAGATATTCGATCTGTTACGAAGCGTCAATAGTATTCTTCCTGCCACCTATTTTCCGCTAAGGGGTCCTCCATAAATTACGTGAGGTGAAATAGGGAGGGGGGGGGGAGATGTCCACCGAAATCTCACCAAGGGGGAGAGGGGTCAACGGAAATGTGGGTGCTGTTACCGGATTTGGAAGAGTGAGACCTAAAAAAAAAAAATTTACAGAAAGTTGCTAGGGTGATTTGTAGGAGGGGGGGGGTGAGGGGAGGGGTCTCACGGACCAGATCTCACCAGAGGGGGAGGGGGGGGAGGTCCGGAAATCCGGAAAAAAACCTTACGTAATTTTGGATTCCCCTAAGATAATTGTTAAATAAAGCAAGTTGATACCTTTAAGGCTGTGTGTTTTTTAACAACAAAAAAAAGGAAGTTATATGGAGGCCCTTAAGTGAGCTTGCGCACAATGCGTACTTTGCAGTGCTGAGGTAAACTCTAAACGGGTTACTGGTGCACTGTAACCGTTTTTGATGCTTTATAATAAAGTTGGCATCAGAATAGAAATGTAGGCCAAATTCGAAGCTCATGCAAGGACAGAGGTTTGTGTTCAAGCCTTATTTTCTTCCCCACTCTAATTAATCTACAAATCGGGGAAACTGTAGCTTGTACATATGCTGCCTGACAAAATAGTAAAATATTCACAAGGGGAGGAATAAACGAAATGAAACTTCACTGGTTGAGAAGGTACGTGATGTTATTTCGGTGATTTCAAAGTCGATTGAAATTTACAAAGAACCCATTTACCAGTATTGTAGTGTGACACTCCAATTTCGAATTATTAATATTAGAATAAACTTGATAAAACTCGGGCGTCAATTATATGTATGTTATATTCAAGTGCTGTATTATAAAGTTTTTATTCAATGTGCAAAAGTACTGTGGATTTAAACAGAGTGGGTATTCATTTAGTTGAGTACTGTGGAATCAAGCCAATTATTGAATTGTGTGAACGTCGTTATTTCAAGCCGTCCTTTGTGAGAGACATCGGTTTGTTTATCGCCACGGCGCCGGATTATCGCGTGCGGACCATAAGCCAAACAGCCGGCTTTCCCTTTGGGGGCGTCCATAAATTACGTGAGGTGAAATAAGGGGGGGGGCGGCAAAATCTCACCAAAAAGGTCTACAATTTGCCACGAAAATTTTTCGTCGAAAGTGAGACCTAAAAAAAGGTCTCCAAAAGTTGCGAAGGCAATTTCTAGGGGGGGGAGGGGGGGGAACGGCTAAGACGCCCCACACGCCTTGTCATCCACGCGATCCAAACGCGGGAAGAGTCAAGCAATCACAAGTCGACTATACCATGTGACTTCGGACCACATTCTCCAGCACCAATCACTGTGGTTCTTACAACTAAATTCTGGAAACTTTGTGTTGTGCATATTCCCGAGAGGCTGCGAGGCGTGGCCAGAGGTTTGCTTCGAGCACGTACACCGAGAGAGAGGATTCTGGTCCTGGCTTCAGCCGAGGGTTGACCTAACAGGCTTCCTGGGGAAGTCTGACGCTGAAAAGCGCGTTCGGTTTCAGAACGATGGAGAGTTTCTTTCCTGCCGCGGGCCCATCTTCGAAGCTCGCCGCCTGTAGTCGCAGACACTCAATTGGTAATGTGTGAGCCATCGAAGACATAGCTTGTGCATTTTAGGAAACTGCTAGGGACCCATAAGCGGCTTGAGCCATCAATGCTCGAAACTGATGAGTGAAACCCACTGAGCTAGCAGGCCCAAGTGTATAAAGGCCTACTCATATAAAGGCATGTTTGTCTGGAACCATATGTGTTCGTTCAAAACTTTGTACTGCCTTTCAATTTCTTTTTCAAATGGTATCTAATAACCATTTGTGGTGCCTGACGTATTAGCATCATAAACCTAAATAAATTGGATTCTGTTATCACGAGGTTGTTGTGATGTGACTTGAATATTGTTTGTTCATGTAATTTTGATATTGATTATTTAAGTTGAATTTAACGTAAAGTTAATCATTTGTTTGCGTGTATAAATGGCTAATTGTAACTTTGAGCGTTGCTTTGCCACATATACAATGTTTGTATATTTAACTTTAAATTCGCCCAGGCATGTAATTGCAGCGATCATCAATAATATCTCATTGTGGTAATTTACCTGTGATCCTGGAAAATAATCAAAGTTCTTGCAGTATATTAAATTTAGAGTACCTATAAAGTTCAACCCTTTCAATTAATGATACAAAAGGGGTGATGATTAAGATTTAATATGCTTCTAAAGTTAAATAATATTACCGTAGAGAAGGTACCACTACAGTATGACGTCACATTCATTCTGGCCGTAATGCATGCAATGATTTGGTTGGGAAGGTTATCATAAAGGCGTTGAATTCTCTCCCGAGGTAAATGACAATTAATTACTAAAGAATTGGTTGTAACTTACCCTAATTAATATCTCATAGCTTTGGGACTCGCCCATAGATTCCAGTGAGCCCTGAAGATAGACTTTCCTCAATAAAGTGACTCCAATTAGTCAAACATATCATTCGAACTAATAATCCAAAATATGGTAGTGAAATCTGGTGCAATTACTTCAGTTAGAGCCCTCGAAATTATTTTCATGAGATATAATACAGCTCCTCAAATTCCCTGTCCCCGTATACAGTTCTCGGCAAAATTTTATCTGTCGTCTCCCTGAATTATGTTCTTCCGATGAGTACAATGAGATAATACTTCATGACCGTATGTTTTTTTTTTCTTCTCCTAATGGTTGTCACCGTTTATTTATTTATTTGTTATACGGAAGAAAATATTACAAATGGTAATATATAACAACTCATCAGATTGTTTAGTTAGTTTTCTAAATAGGAATTTTCCTGAGATTCGAGAGGACACTGGATAGCACCCCGGTCTATCGGTCCAGATTTGGCTTTCCATGGTTTCCCGAAATCGCTCTAGGTGATTCGTTCAGAGATCAATGTCCGAATTCCTTGCCTACCCTCAGCCTCTACCAGCTCTAACAACTTCGATATCGACGAACCGCAAAGCCCACCGTGCTATAGAGACCTTCGATTAATATTTTAATTTTGAATTTATAACGCCAAACAATTTCGTGAAAGATACGTTCATCAAGTTTGTTGGATGATCTGTTTCAGTTGTCGTGTTAGGTAGACGTCCCTTCTCAGTGCAAACAACACGGACGAGTGAACGCACTGCTCCAGGGAAAATGTTTTTTAAGATTCCGAAGAGTCTGAGGGAGCGTGGTGGGTGAGCCTGGCACTGGGGAGCGTGGGTTCGAATCGTCGTCCAGCCATCCAGATTTCGGCTTCCCCGAAATCACTCCAGGTGAACGTCAAGTTATAAAATTCGCAGCAGAAAAAAATTCGTTTTATAAAATTATAGGTAGGTGACTTGGAAGATATTTTGATGTGCAACTTTTCAAATTCTCTTTCTCGAACAGGCGTGTTTCAAAATGTTCGTAACGTGGTGATCTTTGAAGCAGTGTATAGTTTGTTCCTGTGCCTTCACTATATTGTATTCGCCACTAGTGCCGTGGACGCTGTCGTGGCGATGCGGCCTTGACATTGGGCTCGTGCTGGTCGCCGCTATCGCTGATTTATGAGACTTGTCCATGTGTAGTGCCAACTGCCATCCGCTCCGCTCCGGGCTTACTCGAACTCGGCGTATAAATCTCGCCGACCCACACGCCCGTTTTGTTTCTCCAGCTAACTTTATTAAAAACGCATATTCATATCACCGTTATATCAACAGCGATCGACCCGGCTACCTCTGGCTCCTGAGAGCCGGTAGTTTAATGTTTCAAATTTTAATTCCAACGCACGACGAGTTTGGAACGAGCTCCGACAAATGGAACACGGATTATATGGTTATAGGTAGTTTCAACGATCATCCGGGCGAATTCTAGAGTAATTAACCAATCTGCAGCTTAAAGAATATAAATTATGAATATGTATTAAATGATGTCTGCCAAAGCAATTTTTTTTTCGTTCATTTATTTGCCGAACGCGTTTTATTCCAGTAACAGAACTATCTTCAGTGAGTTTATTTTGCTGAATGTGTGTACATGTCGCTATATCTTTTAATACCACGTTTTACACAGCAAGATTATCGTTTAAATATTGAATTATGGTTTTCTAGATTTCTTTTTATCTATCCACTATTCCCGGAGTCGACTATTTTAGCTGGATTTTAGCAATGCGCTTCATTTTTCTACATAATTATTTCAATATCAGTGTGGTAAATAAATATTTAAAAAATGTCAATTGCATTGGCATACATTATTTATTACACATTTTTAATTGAGTATCTGCAATTGAAGAAAATGGTCCACAAAAGACAGTTAAACAATGTATGTTTGGAAATCATTATAACACAAAAATAAACAGCGAAAGCTGACACGGTATGGAGACGAAGTTGATATTCTATTCCCGCGTTTTCCTGTTATCAAAAAGAGATTCCTGTAGCTGGGAACGGACTATGTTCCATCTCCCGCACGTGCCACAGTCCTGGTACGTCACTACTGTTGGGGGGCGTCCATAAATTACGTGAGGTGAATTGGGGAGGTGGGGGTTTCCGGCGAAATCTCACCAAGGGGAAGGGGGGAGGGGTCAACGGAAATCTCACGTGAGGTTTTTGAAATTTTTGTTGGACTGTAGAGCTAATAAAAAAAGTCTACAAAACACGCGAAGGGCGATTTTAGGGAGGGTTTTCGGTGAAAAGTGCGGGTGAGACCTAAAAAAAAAGGGTCTCAAAAAGTTAAAAAGTTGCCACGGCGAGGCGATTAATAGGGGGGGGGGGGGGATCTCACGGACCAGATCTCACCAGAGAGGGGGGGTCTGACCAAATCTAACGAAGTCCCTCTAGAGAGGGGGGGGGGGGGGCGGGTCGGAAATATGGAAAAACACCTCACGTAATTTATGGATGCCACCTTGGCTGATTTCTACCGACTGTTGTTTATCGTTGCTAAAGGAAGTATTTATGCATCAAAAATTTGTTACAGTATTTGTATTCGTTGAGATAATTACAGTGCTAAAAACATATTTCATTATAGCTGCTGTTCTGCAAACTTTTGAATACTTTTGAAATCTTCCTTCTTTATAGCGGGCCTCTCTTATTTGAGATTAAGTAATAACTTTGGTGTTGGCCATGATCCACAGTTGTTGCATAAATGTTTATGGATTAAACTCCGTCTATTAACAACTGCTTTTTTATTGTTTCTTTCACCAGACGCGTTTCGCCCTTTTTGAGGGGGCATCATCAATGGTAGGAAAATTGTGGTGGCTATAACATATCAGTCCAGAACAGCATTTTCTGCATTTTTCTGGCCTGGTATTCCTTTCTAGAATTTAACATTTCTCTCTGTAATCTCCCATACACTTCACTTTATGCTATTTATTTTGAACAAGCACTTGTGATCACACACGAACTGGTTCGTAGTGTTTACTGCGAAACGTGTCTGGTGAAAGAAACATCAATAAAAACATTTGTTAATAGACGGAGTTTAATTCATAAACATTGAGATTAAGTGTTTCAAAGGTTCCACAAATTCTGCTGTCCTTTTTCACCACTGCTTTCTATTTATTTTTATTTTTTCGACATAACATATTTGGTACGTAGTTACTATATAATAAACTGCTCTCATAAAATATATATATAATGTCAATACACATTTTTTTCTTAAAAAAATTTCTATTTTGATGGTCATTTGAAGATTTTGTTAAAATTTTATTTTTAAGTCGACGTTGTTGATAAATCTTATATATAAAATTCTCATGTCACAATTTTCGTTCCCATACTTCTCCGAAACAGCTTGACCGATTCTCATGAAATTTTGTGAGCATATTGAGTAGGTCGGAGAATCGGCCAACATCTATTTTTCATCCCTCTAAATTTTAAGGGTAGCCCACCCCTAAATATTTTTTTTATTTTTTAGACAAAATTTTTATTTTTTATTTTTTTATGATACAACATACAAAAATACATACAATCCTAAATTTTCACCATTCTACGATCAACCCTTATTTTTTAATAGCCATTTTAGTAATTCTTTTTGGATGCACCGGGTGGAACTGGCAAAACATTCGTTATTTCGCTAATTCTTGCTGAAATACGATCAAATAATGGCATCGCATTGGTCGTTGCATCATCGGGCATTGCAGCAACTTTATTGAATGGAGGCAGAACAGCTCATTCAGTATTTAAGCTGCCACTAAATATTCAGAATAACCCTGACGCATTATGCAACATTAAGAAACAATCGTCCATGGCCACCGTGCTGAAACGGTGTAAAATTATCATCTGGGATGAATGTACTATGGCACACAAACATTCGCTTGAGGCGTTGAACAGGACATTGAAAGATAATTAAAACAACGACAAACTATTTGGCGGAACTCTGTTGGTCCTTTCAGGTGATTTCAGACAAACACTTCCAGTCATTCCACGTTCAACATACGCTGATGAGATCAACGCTTGCTTAAAATCATCTCCATTGTGGCGTAATGTTGAAAAATTACAGCTAAAAGTAAATATGCGCGTTCAAATGCTTCAAGATCCATCCGCTGAAACATTTTCAAAACAACTCTTAGATATCGGTGATGGAAAAGTTGCTATAGATGAAACTGGATACATAAAATTACCGACCGATTTCTGCACAATCGCTGATTCGCAAGATACTCTCATTGACCAAATATTTCCCAATGTACACACACAGTACATAAATCATGAGTGGCTTGCAGAAAGATCAATTTTAGCGGCAAAAAATGTAGACATTTTGTTATTTTTATATTCCCTCATCGTTCACAGCACTCAATGCCTATTTCACGCATATACCACATTCTTACATACATACAATATACACATTCTTACATACATACATACTTACAATAAGTAAGCTATTTTTTGTCTACACTAGAAATTACTTGAAAGTTATTTATATGGCAAAACAACGTTTGCCGGGTCAGCTAGTCCGAATGTAAATGGACCAGAATAATTTGCAATCAACATGTAGATGACGATGCTAGTAACCTATTTCATGCATCAAATTAGAGCCCACACTGTTATAAAGCTCCTAGACTTGAAGGGTAACTACAGAGTCTATTATGGAACACATTTAAAAAGCGGAGGCTGCTTAGGCCGGCATTACACTGTAAAAGATCTTTGTCAAAGATATTTTATAAAAGATTTTATCACATTTATTTTATAAAAGATATTTTACCACGTTTTATCAGGCCCATTGCACTACTAAACTTTTTTTTTATCATAGTTCTCTGAAATGAATGAAGTAAACTTGAATGCTTGTGCAGTCGCAGTAAGTGCAGCTGTCACAATATGTGTTTTATTGAAGAAAAGGAAAATTAAACGTATTTGGGTTATATCGTGGATTGCATTGCTTTATACAAAAGGAATTCATCAAAGTTTAGTGAAGGAATGCGACATAAAAATTATGTTCGAAGCTACAGCTTAAGTCCAATAAATTCTTACCGTAATATTTTCAAAAATTTCTATATCAGAATTATTACCCCCGAGCCTGGGCGTAGCCAGAGTGAGTAACTTGCCTCACCTTGGTTCCGTCCTTCTAAGGAGTCGAGCGAAAAATGAATGAAAATAAAAAATTTCATTTTTAATATTAGAAAATATTTTCTTTCACAATCTAGAGAGAACCCTCGCAGACTAGTGCTTAAATAAGTTAAACGAGTGTTTAATATTTTTTTCAAGTGAAACCATTTTCAAAAAGTGCTTTTTTTAAGTGTCCTTGGTTTTGCCCCACCCTGAAGCTAATTCTGGGTACGCCCATGCCCCAGAATCTAACGATATACGCCACTGGGCGTCTATTCTTACGGTGTATGTGCAATGGGTTGTACTCAATTGCTGGTAGTGGATCTACATCATTCTGCAGTATGTCACCCGTATTGCTTAGCTATTATTCCAGCAACCTGTCAAGTACTAGCTTCTTAATCCATTAATTTTCTTTTACACGTCATCGATAGCACAGACTTCTTTCATACAACTATATAACTTCGCAATCTTTGCGTAAGTATCCGCCTTTTTATTCCTTTTCTTATATCGTAGTCTACATATTTCTGAATTAAAACATTTTCTTCTTTTTTTTTTTTTTTTTTTACTCAGAAATCAAGATTTTCATTCATTCGGCAGTCCTAACAAACTACGGTAACTTCACTTGCGCCATTTTCTTTGTTTACTTTTGGCTCGAGGATGAAATCTTTTATAAAATGTAATGCCAACGTATTACATTTTATAAAAGAAATTTTATTAAAGAAATCTTTTATAAAATCTGTCTCATAACACCGTAAAATATGTTTTATAAAAGATCTTTTACAACGTAATGCCGGCCTTATGGAGATGATAGTGTTGAGATGGAGTGGCAAAGGAATTAACAAACTGGATACGTGTCGTTTTTCGTAGACGGTCAGCGATCCGGGAGAGCCACAGTCACGAATGATGTTGCGACTATTGAGGAAATTGTGGCTGTTTTCCTCGAAAACAATAATACAAAGTGTTAAAAGATTATGAATGAAAGTAATCTTAGTTACGGAAGTGTGCCGAAATTACTCATTAGCAACCACTCATTACGAAAGTTTCAGTCAATACGATGAGCTCTGCGCTCGTTGATTCAATTTGGCGGTGGATATTGACTCTGTTTTTGAATGGAAAAATAAAAAATTCTTTACACATTTTCTGAGTGTAGATGGATGCCGAGATTGCCTATACAATCTGGAAACCAAAAGGATTGGAAGCAGGTGTTTTCCTCCTTCTTAAAAAGGCTGATAGGATAAATCTGCATGGAAAGCACTGATGTGAGTTCTTTTGGGGACTTTCGTGAAGTTTTCACTGCTGACTAACTTTGGAGAAGTCAGAATACCTGGAATGATTGCGGCTGTAGGGTTCTACAGAAATTTCAGATTTCCGTGATACGTTCAGTGGAGGCGTTCTTCTGCAAGCGGAGAATTCATATTCTCGTGCCCAATAAGAATCCATTTGATATTCTTAAATGTGTAGTACAAAATTTTTCTTCACTCCCCCAACTGGGCTGATATCGTATAAATAAATGATTTGAGATTACAAATGAAATGACATAGTTGAATTCAAATTAATACCAGATCTTGTGTACAATTACGGTTTGCATATGATGAAGATACAGAAATGGGTAATGTCGCCCATAGTTTAACTGGAGAGAACCTAGTTGGGTGCAGTAGTCCTGACATGGTTGTTAGTGTTGATGTGGGCCCTACTGCGGATCTGAAAGCGGGCTGCGAGCGGTGAGGCAAGCGCTCGGCCGGGCGCAGGTGTGCAGGCGCTCCTTTCACCCGCTCCACCCACCTGACTGACCGCACAGGTGTTCGTTCCTCCCCGGCTGCAACTCTCCAAATGCTAACCCAGCAATAAGTCTTCCTTGCTGGCAGTAACCAAGATGGAACTGTTGCTACAGAATGCGGCAAGGAGTTTAATTGCAACATCACCAAGTCCTGAATTAAATGAGCAGACCATTATTAACTCGTTTACATAATAACTGAAGACGCTGGCTTCATGGCAAGTTCGTTGTAAATTTTCGCATCGCACCTTAAACGCCCATCTTAAATCTAAGCTACAAACGCTGCGCATCACTTCATAGTGTGCATCGATGGCAGGAATCGAGCAAATTTGGACAGTTAATTTTTCTGCCCAAACTTTCTACACATTGTGACCATTAAGTGTCGTTCATCAAAGCGCTTTATGTAGTAATATTCCTCCTTAAGCTTTCACCGCTGTGTTCTAAAATTCTAATCGTTGCCAGTCGTGAAATATTCTTAAAAATGCGACTCTCAGAGACATTGTTCACTAAAACACATTCCTGGAGAGCAAAGAAGTCAGATATCGCACAGTCGTCACGCGCGCCGTGAACTTGGCGAGGATATGTGCGGGACCTCTTAGCAGGTAACACGAGCCAGTGTGGCGTGCGGGTGGCCTAGGCGGCAGGAAGTGGACCCCCCAGAAGGCCCCGTATCGAGTGGCCACCCACCACCGGACGTAGACAACCCACCACGCGGCGCAAGCTAACCAATTACTGCGCAGAAATTGCTAGACAGTCTGTCTTGTACCGTTTTCACAGTTCACGGTTGAGATCCTTCCGAAAAGAGAATATCCGGTGTGAATACGAGGGCCTTCCCCAGTACTACCACAAACACAAAAAGAAAACTTTCCACACGAAAATATGGCAGCCATATATAAATATATAAATTGGATGTATATATATGTGTATGCTCTTCATACAAATCCACAATTTTTATACCATTTCTATGGATCTTTGCACACGAATACTTTAAAACAAATAGAAAAATGCTGTCTACAATTGGTTTACACCCTCATAAGCAAAATTTACACGTCAAAGTATTTATGTTTTTTCGTTATATTTCTATAACGTTAGGGAAAGTCTGCCAAAGTACATGGTGATATTCTGAAAGCCCATAAAATTTCCTGCCGAACGACGTTCGACCGATTCTGACCGGACTATTGCTTACTGCAGTGCTGTCAGCCACTTTGTTTTGAATACCCGTACATGGCCGCTAAAATTTCCGTAGATTGGGTACAAAAATTCGGAGACTCGCTAACTAAAAGACTAAAACAATAATTATTGAAGAGAGAGTCAAAATTAAGAATACTTTTTATTTTCAGATCTTTAAAATACGAAATACAAAATAATATTCTACATTGAAAATTAAGAAATATCTCTGAACACGTTTTATACATCGTCACTTTTATCGCTTCTGCTGCTGCTGTGCTTACTTTTTTTTTGGGGGGGGGGGGGAACTATACATAATCTAATTTCTTTGTTGAGATTAAATTTACCATATCTTCGGTAACAGGAAATGTTAAATATCGCGAGCACTTTTACTCTCGGATATTGGTTAATCCTTCTCGGAAGGCGCTGCTTTGTAAGCCATGTCAACGAGCGTGTCACCGAGCATAAAGTCTGCGCCGATAGTTCTGTTTTACGATCTTTTAAGATCTATAAAATCTATAATCAAACAAAATATGAGCTCTATTTCAATCGTTGGTTCACACGATCGGTTGCAAGGAAACGATTAACAATTATTCACAATTCTGTAATGTATTAACACCATACAAAACACCAATATAAGGAAAAATCAACAAATAGTAAAAAGTAGCAAAAATCCGTGGATATTTTAACAAAATCCTAAAATCATAACTTTTTATAAAAATCCATAGATCTCCGGATAAATCCGTAGAAATGGCAGCACTGGCTTACTGAGAAATTCAAAGATGAAATTTAAAAATTGTTTTAAAGTTGGTGTTGCGATACACACATATATAGTTTTTATCTAATCTTAAAGGAACTTTGCGCAGGTATGCTTTAAAATAAGTGGAAAAATAATGTTTACATTTATTTTACAATACTACACCCCATAAGGCAAATACAGAGCGTTCGCCGGAAAACGCAACCCTCCCAGTCTGTTGCCGTCGGCAACTTGCTCGGACAGCGGAGCCAGCAGTTTCCGCCACACGCCACCGTGAATCACCGCACTGTTTAACACCTCCGCTGCCCCAACAGTGCAGTGCAGTGACCCTTACATTGTTAAGAACGGTTTCTTTGCATTGTAGATAGTGTGTGACTTCAGTCTCTTATTAATCAGTGTTGTGAATAAACGTTTCTTTGCGGTTTGGCTGGTTTGGGGCTTCATACTCTTACTAATCTGTACCGTGTTTGAGTGTGAGTAAAATTATGGTACGTTACAGTTTGCAACAAAGAATATTTCTCTACGATACATATGTGAAGAAGAAGTCGTTTAAAAAGTGTCGCAGTAAATTTCGTCGCGAATATCCTGGCGCTTTACTGCCAGCTAAATCAACAATTCTGCGTCTGGTTAAAAAAGTAAGAGAAACGGGTTCATTTTTTAACAAAAAGAGACTGTCGGTCAACCGTTTTCTCACAGAGGAGAAATTGACGATATCGCTTTTCGACTAGAACAGTCACCCAAAAAATCATTAAGTCAGTTAGGGCAGCGTGTGTCTCGAAATATGTTCAGAAGATGTGAAATGTGCATTACACAAGAGTGTCAACACTTCCAGCATCTTTTATAAGGTAAGCTAATGAATTACGTCACATTTAAATGCTTAGCACATACAAGTTTATGAAATAGTCCGCGGCCGACGGTCGAACAATGCCGGGAGCTGACCGCTCGCTCGCCGCGAGCAGTTTCTTCCTTGTAGCGCTAACAGTGGGTTGCGTTTCCCGGCGAACGCCCTGTATATAGTGAAACTTTTTTTGGTTTTGTACGCATGTCGAAAAATGTAGAGAAATGGACCAAAGCTGATGGTAATGGTGAAAGTTGACGACAACCCGATCACAAGGAATAAAACATCCCCGGAGCACGCCGGGTACAGAGCTAATTCAGTATGAACGCCATCGAAACACTTCATTAGCCAATTAATTTGAAAATTTCTCCGTTTCAGTTATCAGATTAATTTTTTTCTAAACCTGATTGACAACACACTCACTCTTCAACTGTGTTAAAACAGTAGAAAAAAAAAAAACTTGTCAATTTTAAAACAAAGAATGTTTATCGGTCACAACTAACGTCACAAGAAGCGGTAGCTCGCAGTATAATGCGAGCAGGTTGTTTTAATTTGTCGCCTGTATTGCAAAAGTTCAATCGACGACACAGCAGCTAGCTACTGGCATGAACACCAACCAATTCGTCGGTCTCTCCGTTCTCTCGCAGAGCACGTGAACGAATAGGCACTAATCAGTTCCTTCCCGGATGAACTCAGTTGCATTAAATACACAGTACAGCCTTCAAGCTTCACCTTACTGATGGCAAAAATATAGATAATTCGCAACACACATTCTAAATCAATTTAAAAACTTGATAGCATTGCTCCATATGCTGGGTCAAATACAGAGGATAAAACGAGCGCAACCTTTCTAGCTATTAATACTTAATACACATACAAGCACGCCTGGATGCTACCAACCCATGCACCCACCAACGTTGGTTTGCGCAACGAATTTTGAAAATGTAAAAACGCAACATTTCGTGATCGGTAGCCTTATTTAGTATTTATAATTTTTTAAACAATACTGTTATGTGCTGTCATATCTCATTTGGGAAGATTGGTGACATTGTGAACATCTAGTGATTCGCTGCAGATGCAAGGTTGATAATTGGTGGTAAGGAACACCAGATAAATTTTTTGGGGGGTTTTCTGATTGCCATGAAATATCAAATCATTGTATGGCATTGTTGGTCGGGTACGACCTCCAAGCGACAGAGTTTTCGATTTGCCGCCTGCTTCCCTTGTAGTGGCTAACTAACCTAATCCGGTAATCCTACCAGACAAATGTGACCTACAATACAATATGGAATCAGAACGTAGAAGCTTTCTTGCCTACTTCACATTACACAGCAAGCTGTACCAGAGGTTGAGGTCTGGTTAATGGCCTTTGAAAATTCCAACCGAGATCGGAATTCGAACCAAGGACCTTTCGATCTCTAGTCAGAAGCCTTAACCTCTGAGCCACCAGACCGATTCGGAATGCAATGATGATGGTATTACTTTATTCTTTTGGTTCCTTAGAACCAATCCTAAATATTTGTAAATCGCGTCACTATTCCGGCTTGATGGTATCAAGCAGCAGAAAAAATGAGTCAAAATAGGCGTGATTTATATCTCCTATATTTCTTCTCAATAATGTCCCAATTTTTTTCCCCCTAAAACTCCATAGCTCGTCGACGTCGAGGTCATTAGGGGCAGTAATGTACTGGAGGCTAGGAATGAGAGAGATTTCTGCCATGACATTTTGAAGTAACCATACCAGCTTTGACCTGCAATGATTTCGGGAAACCATGAAAAACCGATATGTCACGGGAACAATACCATTACATTTTAGTTGTGACCGGTTCAAAACGATTTTACAGTTCTTATATTGGTAGTTTCAGTTCTTTCACACCTTTGATTTCCAAAAAGATTAGCTATTTGTTTTACGCCCGTAATTCTGTTCATATTGTGCAATCAATGGAATTAAGTCATACCTCAAAAGTGGTGAAATACGTGTTCGACTTTCGTTAAAAGAAGTAATGCACATTATTTTAGACATTAAGTCTCCACGTTCAGCTATTATATCACAGATGAACGATTTTCAAACTCTGTCAAGATCCACAAAATGAATTTTCTTTGGTTTAATATTTTTTCCCCTCCCAAACATAAACGCAGACAGTGTAATTAAACAAGAGTGAATAGCTAATGGCGTGAAACAATGGCAGTGAGAAGAGGCTATGAAATATTAGCGGCAGAGTGGCAAGACACGAAAGCGCGTAGGCATCGAGTGGAGCGCCTGTCTGGCCGTGTGCCAGCCAACCACAGCGCAGGAGAGAGGGCTGCAGCACGCAGGTAAGGGGCAACTCACCACTCTCGGGTAGGCAGTTATACGTTACCTTTGCTTAGTTCTCACGTTTTTTAAACAATGAGCACGTTCTGATTTATTGGCTGTTTGCTAACGCATCAACGAATACACCCGTGTAGCAATGCAAAATAAAGTAAAACTGTTGAAAGTCAGTTTTATGTACAACATTGGAGAGAATCTGGTAAAATACTCGGGCAGTGGGGGAACATACAGGATTACGGTAGCTACGAAACGCTATACACGCTGCAGTGTTTTGTTGGCGTAAAAAGAACGAGGGTTTATGCACACTGCATTTAACATGAACAGTACTATCCGACGTTATCCTGTGTTGTTGCTGCTGTCTTACTGAACGCGACAAGAGACAATACTATCATTTCTCAAGAAACAAAGTTGCGATCTTGCAACTCAGTAATTTCGTTCAGATAATCGAAATGTCTATCGACTTAACAAAATCGTTTAATTTTACTTGTGGCTGGTATGGTCTTCTTATTTCCTGTCAGAAGCCCAGTAATAAGATACTGGCTGGCTATTTGTTTCATATGCTTCCACCAAGAAACAAAATGTAAAACTAATTGGGGTTCATACTTTGATTTAGTGGAATACGATTCTCAAAAAAGATCTAACTGAATGGACTTTTAAACGTAAATTCAGTTCTTACCGTCACACGAAAGTAGAGAACTTTGAGACGAGTTTTCCTTGAGAAGGCCGCTAAGAGATTCCGGCGGCGGTGAGACGTGTTCCGTCTCCGCTGGCGCCAACCACTAAACTAGTTCCCTTTCAGTATTTTCAGTGCTGACTGTATACACTATTTAGTAGCAATATTCTAATGAGTAAACTAAGAGACTAATTCATGATACTAAATGTGAATTGCATCAAATCATTCGAAAGACAAAATTACTGGTACTATTTTTGAACGTAGTCTTCATTATCTTGCTCTGTCTTACCATAACTAGAAACAGTATTCAGTGTCTGTACCTATTCCAGTATTACGTATGGAGCCATGGTTTCACTTCATGAATTACTAGCTACACCTGTTCAAAATAAACTCCATGCGAAGATTCTGTACGAGGCGCAGAGAGATTGAATTTCGAAGGCGTCAGATCTGTATTGTAGGATAGGTGGATGAATAAGTGCCCATTTGAATTTGGTGATGTGTTCCTGACTTGTGAGATTTGTGTGTGGGCTTACATTACATCGCTCGAGCAAGAACTCTGCTGGAATCTTGTCGGGCAGAACGCTCAAGGTGTTTACTTCAACCTATCAACTGATGGTCGATACAAGTATCTTACCTTTTAGTTCCAAACATTAGCCTAGGACTTTCAGAAAGAATCTTCTGAAACTATATGTACAGAGCACAAAGTTTCTAGCCTGAAGTTTACGAATACCAGAAAGAAGAAATGTGATTGATATGAAATTTGGTGCTTTAGGAAGATAATGAAAATTACTAAAGAATGAAGGAAACATGTTTAGGAAATGATAACAGAAAAGAAGTCACAAGAGAAGTCTCACAGGAAGAAGGTCACATTATAAGACATGCAGCAATGATTAATTTTCTAGAGGAGGGAACAATCGAACGTAAGAACTGTAGCAGAAGACAAAGATTTGGAACTATGAAGCAGATAGGATAGGATTAAACCAAGTCCATGACCACAATAAAGATGAACGCTAATGGATGTTCACCTTAGTATACCAACAAAGATTTCAGTCACAGCTCATCGTCTGAAACAAACGTAGTAAGCAGACAGACCTAGAATTAACAGTTCAGTACATGTCTGCCATCTGTTGGAAAGATTTGAAAATAGATTTACACAACAATAAATCAACGAATTTGAAGCACGTTTATTTTTTCATAGCGGAGAAAAGTATGCTCCATTACTTTTTTATTATTTTGATTCAAAAAAACCTCTCAGTTTCTTTCAGTCATAGTTATGAAAAATTATAATCATTTATGTTAATGGCTTCAATTTGGCTCCTGCTAGCACACATCGTGAGCTGCAGCTGCATTCCGTTTCCCCGTGTTGCGTTAGTACATTAAAAAATATTCAAAACATGGCCTGAGTCCTTCATTAAACTCTTGATTCCAAAATCTTTGGCATTTATTAGATTTTTTTATATTCTCACGTTACATATGTTTGACTGGAAGTATGAACGAGATAACAAACAACACTGCATGACGAGCACTAGGAGTCCGTAGCAATTGTTTGTGTCCTCCTCTGATGGAACTGCTCTGCTAGGGAAAATAACACATCGCAGTGACGCTGAACAGTAAGCTTGAGGTTACGGTCAAAGCAATGTTATCGTACGGAAACTGCTGTTAAAGGTCTCCTGCGAAAGGGTGAACAGCTTCATCGTACGATTAGTCAGGCGAATTCTGCGTCACCTCATTCCTGTTTACCCCATATGGAGCAGACATGTGACACACTGGTACATTTTTTTTGGTTGTCGACGCGCCAACACATTTTCGTTCCGGGAGACAGAAGGTGAGTCACTGTTCACCATGAGCAACAGCAGGAAATGTCGGAGAGACTACTACCACACACTCAGCCTCCGATAAAAAAAAACTCGCGGCCGTATTTAAGTCTGTCAGAACTTAGGAAGCATATGTTAGCAGGAACTGAACTTAAATAAATCAACAGTTTGTACATAACTAGGAGGTTTGATTTTTATCGCGAAGTAAAATTCAGAGGAACCAATGACTTCTAAATCGAAAAATCTGTACAGGAAATTCAGCCGCTAATCTAAAAAATCCTACTGCGGCCTTGACGTTTCTGTCGTTGTTTGAGTCCTGTTTTTATCAACCATCAAGCCAAGAATGGCTTGAATGAAATGACCAGCAAGTTTTTAAACCGGTGAAGGAAGGTGTCTGAGAAACGTGTTCGAGTGTTGAGCAGATGAACACTCTTGTGAGATTGATGTTCTTCAAAATGCAACGCATAAATTGATCTACTGCAAAATTCCCTTTGTTATAAAGCGAAGATAAGTTAGCCAGTAATACTGACGGTATAGGCAAAGGATAGTGTGGTGGTAATGACCTGGGGAAAAAGTTTTTAATTGATAGTTTTTACTTGTCGCGAAATCCTCACCTGTCGTAGCTGCCTTAACCTAACCAGTTAATCCTACCGGGTATAGGGCACCTACAGTTTTACTACGGAAGCGTTCTGGCGTGGTTCACATTACACTGCAAGCTGTCCTGAAGTTGAAGGTATGGTTAAGCGCCTTTGAAAATACCAGCTGCGAGCGGCATTCGAACCGGAGATCTCCTGATCACCAGTCAGACGCCTTAACCTCTGAGCCACCACTTCACTCATGCTGCTGGTTAATTGAAACAGAAAGATAGTTTTGTTGCGAATTTTTTTGCCTTGTCATATGAAACGCTTAGAAATAATTCAATTGCGATTCGCCGATATGTGGCGCTATGCTTTCTGTTGATACCTGTGCACAAGTATCGGGCAGTAGACCAGTAGATTGCATTAGAATAGTAGCATACAACGAAAAAATATTGAAAAAATAATTGTAAAAAACTGAATAAAATTTTAAGTGCGAATAAAGCAATAGCCGACGGAATATCGTGGATAAGCTAAGCAGTGCATAGGATGCAAGTGTCGTTGTTCTCGGCTTCCGTTAGCAATCTAAATGTTGGTAAACTAGTATACAATTTTTATAAATAATTTTCGAATGTTTCAGTTCACCCGAAAAAAAAAAGAGCTCAAAAAGAACATCGCAAATATTTTATTATTTTTCAGATTTAAGACAAATTTTTATTCAGTTTATTTCACAATTTATGCCTTATACATACCCTTTTCTGCGACATGCTAACAGGTATGAAAAAATTGTTAGGATCTCCAAGCGCAGGTATGCATGTGCAAGAGAGAAAGACTGTGTAGAAATCATGTTCCTGCGTTGACAAGTGGAGAAAAGATCGGGACGAGGAGTTTAGAAGAGGAAAAAGGAAAGAAGCGAGTGAGCTGTAGACAGGGGCAACTGAGCAAACAGCAGGCTTACGTTCGGGGAAGCGCAGCGCGGGCCTGAGGTTCGCGGAACACTGTACGCTGCGCTTGTCCGCCGATTTTCCGAGAAAGTTCCCTCGGGCAACAGGCAAACATGAAGCCTGCAGTATGTACGCCACGGAAATTTACTATCACGTGCTGCGTGGAAGCAATTTCCGTATCAAGTTTGTACGCAACGCTACAGGACAGCATTTTCTTATACATCAAATTCCATTATTTTGTGCGCTTACTGCTCCGTTTTTTGCAGTTGTTCTAAAAGATATGACATAATATTATTTCGACAAAATAAATAACTCCCTTTAGGTTTAATAACACTAATTTAGTACATTGGTCAAACCCTGACGTGGGTAACATGTTTTCTCATATAGCATGCCAAGCAGAGAGCGTTTGGATTGGGTTTGGCGAAACAAGATTTCTTGTCAATGATGTCTGTACCTCAGTTGCAAATTTGATCGTCGTTTACTATTGACATATGGATATATGAATCAGTAATGCCGATCAATAGTTTATTCAGCCACAGTGAAAATATGTGTATCAGTACGCATTCTGGCATGTGTTCAAGTAGTGAAACGTGTTGGTGGAATCTGTAAGGTAAATAAAAACAATCCAGAGATGTAAATCTATATTAATAATTTTTTTGCGATATTTGTTTACAGGCCTATGCTGTAGAAAAAATAACATCGGTGGTACCAAAATTGATCAAATGTGCGTACCAAGTCAACGATACTACAAATTGCGAGCTGTAAATACGTTGACAATGAACTGTTTGTATGTTCTCGATCCAAATAAATTTAATAGTTTACAATTTTTACATACTGGATGGAATTTTACTGCAGCACAAATTCAGTACATCCTATTCCATACCAAGGCTGCAATTCAACCATTAATCCTGAATTTCTTGATAATGTGGTTCTCGTGGGAAGTACATTATAGAAACAATTTAAGAAGTCAGGGTTTCGTAACCATCGGACAACGGATTCTGTCCATGGCCCCTAGCACTTAAACGGATATCTTGTAGACTTCAAACTTGCACAGACTGTGTTGATCCAAAACCGTATATCGTACAATTATATTTTGGGTTTTTTTTCATAGAAATGAAGGGGTAAAATAATATTATTTTTTCTTAGCGTAATGCGTGAGATGTAGATGTGTAGACCCCAGTAATTAGGGAAGTAAAATATTTTTTCACTCGCAAGTGAAAACGTCAAAGGCCATCAAAATTGTCGATTTCAGACCATTTCTGTTACTGTGTCTATCTTGTATACTGTATTACTGAAGTATGTACCCATTATCGCCTATATTTAAACGACAAATTCTAAAGATATTTAGTTTGATATAGTTTTTAAAATTCAATAGAAACACGTAAATGTTTTTATTTTGAGATTACTTCGCTATTTATCAATACTATCCTAATGAATAGTAGCCTACGCTAACTGATAATTCGTTGCATGTTAACATAATTGTAATATTGCTGGAATTGAAGTATTGCAGTAATCCTGGGAGAGCGACATTGTTTCCTCTGCCTGATGTGAAAACGTGAGGAGCAATCATTCTTGTACCAAGCGACTTCATTCTGCCCTGCCGCATACGAGTTATATATTAATTTCATTAGAGCACTAAACCTCTCTACTCCCTGTTGCCTGGTTATTTAAATCATATCTGACCAATTTGTTTATGAAAGCTATTAGGCGCTGAAAGTAATTACTGAAGTGAGCTGGCGCCTGCTGTCAATTCTTCTTTGAGAATATTTAAGCATTAGCAAGGAAAGGTCACAATTTTTTAGTTTTACCGATCAGATATTTGTTTTAAACTATAGGCATACACTTTAAGCAATTTCATTTGATGTTTCGCATCACTTTAATGGAATGTTAATAAATATTTGTCATTTCTGGATTGTTTTAATGTTTAGCTGGCTGGCGTACCCTGTGCGAGCTGTCTCTCTGACAACTTGTCTCGGGTCAGACTCATTTTGATAACGTGAGCATTCTTGCTGTGACTCATTTAGGGTAAAAGTAAGTCATAAGTTGTCAATTTACCATTTATTTTTCTCGTTGAATTATTTTTTTTTTAATATTTTTTTGATGAGATAAAAGCTGAGTTTATAGAAGAGATTTTTTTCATACTAACGCAAACTTACGTTTGAAATGATTAAGTTGTAAGTTCAATGTAACGTGACAGTCACAGTAGTCTTGTAACCAACGGATGCCATTCTTCAACTGACAATGACAACAGAGTCAGCTGTCGAAACTTTGTGATTTCGCGATTACATCCTACTGAATACTAGGGAAGATTACATTGCATCATTACGCCGTTAAAATTTTCACTCCCACACAAGCTGTAAGTCGTATTGCCTGGCAACCGTAAAACCTTCAAGTTTCATAAGTGAACACAATCTAACGGTTTTCGAACGCGCTGTTGGTGACTATACATCAGACACTTGTGCGCTTTTTTATATTAGAAAAGAATGTGAACCACTCTGAATGCAGACGTAATTAGGATATGTGTATTTCTTTACGTTGTTCCTGGATCGTCGGTGAAAGGGAATCAATACAATTACAAGACGCATACATAATTATAAAAGTAACTTTATATTTCTGAAGCAACATCAGACGATGCCTTACACTTGAGGGCGGTGTATTTCTGTTGGTGCGTGTGAGTGGGTGGAGTATGAAGCCTGGCTGCCGGGCGCGGGTTTCGAAAGCAGTGAGCGCCGCAGCAAGTAGGTCTCGGCCGGCGCCAGCCCAAGGTCCGCCCAAGGACGAACGTCACCGCGGTTCCTACTCGGGAGACCACTGCTTCCGAGCCCTCTCACCACTCAACACGAAATTAGAAATTATTCCCCAGCAAACGATCACAGCCTTCAGCATGGACGGCTACTCAAAGCGCATACCAGAGATAAAAGAACGGGTAAGCTGAGGAGGCAGCTGTCCTCAACATCACATTCAGAATGCAATGCGCCGCTTGCTCAGACATTTTACCGGTTGTGTTGGAGCACATGTAAAAAAATACCTTGTAAGTTGTACTCCCGTGCGGTAAAGCTTGCAGAGACAGCGTATACTCAGTAAAGCAGCAGACCTGCTTCGTGGACTCGACCTACATACGCAACTGCGTCTCACAATCACTTTTTAACCGAAGTTTTTCGTTGTATAAAGCGCAAGTATTAATTATTTAGTCGAGCCTCCAACTAGGGTTCTGGAACTGACATCTTTATTTAGTGTCTGGCATTAGCAAAGATTCGAGTGGCGCCGGTAGTGAATTCGGAGCTCCATCAGAAGCGTAATACAAGGTGTCTTGGTGCACTGCTCATCATCACTAGATTGTATACCTAATAAAACATGAACCTCTCCGCATACTGCATTGGAAGTCCTTCCTTCGTCGGATGGGGCGTTAAACTTGATGGCCCCACAGCATTCCTTCCAACGAGGGTCATGACTGAACCACTTTACCATTATTTCATCACTCCTCCACAATTCACTACGCCGAACACAAACGCCATCGGAATTACCGACACACATAGTAACACGAAGACTATTTCTACTGCGGAAGATGACGGAAAATCACTCCAATTACACGAGCAGTTAGTATAGAAGGTAAAAACCCTCTTTGTCTTTTTTAATGCTAATTACTGTGCAAAAATAAAATTAAACGACACAACTGTACAACATAAGATGCGAAAGTTTTTGTATTAAACGTAGCATATTTTCATTTTTATTATAATTTTTATGTTTACTTAATAATTTAAGCTCTGATTGAGACGTAGGACAGACAACACCGATCAAATGTTGGGCAGAGCAGCTTAGAGACAGTACATAGGAATGGAGGTACCTATCATTTTCCAGTAGTAGTCTACTCTCACCAGTTTTATCAAATGGGTTGGTGGTGCTTTAAGGTGAGTCAAGTGCTGCTCTCTGAGCTTCTGCTTAGTGGCTTGGACATGCGGACTCCCGCTCGGTGTACGACCAGAGTCAATGTTGGTTTCTACCCACAGAGTCGCAGTCACAGTGGAGAACTAAACCAATCTCCCTACTTCTTTGTAAATCGCATCAGAAGTAGTCTTTCTACCACAATAAAAATTAGGTAATAAAATGAAGTTAATATTATTCTACATGGCTAGACACTTCTTGATATAACATAAACAATTATAGCAACATTTAAAATACTTAAATATATTTCTTATGGCTTTATGTCTCATCGACGTCAAGGTCATTAAGCGCGAAAAGGACAGGAGACAAGGAATTTATACTTGGCGTTTTGAAGGAACCATCTCAGCATTTGCGTTGAATCATTTCAGAAATCCATTGAAAACCGAAATATGGATGGCCGGATGGAGATACAAACCTGCATCCTCCCGAAACAAGAGCAGCGTCAATGCCCACCCACCAAGCCCAGTGAGGTACCTCTCACTTAAGCCTGAGTTTGCTTCACACGTCCATCTACCCGTTTTCTTAAAGTCGACTTCGTGATAAATACACGTAGGACACAATTTGTCGCCACTTTGTGGGATTTCAGCAGAGTTATGTAACAAGGGTTGATTTGTGAGAATTCATTGATTAGATAGGACGTGCAGGATCTGTTGCTTTTCCGTTACTGTAGAACCAGCTGACGTAATCACAATGAACCACTTCGCGACTTCTCTGTCTTCTTTATGTTTCTATTAATTAGCTGTGTAGCTTTTCGCCCTAAATGATTACTTCTTTCCAATGCAAGATTATTTCCCAAAATAGTCGGACTTCTCAAAAAAAATAATTGGAATATGAAGCTTCTATGAACTTCCGAGTTGAAATTTTCCACGATGCCAAAACTGCCTTATACAATAATAGATGGACAAATGTTTCTACACAAAAAACTAGTTGAAATGAATTGATTATGTTTAATGTTGTTAACAAACTTCTCAAAGAAGTATTGATACAAAAAAGAAGCTTGTGTTATGAAAAACGCATGCGTTTCTACGTATGGCGATTTTCTGGTGCCTTTGATATTGTCTAACTAAATACAGCTGGCTCGAATTAACAGTAACGATTTTTTTAGAACAAGTGTTTTTTTTATTATTCGATAGTGGATTCACATAAGTTGACAAGGTAAAAAAGAATCAGGGCCTCAATAATGACTATGCCATTGAATTCATTGCTTCACAAATTAGTTTAAGTGCTGCAGGATGCTGAAGCGTGGAGTTCTGTGGAATATTCCTCGAAAGTTTCTTTCTCTTTGATTTCAATGTATCAGAAAATCGAATGAACGCTCTGTGATAAATGAAGACACGAAAAGATATTTGTAACATTTAAAGCCGCTGTAAGAGCAGGCTACAGGATAACGTCAGCAATACACTGTGTAACTCAGCAAGATGAATTAAAGGCTTTAGATGTTCCGGTCAAAGAGTGAAACCGAACTGGACATGTGTGTATTAGAACGTCTAGTTAGATGCCATAACTGTTAGGCGAAATGTGTATGGACGTGCCTGATGATTGTAAACAGACTCTTCTTGCCAACATTTTATCTTAATGAAAGTCGTTTACAAGACTTTAGTATAAACCTGCGGATAGAGTTTTTTCGCGAGATGAAACAAACTTTGGTGTAGTAACGCAACATTTTCAGCATAAATGTGAAACACATTGCGATTAAAGTATAAACAGTAGCAGTTGCGTCGTGTCTACTCTGTTGGACGATTTTATGTGTCGGACGTACTGTACCTGGTCGCAGTGAATGAAACGTGCTGTTGGAATGTTAGGCTCGCCACATAACTGTAAACGCGGCTGGTGCTACCGTCTTTAAATATTACAACCAGCAGCACGGAAAACGCCAGATAATTGTGAACAATATAGAAATGCCTCCTGCAAGACCAGCGTCCGAATGCTTGAATCAAAAAATTGTTCCTTTAGTCCTTGAAATTAAAAGGACAATGTCGTCTTAAAATTTGAATAAAATCAGGAGAACGTTGCTGTATATTTCATAAGCTAGTCGATGACAAGAAATTGAGAGAAAATAAAGAATATATGAAACAAATAACTGTGGAAGTGGATTGCAACGAGCATGCTGAAATAGAGAAATGAAGACTGCATTAAAAAAGACTGGGACGCTGATTACGGGGGCAGCAGTATTGGTATGCGCACAGTGACCAGTTCTCACGGGTTACGTAACATCCTTTACCGAAAGAGATATGTCTGCCTGCGCATCGACGTAGACCCGAGCTGACACGGCAGGAAGGGACTTACACAAGGAATGGAAAGGAACACTTCCATTGCCTTTTTGAAGGAAACGTCCCGGTATTCATTTGAGTCGATATCAGAAAACTACGGAAAACCGAAATTTGAATCGCTGGTCGGGAATTCGAGCCCGCGTCCTTCCGAATGACAGGCAAGAACGTTAACCGCCACATACTGTTACGTATACGGGTAGCCATAAGTGCGAGTGATTGACCAACGACACATACAATCTTACAAGTAAACACGCAAACGACTGCTAAATAGTTAAAATTAAACATGTTACTCATCGGTACAAAAACATATCATTCTGCCTAAAATGTAACAGAGTAGCTAGTTTAGTAAATGTCAGTACCTACCTATATCAAACTAAAACGTTGTACAAGTTCATGTCTTAAATTGAATTGTACGATTCATTGTATTGATAATGTTTGAATTTTCGTGTAAGAAGTCAGTTCCCTTTATACAGTGTTTTAAAAATCTTTTGATGTCCCGTCACGAGTCGACAGGTTGAACATTTGTGGAGGATGTTTAAACTGATTAATTACCTGGGTTCGCAGTCGTTAAATAATTTTAACAGAATTTGCGTACATATGGCTAGCTCGTTCTGATCCAATGTGCTCTTAACTTTTGTGTTATTAAGAACACACAGAAATACTGAATAATTACCTACGTAGGTGAGCGGGTTTTCTTATTTGAGGAATTTACTTTAAAACTCCTTTAAATCTTGAATATTTTTACTTTAAAGTTCTCGAGCCATTACTGTAGAAGGTTTATTACGAAGATGCTAACTCAATATTAATCAACTGACTAACCAACCCAATGCTGAGCTTGTCTCATGGCTTCTGTAATCAGGAAATAAATATACAAAGTCATCAGTTACCAGCAACACTTCTTTAGAATAAAATACCTTTGAAAGTGAAATTATCTGGGAACATAGTATATTCGCAGTATACCAGATAGCTGGACTGCGGAGGTAAAAGGCCATTATTGTATTAGTTAGTAATAATTTAACAATTATCTTGTATTATGAAAATTACAGAGAAAATATACGAATTAGTTGTACAAATAATAGCTATTAAATGAATTCAATTTGGCTGTAATACATTCAGACCTGGGCCAGTAATTTACTGATAATGCCTGTTAGCAAAAATAACCGTCAAACAGTTCGTTATATAAATGAGGAGGTCCTGCTATCTTAAATTTTTGTTACACTGGAAAATCACACCTACGTTTAAGTTTCAATATCTTAGGGAGTGTTTTATTTTAACAAATGTTTTTCGTATGTGACTCAATTCAAGGTTTCCACACAGCCTCCAATCCGTTATGAAACGCGTTTACTACCAAAACGATAACTGCCGTGACGCATCACTGGGCACCAATAACAGCAGCCAACAAACACATATCAAATACCTTCAACATCTTGTTACTAAGTATCTGAGCATAAGGTTGCTTAAAGCCTCAGTTGTGTGATGGTCTGATACACAACAATATATGACTCACAAAGAGTAAACAACCGTAGAAGTGTGGTAAATGCACAAAAAAGTTTAAAATGTTAACTAGAGTCAAGCCAAGTTAAACAGCATTGCCTATTGCCACCATAAACATGGATCTGACATCGCAGGTACAGAATATTCTGAGGTCCAGTGGTATGTACAATGTTCCAGCATTGCTGCTGAGACAACGCCACTTTCATATTCATAATTAGGGGAAAGCTTCTCCCGGGGCGGCGGGCAGGTGTAATTTTTACTGCCCAGCACTGCGAGAGGCGCCACGCGATACTGGACAACTTAACCGACACATCTACAGTAGGCATCCGTTCTATGTCTTGAGGTCCCATTCTGATCCCTATCATCGTGAAGTAAGAATATTCTTAAACCTGTAGCACAGCTTATTTTTACGAATATTTTTGCTGTATCAAGTACTGGGCGAAAGAAATATTTCTGTCCATTCTGACGTGCAGGGGAGCGAATTGTTTGCATTGACTTCGGAAGCAGATATTATTCATATGTCGTGCACCACACTATTCGTATACAAAAATATGTTGGCTTGTAACCTGGATGAAGTTCGGAAACAGTTGGAAGAGTATTCTCGAGAGCATATTATGAGTATGAGAAAAAAAGAAAATTAAATTTTCTCTTTCTCTTCTTAGTTCGATATCGATGCACTAATTTCACATAATTTTATCCTACATTCATCCCGTTAGAAAAAATTAAATGATAATAAAATTTAAAAAACTAGATAAAAAGGTTTTTAGTGGAAATTAATACTATGAAATCACGTGTGAATTGAGACTTTCCTTGCGTACTGATTCAATGTAAGCTTCAGGGGTTCCAGCCGGATAGCGTCATAAAACACAACGTTCCGATAGCTGGCTCTGCTGTCGTCATCAGGTGCGCAAAGCTTCCGGTGGTGTAAGCCTAGACTGGCTAGCTGGCTGAATACCTGTGAAGCTTACATTGAATTATGAAATCATGTTGATTTTACTAAGAGTATTACATAAATATATATCTCACGACCAATGTAAATTAAAGGCGACCCTCCCAGTCTGCCTGCTGTTCGGCAAGCCCGGAAGTTTCGTCCATAACAGCGTTGGGATTTTTGTGATTCATCTTTATCAACGAGAGGAATGCGTAAACAAGTAGCTATCAAGCTGGAGGCGCTCACTGTGTCCCTCTGGTTGGCGTGGTTTGGCGCAGGGTTACTCGCTGCTCGTTGCGTCAGCCGGCACGTGAACGTGTCCGTACGGTGGTGCAATGAACTTGCTGCCTGCAGATAAGGGACAGCTGACCAAGCCTCAGCTGAGGTGCTGCACTGTAGGTACAGCATTTCTCGTCGTCTGTTGTCTAAAGTATCTATTACAAATAATGGAGTTTCTTTTTTCAAGTTGGGCTTCACGGATTGCCAAATCTATCCCATTAAAGCTTGAAGAGGTATGTGGGCTAGCAACGCCAAGGAAATCAGCCATGATATTTTACAGAGCCACCCCGGAGTCATTTCGGGAAACCACGGGAAACAGAAATCTGGATGGACGTATGGGGAATCAAACGCGTGTCCTCCCAATTACCACTAGCCTCGGTAAATGTAACATAAGAAAATTGACGAAGTAACGTCTAACCATTGCAATTATGGATTGCAATCCAGCAAAACGGGATCCCGCATCACTACACAGTCTGGTGGAGCCCGCACAAAATTAAGCGGATCCGCAAAATGCGGCGAAAAAGTGTGTCAGTTTGCGTGACTCGCTGCCCCACTCGGTCTCCGTCGGATGTATTGCACTGTTTGCCTGTACCCCTGCAGTTGGCATTTGACTCGTGTGAACAAACGTTTGTTTTTGTTAACCTTCGTCATTCGTAAGTAAATAGATCCACTTTTACGTATTCATTAAAACTTGTTTGTTTGGAGTACACATTTCTATAATTTGAGCATGTTGCGTAATTAGCACGATTTTCGAACTACATAATAAGTATTTTTTTATGTGTTCCACACGTTATCTGAACTACACAGTTAAATCTTTTTATTCCTAGTTTCATTATTCCAATTTTCTGTATTTTCAGGTAAAGTAGTTGTTACAACTTCCTGTATTCGCGGCTGAAAATTTGTTTATTCATTGATACGAAACTAATGTTATCGTAATTTTAACGATCGCATACCTATTTATTTAACAACTATTAAAAGGCAATTGTATAGTCTTTGACTTATTGTTGTTTCAGCCGCCGGCTCAATGTGTTTGAGGAAAGCAGCCTGCTTACTTTTACCGTTGTGGCTTTCGAGTAATCCCTCTTGGGATGATTTGGTCAATGGCCACAATACATTATTTTTGAGTGAATCTCCTTGTTATTATTTCGACTAAAGGCAAAAAAAGTTATAATGAAGTCTTCACGGCTGTATCGTCAAATTGTGTAGTAAAAACACCATACTCCGACGGCTGCATCCGCCGTCTTCCTCACGTGTGAAATTTCGTGTTTTTGCAACGCAGTCCCGCGATACACCCGTGAGGACTTCACTCCAATCATACGCCGAGAAACTTTCCTTTCTTTTTTTTTTTTTTTTAAAAAAATTCCACTGTAAATAAGTCGTTACGCCACTTACAGTAAAACTGAAATACTTGACAGTTTACGTCTTGGTTAGTAATTTCTTTTAATATCAATGAATCAACTCAAGATCAGTCAACATAATAATGAATCCCACAAAAAACAATTCTTGTAAAAATAGTTCAAGTCTCGTGCTTGTACAGTGACAAAAAGTCATGAGATCTTGTTCAGAGCCAAGTCTACACTTTACAGAGTATATTCACATCACTTTGTGAAACAGAATGCTTTCTCTCGATGTTGTAGAACATTTATTTAGAATAAGTAAATAGAAAAAAACGCTGGTGACTTGGCCATTACGCATACCATGTTTTTAAACTGATGTATTGTAAGGCACATAATATGACCTAAGACTGAATATTTTCCATTTTTGATTATTTATTTAAAAATTGGTTTAGATTTAAAAACAAAAATGTAAAACCTCGAATTATACTTCAGACAGCTTAAAAATTTTAATGTCATTTTGATAATTAAAATATTGTTAACTGTTAGTTTTTAGCATTTAACATTAAAATTGATTTATTAATTTAACTAAGAGACGTTTATTATTTAAATTATTAACGCTTTAAATAACTAAGTTTTGAATACATATGTTAGAAAACTGTTAACGCCAATCCCGCGGGATTGATGCAAATCCCGCAAAAATCCCGCGGGATTGTAAACACTGCAGGATTGCAATCCTTAACTGCAATACCTACTTTAGAATCACTGAAATTGAAAATTAATTTACATTTCATTCCTTATAATATTACTTATATTCACAAGTGGAAAAGATTTTATTTATGTTGGGTTTTTATACTCCGTCTAGTGCAGCTATCAAATGAAAAAACTTTGTTATGGCCTATGCATTTCGGTTTATTAGACCATCATCAGTGCCCTAGAACAAGTTATGTACAATTTTTGATGTGCAGCATAATGTTTATCTAAATGAATGTATAAATTTTGTTATTAAATATTATTATAGCTTATTTTACTTACAGTTTTTCTATATTACATTAATGTATGGAATTGTTCCATATCAGTTTCTCCCTTTGAAGTTTCTCACTCACTGAACAATTTTCGCCAAGAAACATAATTTCCACACGTCTGATTATTGAAAGTAGCTTCTGCAACAAGCTTAGTTGTTGTTGTTGTTCTTGAGGTTATTCACCAACTGATCATTTTTTATTAAAAGCATATTTATACACGTATTTATAAAATGTAGCTTTTAAACAGACTTTTGTTATTGTTTATGGTTTTTCTCAGAGATGCTAACTGTCTATGGCATATGTATTACCAACCTAATTTGCTTACTGAAGTTAAGTTTTATCTTTGTTTGAATGTGAGTTTATTTTTAGTGTTCTAAATAGTGTCTGGTTCGTAAGATGGATGTATTCATTGATCACATTTTCCCCTTCGTTTAGTGCCTTTTGTATATGAAAATTTTCTTGAACTGTCAACATGTTTTTTCTGTGGTTATTGATTGCCAATATTTGCATATCTGTTCCAATTTCTGTGTGTTCGTGTTTGTTTTCAATTAAATGTTCTGCATATGTGGAATGATTGGAGCATCTTAATGCCCTTATGTGCTCTTTATATCGGATTTCGAATTTTCTGGCTGTTTGTCCAATATAGATAGCCTTACACTGTTGGCAGGTCAATTTGTATATTCCTGACTGTTGATATTTGTTTTCAGGTGTATTACTGTTAAAATGTTTTTGGATAGTGTTGTTAGTTCTGAAAGCTATATTTATTCCCATTCTTCTGAGAATGTTGCTGATTCTGTATGTGTTAGTGTTCAAGTAGGTCATTGTGTGCCATTGTCTGTTTTCTTGCTGTGTGTCATTGGTGAGTGTGGTTTGGGTAATTGTCTGATGAGGTGGGAGTGTTTGTTGGCCCCATTTATATATTTGTTTTTTAATTTTGTAGTTAATCTTCTGTACCATGTCGGTGTTATAGCCGTTATTGGATGCTATCAGCATAATATTATTGAGCTCTGCTGTGTAGTTTTCTTTGGAGAGGGGTATCTCATTCATTCTGTGTAACATGTATCTGATAGCAGCTTGCTTGTGGTTGATGGGGTGATTGGAAGTAGCATGTATAATTGTGTCTGTAGTGGTTGGTTTTCTGTAGATGTTGAAGCTATGTTTATTATGTATCTTCTTTATTGTTAAGTCTAGGAAATGTATTTGGTTTTTAGTTTCTCTTTCGATGGTGAAGTTGATGTTTTTGTGTATGTTATTAATATCACTGTGGAATTCATCAATTCGTTGGTGTGGTTCATCTATAAGGCAGATTATATCATCAACATATTTAAACCAGTATAATATCTTGTATTGTTTTGTAGGGATGATTTTCTGGAATATTTCGTTCTCAATTAGATCCATAAAAATAGCTGCCATTATCCCAGATATTGGACTCCCCATGGGTAGACCTTCTTCCTGTATGTAGTATTCTTTATTGAAGCTAAAATAGTTTTGAGAAGTTATTAAGTTCAGGAGTTCAATTATTTCTGTAATAATTTTAGAGGGTATGTTACTGTGAATTTTAAGGTTGTTTTCTATATGGTGTATGGTTTCAGCCACAGGGATGTTTGTGAACATACTTTCCACATCAAATGATACTATGGTTGCTGTGTTGGGGATCCAAGTGTTCTGTATATTTTCTATAAGGTGTGGTGTGTTTAATATATTTCTGTTTTTGAAGTATTTGTAGTGTTTTGTAAGGAGTGTGTGTATGTGCTGTGCTAATTTGTATGTTGGGGCATTCCTAAAGTTCACCACTGGTCTAATTGGAATGTTGTCTTTGTGAATTTTTGGTTGGCTTCTCATTGTGGGTGCTCTTGGATTCTTTTGTGTATAGCAAAGGGTCTGCCAATCTCTGAAAAGTAATTTGGTGTTTTTCAGGCATTTTTTCACCTCTGTTTGGAATCTTGATGTTGGGTCAGACTTAAGTTTGAGTATATTGTTATTGTGTATGAAATCTTCTGTTTTACTTATGTAATCTGCATTCTGTAATAGTACTATTGTGTTACCTTTGTCTGCACACTCCTTACAAAACACTACAAATACTTCAAAAACAGAAATATATTAAACACACCACACCTTATAGAAAATATACAGAACACTTGGATCCCCAACACAGCAACCATAGTATCATTTGATGTGGAAAGTATGTTCACAAACATCCCTGTGGCTGAAACCATACACCATATAGAAAACAACCTTAAAATTCACAGTAACATACCCTCTAAAATTATTACAGAAATAATTGAACTCCTGAACTTAATAACTTCTCAAACTATTTTAGCTTCAATAAAGAATACTACATACAGGAAGAAGGTCTACCCATGGGGAGTCCAATATCTGGGATAATGGCAGCTATTTTTATGGATCTAATTGAGAACGAAATATTCCAGAAAATCATCCCTACAAAACAATACAAGATATTATACTGGTTTAAATATGTTGATGATATAATCTGCCTTATAGATGAACCACACCAACGAATTGATGAATTCCACAGTGATATTAATAACATACACAAAAACATCAACTTCACCATCGAAAGAGAAACTAAAAACCAAATACATTTCCTAGACTTAACAATAAAGAAAATACATAATAAACATAGCTTCAACATCTACAGAAAACCAACCACTACAGACACAATTATACATGCTACTTCCAATCACCCCATCAACCACAAGCAAGCTGCTATCAGATACATGTTACACAGAATGAATGAGATACCCCTCTCCAAAGAAAACTACACAGCAGAGCTCAATAATATTATGCTGATAGCATCCAATAACGGCTATAACACCGACATGGTACAGAAGATTAACTACAAAATTAAAAAACAAATATATAAATGGGGCCAACAAACACTCCCACCTCATCAGACAATTACCCAAACCACACTCACCAATGACACACAGCAAGAAAACAGACAATGGCACACAATGACCTACTTGAACACTAACACATACAGAATCAGCAACATTCTCAGAAGAATGGGAATAAATATAGCTTTCAGAACTAACAACACTATCCAAAAACATTTTAACAGTAATACACCTGAAAACAAATATCAACAGTCAGGAATATACAAATTGACCTGCCAACAGTGTAAGGCTATCTATATTGGACAAACAGCCAGAAAATTCGAAATCCGATATAAAGAGCACATAAGGGCATTAAGATGCTCCAATCATTCCACATATGCAGAACATTTAATTGAAAACAAACACGAACACACAGAAATTGGAACAGATATGCAAATATTGGCAATCAATAACCACAGAAAAAACATGTTGACAGTTCAAGAAAATTTTCATATACAAAAGGCACTAAACGAAGGGGAAAATGTGATCAATGAATACATCCATCTTACGAACCAGACACTATTTAGAACACTAAAAATAAACTCACATTCAAACAAAGATAAAACTTAACTTCAGTAAGCAAATTAGGTTGGTAATACATATGCCATAGACAGTTAGCATCTCTGAGAAAAACCATAAACAATAACAAAAGTCTGTTTAAAAGCTACATTTTATAAATACGTGTATAAATATGCTTTTAATAAAAAATGATCAGTTGGTGAATAACCTCAAGAACAACAACAACAACTAAGCTTGTTGCAGAAGCTACTTTCAATAATCAGACGTGTGGAAATTATGTTTCTTGGCGAAAATTGTTCAGTGAGTGAGAAACTTCAAAGGGAGAAACTGATATGGAACAATTCCATACATTAATGTAATATAGAAAAACTGTAAGTAAAATAAGCTATAATAATATTTAATAACAAAATTTATACATTCATTTAGATAAACATTATGCTGCACATCAAAAATTGTACATAACTTGTTCTAGGGCACTGATGATGGTCTAATAAACCGAAATGCATAGGCCATAACAAAGTTTTTTCATTTGATAGCTGCACTAGACGGAGTATAAAAACCCAACATTAGTATAGCAGCTAAGGATATTGACCTAAGTATTAAAAAAGATTTTATTTGTTTATGTGAACTACATTCAGAGCCCGTGGTACGGATTCTATGTAGAAGTGTAGGCGCCCTTTATCCGATAGTGTTCCAGGTTAGCTAAGGTTGCAACAACAGAGGCAGAATGAACTGTTAACTAAAACTCATTCACTTAGGTGACCCAAAATCTTTCAGGGGTTTAGAGGCCAATAATGTTATAACGTAATTGAGCGTAAAGTTTTTAACCTGATCGATGCAACTAGCGACTGTTCTTGGACAGTGGATTAAATAACCTCCACAATTAGACCTGTTCAAGACTTCAAGTTATGCTTCCAACCATGTCAGTCGCTATCCCTGGATATGATCTTATTAATATATTATCTGATTGCTGCGATAATTTCACTTGATCATAAAAAACACCTTCAGATTCCGCGAACAAAACAATACATCAAATAGCAAGAATAGCTTACACATTTCCAGCAGTTTATAATTAAACCGTTTTGAATAATACATAATGTTAAATATCGAGAAAACCTTCAGTCTTGCATACTAAACCATTTTGTAGCTGCTTATATTGGCACTTCTATTGGAATTTTTCTTCCTGACTTCGTTGAGATGGATGATAAAAGCTCTCAATTTTTCCCCTTTCGACTGGTAATAAATTACGGACTTGATTAACTAAAAATTGCAATGGAGCGCACGATCCGGTGGCAATTTATCTACACACATCTTTCCCCTTTCCTGCACCCACCTACATTTGCCCTCTACAAATTTTAACTTTAAACTCTTTCAATGTTTTGGTAAATTATTCATAATTTCTATTCCAATCCCCGACACCCTTCCCTAAAAAAGAGAATCTTTCTACACCATTGTGCCTTTTCCCTTCCATGCATTACTTTTAATTCTTACACCAATGTCTTCCCATGCCTCAACGCCTTGTACACTCCATTACCCTCCTCCTGTCTTCCAACTAGATATCCTGTCCAGATTACCCTGCAGCTGTTTACAGTGCTCTACAGTTGTAATCAACATTAGTTTATTAACTTTGGTATGTACAATGAGATACATCTACATATATACTCTGAAATTCACAAAATTGTGGGTGGCAGGGGGTGCTCAGCTCCAAAGCTAATCTCCTTGCTTTGCATTCCAATCCCTAATGGTACGAGGGCAAAAAGAATTCATATAAGAATCAGTCCGGCACCTTATTTCTCTAATTTTATCTTTCCTGTCCTTCCGACTCAAATAGGTTGGTGGAAGAAGTATTTCACTACACTCAAAAGTGAAAGTGGGAGTACGCATGTTTACCAATAAGTTTAAACGAAACGTGTGTCGTCTATCTACCAGAGACTCAACAAATGTGGGTAAAAAAGAATAAAAGACTGAGGACAGAAAATAAGTTATTTTCATAAGTCTTGAATTCAAATAATATTCAAATGAATTAGATCAACTACTACACCTCTATTGTCTCTACCTACTACTCATACGATTTTTTTAAACAAATTTAATTCCTCCCAAGTGAAGCCTGCCTGGGAGGCGGGCTGTTGTAGGGTCTCGAGGACCCTTTAAGACGACTAACCTAAAGGGGAGGGAAGGAGGATGGAAGTCGGCAATGGCCCTATAGGGAACCATCCCAGCATTCGCCTTGAGTGACTGAGGGAAACCACAGAAAACCCCAGTGAGGATGGGCGGACGGGTTTGGCGCCCGTCCTCCCGACTGTCAGGTAGTAGTACAAATTCGCACTACTCCAGTCTCGGTGACTCACACGATACATTACACTTCATTGCAATCAGTCACGGTAACATTTCGACTAAGAGAAGCCTAGCACCAGGCTAAGTCGATATGTTGTACTGAACAATTAAATTTGCAGACAATTTCCTTTATTTTTTAGTTAGCCGACGTTAAATCAAAACATAACACAAGCAATTATTATGTGCAGTTTCGTTAAATGCGTTTGTTGGTTTTTGTTTATTCTGTGTACATTGATACAAAAAAATCCAAAATGTTGGAACTAATCGGAATAAACAGACGCCTATTTATTAGCCGATGATATAAGCTATCATTATGTACAACATGGTCAAAACCTCTTCATTACTTTTTGCGTGATTCGCAGACAGCAAATTTTGTCGTTTGGGCCTGCTGTCAGTAGTGAGCATTGCAATTACTGTTTTTAAATAAATTTCATGTGCAGACACAACTTTTCTACAGTGTTAATATACAGTAATGATTACGAGTGCTGTTATTTTTATGTATGCATTAGAGTGTTTTAAATGTAGTTCTGGTAAGTAATCCAATGTTTTATGACGGTTTATCCATTGTAAGAGGATTGATGAGGCAAGTTGGCTAGTTAACTGAAATGTCAAATTTTGTGATCATGTTCTGCTCTAAGGTTGCCTGTCAGTTAATCGACCATAGCTAAAACATTCTATCACGGTTGACGATCAGTTATAAAAAATTTCCAGTTCTATTTTAGATTTGAATTTGAAGAAGATTTGAATTCACTTAGCTCTGTTTCTACTTTCTAGTATTTTATACTTCTTGGATGGATTGCCATTAGGTCACTGGGTTTGCCGAGGCGCAGCTAGAACTGTGAATGAGTGTTTACGCTCTTAATCTGCAACCCTGGGGCAATTAAGCTGTGCCGATGTACTTCATCTTCATTGGTACTTCACTGATGGTTGGATTTTACATACAACAGTTCTTCAACATATGCCAATCACTGTGACACTTGCTTAAAAAATCTTCAATTTACTTCCCATTTATTTTTTATTTTCAAGTATTTTCTCTTGAAGAATGGTGCATCGTTGTGGAAATTTAGAGAGTCAATACGCACTCAGACCACATTTGTTATTTACTGTGATTGTGCACACAAGTAGCAAAGAACCGAGTGGTGGGCGAACCGTAACGCTGTAGCCTAGCATTCGGGAGGACGTCGGTTCGAATCCCCATCCTACCTTCCAGAATTCGCTTTTCCACGATTTCCCGAAATCATTTCAGGCGAATTCCTGGATGGTTCCTTCAAAAGACCGTGGCCGAATTCCTTCCCATTCTTTGTCCCTGTCCTTTCTAGCCCCTAGAGACGTCGACAAGGCATAATGTCATAAACAATAATATTAATGGACATCAAAATAATACTTTCAGTGTACTTTTTGAGTTGTCGTTTTAAAATTACAAGCTTAAAAAGCTTCAAGGAGCCTGTGTGAATAATATTATTACAGATGTATCAACGATTTCCCACATATTGAAATACTATTCAGATTGAGTTTAGAGAATGCTTCTTGCCAATGTACGGGAATATTACCGTAGCAGTACGCGAACATAAAAGAGGGAGGACGATAGGAATTGAAAATTAAGGGTAGCTTGGTTGGCCTCACTGGTAGGTAAGATGACGGAGAGTTGTATATGCAATAACGGATATGTGACAATCGCGCACAGCCGGGTCGCCTCTTGCTACCTGCTTTTAGCTACCAATTAGTCACCGCTACAACAGCATGCTGGATTCTGGGAATTCCAACCCCATCCCCTCCTAACCGGACCACACACCACTGTTCGCATTCACTGCTGCCTTGAGTATCACAGTTTTAGTCATGGAAGTTACTTCAACTACACATGGAAAGCCGTGTGCGCATTATAACGGGTACAGCTATCGAGAGTTTAGAAAGAAAGAAGATGGAACGATCACCTGGTGCTGTCTCAAAGAAAGATCTAAAAATGTCGTGGAATTTTGAAGAGTTAGGATGCTTCCATACTGAATGTTACAGAGCATATATGTTGACCCCCTGACGACGCACGCGTAGAAGTACATCAGAAACTTCATGCGGCAAAGAAGAGAGCTCGTGCGGAAGATAGTTCAATTCTAAAAATCTACGCTGAGGAACTAGGAGATCTCCATAATAAAGGCTACGACTTTGTAACTGAAATGCCAGCCCATTCAACTGTCAAGAGAAACTTGTACCGTCAGAAGAGTATATCACAAGGAAAACAAAAGGAGCCAAATAATCGTGACGAAGTGATCTTGGATGATGAATTGCTGAAGATGGGAGATAGAGGCAGTTTCCATCTTACGGATGATATGGAAGGTGAAAAAATAATTTTTCTTAGTGGGAAAGAGGCAAACAAAGCTTAAAATTACACGAACATTTCTTTATGGATGGTACTTTTAAAAGTGCCGGTGAACAGTTCCCCCAAATCTACACGATACATGCGGATTATGGCAGCACTGAAGAAGAAACAAACATACATCCTGTGGTGTTTACACTTTTACCTGACAAAAAGAAGACTACTTATGTACTGTACGTATGATTCGTGAAATTACTAGATTGGATCCCTAAGACGGTGACTGTAGATTTTGAAAGTGTTTCAGTATCTGCCCTCAATGAAGTATTTCCCTCAACGGAAGTAAAAGCCTGTTTTTTTTTTTCACATAAAGAAATGTATATGGAGAAAGGTTCAGGAGCTTGGACTAGCGCGTGAGTACAAAGAAAATGAGGAACTTCGCCTCCAAATTCGTTTTTGCCCAGCTTTGGGTTTCCTTAAACCAGAAGATGTGACAGATGGTTGGTTGGAGATCCAATCACAGGCTCCTCATAACTTAAAACTGTTGGAGTTTTTCGACTACTTCGTAGACACGTGGTTTGAGAATGAACAAATCCCAATTCACATGTGGAATTATTACAAAATACGTCATCGCACGACTAATACTGTTGAAGTATGGAAAAACAGGATTAACAATGTACTTGGCAGTCCCAACCCTAAGGTAAGAGACGTGTTACTTTGTTTGAAGAGGGAAGCCGAGTCTTCAGGTCTCATGTATATGAGATCTGAATTGATTCTTCAAGGAAAGAGAAGAAAAACCACATACCAGAAGTTGGACGAAACAATTGTAAAAACTGTTGACAGATATGAAAAGAGCGGCGACATCAGATCATGTTTAAAGGCGTTTTCCTACCTGCACCAAGCTTGAATAAATGTAGCTCTACTGTAAATAATAATCAATTGTGACGAGTATCCCTGGATAATTTAATTACTGTAAATAAATGCAAATAAGTTGTAAATATTTATTATGACGAAGCTTCTTGGCTGATCTTAAACACGCCTAAATAATTGTAACTTTTCAGTTGTTTAGCCTGTCCAAAGCCTGGATAAAGTGTGATGGGAATCAGTTTTAAGGTCTGGCCACACTATCCCGCAGCGTCAGCGCACAGACACTTTTCTTAATGTTGGGGGTCCCTCGATTGAAGTGACTTCAAATGACACCGCATGTCGTCCGACACTCGGTAGTCATTAGTTTGGTTTACTTTTTGACGGTGCGGTCCGGTGTCGGGCTGATGAATATGGAGAAGCGATAGGTAGATTGCGATAATTTCTGGTCCTTTACGACCCAATTTTATTTTGATGTTACTGATTGACTTACAAAAGTGTCTTTCTTCTCTTCAATCTCACTTTCAGGTTCAGCAGATTTTTTTGAAATGTACCCCGTAAGCAGACAAATCTAAGATTACATTTGTGTTTTACGATAGCAAAAATAAATTGTAGAGAAAAAGATTACGTTTGTTTTATTGTGTTTGAATATTTATTTTCCATTTCCTGTATATTTGATCTGGTGACTCACAGTGTTACGGCGCACGATTTGGGTACTGAAGGTCCTCGGTCCAAATCCCGGGCTCCGTTGTATGTAATTATTACAGGCCTTAAAATTGACGTTCACCTCTGGCAAAGCTTTAGTGTGATGATGATTTGTCAATATTGCATTCCGTAAATTATAAAGTACACGGGAGAGGGGTGAGTGTGGCGCGACCTTTAAACTGTGCGCGATTTTCGCTGTGTGCGATTGTCACTGTGCGCGATTGTCACAACACCGCAATAACATCAGAAATACCTGTAAAGAAAAAGAGTGGTTTAGATATTACGAATATGGGTTCAAAACAGAATAATCTCAGTTAGTAGGGTAAGCGCAGAATATTTTTGATGAAATGGACTAGAGAATCCAAGTTCATATAGATCTCAAAACGATGGTGAATGAAAATGTTACGAAATGCGAATAATTAAAAGGTAGGACACAAATGCTAGGGTAGAAAACGCAGGGTCAAAGGAGGTAAAAATGGAAGCAAGTGAGTCACAAGGTAGAGTAGTGGGACCAGTGCTGTTGATTATTCTAATGAATGGTTGTGTTAATGGTTTATAGTCAGAAGTCAGGTTGATTACGGTAGACACAATATTAGGTCGGAAACAGAGAGGACTAAGCATAGCGGCAGGACAGGATATCTGGCTGAGCAACGTGAAGATAAATGCCAAAAAGTCAAAGTGTGTACTTATCTCCCTGGTTCCCGCATGCTGCTATGTAGTCGACGACAATTGACTTGACACTTAATGGCCTCTGGCTGTGGGCTGGTCGGCCCTGGCGGTGGAGGGGCTCTCATTGTAAGGTTCACCAGCTTCGAGTCCGGCCTCGGGGATCGGAGGTTTTTTAATTACGTGCTGTCTCAAATTACAAAATCAAAATCTGATATAGTGCTTTGTACAAAACAAATAGAGGTGACTAAATAGTCGCAGAGACCAAAGGCCATATTGAGAAAAAGAGAAAGAAAACAAGACTGTGAACTGCTGCCTTATACAGTCATTTAAATACAGGACGGGAGAAGTCAGTTTTCAGTTTTTATCTGATACGCTGATTCAGTCCTTTTTCTTACCTAATTGCCTCTCCGCGAAACTTGACGCTGATTTTTTTACTATTCTTAGGTTCTCACCGACGACGTTAAAACAACTGCATCCATGGCATGGACAGTTTCTGGCAGCATTAAAGACAGAAGTGTTTATGTTTCAAGAATTCATTAGAGTCAGAAATATACTACGCCATAAACAGTAAAGATGGATTTTTCCGACCAAAAAGTAGAGATTATGTTCAGGTTGAAGTTTTGCGGTAGTGTTCTATGCTAATATTATAGTATATGATAAAAAAAGAACTTCTGCCCAATACAGAAAAAATGAGTTTAATATTTTAGGCTGAACAACTCTTTTCCGCAACTTCATCCACGTGGAACAGAGAAACTCTCCGTCGTTTTTTCTGCGACTTGTCATTAATTTTTAAACATGTGATACGAAGCAATATCAAGCACAAATATCATAAAACAGGGCATCACAACTGAATATAAATAATCTCTATTATACGTCGTGAATTTTTATAATTAATTTATTAACACTGAAATGAATTTTGGTTTAAGTCAGCACTACTTACATGATGCACTGGACTTCCTTATATTGAATTACGGTTGAGTGAGAGTAGTTTAGCACCAGGCAATAAACTACATTAAAATGATATGTTCAACAGTGTAACAATTAAATTTGAGGACAATTTTATTTATTTATTTATTTAGTTCTCAACTTTCTAACGTCGCATCGAAGATTAAGCTGTCACTAACATGAGTTAAGTTATCACTATGCTAAGTTTCGTTAAAATCCTTTGTTTAGTTTTTGCGAAATTCGTGAACAGACAGACAAAGAAACCCAAAATTTGCTATTTCGGCATCTGTAACATCGGGAAGTATGATACTAATCTGGATAAAACTTATCCTGCACTTTAGCCGGTGACATGATTTACTACCCTGTGCAACCTCTATAAAATCCGTTCATTAGGTTTTTCGTGCTAACCATACAGATAGACAGATAGATTAACAAAAATTCCAAACTGTGTAGTTTTGGAACCTCTGTCGTCAACAGCGTCCTTTGTAATTACTGTTTTTGAAATAAATTTCATGTACAGGCGCAACAGTTCTACAACTATATTATAGAGATTATATTCAATAAAATGTTTATATCACTTACAACAATCGGGTTTCAGGGCAACAAAAGCGAACGTGATTGAACATAAAAATTATAAAAAAAGGCAATTGTTCACGAAATAAACTAATATCGAGGCATAATTATGCCATTGCTTTATGTTGCTAAAAACTCTCTGTAACGTTTAATTAACATCTTGCTTGTTTACAAGCATATTTTTGGGATCAACTGTCGAACGAACGGAACAATAGTGGATTCTTATTATCTCCGACCCAAATAACCAGCTACATTGAAACGGCACAATGAAGTTCAGACTCTATAAACGAATAAATGTGGCTTATCACTGAATTCGCATGCAACAGTGCAGACAGAAGTGAAGATGAGAAGTATCACGGGCGCAACAGGGACCGATTAGAAAAATTCCTCAAGTGAAAATAAAATTACAAGCAACAAAACCCCAACACAAATAATTTTGGCAGCAAATTCACGAATACTCTCTTGCGCATCACGGTCTAGATCACATACATCACACAACAAATAACTTTTCCCTTTCACTATAGCTCAGGTATCGTCTTGAAACCAAGTTTGTTAAGTACAGACAGTAAGCTTTGTGATCTTCATACCAATAATAATAATATTTTCCCCGGTAACCTGAAGGCCGTGAGAACCATTGATTGCTTCAATCTGGCATTAAATACGTTACTCAAGAGATTATGCGACCTGGTGAAGCATTGTTACAAAACCTGGTGAAAACGGAGGATTACATTCGTTATACTAATAGAAACACGTTGGTGGAGCGAAGAACTGTAAGTAACTTTCATTCGTGCAGTGGGACCTGCCACACTATTTCGGTTAATTCAAACAAATGCAAGTTTATCATTTTGTGGTTTTATGTAATTAATTCTTTCAATCGCTTACATGTGTGATAACAATTGTTTAAAGTGGCTCTAAAAATAAAAAAAGTATTTTAAAGTACTATTGGCTTTATAACGGTAGTAAGTCTTTATCAAACTCTATAAAAATGTTATATGGCTGAATATTAACCGAGAGACGGAGATACAGAGATATTACAAAACATATTGTGACAAAATAAGAAATGCTTACGACTAATTTTCAGAGATGAAGTAGCACAGCATGCGATACGCTCAAAAACCTTGACGACCAGTGGAAAATGCCATCACGTTGGCCGGTTCGTCAAACTGGCTAACTTTAAAGTTCACCACGCGCTATATGCTGTCTTTTACCTTATTAAATGAAAGTGAACGGTGAAAACATTTTCAAGAGACTAGGGATTGCTGTACGTATTGTCGTTATTAAAAGGAGGTCCGACTACTGAAGTGTAGCCTTAGAGTTTATCGCGATACTATTTAAACGAAGCAGTTTGCCACTGATGGTTCAGGAGTAGAGTCTTGTATCATCGTCAGCATCGAAAGACAGGAAATTTTTTTAAGTGAGTGCGGAAAACGTACGACTAGAGATGAGAGGGAGAGCTGGCACTTGCGAAACGACGGCAGCATTCCAGGAGAACGAGCTTTTGTTTGTCGACCGGCAGGAATGGCAAGAGAGGTACAGTGGCCACGGCGAGCTGTCGACGCGAGTGTCTGTGCAAAATGCCTGGGCACACAAAGAGACAGACCCAGCAGCAGGCGATAACACGCGTGTCCCTGATCTGACACCAACACTCCAAGTCCCTCATAGAACCTACGCTGTCCTATACAAGTCATTTAGAGGGTACACTCGGAAACAGTGATTGTCGAAATGAGCATGGTTACTATAACATTTTTTGCGCCAGTAAATCAATGGGAATTTTTTGGACTGCGACCAGCCGGTAAGTTGACATCATGGAGAGGTAATGCATAGAAAATTTTTGCACAATTGGTATTGCATATTTCGGCAGTAACGTCATGTGTTCTAATCCTTGGATTCGACTTTGATAAGACACTGACATTAGCGATGGCTTATCACTAGAAAACGTTTGTATCAGATTCTATCAATGATACGGAAAGTTCGTTGAACTCGAGCACATTTTTCACTTATCAGCAATTGCGCTTAACGTCTTAACTACGTGTAACGAGGAAAAGAGATATTCTCCGTGGCGAAACGAAGTGATGCAAAGGCTGTTTCGTTAAAACTGGCTACAGGATTTGATTCTAAAGACAGGCAATCCGGAATTTTGCAGTTGTTTCTGAATAGTTCCTTAGAAAGTTAGAATTAAGGCTTTTCGGGTGTCGAGCTGGATGTCTTATACCAGTGAAATTCTAAGAATTAAGGAAAAACTATGTTTACAAATTTCAGTGAGATGTCAAAGTGTTGTCACTGTTTTGAAGGAACAATAACGAACGTACGGCTGCTAAGGTGTCTGCCGGAGTGGCGGTGAGAGAGGAGCACGTGACAGCGTGCGGGACTCACCGTAGAGCTGGGCGCCGACGTGCTGCGCGTTCGACCACCGCCCGAACACTGGCCGCCTGCCGCCTGCTGCCGGGCGACCGGTCTGCCGCCGCGCTACCCCCACCACGACGCGCGCTCTGCGCACCCACCAATCGCAATTATCGCGCCGCAGAAATTGCCGCCGCTCACTGCAAATTGCAGACACCCGTCCGGCAGACCGGCCCTTCGACAGGTCCGGACCGAGCGGAAGCAAAAAACCCGAGGTGGACAATGCGTCCCACAGTCCTCGTTTTGCCTTGGCTGACACCCCGCAGATAACTCGACACAGAAAAAAAAGTACTTACGATTGCTAGGCTACTGTTATAAAATTGAAACATCCGTAATAGAGTAACACCAGTAGGACAGGCACTGAGCAGCAGATGGACGAAAAACACTACTATTGATGAGGCTAGAAATAAAGTTTCAAACATTAAACGTATTGTCCGAAACGAAGATAAATTCAAATGCTACCTGCACACCGTAAGTTTTCCGCAGTGGCGAATAGCTTTAAGATTTTATTATTATAATTTTGCTTCTGTCTTTATACCTCGTGGACGTTGAGGTTGTTAGAGGCGAGAAAAGACTGAGGGCAAGGAACGGGAAGGAGTTTGGCCATGGCGTTATGAGGGAACCATCTCGGTATTCGCCTGGAGTAATATCGGAAAACCATGGATGGCTCGACGGGGATTCGAACCCGCGTCCTCTCAAATGCGAGTGCCAGAGTGGTACAGTTCACTCACCACGCTCGGTAATTAGATTACAAGACATTATTACAACTCTGTAAAGGTTCAGAGAAACGCCATGTTTCTCTTAGAGTTGGATACCAGTTAACATAGGCCTACGATGGGAAGAATTTCGTAAATGATGTCTCATCTTCAAAAAGTATCATTATTATTATTTTCCGTGCTTAAAATACGTGCAGTCGAATTATTTCTTTAATATGAGTTAAGGTAAGTGATTCGTATTTAATTTTCCCACCAAAACCTAGCAACCGTGTGACTTAGAACGTATTTTATGTAAAACCCAACCAGGAGGCCGCAAACATGTTGACAACATTCACAAAGTCCACTGTTTACAATCACACAGACGTAATGTGAATGCTGTTTCTTGTATCGCTATTAGGTAGAGCGGACATGAAAGCTGCCGCTAGTTCTGTTGTACGACGTTAGTCCAGCGATTTTTTTCCGTAAACTGTCACACGTTAATCGTGTCTCAGACTGAACATGTTCCCTGAGCCAACAAAGCGAGGATTCCGTGGCGCCAATCGCTGACAAGTTTCCGATGTCTTATAAGAATCTGTCAGTACGCAAGCAGTCGGATCGTGTAGTTAAATGTATTATGTCAGTCCTCTAAACTTCGCACAGTTTACCACGTGACGGCCAAATGCTCATAAACATGTTTTAAGTTAACAGAGATAATCTACAAGACATCCATGCGAAAATATTATGTCACAGCTTCCGTGAAATCAATGTTTGGTAAGTTTCCTTAAAATATTCATCTACAAAACAAAGCGCCTCAATAAAATTAAAAAAAAAAGTTCTGAAAAATGTTTCAGAGTTACTGTAAGATCAGAGTAGAATTTTTTTCTCACTTGCTAGCAGAGTTCCATCATTCGTGGTATCTAACATTATTGTGACTGCTGGAGTGAAACAAGTACTGTAAAGTTATTTTTTTAAAAAAAACTCTGAATATGGCTTTAGTAGAATGTTATAGTCAGATGGCTCGTAAAAAGAACGTTAAGGTGCTATTGTAGAGTCTGAGCTAGGTAACGAAACGGCCGTCTTTATGGGAGCCTGCGCTCAAGACAGCTCTCTCCGTTGGGGAAGTACTGGTATTCTGAGCTGATTCATTCGGCGCAAATTATAGTCTGTTTGAACGACACGAAGTTGATTTTATAACTAATCGCCGATTGGGGAGAAATGTTGTTCGACTGCCTGGAAACGAAGAACTGTTAAGTGTGAATTGATATAGTCTTCTCGGGAGACCAGCCGAGTAATCAAGGTGTTTCAACACGATCGTGTGGAAACATCTTGATTACTCGGCTGGTCTCCCGAGAAGACTATATCAGTTCTCAACGCCGAGAAAAACTTCGTGCTTATGTAACTGTTAAGTCTAATATAAACCAGAAGACATGCAATGAAACTTCATCGAGCATTAATCCTGCTCACACATGTCCGAGATTGAGAATTAGAAACACAGAATAAAAGCAATAAATGTAACACTAGACGACCCGTGCGAAAATTTCGAGAATAAATTGCGATGAAATGCTTGTAATATAATTAAAATTAGAGCCGTACTTTTGAAGCAATTTTTTTTTTTTTTTCAGCGAAATAGGTACGCATCAAAATACTTACAACATATTACGAAACAGAAAAATTTAAAACATTCTTTATTTACGACAAACTGTCACTGACTTTAACAGAATACAACCAACCTGAACAAAATGCACACAACATATGTGTCATATTTGTCGCTGTGTGAATAAAATGTTTGCATTGGAATTGTATGGCAAAACGAAAGTGTTTCCGCAACAGAAAAAAAATATCCGAATAGCTACATATTGACTAAAAAATTTTTATTGACATATATGTGATATCTGCTGCTGCAATCTAGGGACATGGCTCTAAATTGTCCCATACGCGCTATTACTTTAAGCATTGAATTTCGAAAAATTCTTACTTAATTTTTTTATGATTTTACCTAACTGGAGACCTTAATCTTTAAAACGATATGATATTTATCGATTTCGGCTAGTTATCAATGAAGATGGCTTGTAATAAGAAATTTAAAAAAAAGCGCTGTAGAAATAATATTGATACTTTTGGCCTTTAAGGGTGGAATTCCAAAAAATTCCTTTTATAAAATATGGTGTGGCCAAAGCAGCCACCTTGGTCTTCAAAATGATACCCCATTTACCGATTTCGGTTAGTTATCAAGTGAGGTAACAACAAAAGTTTTAGAAATGATGATATTTTTTCCCATTAAGGGTTGAATTTGGAGAAAGTTTTTTCTTAGAATATGTTATGAAAAAACCGGATAATTTAATATTTAAAACGATACCTCATTTGTTAATTTCGGTTAGGTATCAAGGGAAATAAATAGCTCGCGACAGGAAAATTCATTGTAGAAATATTGATACTTTTGCCTTCTAAGGGAAGAATTTTGAAAAAAATATTTTTTAAAATGTGGTTTAATGGAACCGAAGACCTTACGAAGACCACAATCTTTAAAATGATACAACGTTAGTCAATTTTATTTAATTATCAATGGAGATAAATCACTCGAGACACAATAAACGCATTTTGGAAAGACTGATATTTATGCCCTTCAAGGGTCGAATTCCTAAAAATTCCTTTCTTAAAATATACTGTGACCATGACTGAGACCTTAATCTTTAATAAGATACCTAATTTATCTATATTGGTTAGATATCAAGGGGGATAAATAGCTCGTGACACAAAAATCCGATGTCGAAAACTTTATACTTTTTCCCTTTAAGGTTTGAATTTCAAAAACATTCTTTCTTAAAATATGATGTCACAAAGGTGATACATTACTCCTCATAATCCTACTTCATTTATCGATTTTGGTTAGATATACAGGGAGATAAATGGCTCGAGACACAAAACACCCATTTTAGAAAAATTGATATTTTTGCCCTTTAAGGGTCGATTTAGGAAAAATCCCTTTCTTAAAATATAATGTTACCACGGCGGAGACCTTAATCAGTAATATGATACCTAATTTATCTATATCGGTTAGATATCAAGGGAGATAAATAGCTCGTGACACAAAAATCCGTTGTCAAAAAATTTATACTTTCTCCCTTCAAGAGTTGAATTCCAAAAACATTCTTTCTTAAAATATGATGTCACAAAGGTGATACATTACTCCTCATAATCCTACTTCATTTATCGATTTTGGTTAAATATCCAGGGAGATAAATGGCTCCACCACACACAAAACACGCATTTTAGAAAAATTGATATTTTTGCCCTATAAGGGTCGATTTAGGAAAAATCCCTTTCTTAAAATATAATGTTACCACGGCGGAGACCTTAATCAATAATTTGATACCTAATTTATCTATATCGGTTAGATATCAAGGGAGATAAATAGATCGTGACACAAAAATCCGTTGTCAAAAAATTTATACTTTTTCAAAGAGTTGAATTCCAAAAACATTCTTTCTTAAAATATGATGTCACAAAGGTGATACATTACTCCTCATAATCCTACTTCATTTATCGATTTTGGTTAGATATCCAGGGAGATAAATGGCTCCACCAAACACAAAACACGCATTTTAGAAAAATTGATATTTTTGCCCTTTAAGGGTCGATTTAGGAAAAATCCCTTTCTTAAAATATAATGTTACCACGGCGGAGATCTTAATCAGTAATATGATACCTAATTTATCTATATCGGTTAGATATCAAGGGAGATAAATAGCTCGTGACACAAAAATCCGTTGTCAAAACATTTATACTTTTTCCCTTTAAGAGTTGAATTCCAAAAACATTCTTTCTTAAAATATGATGTCAGAAAGCTGATACATTACTCCTCGTAATCCTACTTCATTTATCGATTTTGGTTAGATATCCAGGGAGATAAATGGCTCAAGACACAAAAAACGCATTTTAGTAAAATTGACATTATTGCCCTTTAAGGGTCGAATTACGAAAAAATCCTGTCTGAAAATATAATGTTACCACGGCGGAAACCTTAATCTTTAATATGATACCTCAATTATCTATATTGATATGAAGGGAGATAAATGGCTCGTGACACAAAAACGCATTGCAAAAATTTTGATACTTTTGCTCTTTAAGTGTCGAATTCCGAAAATTTTTTGTCTTAGTATATGATGTCAATAAAGCGGAGATGTTAATCTTTAAATTGATACTTCATTAAATGATTTTAGGTAGATATACAGGGAGATAAATGACTTGTAACACAGAAAACAGCATTTTAGAAATATTAACATTTTTGCCCTTTAAGGGACGAATTCCCAAAAATTCATTTCTTAAAATATGATGTGACTAAAGTGGAGACCATAAGCTTCAAAATGACACCTCATTCATTGATTTCGGTTAAGTATGAAGGAAGATACACGCTTGTGACAAAAAAAATACTTTATAGAAATAACATATATGATACGTTACGATGTGACGTATTATTTGCTACCAACTTGGAAACTCTTCATCCGTAGAAATCATTTAAAATGCTACATGTATTGTAAATCTGATTCCTGTATCAAATATTCCACAACGTTTCTCTTGTTACGAATGCTGGCGTATGTTCGTTTAAATAAAAATATAAGGGTATAACAACAGTAGAAATATTCAGAACTTCTTTCTGTTTAAAAAGACTAAATAAATTCAAATTGTGACGCATTAAGATAATTCTACTATCATTAAAATCCTAGCAATGACATATTTGATTTACTGTCGTTCAGATTTTAACTGTGGTTTATTCAGATTGCCAAAAATGAAAAAGTCCATTTATCTGTTGTAATAACCACACACTACGTAAACAAACATCTGTTGCGCCTCTTAGAGGCTCTATTGTGATTCCGTTGCGTAATGATGGCGAATCGATACCTCGCAATTTTGTAGTCAACAACGTTTTCTAGTGCTCTTTCTAAGGTCTAAGCGGGGGCCTTTCACACAGTCCCAAAGTTGTAAATAAAGACGATCATCAATTTGTCTAAGTGATCAGTATAATACACTTTTGAAATTATGAGATATAATAAAAAGTGCTGCTTGCACTTCTTCGAAAACTGACTAAGTTCTACCTGTATTGAGCGTGGGGTAGCGATATTTTAACCGGATGCCTCGAACAGAGACATGGTTCAGCACTGTATACCATTCTATAAATGAATTGATAATATACGGTATATTTAAAGCAATTTTTTACACACAGTATATACCAAGTTTAAAATAACTACCACGTAACTATTATCACTTTCATTAGTTCTGAAGAATTCAATAAAGATTTTGAAATAGTTCTGCAAATGTTCTTTGATCACATCAAACTCGTGATTTTAAAATCAGACTAAACATACTGTCACATGTAACTACACTCAGACTTACAAAATCTACTTGATATATATACACAGGCAAACCGCAAATAGCATTAACAGCTAGGCATTTATCCGGAACGATAATTTTTGCCTCAGGAAATAATACTCCGCAAAAGGAGATGAGTTATACAAGAGAAATTTAAGCGAGGGTTAGAGAAATAGACACATGATCACCAACCCAAGCAGACTGATCTTCAATTTAATAAATAAAATCTCCGTCTACAAACAATTCTTGTGGTGAATGCTATTTTTTATTCCCCAGACGCGTTTCATCCCTGTGGTGTGTGGCATCATAGTGGCAGTAAATGTATGTTTTTACATATATATTATTACAATTATCAAATACAGTACAAATCATCATCATTATTTATATACGAGGGTAGGCTGAGAAGAAATGCATACAAATGTGTTAGCCCTAACGGTGAGCGTGTTAAAAATAAGTATATGAGATTGCTAATTCACAAGTTTATGTTGTTTCACCTTGTTATGTCTGTGATTGCAGTACTGCTACTGCCAACCTTTTTTGTGTTATTGTATCTGTATTTTTTCCATTCTTTTAAATTACTTCTGTTTCTGTGATTCACTTACTGTTTGTGATTATTGTATGGGCGACTGTGATAGTTTTCCTGTTTTTACTGTGTTTTTAGTGTGTTGAATAATGTTTTATTTGTTAAATTGGCGAATTCGTGTAATATTTCTTTTCCTATGGATCTGTGTAACTGGTAGCTTTTTTTAACTATTATCAGATGATTTTTGTGGTTGTTAATTTTTAATATTTTCATGTCTGTCTTTATGGCACTAGTGGATAGCCTTTGGTCTAATAAATGTTCGGCGAATGTGGAGTGATTTGTGCAAGTTATTGCTCTGATGTGTTCCTTGTATCTTATGTTGAAGATCCTGCAAGTCTTATTAAGTCTAAGTATATTGCTTGGCATTGTTGGCGTGTTAGTTGATATATTCCTACTTGCTGGTACAGGTCAATTTCAGTGGAATTGAGATGCTTGTGTAGCTGTAAAATTCAGCAGCATATTCAGTAGTTCGAGTGATTTTAAATACATCCACTACAAGCTGTGAAATTTGAAACACTAAATCATTTCTCACTCTGAATGATGTTGACGTATGAAATAAAGGTGGAAAGAGGTTTCCGTTTCAGGTTTCTGACCACTTCAGTTAATGTGTTTTGATAACAGACAAAGAGCAGATTGATTAACAAAGACTTTATGAAAGTCGGTTTTTGAACACAAAGGAGAAGCGTCATCTGCAACTATTAGCCCGAGATTACATCTGTAGTCACAGCTTTGTGGTTTTATCTCGAGTGGTCCGGTAATTCAAAACGCCTGTTGACACGATGAATGGAATGTCGTAATCTGTGGCATAGCTTTCTTTGTCAGTGTATCACTTAAAGTGGGTTAACACCAAGTGACTTAAAATGACCAACTTTCATTCGTTTATTCAAATAAGGAAAATGTTGGTAGGATACATACCACGATCGATTCAATTAATGATGATAGGCTCTTTGTGTTCTTTACGACTTTTTCCGTCTTCCTGTTAGGGATTACCTTCATTTTCAGTTCAACTCTTTGTCTTTCTTAAGTAAGAGTATTTCAATACACAATAAACAGACGAGACTTCATGGATTCACATCTGTTTATAAACCATTAATATATTAGTGATTCTGTAACTACGAGTATGTTCAACAACATCGTACAAGAGTATATCAAAATATATCAGTCATATGGGGATAAATTCTCTCACCGTCAGATGTTTGTATTCTGCAATAATTCTTCTAAAGTTAGCACAAATGTAATTTTCACGTAGGATTTTCATTTTTTTTTCCTTTTCTGCTATTGGATTGAAAATGGCATCACTACTGACAAAACTGAGACACAAAGAATTCCTTTATCTGCAGGGAAAGAAGGCGGAAAATTTTACTGTTTGATGAAATCAGTACACTGGGAGGAAAACATGTCCTTTGAAAGTGTGAAAATGACTGTTTTGTCACATCACCATCTCCGATGCCTCAAGCGACGGGAGACTTGTCTTCAAAGATGACGTCTCTTTGGCGGAGAAAGTTCAAAGATTGTAAGATAACCAGTGAAAGCGTCATGTCTGTGATTAGTGTTAGTGATGGTCCAGTCCGGGATATCACCAGCCGCGCATTCATAAAGTATCGGCATTATAGGCGGTAAGATTGGTCACTCTCTTCCAGAAGAGAATTAGGGAGGAAACAACTCTAGAGATCTTACGTCTCTTCAAAGTTATTGAAGAGAATATTTCCATTCGATTGACGACAATATGATATATGGGTCTTCCACCATGATACAGAAATAAAATAAACTTTAAAATAATGGAAACATAAAATAGAAAAGAAGAAGTATAGAAAGTTGGTCCTGAGACTTCGTATACTGGCGCCTTTGATAGCCATTCTGGTGGACAAACTACCACTGCGTGAAACCGTTAGTGTAGCTGTTACTGTGGTATTTTAGTTCCGTTCCTTGATTAGTTAATTGTTGAACTGCGAGGGATCTGCACATAAGGATTGCAGCTGTTGTGATGGTTTACAACCATTTTGAATGTGGTTCACATGGGGCACGAAGCCTTGTTACAACCCTGTATATTACCGATTCCTGGACGAAAAAAACTTCTTACTGGAAATAAAGCGTTCGATCCAAGGCTGTCGTGTTTACGCCAGGGATAACGTAAAAAAAAAACAAAAACAAAAAAAAAAAAAAAGGTATTTCGCAAAGTGAAATAATTGTGGCAGTAATTTGTCACCATGAATGTGGACTTCCTAGAGAAGCGTAATTCCACCATAATTTCATTGTGCTACAAAGTTGTTCATCTATAATCTGCAGTTCATAAATTTGTGGATGGCAGAAATTTGATTCTTCCATGTGTCTGTTATCTCATCTATAGCTATATAAATGAGAAAGTTTGGATGTGTGTTTTGATGTACCAGCAGCCTCGATCATGCCTCAATTACTCGACAGACTTATATTAAATTTGGCACGGAGTTAGAAAATTGTGTGCCTAGTGACATAGAATAGGTTTTATCTCACAAAAACGAATATTTATAAATCTGTACATAATCTAAAAAAAAAAAATTAAATCGTGCAAGTTCACAAAAAGATGTCTTCTGTTTCATACATGATATCGTATGACAAATCAGGTATCACGCTGTATCTCCGTTCGTAATATATGCACATAATATATGTAAACAATCAAAGCTTTAAAAAAAAATAAAAAAAATTGTAAAATTATTACAGAACATTAAAAGTGCCAAAATGGCCGTGTGCGAAATGTTATTGTATTTGTATGTTCATGACAAATATGTAACGATTTCCATTCCATCTCGGTTCAATGTATTTCCTAAATGTCTTCTTTTTTGCTACCATGCACTCCCTGTAATATTACAAATTCTGTTTACCAAAATTTAAAACTTAACTTCTTTCTTAGAAATGTTTGTAGGAATCAGTACAAACAGTATCCTATGAAGCTTTTTTTACTTACTGTTAAATATTCTGCAAATACCTATTAGATCCTTCATTTAAGACAAATGTAATCAGGGGCCTAAGGGAGAAACTTTTCGTTTGAAGAAACAATATTAGGAGTAGTTTACATCGCGATACATGTCGTCACTAACACGGTGCTAATGAAAGCAGCTTATTTATTGCTAATAATAACTAAAATTCCTCCTGCCTTATGTGTAACAAGAATATCTGATCCAGGCAGCATTTCTGACTGACCACTGTCTCCACTAATAGTGCCGCTACAAAATCAAATGATACGGACACACCTGAACACATTAAATGCATCGCAACTACATTTCGAGTAGTAGCAACATTTTCTATATAGGACTCCTAATTAGTGTAGACTAGCATAAATTACTAAAATTAATTTCATTATACACCTTCAGTGTCAACGGCAAACTGGACTAAATCACGCGCAGTAACACAGTCACTAGGGATTGCAATCCAGCAAAGCGGGATCCCGCAATCCCGCGGGATCCCGCATCATTAGACAGTCTGGCGGATCCCGCACAAAATTAAGCGGATCCGCAATCCGCAAAATCCGGCGGAAACGTGTGTCAGTCTGCGTGACTCGCTGCCCAACTCGGTCTCTGTCGGATATTTTGCACTGTTTGCTGTACCAGAGCAGTTGGCATTCGACTCATGTGAACAAGCGTTTGTTTTTGTCAACCTTCGTCATTCGTAAGTAAATAGATACACTTTTACATATTCGTCAAAACTTACGTTTGTTTCGAATACACATTTCTGTAATTTGAGTTATGGTGCGTATTTAGTACGATTTTCTAACTATATAATTATTTTTTAAGTGTCGCACACGTTATCTGACCTACACGGTTACAACTTTTTATTCACGGTTTAATTATTCCCATTTTCTGTATTTTCAGATAAAGTAATTCTGACAATTTCCTAATTTGCGGCTGAAAATTTGATTATTCGTTGTTAGAAAACTAATTTTATCGTAATTTTAACGATCGCGTACCTATTTATTTAACAACTATCAAAAGGAAATTGTATATCCTTTGACTTATTGCTGTTTTGGCCGCTGCCTCAATGCGTTTCTTTGACGAAAGCCACCTGCTTACATGTGCCGTTCAGGCTTTCGATTAATCCCTCTTCTCCTTGTTATTATTCCGACTAGAGGTAAAAAAAGTTATAATGAAATTTTCACGGGTGTATCGACGAATTGTGTTGTAGTAACATCATACTTCGACGGCTGCCTCCGCCGTCTTCCTCACGTGTGTAATTTCGTGTGTTTGCAATGAAATCCGGAGATACAACCTATGAGGACTTCACTGCAATCATTCGCCGAGAAAGTCTCCTTTCTTAATAAAAAATAATAATTTACACTCTAAAAACGTCGTTACACCACATAAGTAAATCTGAAATACTTGACAGTTTACGTGTTGGTGAGTAGTTTCTTTTAATAACATTGAATCAACTGTAATATCAATCAAGGAATCAGGAGATATAATAATGAATCACGCAAAAAAAAGGCCAAGTCTCATGCTTGTGCAGTGACAAAAAGTTATGAGATCTTGTTCTGAGCCAAGTCTACACTTTACAGAGTATATTCATTTCACTTTGTGAAATGGAATGCTTTTCTCGGTATTATGGAACTTTTATTTATAATTTTAAAAAAAACTCTTAACTTGGCCACTAAGGAAACCATATATTTAAGCTTATGTGATGTATTGTAAGGCACATAATATGACCTAAGGCTCAATATTTTCCATTTTTATTATTAATTTAAAAATTGGTTTAGATTAAAAAACAAAAATGTAAAACCTCGAAATACACTTAAGACACGCTAAAAAGTTTTAATGTCATTTTGGCAATCTAAATATTGTTAACTGTTAATTTTTATCATTTAACATTAAAAATTATTTATTAATTTAATTATTATTTAATTTATTAACGTTTTAAGTAACTATGATTTAAATATATGCGTTAAAAAAATGTTTGTACCAATCCCGCAGGAATCCCGCGGGATTGAAAACACTGCGGGATTGCAATCCTTAACAGTCACTGTATCGCGATGTAAACTTGACCCGCAATATTAGCGTAAGTTCTGTTAAGAGTTATAATGAATACTGGACTTTCTGTTGTACACCGCAAGTTATGAGCATTTTAGCAAACATTTTTAAATTACGTTGCCTTAATAATTTTCATGACGCCATAGTTCATGTAGTTCTGCATGTATTCAGTATTTAATTTACTTCGCTTTTACGAGAGTCATATTGCCAGCGTCATTATTCATGTTTTTTGCTATTGCTTTGGAATCACGATCTGAAATTTTGGGTCAAGTTTATTTCGCCATTAACGACGTCAGTAACATACAATACAGTGAATGTATTCAAGCGCAAGTGATTGTAGCTTTGAGTTTCTAGCGGTAATATTAGTAGAGTTTGCGTCTTGGTTGAAATGCAAGCTGAACCAGAATGACAGCTAAAACTTTGTTAGTAATTTAAGCTGCTTTCATGAGCGCCAATTTAGTGACGTCATGTATCGCGCTGTACCAAATTTGTATAAAAAAATCTATAATAGTAGTTCCGAAGAAGGAAATATAAATCGTACTTAGCCTTAAATGTTTTTAAATTCGTACTTCAGTTGCGGGCAGGAAATATTGTGACACCTGAGGTATCACATCGTAATTCCGTTCGTAATATATGTCATGATATATGTGAAAATTCAAAAATTGAAAAAATGTTGATTTTCAAGGAGCTGACGAAGTTTGTGGTTAGGTTGAAATGCAGCTTAAACCAGGATGACTGACTAATATTCCATGGTGCATAGTGGATTTGGAGTGAAGAAAGTGACTGCCATTTCTAATTCTGACTACAGTGACGTCAGAATCGGCTAAGACGTTGTAAAATTACTGGTTGTTATAGTAGCTTTACTGATAATACTTTAATACTGGTTTTAAAATTATACTGAAAGTTCTGCTCACAGTATTATCAATTGACCTGTCTAATGTAGGTATCGGTACTTCGCAGTTTATTCTTTAATCACAGTCGCCACCAGAGGTTAGTCTAAAGTACTAGAAATATAAAATGATACACACACACATCGGGAATACCAATAACAACACTCGTTTTATTCCAATAGTTTGTACCATACACTAGTACTCTGACCACCAACTGGAAATCATTAAATAATACTTATCCGGGTGTACTGGAGATCGCGATTCCGGTACAATAACATTGTGTCTGCGCGGAGGAATTCGATCTGAGATTTTCGATATATATTGGATGTCGATACATATTGTGGGTATTTATAGGCGGTCAGTGTTTGGTCGGATTGCGGATGTGTTTATGTTATGATGGAGTGTTGTGTCGTGACTTGTGTTGGGTGGTAGAATTGTGGTATTGGTGTTGAAGATTTTGCAAATGGGTTTCCGTTATGTGATTGAAGAGACATTGTTTGTGTATTTAGGATGAATGTAGTGAAAGTGTATGTTTGTAGTTGGTTCTTTATAGTTATTGGTGTGTTTTCGGTCTTGTGTTTGTGGGAAGTTTTAGTGGTGGATTGTGGGGTATTTTATGTTGGTGAGTGTTTTGATATAAGTGTCAGTGGTTAATGAGACATTGTGGGTTATGTGTTGTAGCCGCTTTTTTGTTTTTTAATTAGTAAGGTTAGTTGGCTACTGATACGGTAAGTGTTCATGTGTTTGTAAAAGTTAATACGTTTTTTGTTTAGTGAATTGGTAATTTTTTTCTCGTTCGTTTCTTGCGACAACGTTTTCGCGAATTTTTAATTTTTCTGGCGGAAGAAAGTTTGGTATTATTGGACATCTTAATTGTTCTAGGATTTGGCATTATTATTTTATAATGGTCTAACGGAAGATTTATTTAGTAATTATTTACGAAGTAGATTTATCTGTTTTGTATTGGTGTACGTTTTATTCGTGCGTAATTTTGCAGTCGGAAAAAATGGTTTAGGGTTTATTATAAAGTAATTATTCTTTGATGATAATTCGTGTGCAGAAGTATTACAAGTATGTTATTTAATGTTGATGTAGCGGAATCGCGTTTCCAATGGAACGAATGGTTTGAAAGTGCTTAGGATATCATGATTTTGGTGTAAAATTTTATTAGATTGCATGTGTTCTAATTTAGGTTTCAAGTGATGTTTGATTTCAAGATTGTGGTATCGTGTTATACAGTTGGGCGGGTGGGGGTTTATTGGAGATGACGATACCATTTTTTGGTTTTTACCCTTTATATGGGTTAATATATTGACTGTTTTTGTTCCCCGCCCAGATAACCCCCTAGTTCCCGTGCTGTCCCGTTAGTTACATTTGTTGCTGCGTTGGATGGTGTTTACCTCATAGGCGCCATGTTGTGACGTCATTGTTTTGCGCGGCGGAAAGTAGTTCTACCGGTACCGGTATCGCGTTCTCCAGTAATCCGAAGACTACGGATTCTTATTGAGTGAAAAGTTGATTAACTAACTAATCCTCATCAATAAGAAGCATATTGAATGTTCACAAAACAGTTGCTAGTTCACTATAACACTTTCAGTGTTCTCTAAATCCTTGTAAGTGTACTTTTCACTGTATGGCGGGTTTTACGGAATCGACGTCCTGCCAAATTATATTTACCGACGCGGACGCACGATTTCCGTATCCAAGTGCCCGAGAATGTTTTTCCGAATGTACCAAACACATGTACACGCCACCACACTGTTCCCGCCACCGTTAACACTTGACTTACTACTGATCTGCCACAGAGGTTAGTCTCTCGCTGCATATCGATAATCGATATTTATACCGATAATCATTAAACAAAGATTGCAAGCCCAATGTAATGTTACAACGTCTATTGTCGCTTAGTGAGTAATGTGCGTAACTTTATCTTTCGGGGTGCGTTACACCTTTGTTGCCTATTTCCTGGCTTTGAGGTACCTACATTTTTATTTGAAGAGTATAAGACAAGAAAAAAGTTAACCATATTTTCAACCCCAAATGAGATATTTTTCTGCTGATCGTACTTCGAACAGAAACGAAAACTCTTATGGTATTACACATGTTCAAGTGGACGAAGTTGCTGGTATTTGCTAGTATGCACTAAGTGAAAACGATGTGATATGATTCTTACACTTCACTCAGGTATTTAATGCACAATGTATTGATTGGTGGGAACGGAGCAATAAGGTGACCTTCTCTGTTCTGTCACTTGATACCACAGATTTCTTTACGGAAACAGAAATTTAATATACTCAGCATCAGGGACGACTTGGAAAGGCTGTAGGAGCGGTTTCCGGGAGCACCAGAAAAACCGAGAACAGGTATATACATGCGTTTCCGGCGTGACTGACTCTGGAAGAAACAGTTGCAGAACAGGAGACTAGTCTAAGTAATATCTGCTCTAACTATGCGCAGTCACGTATTCTGCCTCTTATTCTTGCCCTAGGGTCAGATTTCTATATCAACTATGTGCAATCGTACAAGCTGCTCTCAGATTAGTATAAAAATATCACTTTTATCTGCCCTAATACCATCCAATTGTTCTCCTATAAAGGATTAATGTATTTATCTTTTTCTCCATTAAGATTATCTGCAAACAGTCCTTTCAGAAATGGGCATATTCGTGAAATGCTAACAGCAAATATCCCTCAGGAATCCTTTTCTTCAGGTGTAACACTGGCAGTAGGTCATTCACCAATCAGCTGCTTTTTAATAGTTCAGCTATAAGACTACTCTATGCAACCATTGTATTTTGATTTGTCTGATACAGAAACTCTTCGAACTGTAAGACTGATATAATTTACGTAAGATGCTAGAGGTTAACAAGCATAAATACGTAATTTCACGACAGTGGAGATGCATAGTACCAAGGACACAAATGCCTCATAGACGACGTTAATTTCCTCAGTTTTGGAGTTCTCCATTCGATGAACAGTAAGCATTGAGCTTGTTTATCCTTTTACTTTGAACAACTTTATGCCGTAATACTGGTGCAGTGATTTTTTTCTTCATTTCTATTTTCGTATTCTTAAATAACGTATGCAAAACATAATAATTTAATCGTGGTCAAACATAGAATAAAACATCTACAAAACTTTGATTGGCGTCTGATTTTGTTTTATTTAATGTCATTAACGTTGATTATTTATTTAAAAACTAATCTAACCAACTAATGTCGTTTATTTTTCTTTAAATAAACAAATAACAACTACACTGAAGAGCCAAAAAAAAAACTGTTACACGCATGCGTATGTAAACACAGAGATATGTAAACACTCAGAGTACGAACGCCTATATTAGACAACAGGTGTCTGGAGCAGGCTTTAGATCGTTTACTGCTGCTACAATGGCAGGTTATCACGATTTAAGTGAGTTTGAACGTGGTGTTATAGTCGACGCACGAGAGATGGGATACAGCATCTCCGAGTTAGCCATGAGGTGGGGATTTTCCCGTACGACTATTTCACGAGTGCACCGTGAATATCGGGAATCCGGTAAAATATCAAATCTCCGACATCGCTACGACCGGAAAAAGATAGACGACCGAAGAGAATCGTTCTACGTGACAGAAGTGTAACCCTTCAGCAAATTGTTGCAGATTTCAATGCTGGGCTATCAACAAGTGTCAGCGTGCGAACCATTCAACGAAACATCAAAGACATGGGCTTTCGAAGCCGAAGGCCCGCTCGTGTACCCTTGCTGAGTGCACGACACAAAGCTTTACGCCTCGCCTGGGCCCGTCAACACCGAAATTGGACTGTTGATAATTGGAAACATGATGCCTGGTCTGACGAGTCTCGTTTCCAATTGTATCGAGCGAATGAACGTGTACGGGTATGGAGACAACCTCATGAATTCATGGACCCAGCATATCAGCAGGGGACTGTTCAAACTGGGGGAGGCTCTATAATGGTGTGGGGCGTGTGCAGTTGGAGTGACATGGGACTCCTGATACGTCTAGCTGCAACTCTGACAGGAGACACGTACGTACACATCCTGACCGATCACCTGCATCCATTAATGTCCATTGTGCATTCCAACGGACTTGGGCAATCCCAGCAGGACAATGCGACACCCCATACGTCCAGAATTGCTACAGAGTGGCTTCAGGAACACTCTTCTGAGTTTAAACACCTCCGCTGGCCACCAAACGCCCCAGACATGAACATTATCGAGCATATCTGGTATGCCTTGCATCGTGCCTTTCAGAAGAGATCTCCACCCCATTGTACGCTTACGTATTTATGGACAGCCCTGCAGGAAGCATGATGTTAATTCCCTCCAGCACTACTTCTCCTCATGCCATATTAAACTGAATTTAGAGATACCAAGAAGCTGCACAAGAAAATTGCGGGTGTCACTCAGTTTACCCGAGAGCTGTTTTGAATCTTCTCAATGACAGGTGCAGCCTTTGTGGCTGTCCACGACATTGTCAGTAAACAGCTATCACTATCTGAAATCTACAGTTTAACCAAGATTACTTACTGTTCATCAGAACTGCAGGTTCTTTGTCCACTTCTAAGGGCAGTGCAGTCAACGGAGGTCATAGAAAAATGGTTTATCTCAAGGAGATTGTTGGATCCAATTGTTTCATTGCGTATTTCTACAAACGTCAGATAGTTTCTGGTTTGCAGACAATCGTTCCCTAGCCTTTGCCTGGGCAGGTAGCCAAAAATAATGTGGTCAGGTGTTTAACTAAAGCACTCTGACACTCCATATTACCACGGACTAAAGCTTGAAGCAGTTCTCTCCTCCAATAAACACTATATGAGTCACAAGATAAATGTATCCACCACGAATTATCAGCCACGCAAGCATGTCTGAACTCGCACTCTGTGCTGTTCTGATGATAAATATATTTGGTCAGTTTAATCTCACAACAAAGGGAGGAACGTGGCAGTGAATGCGACCTGCAAATTAGTAACAGTTTCCTTAAACTCTGTTGCAACTAGAGAACTATATCACACCAGAAGGCAAATATAATATGCCTGCAGCTGTGGGAAACAAAGATAACAAACTTTTTTTGTTTGGGAGACTGCAGGTTTTTTTTTACTTGTGGCTTTACGCCTTGTCGATGTCGAGGTCATTAGTTGCGGAATTGGGCTGGGGACAAGGAACGGGGAGGAATTCAGCCATGGCCTTTTTAAAGAAAGCATCCCGGCATTCGCCTGGAGTGAATTGAGGAAACCATGGTATACCCCAAATCTGGATTCCCGGACGGGGATTCGAACCTGCGTCCTTTCCAATGCGAGGCCAGAGCGTTAACCGCTCAACCACCACGCGCAGTGGGAGACAGTAGTCTACCGCTTGCATCTGGGTACGATGCGAACTTGTCGACATAAGAGTCTATGAACAGTACTGAGGTCGCGAGTGACCAGGTCAAAAGTCAACCTGGCGAAATGGACTACGCGAACACTGACATGACTATATTGGCGTGTGGAGTAGTCGTACATCAGCTCGTACATATGCTTTAGTCTCTCTTGCATCTGCTCACGCGTAGAAGAAGCTTTACAACTAGAGATCCAGAGTGCCTTAATTCTGGTCCATAATAGTTAGTAGAACGACAAAGTATTGTTGATGAAGCTTGTTTACATTTTACAAAATTCCGATACTTGTCCACAGTCTCGTCACGCCCTCTTGACACTGAAAGCTGTGATGCCTCATCCGGTGGCGAGCAGCTACAGGTACGGTTAAGTACCGATACATGACACAATGACATGTTACCACTGACAGACGCCGACATGCACCATTGCACGTCGTCAGACAAAATTACGGAAAAACTGACGTTTAACCTTTGTAGGTGTGTTTTAACCATTGCGTCTACCTGCACAAATGACGCTCTGACGTCACACATGGTTCGACAAAACCCCACTGTTCTTTACGCACCAGGTAATAGAGGTACGTTTTTCTTATGTATTTACTACGAGTATTATTGCTGCAGTAACGCCCTGGTGGCTCAGTGGTTAAGGTGTCTGACTAGGGATCGGAAGGTCCCCGGTTCTAATCCCTGTCTCGGCGGCGATTTTCAAAGGCCCTGAACCCTACCTACACCTCTGGTACAACTTGCTGAATAATATGAAGTACGCCAGAACGCTTCCGTCGTTCGGATTCCACGTTAAACTGTAGGTCCCCTGTACGCGGTAGAATTGATGGGTTAGATTAAGGTCGCTACGACAGGGGCGGAATGCGAAGCCAATAGAAACCTTGTCACCATGTCATTACGGTCAGACGGAATTATTAATTATTATTGTTACTAGAATAATTGAAGTGTTGTAATCATTTTTACCAATTTACATCTATCTATCTATGATCTAAATAAAAAGGTCCTCTACACCGGATGATTCAGTTCAGGCTGCTGAAATGCTTTTATTTTTTTCGTCGTACAAGTTAAATAGCAATGATACCACATTGAGAGTAGAATGGAAAGATGACTTTGAACCATTAGCTGTAGTAATAGTTGGGAACAGTAAAATATAAGCCTTATACATGAAAATGGAAAGTGGTGGTCCAGTTGGTAAACACAGTTTTCTTATTTTTTAACGACAGCGTTTCACTTGGCCACCATGCTTTGTTTTCGCCAATAATGTCTCGAGCGAAAACTATTTGGTTTTTCAACGATTCCATTCCTGGCAGTAGTGCGTTTCTTGTCGTATAAAGTGGAAGAACTTGATAGAAGCTCAGTTTGCAGTGACCAGCACCATTAACACCAGGAAGTCATGGAGTCTTCAAGTCATGAAATACTAAAACTAGATAGTGAGCACGTTATCTGTTAAAGTTCTGATTATTGTTGTGTTTCGATACAAAATCTAGTGGATGTACACATTAAGAACGTATATGGGAGTGAAGTATCATACAATTCCAGTTCAACATTCAACTATTTAATTTAATTTGGGCACTTAAAACAATAAATTAAGGCATATAGATATCTGTCATTGTATGGTGTTTTTAACTGCAAAGTGAACCAGCATTATAAGTACTGAGAATCAGAAATTGATAAATAAAAATATTGTATCGCATGTTTATTACTCTTTCATTGATCTTCCCCATTAGTGAACGATTAAAATTTTCCGCAGCGTATACACGAGTATTTGTATATCAGCAAGTTTTCTTAGTTGAAACCACAAGCGGGGGAGATATTTATTTTACTTATTGAATTTGCAGTGAGCCAGAAACTCCATACAGCTATCTATTAGTATAATAGACAAGATGTAGCGTGTCACACCTACGTCATGTCACGCGGTGACGTCAAGCTATGACGTTGCGCTATGACGTCACGCTTTACGATATTATTTGTGGGAGTGCGCGTTATTTAATATCATTTCCAAGCAACAGTGAATAAATTAACTCACAGAACACTGAAATAAAAGTATGTATTGCGTTAAAATCGATATATCAATCATTAGATGCTTATATTTACGTAATATTCTTTTGATATATTGAAGTATTCCTTAAATTCTTTGTCCATAGATATTGTAAGATAAAAGCTTTGTATTTCGAGCATCAGTGCTGCTAAATGTTTGGTTAGAGTATAACTAGCATGGATTAGAATTACAAGTTTCATTTGACGTTAACGCAGAGGGCATGAATAATTTAGTTTTTTTTTTTCAAAATTTAAACTGTGTCCTATTACTGAAATTATTTGTGTTTAAATTGGCATATTAATTATCAGTTTTTTTACTGAAACATTACATGGTTCAAATGAAAGAAGTTGCAAATTGTTCGCGATATATACGGCCTAAACCACAATGAAATATTACGTGGCATAGCTTAAGTTGTTAAAGCATCCTTCGTTCTTGCTGGAGTCATTATTTCAGCAGATGTAAGCTTTCTTAGCCGTTAAAATATCGATCTTCATCATAGGTAGCTATTAAGAAAGAAATGTGTCAGAACCTGTGAAGATTTGGGATCAAGTTTATATCGCGATGCATGGAATGTATTAAATTGCGCGTGATTGAAGCTTTGCTTTTCTATCAGAAATTTTAACGGATATTATGGTTAAGCTGAAATGCAACCTGGACCAAGATGACAACTGAAGCTTTTTGCTACAGCTCAATGAATGATAAATTACAATGAGCTTTATTTTGTAACAATTCTGATTAGTTAAGCAACTGCAGAGAAATATCCACGTTATTTAATAACATTTCTAGGCATCCACGAATAAATTAACTGACTGAACATACTTATTAGTTGCTTAGATTTATTTAATATTAGTTTATGTAGAAGTATTCGTTGATATCACATATATGTAAGTTAAAAGCTATAATTTTCGCAATGTTAGCTGCAGTTTTGATAGATTGTTATTAGAATTGGCACTTGAAGTTACAGCAGAGGGCATGCGTTTTTTTTTTTTTTTTTTTTTTTCTGTTACTTAATTTATTACTTCGTTCTAACGAAAGTGTTGCTAACATTTTTCGGTTGCGGAGCGTCTTACGTTTCAGAATTTTTAATTTAATTCATGGCGACGTTTCGGAAAAAGGAGGGTGCAAATGTGAAGAAGATGCCATTATAACGAAGCAATTGATACAAATTTCAACAGGGCAGTACCAGTTTCCGGCCGGTGGAAAATATCACCTTCCACCCATTAAAACTAATATTACGTTGGAATGACGTAAGCTGTTAAGATTTATTTTTAATTTACTTTGGTTTTACTGATGCCTTATTTCAGCCGCATATAACTGTGTCAGCTATTCAAATGTGTTAGTATAATTCTGAATAACGAATATAAAAAAATTAAGATTGAAGAACCCTTATAGATTTTTTATTTGGTTTATTTCGCGATGCAATGTGACCATTGAAATGTGATAAGTATATGTATGAATATGCGTGTAAAGTAAGTATTGTTTCTCTGGCGGCATGTTTAGCACATGGAGGAAGGAAATATTTCCTCCATGGTTTAGCGTAGTACTGTACGTGGTTATGGGATTCTACGATAACCGTGAAGCAGCAATTTGTTGATGGATTCTTATGTAACTCGACGAAAAAACTGAAAGTAGAGAATAAAATGTTTTGATATCTTACTTAATTCTCGAGATATTGTATCTCAAAATTGACGTGGTTAGGTTGAAATGCGGCCTGGAACAGAAGAAAAATTTCGACATTGCCAAATTTGATGATGATATCGTATGTAACTCGAAGAGACAAATCGAAAACAAATAATACATTTTCTTTCCATATCTCGCTTAGTTCTCGAGATATTGTATCTCAAAATTTAGGTGGTTTGGGTGAAATCTGGCCTGGACCAGAAAAAACAACTTACCAAAACCGCTATATCTACACGGTGGAAATGCACTATATGTGTTTTTTTTTCTTCCTGGTGGTTGTTGTTAGGTTGATTTACGTTCTGGACCAGAGGAAACTTCACCAAAATCACAGTTATAATTGATTTTCAACATGCTATATCTCGAAAACCAAGAAAGATATCAAAAATTTTTATCTTTATTATCGATTTATTTCGTCGAGTTCTACAAGAATGCATCATCAGATAGTGGCACCACGGTAATGATTGAACTGCCTGTTGTTGCCGGCCTCGGTAGCGTAGGGGCTAGAGTGCTAGCTCCGCGTGCCGAAGGCCGCCGGTTCGAATCCGGCCGCGGGCATGGATGTTAAGTGTTGTGTGTCTGTGTGAATGTCCTGTCCGTCCTGTGGCGTCCATACATTGGAGAAATACAATAAATACTGGATGACGACTTACACACTTAAAAAGCAATTGTAATTACATTGAGCTGGCTGTATGGCCTTCGTTTTCACTGTGGTCATTATTTCAACTGTAGGCTATGTAATTTATGTCATCCGTTAACACATCGATCTTCATCGCATTATTAGCGAAGATTGTGGTTTGACTGAAATGCGACCTGCATCAAGTTGACAACTGAAACGTTTTGCTACATCACAATGGATGAGAAATTACAGCACATTCAGCTTTATTTCAAAACAATTCTGTTTAGGTAAGCAACTAAAAAGAAATTAATTGCCAGAATACTCCAAACCCGTCAATTTTGACGGGCTTTGTGGCTAGTAATTCATAATTAATATTACCACATACGCCGGATCAGTACCACACTATTAATCATATGGTAATAATGTTTGATTTATTAAACATATCAAACAAGAAACAACGAAAAACAAAACATTAGCGTCTATAGGAACCATTAGTTTTATATGTTCACCTCGCGATCTTTTAAGATTCTGAATAGTAGTATGAAGGCTCTGGTGTCTCCTGTCACCGGGAGATTAGACACACTTACTGGTGGAAAGTATTCAATATCACCAGATGGACTAGTGGATCCGCAGAACTACTTGGTTTCTACAGCCGAAGAAGGTATATCCATTGACATGCAACAACATGAGGGGCTCGGATTGATATTTAATTTGTGTAGATGTGCAGGGAAATTGCGGCGATTGAGCTTCATCCTGGAGGTAGTTACAATGGATTTTCTGGGGATCTTGAGTTTGTGATGCCATTGTTGTCTTGGGGATTACGGAGTGGTTCCGTGCATAGAGCTTCCCTCTTATCAGCCGTCATTCCTCCCACTTCCTGTTACAAGATTTTCCTGCTCGATTCCTTGCAGCTATCATTAGACCCGCACCCTCGGATATACACCACCTTCTTCACGAGTCAGCTCCGTCAAGCGGTCAACTTTCTTCCAGCCAAATGTGAGCTTTCACCAACAGACACCGTTTTCCTGTTTAGTTTTAGCCGATATGATGATTCCAGGATTTTACATACGTCTTCGTTGGCAGCTTGCATGTGTGCTTGCAGTGTGTCCAGCGATGAACGTGAGTCTAATTTGATGATCGATGCTGTTTTGTGCAATATCTCTGTATATTCCACTGCTTTCTGGATTACTACCATGTCAGGTGTGCAGACGGATGCTTGCCGGAGAAATCTGAACATATTAGATCGCATAGTCTTCTGCTCCGGGCATGCACAGACCACAGATGAGTTTGTTTTAGACCAATAAGTATGAATATGGGCAGCTTTTGGAAATACCTCTAAGAACTCCGCCAGATTAGTGGGGATCTCTATCCGGAGCCTTTCAGATTAAACTCATTTCTCACGTTGAGTGATGTGATAGTTGCTTCATATGGCACACAAAACTCTGGAAGTATGCTGTTGTTGCTGTTATTTGTGTGAATTTCGTTTATTGCGACGAGTAGTAGTGGTATTTTCTTGCTTGACCAATATCTTCCACAAGTCAACTAATTTCCAAGCGCTTCGATTTTTTGGGTAAGATGGAAAGTTTACACTCTAAGTTGTAACTTTCTGGCTTCCGTTTTGGAACTAACAATTGTCATATTAAATTCTTAACTTTCTTATGTAATGTGTACAGTATAGCACAGACAGTGGCAACAACTATTGCGGTAATCCGGCCTTTACTAAGTTTTCGTTACCCTTCGCGTTAAAGAGTTGCGTGTGTTATTCAGACTCCAGACGTTCGGCAAACAAAGGAAGATAGCGAGTTACCTTATTTATGATAGCCTTATCTGTTTCCATTGCGTCGCGGAAAACAAAGAAGAAGAGACACTGGAGATTAACGCAGCGAGATCCGTCCAGCAATAAACTGTTTAGACTGCTAACTCCTCCGCCAACAGCACGCGCCTCGCGCTCCGAATACGGGACACTGCATTCTGTATTCAGGTTTTCGTATCTCACTGCGCTGATACCAGATTGGTACCTAACTATTCACCGAGTTTATTGTTGAAATCAAAGGCAAATATTTACATCTGGCACCTTCAGGCATAACGTGTATTCTAGAACTAGTTGGTGCCCACGACTTGGTTCATGTTTGTGAAGAATTTTGATTTACAGCTACCGACATGTAACAACCATAGTGCACGATGGGAAACTCGAGACTAATACCACACACAAACATCAGTGATCTACGCAGGGCATTTATGGCTGCAAAGTGAAATATAGGGACACACATGTCTTTCGTCGAAATATGAAAATATCCTTGATCGACCACTTTCAAACACCATATTTCCCACACCCCCATAGTTACCGAAATTCGGCCACATTTTGCACGATGGGTGAATGCATGCTACAACCAAACACAAACACCAGTGATGTGCGCGGGATAGTTTTGGCTAAAAAATGAACACATACGTCTTTAGTCGAAATATGAAAGTGCCCCAGATCAACCACTATCAACCACCATATCTCCCACACCCCCATAGCTACCGACATTTAACCACCATAGTGCACGATGCGAGACTTGATGCTACTACCACACACAAACAACGGTGATCTGCGGTATGAACTTATGGCAGCAAAGTGAAATATACGGACACATATACCTTTGTTCGAAATACGAATATATCCTTGATCGGCCACTTTCAGCGACCGTACTTCACACACCCCCACAATTACTGAAATTCGGCCAACGTTGGGCACGATGGGATATATGCTACTACCACGCACAAACAGCAGTTGTCTGCGCTAGATAGTTTTCGCTAAAAAGTGACACATAGGGACGCATACGTCTTTGGTCGAAATATGAACGTGCTCCTGGTCGACCACTATCTACCACCATATCTTCCAAAACCCCATAGCTACCGACATTTAATCACCATAGTGCACGATGGGAGACTTGATGCTACGACACACAAACACCAGTGATCTGCGCTGTGTAGTTGTGGCAGTAAAGTGAAATATACGGACACACATGTCTTTGGTCGAAACACGAAAATTTCCTTGATCAACAACTTTCAACCACCATATCTCCCACACCCCCACAGCTAACGGCATTCGGCCAACGTTGTGCTCGATAGGAAACTTCATGCTACTACCACATACGAACACTAGTGATCTGTGCTTAGTAGTGGCGGCTGAAAAGGGAAACAATGAAGTCCCGCATAGTTTCAGTTAGTGGTTTGAAACACGTCGTTAGCTTTAAACATACGTCCATGTCGGAAGACAAATCGGTGGAGGCACCTCAGTATTATCAAGCAAAAAATTACAATAACGCCAAGATTTTATGAGAGATACTATGGCTTTGTGATGGTTTATATATAAAACTTGTGGCAGTGCGTATTGAGAGCAATCATAATAATACATCTATGAATAAATCTTTCTATTTTGGGCAGATATTCATTTCATGCTTCTTGTTATTTAATTAACGCTTTTCGTGTTCCTATTTTTCACTTTTGAGTCACGACTGCCCAGTGCATACCACTGATGTTTATTTGTGGTAGTAGCCTCGAGTACTGCATCATGCACTATGGTAGTTGCATGTTGGCAGCTGTGTGTGGCACTGGTTTGGGATATATGGTGGTTGAAATTGGTAGACCTAGGGCATTTTCATATTTCGACCGAAGACGTATGTGTCCGTGTATTTCACTTTGCTGCCACAACCACCTAGCATAGACCACTGGTGTTTGTTATGGTAGTGGCCTCCGAGTCTTCAATCGAGCGCTATGATGGTTGCTTGTCGGTAGCTGTGGAGGTACTGGAGAAATAATGGATGAAAGTGATCTAGCTAGGCCATGTTTATATTTCGACCAAAATGTTCTAAACAATCTAAAAAATCTTTGGAATCTTCTGAATGTACTATAATGTTCTTGAATGTACTAAAATGTTCTAGAACGTTCTCAAATGAATTAGAATATTCTAGAATACGCCACATTTTTCAGATTTTTCAGCTATTAACAAATATAAATAATTTATATACAACATTTTTAGTTTGTTAACCGATTTTGACGAGACTTTCACTGGAGGGTTTCTGATTTCACAGGGAGTAAAATAGGGTACTTTTTATGCTGGAAATATGTAAAATTCCATGCAAAAACACAAAATCTTCAAAATTCTTGTCAAACACGAAGTTGTGGGCATCAGCTAGTTCATAACTGATATCGCTGATAACTACGATACCAAACATTGGGGAAACATCTCCAGTTCCTATGAAACAAAAACGGTATAAATTTGACTACATTGACAACGCTGAGGTCTTTATTTTTACTTGACGAAATTGTCTACTTGACGAATTCCAAACATCTCTACCTCAAATTTTTTGCATTAAAATCTCAAAGAATAAATTCAAAAAAATTAATATGATTTTAAATTCGGGTTTGCTCAAAGAAACACATAACTTGTAAAAATTTTAAGTCTAAAAATTATTCAGTTTAAACACTAAACGGGCGGAGCATCAATAATAGTGCTCCGTTTCCCTTGCGTGCGAAATCCTAAAAAAGGAAGACTGCTGATTCCACGTAACTGACAGTTGGTACGCACTGATTTAATGCAATCGCGAAAGTCTGCTTCTATGCGAATGGAGCAACACTTCTGGACCATTACATAATCTATCTCTGTGCAATGAAAACTATCTAAGATCACAAATGAAACTTCCTGCAAAATATAAGGCACAAGGTGTTCAGTATCCAGAAATAAAAATATGTAAGGCAGTAATATTTAACACACGCCAGAAATAGAAACTGCCAGAAACAGTAGTTCGGTCAGGACAGTTAGGTTGACCCAGATAAGAGAAATCAGTAGCGACGTTTCATGTGATAACCGTTCTGTGTTAGTATCAGCAGATATGATCTGAATGTTGTTACTGTTCCCAGCGCCTGAAAGCAGGCAGCCGGATAATCGTCCTCCAAGACGTAAGCAACGTGGCCAAACTGTGTTATTCAACACAAAGGATCGAAAGCCGCTTGCATTCAGCAGCCAAGGTGCACCAGTGGACAGCCTACAGAGTTACCCGCTGACTTGATTTTGACGTTCGTAATTATTATATGATTTTTTTTAAATTTAAAAAAAAAAGAATTTCACATGGAACAAAAAAAATTAAATCTCGTCTCTGATAAAAGATTCATCCATCTGGCAACAGATGTTAATTTTTTTTGCTTGTTGTTTTAAAGCATTTTTATGGCATTGTGCCTACTGAGGGGTTTATTATCACTACATAAAGCACGTAATGTTTAGTAATCGCAAGAAATTTCGAGTATGATGTTTCACATGATGATCGAGCGTGGTGGGTGAGAGGTTAACTTTCTTGCTTCGCATTCGGAAGGAGAACGGTTCGAATCCCCATCCGAGTATCCAGATTTGGATTTTCCATGGTTTCCCCAAATCACTCCAGGCGAATGCCGGGATGCTTCGTTCAAAAGGCCATGTCCAAATTCCTTCCCGTTCCTTGTTCCCAGTCCTATCCCGCCTCTATTGACCTGATCGTTACCGAGGCAAAAAAGCCATAAGAAAAAAAATCACATGATCAGCTGCTCCTACCACGACCCACGATTACTTATAATGGATATTTTTTTATAATTACTATACTTAATTCAGATGAAATAACTCAAGACAAATAAATCAAATCTGAAATCTGGTGTAACGCATACAGTAATAATCACGAATGATTTTCTTTTGCTGTCGTCAGTCTTTCGACTGGTTTGATGCAATCATCCATCCCTTCCTATCTTGCGCTAACCTCTTTATCTCAAATTACCCTTTCCAAATCACTTTTGCAATTATTTCTTCATATATTCTAATCTGTGTCTTCATCTAATGTTCTCACCTTCAACTGTTCCTCCACTAACAAATTAACCAATCCTGCATGTCTCAAAATATTACCTGCCATCCTGTCTTTTCTTTCTGTAAGCCTCTTCCACAAACTTATTTCCTCGCCCGTCATTTCTAAAACTCGTTCATTTCGTACTTTATCTCTCCTCTTAATTTTTAGCATCCTGCTATGGCATCACAATTCAAATGATTTAATTTTTCTTCCTACTGGGATTCCTAAATACCATGCTTTGCTGCCATAAAGTGGTGTGCTCCACACAGAGGTTTAAAAAGTTATTTCCAAGTCCTATATCAAAATTTGTGTTTTTCATGAAGGCTATTTTTTGCGAGTGCTATTCTGTTTTTAACATTGTTTCTACTTCGGCCACCAGTTGTCATTTTACTTCCCAAGCAGTAGAATTCACTTACTTCTTCTATCGCATCCGATCCTATTTTTATATTTAATCTACTATTGGTGGTATAATTTCTGCTACATTTTATCACTTCTGTCTAGCTTTGATTTATATTTAGTCTACAATCTTCCTTCAGTACTCTGTTCATTCTATTCAATAACTTCTCAATATCATAACAAGAAACTGAAGTTGTTTGAATCAGCGTATAAACTGCTGGTAGTAGCTGCGGATTGCTCATCGTGCTATGGTCACAGGAAAGCAGAATCCAGTAACAAGGATTGTGCAATCAGCTGTAATGCTGATACGCAATGAGATAGACAAGGCATCACAAATTATGGCTGTTTAATTTCAAAAGTAGATCTGAAACCCAAAATCAAACAAACATGAACCCTCATCATTAGTTAAGCAGAATGATAAATGAAAAGATATTAAGTATAAGGCAACGACTTGGAAATACCATAACAGTGTGTAGCAAACGTAATATATTATTACTTTGGAAATAACCGTTCATTCAAATAATAACTGGATGTTGTGGGCCGTTTTTATTAATCGTGATTAATAAGTTACGAATATTTAATAAACAACACTTCCAATGAAATAAACTTTTTTATTTTAGATAAAAACATCAAAAATGAACTAGAATCATCAATACTGGCTGTATTATCTCTACATATATATATATAAAATTGGGCTATGTCTGTCCCTTTGTTACCGCATCGAACCTATTTGGATGGTGTTTCCACATCTAATGTAAAACATGACATGACATCTAATTTAAAACAGAACAGATAGCGTCAAAAATCACACTGAATAGAAAATAAACACTTCTTTCTTAATATCAAAGTATATATACCCACCGGAGATCACACTACGCCACAGATGAACAGTCCACTATTTGTAATCAATCAACACTGTTTTTGACTACGTAACTTTGGATATTTATTTCTTCAGTTTTCTGAAATATAGGACGTTACAGTACACGCGATACGTAAATTAAACCACTACACCAAAGACTTACTACAATAATATGCAATATTTACTTTACGGTAAAGGTTAGATCGGTACTACATTACAAATCTCGGAATAGAATCCTAACCAAAGTTTCTGTTTAGTATCGATACTAAAACTTGAGCGCATTTATGTAAAGTATTTACTCTTCATATTAAAATTTCCAGTTTACACAAAGCTTTATAAACTTTGATTAGTTGATTTCTTAATTTTTCTGTATTATATTACGTTGTGCGTGGGATTTCCTATTTTTTAAAGTTATATTACCTAATTTTCGAAATTAAGAAATTCCTGAAAGATGGATGAACTCGGGAAATAAGAAAGTAACTAAAAAACGAAACTGCTTACGTAATATTTAGATGTTTTTCCTTCTCCGTGTTGATTATTGCTACTCTAAAATAAGAAAATTATAATAAAAAAATTGTGCACTCATCACCCCAATGTTTGTGAACGAACACTTGTTTGTTATATAGGCCTAATTTCCTACGAGCTCGTCTTTAACAGCAGAGATAATCGAGTGCGACTGAATATCAGTGTGGTTTGCTCTGCACAGTGAATGTTTCACTGCAAACTGCTGTGGGAAGTGGCAAGGCAACTCATTGAACGGCTTATTTTAGACGAAGGGATGCTACGTGAGACCGCCAGCTCCAGGCATCACCGCCTCCATTCGATTGCGCTTTCTCTCCATCTGACGCAATTCCTGTAACCAGAAATACCCTGTGAAATGTCCAGGATGTGTATAGCCAGTAAGCTTTGTCGAGTCAACAGTTTACGCTGTTGTAGGTTCCAGTTGTCCACGGATCAGTGCTCGTCGAGAGCGTTCGTTATCTCAGTAATTGGGGGGGGGGGGGGAGGAGAAGAATGATATGTTTCCGTGTGAGTTTTCAACACGCATCCCTCTCATCTCGTTCCCGCATTTGGTAGACTGCCTGATTCGTGTGGTCATGAGAGTAACAGAAACTACTGAAAACGAGCAGTTTCAAGAATTTCTCAAATTTATCAGTAGAAAAAGAGAGAGGTTACTTCTCCTTACGTGATTTTTTTTTTTTTTTTTTTTTTTTTTTTCCAAAGTGAAAACTTCTACAGGCGCGTTACGCGATGTTTGGACGGGAGTAAAACTATGAGTTCGCGACTTTCCGTCAGCGACATGCTACGACGTGTTGTGCGTTGGACGCTTTTTGGATGTGTAAAATCTTATGAGTTCGCGTCACCAACATGCTAATCTTAACAGTATATCTGTAACTATAAGTATGACGTGTTGCGCTTGGACAGCAGTGAAAGTACAGACTATATTCGTATCTAATATATAATTTTATTTTTATTTTATTTTATTTTTTTGTCAATGTTCTTCATACATAGCTTTTATCTAATTTTGGTGGAACTTGGCATACAGATACTTTAAAACAAATAGAAAAATTCTGTTTACATTTGATTTACAAAAACATAAACCTACTCCTACTTTCCCTCCCCCCCCCCCCACTTTAATTTCTGTTAACGTTGTTCATACAAATTCACAGATTTTTTCAGGTTTTGATAGTACTTAGCAGACGTATAATTTAAAACAAGACGGTCCGGTTAGGGCGCTTACTTCCGAACGTTACTCTCTCTAGTCGTGGATTCAAATCCTGCTGTGAGCAGGAATTTTTAGAAGTTGAATTTGATTATATGAGCTACGCCAGAACGTTCCTTGGTTGTGATTCCACGTTAAACGGTAGATCCCTGAGGAAAGTAATTAGTCTTCTATCCTCTGGCACAATAGCTTGGTACATCTCCTTCGACGAACCACACCGTGCTCGGCAAGAGGAAATAAAGCCTCCTGGCTTTAGAGCCCCATTGTAAAGGGTAACTCCAAGCAAACTGTTGAGATGAAAATCCATGCCGTTGTGTAATTTTTACGTGCTCCACAACATGCGGAAATTATTTTTGAACTATGTGGAGAAGGGAGTATATAATTCTTCGTGCTCTTGGGAAATTGACAGAAACTTTATCTAAGAACTAATAAACGGAGGAAACTGCGTTCTATATTTTCAACAAGTCGCCGCGCCTGTTTCATGGCTAGCTGTACGAAGAACGGGGGAAATAACTGTGAGTATTAACACTGTTCGCGAAGACACGAAATGGACTGTCGTTACACCGTCCTGAAGAGTTCGACAACATATTGACTCTACTTGGAAATATCTTGCGCCACCTTTCACTGTTGAGGTCATGTTGTTGTATCAGCACGATACATTAGAAACCCTAACAGCTCATCTAACTCCTTGCGATGCCAAAAATTTATCGACGTCGCAGAATGCAACACATAGCCTACTAAGGGGACATCCATAAATTACGTGAGGTATTTTTTCGGATTTCCAGGCCCCCCCCCCACCTCTGGTGACATTTCGTGAGATCTTCCCCACCCCCCCCCCTCTGGTGAAATCTGGTCCGTGAGAACCAGAAATCGCCCTCGAAACTTTTTGAGACTTTTTTTAGCACTCACCCTTCGATAAAATACCCCCTAAAATCGACTTTCGACTTTGTTTTTAAGACCCCCCCCTTAGTGAGATTTTGCCGGACCCCCCCCCCCTAATCACGTAATTTATGGATGCCCCCTAATGACTCGACATTCTGGATGTAAGCTGCCGCGCGCTGTACAGTATCGAGCATAACGACTGAATTTTCGACTTTTCTCTTGATATGAATGTTATCTTCGAGCTTTGAATTCTTTCGGCAACAACTAATGTGCCTCTAAATATGAATCTCGAGACCGAGACCAGGTCTTGTCATGGAAGGTTATGGTCCAATTAGTATTGCATTAATACAATGAAAAGCAATTGAACCAGAAATATCTGTCTGATAAGTTATAGCAATATCTTCCGCACTGATGACGGGGGAAATTCGGTGAACATGGACTGGAAGAATTGGGAACCAGCACGTATCCTTGACTACTGAACAATCCAAGACATATCACGAAGATTTGATGAAGGGATTTCAGAGGCTCAAACAACTCTTTCGATGGCATAAAGATGTGCTCGATGTTATTGAAGTCAGATTTTTTTGACTAGGGAAGCATGGTCACGTGTGCAGAACGTTCATCCAATCATTTGGAAATAATTTGGAAGCGACACCAAGCCTGGTGGATGAACAATAGCGTTCTCACCTGGCAATCGGGAGGACTCGGGTTCGAATCCCCTCCCGGACATCCAGACTTAGGTTTTCCACGGTTTCCCGAAATAACTCCAAGCGAATGCTGAGATGATTACTTCAAAAGGCACTGGCGGAATTGCTACCAGTTTCTTGTTCACATCCTCTGCTGCCTCTAACGACCTCTACGATGACAAGGAGTAAGGCCTGAAGCCAAAAAATTAAATAAGTTAATAAAAAAATCAAAATAAAAAAAATTCGGGATTGATGGTACGGTATATTTTTTTTTATTTTTTTTATTTTTTTATTTTTTTTTATGGAGGTAATCACTCTAGTAGCAATGCTGCAGATTAATAAAAGAAAGCACACGGTCGCCAAGGAAATCTTCATAATGTTGACCTGTGTGGGACACGTACCAGGGATCCCAATTCAGTCCACGTAAACAGTCACCAGACGCGAATGCCGTCTCCAGTAGGCTCGAAAGAAACCAGCTTGAAAGAAGGATCCGTCAGTTCGTGACGTTGGCTCTGCAGTTGAAGCAATTTTTATATTTTACCGCTCTTCGACGTCGAGAACCTTTACAGCCGTAAGAAAATGAGAAAATGTGGGGCAAGGAACGGAAAGTAATTTGGCCTTTCTCTTTGAAAGTACCATCCCAGCATTCATTAGGATTGATTTCAGGAAACCATGGAAAATCTAAATCTGGGTGGCCGGACAGGGGGTTCAATGTACTGATTCCAAGGCTGAAAGTTAAGCGCTTTCCCTCCACACTTAGCTTTTACTTGTATGGAGCAGCAATTTAATACGAATCCCAATAATACTCCACAGCGACTAACTGCAAACAAAACTGTATCTTTTCCCTTCAGTTCTTGGCTCTACTGAAATTAATAAAAATAAGTGTCTTCTTTGAACTATGTTAATACTGATGTTTATTAGAATTAAATATGGTACTTGCTGTAAAGGTTTGCAACATATTTTTCTTTCCTTTACTAAAGCACTGTTTCTTTACTAGATGGTAGCTTCTATTGCCATTCAGAACGCAGAACTTCCAGTTAGGCCACACCAGATAAGACAACGGGGAAACCTTCTGCTCCGAATGGATGGTAGAGCAAACGTCCTTATCATTGCTGACGCCGTTATCTTTAAACTACGACATCTGGCCAGAGATAATAGCGTCAACGTCAACAAAACGGCCCAAGCGGCTCAAATGAAGCCTCGTTACTCTCTCCAAGGTTCCGAATGTTATTGTACTTAGGTTTGTGAACACAGATTAATGACAAGTTAGTTTGCATGAAACAGACTACACACATGTTGTTCTGCTATAAAGGTCTCAAGTTCTAATCATATGTTGTTTTTGCGATTTTTTTTGATTTCTGAACAAAGAAAGGCTGACTTCATTGTTTGTTCTGGTTACAGATAACAAATGTCATACGTAAACTGGAAAGCTTATTAACCTGCTTTATGAGTCATTATGTCATGATTTCGACGTTGCCTAAACAATATATATAAGTTAATAAGTAATCTTCATTATTATTGGTGTGTTGTCAATGTTTCAAGTTCTCAAAATGTATTGTGAAGAACGATAGTTTATGCAAATATGGATAAAGCTAATTTGTATGTTGTAATTCAGAAACAGAGTATTGATGTAGTAAACCAAGTAATAGGCAAAAAAGATTTGTATTTTTTTGGCATTCGCTCAATATAAATTGTATCTTGGAGACATCAATTGGCAACACAGAAATTATTGTTGCGGAGTCACATTTTAGATGCCAATATTCTAGACTTATTTGTTGTTAAATTTAGTTAAAACTTGATTAAAACTGGTTTCTTAAGTTCATATTTTTCTAAATGACCGTAGCTTGCAGATTCATCACTCCAGAGATATTTTACATAGTCCAAACGATTCTCTTTCTACTCTCTATCATTAAAATAAATTTGAGTGAATAAATGCCAAAGAAATGTTGATTCTTAAAAAAAAATTGCTACATGGAACGTAATGTAATATAGCTGTCAGGTTTCATTAGATTAGAGCAATAATAACAATTTTTTCAGTACATATTTTTTTCTATTATCGGCGATAAAATTGTGAAACCTTAACATAAATATGGATGAGGATAATGCTAAGGTTTAGATTGGTAAACAGCGAAAACTGCTTTAAAAGCGTTTCATGTAGAGCAAAATTCTTTTTTGACGGCAAGCTTAGCTAAGATTTTTTTATATTTTAACGACAACACTCCGTGTTGATCTGTCTAGTTAGCGTTCATTTATCTCAATAATATTTTTATTCGTCCAATGGCCAAGTTTCATGTAATCTCCATCAGACATTTCCGGTCGATTCACCTGCACTCTATCCAGAAAGTGACGGGTGGCAATCGTTTAACGCCGACTTAGTCGTCCTATGAGATACATAAACAAATTCACACTAAGTATTTCCAGAATAAAACCAAACGTCGAGTTAGTTACTCCAATTACCGAAAGAGGAGCACTACAATTGATTTATCCCTACAGAATTACTAGTCTGCCAATAAGAAAGCCTTCTACGTGGTTTCAAGAAATTCGCACCAGCAATTTCAAGAATTAAACCAAATGTCATTTCACCCGCACCGTACTCAAAATGGATAAGTTGGATTTTGTGATATGGAATGTTAGTTGTCATTCTGATTCAGGCTGCATTTCATACAACACTAATGTTACTGCTCGAAAATCCGCATTAATACAGTGTGTCCACGAAATGAGTCCCTAATTTCAAAATGTAAGATCTCGAAAACAAAGATTGATAGAAGAATGAAACAAGCGGTATTTTTATTGTAAAAGCTGTAAGAATTTCAGACAGAAGTTGTTAACATATGGCGCTTTACGCTGTATAGCTCGTATCAGTATGCACAAATAAACTCGTCCTCTGCAAGCAGTCTTTGCATTGAATGAATCACATCACAATGTTTGCCAAATGTCCGCCGCTCGAAGTACAGAGATGCCGCAAACGCAAAATGAAATTTACCGTTACATGCTGCCATATCTCAAAGGAAATGGATTCAGTATCCATACAGATCAATAATTCAAGCTCTTCCAGCGTGGCTGGATGGTTTTGGTAGACAGTGTCTTTCAATGTGTCACACAACCAGTAGTCGGATCAGGCGAATATGGAGGCCAATCCATGTCAGCGCCACTAAATTTTGGATAATCCAACGCAAAGACTCTGTTCCCGAAGAATTCATCAAGAAAGCAGAGTGAAATTTTTACACCTTTCGCAATAAAAATACCGTTTGTTGCGTTCTTCTGTCGATATTTGTTTTGGAGATTTTACATTTTGAAATCAGGGACTCTTTTCGTGGACACCCCGTACGTTCCACGTATAAAACTGTGTAGACATTGTTGAAGACACACTAGAGTGTGAAGGGGTTTTCACAATTCAAAATCTGACGTATGTCTTAAAACGCAACACTACGGTGACACAGGGAAATAAAAAATTAATTTTTACGAATAATCTGGTATAACCTGAAACCTATTAAACCGTTTTTGAAAGGTTTTTCATAGAACCATACGTTAGTTTAGATTTTAATATCTAAGGAATGTATCATTATGTTGCGTCATCTGGCCCTGGAGCACAAAATTAAATTCTGTTCTGCACGGTAAACGTTTTTAAATGCTGAAAAAACTTCTTCGAAATTTCAAACTAGATTGATATATTGTAACAGCTGATTTAAAACGTTATCTTATAATATTAGTAATATCTTTAAAATTGAAAATAGCGTATTCAGAATTATTTTCCCCAACTAGTAAACACTAAAAGCTTGCTTAGCAAACACTTCAATTTCATATTAAAACCATCAGTTATACATTGGCTACCGTGAATATAGAATCCAGCGTTTCCTTTAAACGTTAGAGTGATTGTAGCTGTGCTGCCTGAGATCGTGTGCAAACACTACGGCGTTTTTTCGCTATTACTAATTTACGTAGTTTCCTCTTCGCATTCAGTACAGCCGTCTATGACGTTCACGGTTGAATAGCCAAAACTTAAGGAAATAACCTGCAGATTTCGTATTATTTATACGGAAGTTGGATTTTTGTTGTTATGAAGGAGCATGCAACATGGTATTGCATCTTTGGTGTTTATGTCGATAAGTTTGTTTATTGCCACGGCACTGTGTAACATAAGTCATGCCGCCTATTATAAATCTACTGCTAAGCATTAAATCTATTCAATGGTTTTTCCATTTCAAGAACCAGAATATACAGGTTGAATTTTATAGGTATACTAACAGAGTATCCCGCGGGGATCGGTTTAGAGGGGATCAATTTACATATACAATATTATTAGTCGCCCAGTCAGAAACATATGTACCAAGTTTCATACAATTCCTACCAGGTTTTTTTCTATTAAAGCAAACCTAGATTCACCTACATGTTATCTAGAATTTACACTTATACTATTTTTATTCGTCCGATGAGAAACATGTGCACAGTTTTCATGAAATTGGCACCAGCCATTTCCGAAATTAAACTAAACTTCGATTTACCTCACCATACCTAGGAAGGGGAAGGTTGGAGATAATTTTCCCCTACCGTATTTACAGTCGTGTAGGAAATTTCCTTGACTTTGCACTAGCCATTCCCATAACTAACGAAAAACGCCGATTCACCAGCATCCTAACCTGATCGTGGTGAGCTGGATGCTGTGGCACGGAATGTCCACGCTGCATTTCAGCTTAATCACAACATCCGTCTTTGCTGCTTGAAAATACAAACATATACGTACGCGCATGAATACATTCCGCGTACATAAATCTGTATCTGGAATGTGTCTGTTTTGTCCGGATTTACGCAGAAAATAGAGATTTTGAAGGGGTCTCCCCATTCAGAAAGCTTGGAGTACGAGTTAAAATGAAACGTATGACTTAAGATGCCGCGTCACCTATCGCAGGTGCAGGAACGGTCACAACAGTTTCTTCTTGATCTAAATTATTTTTTGATTGCATGTTTAGCTAAGATTTCATGTTGTTACGACAGAATGTCTTCATTTCAGACGCCTATACATCTTAACTTGTTTAGCGATACTTGTAAAAATAATCGATTTTTTATTTGAATCATGGTACCACTTGTAATATTCGTTCATTAAGAAGATTGAAATATCTCCTTATTTCAAAATTTTGTTTTAGTACTATCTGCAGAACAAAGGGTCAATGGGAATCTTTATAATGGCATTATAAGTTTATACAAGACAGAGTTTCATTGATTGCATTAGGGTAATTATTCGGTCTTTTCCTCATAGAATATGTCTACAAGTTTGCGATTGGCCTCGTGTGTGTTCCTCACTGTTGGTCGCTGAATGTGTTACTGTACTAATATTAGCAGCGGATGATGAAAATCATATTTACAAATGAATCAATCTACACATACTACGAAAGGGAATTAATTTGGATGTCTGTAACTCGAGTCGATGCAGATCACATTTAAATTAATTTTGAAAGCTATTTCTCGTTCTGAAAGAGACTGATATGGAAAGAAAGATGAGAATCAAGCTGACCCCGGTAGCAGGTGACTTGGTGGACTCCAGGATGGTTTTAACTAAGTATTGTGTTCGTCGTGTGTTGCCCAGAGCATGATGTGATACAACGCAGGTGAGAAGTTGGTGAATACTGCTGCTACGAAAACCAGAATTGTAGAGCATAAAATGCCGAATTCTTTTTTTTTTTTTTTGCCTTATTATTAAAAATCAAAAAGCATGTTTCACTGACTTCCTTTACGTGGAGAGTGTTGTGTTTTAATCGTTATTAGTGAGTCATGTTCTGTGTTCTCATGTTATTACTGTTGTTACAGGAAACGCTAAGAGCCTCTAACGATAGACCTTGGAGAAGCACATTCTTGCTGTTTAACTGGGAAAAACCCCGATGTATACGTGGGAGCGCTTGTCTTTGTGTAGTAGCCCAGGTGGGTCTCCTCCGTACCTCACAACAGGAAATCGTTAAATTTTTGTGATTCAGAAAGTAAGCAGTAAATTTCTATTAATTTTGAAATCTGTATGTATGCGTAGTAGTGCAACCATAACGCTTATGTACACATTGAACACATCCAAAAGAGGAGGCCTGGTGGGAGATGAACATCAGCTACACTAGATGTTTCATCACGCTCGTATCGAACTTATGAGCTTGACGCAAATTATTCACAGTCCAGCTTGTTTAAACGTCTTCTTTGAGAGGAAATGTTTACTACACTATCGTAATATGCATTATATGTACAAATCCAGAGTAGCTTTATGCTAATGTATTAATTAATTTTACAATATTGTCTCTAATACGGAAACATTCGTAGCACTTCGTACTGAGTTACTCGTACCCATCTTAAAACTAGAAGGCAGCAAACGTTCGTGAAGCCAGATATAAAATGCGTGATCTTCAGATAAACATAAAATAACTGATTGTTTGAAACATTTTTATTTGCGATGTTTTATAGCGATTAATTCTTGAAATCAGAAGAAGCGATAATACTTTCTGGATAGTCCTTCTTTTTCACTTAAGAAGCGTTTAAGAACTTAATAACATAAATCCTCTGCCAATACAGGAGTTAGAGAGGATGCAAAGGAGGGCGGCTACATTTTTCTATAACAGGTGTGATAAAGAAGCTGGATTTAATTCATTAGAAGATAAGAGGCGGGTGAAGAGTGTGCTGGTAGTGTACAAGGCCTAAGTTGGTGATGAAGCTGGAGAAGAAGTTTGTGGAAGAATTAAGAGTAGTGCACGGAAGGGTAAAGTCGACCATGAACACTAACTGGCAATCGATTTCACGCTTAAGGGAGTGGGGAAATATCCTTCTGTAGATAAAGTAGTCAGGGACTGGAATAAATTTCCGAGGAAAGTGAAGAATAATTTACCGGAAACGCTGAAAGAATTTAAAATTAAAATTTATAAAGGGCAAAAGTAGATGAGGGGGGAGGGAGATTTACATTCAAAGGATTTAAGTCAGCAAATAATAATAATAATAAGTAAGCGGTTAATATTGTTCAGAGAAATTGCCACCGGAAAAAGCTCTCTACCGCAGTTAAATTAAATTTAAAAAATCCTAAGTAGCGCATAAAGTGACTTCTTATGTCAGCTTATGTGATAAGTCGCTTTGGCAATATTTGTAAACATAAGGGTCCTTAAATGTACCTATTTGTGCTTATTTGCTGGGCTAATGGAGGGCTTACGTATCAAAATAGCGTTCTCAATAACTTTCACTACCATAAAATCTCTTTGTAGACACAGTTGTACTACCTACTACGTAATGTGGAATTATATTTGTGGCCGCATACATTAATAGATTCTTATTTACGATCGCCAAAAGAATAACGAGAAAGCTCACTGTACTAAATGAAACTTATATGAGTTTGACAGATGTCTCTGAAAAGAACATGCTTTGTGAGAAAAGAAAATATGTGCAGCTAAATAACCTGCAAACATCAATAAAAAATTAATCGTCACTGATGATTCTTCCATAAGAGTACGACAGTAAAATGATCAGATGCACTGGTGGTTATTTATTAGAAATCTAATTATTGAAGCAACTGCAGAAAATGGACTAGAACAACATTACATAAATTAGTTAGTAATATTATATAACATGAAATTAATGTTTACCTTCACGTATTTACAAGGAGTCTATCGTTTATATTCTGATAGTTTCTTCTATCTCAACTGTGCTTCTGCGTTTATACGAGAAAATAAGTCGATACCGAAACAAAAGTGTGCTTGTAAGACACTTGCTGGTTTATTGATAAATTAATGTCCTGGTGGTACTAATCAACACGGCGTGTATTTCAGTCTTAATTAAATGTTCGTAAGATTACAGATTTGATACCGTCCGGTCGCCAGTGGGGATTTCACAACTAATACTAATAATTTATAGTCACTCACAAAATTAATCACGTAAACAGTCAGCAGTGGCAGTTAGTGGGAATTGCCAACACATAAATCACATAAAAGTTTACATTCAGAACACACATTTATTGTCTGGATAAGCAAAAGAATACGTCGCCGAAGTAACCACCAGTTACAATGACTCGTCTTATCGAAAATTCTTTTCCAAAGCGTGCAGGATTCGAACCGAGTAGGTACACGTAACATGTGGTGCCACTATCACAATAGTTTATCCGGAACACTGTTCTTGTTCTAATCCACTGACACTCCAAATACTTCTTCAAAACACAGTACCAGATAGTTGAACAGTTATGAGCACTTTTTAAAATAATCGTCCTCGCGGCATCGTTCTTAACAGTCGACCACTTTCGACATTCGCTGCACACGTTCCCGCCACAAACTATACTCCTCTGCCATCTTGCTCTCACCCCCAAAGATAATCTCTCACCGACACTACTCTCGAATCGCGTCAGTTCGATTGCATCGTTACACCCCCCTCGTTAACTTTAAGGCGTAAGATACGGTTGACAAACGCGTATCCTTTCGCCGGACCCAAACTTACTGACATTTGAGAATTTTTCAAACCCTAAACAAATCTGGTGGTACTCGGCTAAATCATTTACAAAAATGGGTACATCATTAGAACAAAACCTCAGACCAAATACAACATCGAAGAAAACATAAAATACAAAAGTTAAACCTCACCAAAACACACCAGTCTCCTTGAGTATACACAATATGAATATATGACAGTAAACACAAATGAAAACAAACTTGAAATTATCAGAAGTCATTCAGTTTCCTCCGGAAACACCGTGCAGTCACTTTCTTTCTCACAAACCACAGGATATATTGATTACAATTTCGTGCCTCGGGGCCACACTCCTATGACTCACAAACTAACAGTACTGAAATTACTCTTCCACTCGAAGCCAGTCAAATCAGTAGGAAAATCCTCCCCATACTTACATTCCCCTTTTGTGGACCCTTCTTTATTTTGAGAAAGAAGCAAGTTAAATTAACCAAAAATCAATCATGCCACATAAACAACACCAATCCGAAAATGTGCAAATGCGGGAAGCATGGTGGTACCAAGAGGCGAGCCCTTTTACTCTATTGTCTGACTCCCCCCACCACCTTGTGTCCCCGCACACCGATAGGGTTTGAGTGACACAACATTGAAAGTGCCCCTCAACCTCCCGTCACTAGGCTATTCCAAAACAAAAGCATTTTCTCGGGGACTACCCGCAATACGGTACGGTCCCTTATACAGGAACTGAAATTTCTTGATTTCGCTCCTCGCGCTCGACGACTTGAAGTGCGTCTGCAAAAGCACTAGATCTCCCTCTGCATATGACACTCGCCCACCCTTTTTATCATGTCTCTCCTTCCTCTTCTCGGCCTTACGACGGAGGTTTTCCTTCGCCAGCTTAAGTCGTTCCCTGTAATCCACCCCATTGCTAGGCGGAAATTCTATCACTTGGTTAATAAGCCGCGGCGGAGGTTTCTGGAACATCAACTCATAGGGCACTAAACCCGTGGAATCATGTGGCAAACAATTCAAAACTTCCTCCGCTCTCTCCACCTGTGTAGCCCAACTCTTGTGTTTATCATAACAGTACTTGCGGAACCAACAGCCAATCTCCCGCATAGCCCATTCAACTAGGTTTCCCTGTGGGTGGTAACACGACGTCTTGAGTACTACGATCCCCTCTCTTTCCAGTCGCTTCGTCCATTTCGCGCTACTAAACTGCGGAGCATTGTCCGACAGTATTTTCTTCGGCTTACCAATTTGCGGGATAAACTCTCCCACTATCTTATCCGCTAGCACTTTCGCCGACGCTTTCTTAATTGGGTAAAGCTTTAAGTATTTGGAAAACGCGTCCATAACCACAAAGATTTGAGTGACACCTCCCCTGGACATGGGCAATGGTCCGAACACATCCACAGCCACCAATTCCCCTACATCATCCGGCAAGATGCTCTTCATCTCCCCCGCTCTAGCAACGTTGTCTATCTTAACTCGCTGACAAAGGTCGCAAGACGACAGTAAACGCGTGATTCTCCTAGGCATATTGCTGAAGTAGTAGTGTTCTTTCATGACCCTCCAACATTTGTTAGGACCATAGTGACCATAACTATGATGGTGATGAGTGATAAACAGTTCGACACAGACCTCAGGCAACCACAGCTTCCACTCGTTATCCTCCTCCGAATTGCGCCTAAAGACTATATTCTTATGAACAAGGTAAAACTTCTCAAGTTTCGGGATGCGTTAAGTTGTCTTTTACCAGCTTAATGGTCTCGTCACCCTCCTGCAACTCCACCATCTTTTTTAAACATCCTCGTACTTCCTCTTCTTGTGGGACACCCCTGATATAGTTAAGGAACGCCTTGTCTTCCGAATCAATCGATTCCGTCTCCTGGTCCAACCCTATGGGCAACCTCGAGAGACAATCGGCTACTTCATTACTGCTCCCCGGCCGGTATCGAATTTCAAAATCGAACTCCTGCATCAGTAAGGCCCATCTCATTAATCTACCATGTACCAGCCTGCAGGTCATCAGGAAGGATAGTGCCTTATGATCGGAATACACCGTGGTCTTCCTACCCAGGAAAATATGGCGGAACTTCTGAAACGCCTACACAATGGCTAGACACTCCGTTTCGCTAACTGAATACCTCCGCTCGTGTCGCCCCAACATTCTACTCGCGAAGGCAATAGTTCGGTGCTCCAATTCCCCTTCTACTTCTACCTCCTGGAAAACCTCGGCGTCAGTACCTTGCTTTTGATGACTCGAGTTTGATTTTGAGAAATTTGAAGTTAATTTCGTGTTTACTACTTCGTAGTTAGGTTTTAAAATTGTTATTTTGACGGTTCAGTCAGAAATAGCAAAAGGTAAAACCAAAGGAGAACAGAATATTTGAGGAAAAACGACACCAAGTATTTCAGTTATTTTGAAATGTTTATTTCGACAATTGCTTGTGAAAGTACGGCATTTAAAGGAGAAATACCCACTTTATGAATGGTATTTAACGTGTGGAAACGCTGGCAATCACCTTGAAGTAAGCAGATTTCTCACGGAACTACTATAGATAAACATTCAATTTTATATAATTCCAATCCTCTATAATTGTTTTATGTTAATTAGGGTGAAAACTCCTGTAAGTGAATACGAATATGTGTACAAGAAAAGTTTGAAAAATACACTATGCCATATAATGACTAATACTTATATTTATTTGTAACTGATTTATATACTTCACTGTGTAATCGAGTCATCACCGTTGAGTTTAATCTACACTGCTTTTATTCTTATAAGTACAATAGATTAGTTAAACATTTTTGCTTAAGTTGTAATATGTTGAGTGTTTTAAAAATTATTACTCTACAAAGAAAAATCGAAAGTAAATGGCGAAGATGATGCCGAATTTACTAAACAGCTTGTCTCACTGTATTCGTCAATGCTGTGTTAAAAAGAAGAAAAAAAAAAGATCTCACAATGTCGAGCGATAGAATTTCGAATGTTGAAAGTGTTCCTTGACAAATGTATAAAATATAAGGACACAGTTATATACTATTAAACATCAAAATCTTTCTATAAAATGTGATTCAATATTTTTCAAGTTCTAGTTGAAGTGTAAAAATTTATGTAAATACGTGATCAATAGTTTACTATTGAAAGGAATTTTTACTAATTTTCCACTTCGTCAAAATCATTCCACTTTCAAGGCACACTTCTTTCCAAGCGTTCCTGGTAGCGTCCCGATCTTTAAAAGAAACCACTGTTTTGCCTCTTAAAACTGGTCTAGCTTCCGCTAACGAAATGAGAAGATCATTATCTATTACCACTTAACTCATATTACGATTTTTAAATTGAAAAACTGATAACTTTACACAGACTGAAAACACACAAGTGGTTAGAATCCGCCTAGTGTGCAAGCGTCCATCTGGCCACATGGGCCACTGTCTGGACTGGAGCGGTCAAACAACCGTCGAATGTAGTGGCAGCGCGCGGTCGTATACCTGCCATCGACGGCAGCTCTGCTGCGGGTTTTCCCTCCGCCCAGTGTGTATGCTCCCATTTGATCCCTTGCGCCACTACCTGAACGACGGCGACGGAGAAATTTCCGGAGCGGACGAAACCGCCCAGTGTGTAACCGGCCTACCGGTCGGCCTCATAGCGGTTTTTATGCGGTTTTTATGCAATCTCTGTATCAAAAACTACACATTACACAAACATAAATACACTTAGCGCGGACAGAACACAGTTACACGTTTCACAGACAACACAAGTTTCTTCCCCGGGAGGCGTCAGGGTCAGCAACAAGCTGGCCAAATCCCAAGCATCGTGAAAATCCGACCCTGCAACAGCGGGATAAGTACAAGGAAGAAGAAGAAGATACTCTACTGCAAGTCCAAATGATCCATACGATATGCTTTTACAACAACTTTCAACATTTTAAAACACAGATTTCAGAATATTTCAGATTCTTTGACTCTATCCTGCTGCTTCTATTCACATGCCGACACACTCAGTAGTTTGTCAGTGATCTAATTAAAGCTAGGTCTTTCAACGCTAGAAGTAAGAAGTTGTCATGACCGTTAAAACACTAGTGAACCATTAGGAAGAAAGGACGAATAAATCGACATTCGCCTTCAGTAAGTGAAGAAGGTGTCATTTGTACGCAGTGAATTTCTGACAGCAGGAAATCTATTATAAAGATGGCCACTGTGTGACGTTAGCTCCGGCTATCCGATTTCAAGTTGTGAAACTAAACTAATTGCCAAGTGATTTTAACGACTGAAATAACTGACGAGTTCTGGTCATGACGCATGTACAGCAGAACGTTGCTTGGCGTGTCACTTTCTCTACGATTCAAATGCACCGCTGTAGCAAAAGTGTCTTTACCGTTTAAGTTCTATCATGAAAGTAACATATTCTTTAATTTGTATACAAATAATGCATTTAACTCCCTGTTGATATTATAAACACAATTTCCTAACTTTCTCCTATCAACTTCACTTAACTTCGTGCTACATCCAGTTCTCGATAACGAAGTAGAAAGAGGTATTGGCCCACCTGCATGAATGAAGACGGCTGGCGACACGAAAACAACTCGTGCGACACATTCCTGGGGCGGCTGCGGTTGGCCGCCTCGGAGCAGATTATGAGGGCGGCTCGCTTTGTTCTCGCAACCACCACACACAGCACTCAGACTACTGCGCCCACAGGATAAGCAAGTGTCTCTGGTAACGAGGAGAGGAGGAATCAATTCGAAATTGGTTTTTAGATCACTAAATTCAAGATCTTGGCCGGAACCGAGTGGTTTTGCAGACGGAACTATTCAGTTGAGACCAGAACTCAGAAAATTCTATTGCGTCGAAATGTTATGCTAACGTTGCCTTCGAAAAACATGGAAGAGAGCTACTTCTTTAGCATACGTGTAACTGTTAAAGAAACAGAGTGGAAGGGGTGCCATGCTTAATAGCCGTATCTACGGACGAATCACCATCATCAGTGTTTCATTTGCAGCAGTAAAAAACATATTTTTCACCATTTCTCTGTCCGAATCAATAGTGTTATAGATGAGAATTTTGAATACTGGAAGAAGTGGCTCGCCTTCGGAAAACTGAATAATCAGAACGTTGAGATTGGGTTTTTTTTCTTTTCGGAAAACATAATGCAATTTTTTTTGACCAGGTTGAATGTTTTTTCTTCTGTATGAAGCATCAATTTTCGTTTTGACACCCCTAACTTTCGGGTACTATTACATCGCATAAAAAGATTTTTTCGCAGATAAAAAGAATTATTGCGGTTGTTATAAGATACCCTGAAAATCATTTAAATTGGCTTGGATAAGATTATGTCTGAGGCAAAAGAGTGATGGGCCTATTTTTGAAGTAGTTACCTCTAAATTACTAATTTACGAAGAAATTCACAACTATTAAATATTAGTTTGGACTAATCTCTTTCAGATTTTGTGTTCGTATTTCCTAGATTGTAGATTGGAAATTTTACTGCGAATACTACTGGTAAACATGTTCTTCTTCCCCCGAGCTTCATCTGTTTTGTCTGGTCACATTTGATGATTTGTTGGTCTGATTTATCTTTCGTAGTATTACTTGAAAAGTAATAGTTGTTTGACGAGGGAAAGACTCATTTTTAAAAAAACAATTCGGTTGTGTCATATTACAAATACCTTATCACTGTAAAATATTTTATATGACAATTGGTCTTAAAAAGTACTCACTATACTCAAATGAAAACCGTGTGGTATGCAAAAAATGTCAACATCATTAGATATTATTATGAAAACGTTATGGTACATCTTATATATAAAAATCAATGTTTGTTTGTTCGTCTTCTATGCATTACTATACCATTTATCAGATTGCAATGAAACTTTGGAGAGTTTGCGAGTGTACGTCTGCGAAGGTTCCTGTAAAAAAAAAATTCCAAAATGTCACCCCCTATTCCCCATAACACCCCATAATTTAGGCAAAACCACATTTTTTATCCGATTTAGATAGGAATTTGTACACTCATACTATAAAACAAACATAAAAATACTGCCTACGTTTGGTTTCCGAATATTCATCCCCTCTCCCCCTTTCCACCCCCATTACGTTTTTACCCCATAATTTAGGCTAACCACATTTTTTATCCGATTTAGATAAGAATTTGTACACTTATACTTTAAAACAAACAGAAAAATACTGCCTACGTTTGGTTTCCGAATATTCATCCCCTCTCCCCCTTTCCACCCCCATTACATTTTTACCCCATAATTTAGGCAAACCACATTTTTTATCCGATTTAGATAAGAATTTGTACACTTATACTTTAAAACAAACAGAAAAATACTGCCTACGTTTGGTTTCGGAATATTCATCCCCTCTCCCCATTTCCACTCCCATTACGTTTTTACCCCATAATTTAGGCAAACCACATTTTTTATGCGATTTAGATAAGAATTTGTACACTTACACTTTAAAACAAACAGCAAAATACATCCTATGTATGGTTTCCAAATATTCATCCCCTCTCCCCCTTTCCAACCCTATTACGTTTTCACCCCATAATTTAGGCAAACCACATTTTTTATCTGATTTAGATAAGAATTTGTATACTTACTGTTTGAAACAAACAGAAAAATACTGCCTACGTATGGTTTCCGAATATTCATCCCAGCCCCCCCTTTCCAACCCCATTACGTTTTTACCCCATAATTTAGGCAAACCAAATTTTTTATCCGATTTAGATAAAAATTTGTACACTTATACTTTAAAACAAACAGAAAAATACTGCTTACGTATGGTTTCCGAATATTCATCCCCTCTCCCCCTTCCAACCCCATTACGTTTTCACCCCATGAATTAGGCAAACCACATTTTTTATCCGATTTAGATAAGAATTTGTACACTTATAGTTTAAAAAAGAGAGAGAAATACTGTACACATTAATTTCACAAAAACCCAATCCCTCTAATCTCTTTCCACCACCTTAATTACCCCCTCTTCCCATAACACCCCATAATTTAAACAAACCCGCAAATCGTTCGTCCGATTACGGCGAAGCTATGGTGAATTGTCGAGGGGATGTCGAAAATGGTTCCTGTCAAAAAAATTAAAAAAACCCACCCCTCCTCCCCATAATTTAGACAAAACCACATATTTCATATGATTTCAATGGGAATTTGCACACTTATACTTTGAAACAAACAGAAAAATACTGCCTGCATATGTTTTCCAAAGCGCATCCCCTCTCACCCTTTCCAACTGAAAATGAATGAAACAGCAGTTTAAAATTTAATTGTAAATATTTTTTCATTTAATCTATGTGCCTACTCAAGTCCAGCAATAGTGAAGCATTGCCTGGTCAGCTAGTTCTTTATAAAACTGTGTAACATGTCGCCTGTAATGTTTTGTAATTTTGAAACATTAAATCTTCGTACAGTGGTATCCAATTCCTTTGCTCTTGTGACTACTCCTCCAATCAAAAGATCCTGTTGTATTCGCAATACATCTGTTGATTTTGTGGGATAGTGAGAAACTGACGGCGTGTTGAGTGAATAAATGAATTGCTGCCATTTACTCTGAAGCTATTTTAAAAAAAAATCAACATTGAGGGTATGTCGGTTCCATTTGATATTGTCCTGTATAGAAATAATGCTAAACACAAATGTTTTGCGTTTGAGAAATTTGAGGTGGTCTGTCCTAAAACACGTGAGTGGACCTGTGAAGTGAGCTGCACTAGATTAACCCTTGGGCGCACGCCACAGTGTGTAGTGTATCGACGCGGGCCGCCCACGCACTGCGGCCCGGCCGAGCGTGGGCGTCTTGCGGGCCGGCCAGCATGCAGATGGGACGGGCGGCAGCCATATCGACCCCGACCCGCCGCGGCCACACACCACTACACGCTAAGTTATGTTGTCTTCCTTCACAAACTGATTGCAGCTGTTTGTGCTTTCTGAGTTAGAGAACCCACACTGGGTTCTTACATTCGCTTTACAGTTTTCTCGTCCTTTTTTAGACTCATTTGCTCTTCGTTCATGTGATTTAACAGAAATTTTACACTGCATGACGAATAAAATAATAATAAAAAAATGAAGCACTCAGAAGTGGAGGAGGAAAAAAAAAATGAAACCTTACTAACCGAGAGGGTATATTATGGTATTTCAGAGTGCCGCAAATGTTATATCGGAGACAGATTTGGGGATCTTGCTGGTCATGGGAGCACCTCAACATCACGCAGACAGTTCATAGAGACACACGCCGTGTGTAGACGAGTATTGTCCTGTTTAAATAATGGAACCACGATACTGTCGTATGGGAGGTAACGCCTGAGGACGTAGGATGTTCGTGACGTACTGTTGTGCAGTCGGGGATATCTGAGTCACTACTAGTCGTGACCAAAAGTCATACTCGAAGGTTCCCTGCACCGTGACGCCAGTAGTAATACCTCTGAGCCTCTCTAAAACGTTGAAATTGTGGTACCTCTCCCTAGGTCGTCGCCATATTCGCTGACGATGGTTATCCGAGCAAGTACTGAACCGCGATTCATCACTGAATACAATGCGAGGCCATTCATCAAAAGTTCATGCTTCCCGGTCACAGCACCACTCCAAACGCAGCCATTTGAGTTGTTGTATTAAGGGCAGAGTACGCATTACCTGGGGTGTAAGGGTTTAGGAGAGGCTATACTAGCCTTTTCCAACCAAATGTCATCCTCTCCTTCACGTGATGCACCCTGTTTTCACGGACGAGGCTCTGGCGACTGAAAGATTCCCAGTATAAGGAATCACCCACTGCTTACCAACGGCCTCTAAAAAAGGGGAAGGCAGAAGAGCGGGGAGCGGTTAAGGACACCCTCTTGCCCTTGGGGTTGGAAACGGCCCCTAAAGGCGAATTAATCAGAAATGATCAACGGCATGGGGATGCAGAAGGCAACGGGAAACCACTGCATTAAAGACACAAAGGGTATCCCGAGGACATGTAATCCTATCAAATTACATATATCATGATGGCTTCTTCCTGGGTAAAATATTCCGGAGGTAAAATAGTCCCCCAATCGGATCTTCGGGTGGGGACTGCTCAGGGAGGAGTCATCAGAATGGATAGGAACATTCTATGAGTCGGAGCGTGGAATGTTAGAAGTCTGAAAAGGGCAGGTAGGTTAGAAAACTTAAAAAGGGAGATGGAACAACTTAAGTTAGATGTTGTTCGGATTAGTGAGATTAAATGGAAGGATGCACAGGATTTCTAGTCTGGGGAACACAGGATAATTAGCACACAAGCTGTCAATGGAGTCACTGGTGTAGGATTTGTAATGAACAAGAAAGTAGGGAAACGGGTGAGTTATTATGAACAGTTTAGTGACAGGATTATTTTGATGAGGTTAGAAACTAAGCCCGTTCCAACCACATTAGTACAAGTGTATATGCCAACGTCACAGGAAGATGATGAAGAAATAGAAAAAATATAACAGAAATTGAAGAATTAATCCAATATGTGAAGGGGGAGGAAAATCTAATAATCATGGGTGATTGGAATGCAATAGTGGGAGAAGGAAAAGAGGGGAATACTGTAGGATGTTTTGGTCTAGGAGAAAGAAATGAGCGAGGAAGCAGGTTGCTAGAATTTTGTAAAAGATATAAGCTAGTAGTGGCAAACACACTGTTTAAGAACCGTGCAAGAATAATATACACCTGGAAACGTCCTGGGGATACAGGCAGATATCAGCTAGATTATATCATGGTCAAACAGAGATTCAGGAATCAAGTTCTAGACTGTAGAGCGTACCCAGGAGCAAACAAAGACTCTGACCATAATTTGATAATAATGGAGTGCAGGCTGAGATTTAAGCGAATAAGGAAGCAGTATAAGCAGAACAGACTGGAAGTGAATAAACTGAAACAATCTAGCACGAGAGAAAAATTTGCAGAAATGGTAGACTTGGGTCTAAGAAATAACTCTGAAAGGAGTTCAACCGAGGACGAATGGAATGCATTAAAGACCGAAATAATGAAAGCTGGTAAAGAAACATTAGGCTTTAGGGAACAAGCTGCCCGAAACAGAAGAAATTTTGGAGCTGATGGATCAAAGGAGAAGGTACAAAAATGCTCAGGATGAAGCAGGAAGAGAGCAGTACAGACAATTTAGAAATCAAATAAATAGGGAATGCAAAATACCAAAAGAAAAATGGTTACAAGAGAAGTGTGAAGAAGTAGAAAAGGAAATGGTCGTAGGTAAAGTAGATGTTGCCCACGGAAAGATCAAACAGAATTTTGGATAAATGAAGAAAAGAGGTATGAACATTAAAGCTGCCGATGGGAAACCTCTTTTAAGCTCAGAGGATAGAGCTAACCGATTGAAAGAATACATTGAGAAACTGTACGTTGGGGACGACTTGAACAATAGGGTAGTGGAAAAGGAAGGCGATGTCGACATTGATGACTTAGGAGATCCTGTTTTGAGGACAGAATTTAATAAAGCTCTGAATGACTTGAAAGCAAATAAGGCAGTTGGAATTGATGAGATCCCTGCAGAACTTCTTAAATCCCTAGGAGAGGAAGGAATCGAAAGATTATTCAAGCTGATATCAAAAAGTTATGAAACAGGAGAAATTCCAACTGATTTTAATAAAAATATCATCTTCACACTTCCAAAGAAAGCACAAGCCGACAAATGTGAGAATTATCGCACCATTAGTGTAACATCACATTCCTCAAAATTACTGACCAGAATAATACACAGAATGATGGAAAGGGTAGTAGAAGAGATAGTAGGTGAAGATCAGTTTGGGTTTAGGAAAAATCGTGGTACAAGGGAAGCAATTCTGTCTTTCAGATTAATACTTGAAGGGCGGATCAAGAAAAACAAAGATACTTTTATGGCATTTGTTGATTTAGAAAATGCATTTGATAATGTTAGGTGGGACAAGATGTTCAAAATTTTAAAGAAGTCAGGTCTAAAGTATCGAGATAGAAGAATACTCTATAAACTATATAAGAATCACGTGGCTATAATAAAAGTAGAGAATCACGAGAGACATGCATCAGTTAAAAAGGGTGTGAGACAAGGTTGTAGTCTATCCCCGTTAATATTCAACTTGTACGTAGAAGATGCAATGAATAAAGTCAAAGAAAAATTTCCATGTGGCATAAGTTTTCAGGCAGAAAAAATCAGTATGCTACGATTTGCTGATGACATTGTCTTGTTAGCAGAGAGGGCTGAGGATATTGAGAAGTTACTGAATGGCATGAACAAAATACTGAAGGAAGATTTTGGACTAAATATAAATCAAAGCAAGACAAAAGTAATGAAATGTAGCACAAATGATACCAATACTAGTAGCTTAAATATAAAAATAGGATCGGATGCAATAGGAGAAGTAAGTGAATTCTGTTACTTGGGAAGTAAAATTACAACCGATGGCCGAAGCAGGAATGATGTTAAAAGCGGAATAGCACTAGCAAAAAGAGCCTTCAGGAAAAAGAGAAACCTTTTATTTTCAAATATTGATCTAGGAATTAGAAAGAACTTTTTAAAACTCTTTGTGTGGAGCACAGCACTTTATGGTAGCGAAATATGGACTTTAGGAATACCGGAAATAAAGAAAATTGAAGCCTTTGAAATGTGGTGCTGCAGAAGAATGCTGAAAATTAAGTGGACAGACAAAGTAAGAAATGAACGAGTTTTGGAAATGATGGGTGAGAAAAGAAGTCTATGGAAGAAGCTTACAGGAAGAAGAGACAGGCTGGTAGGTCATATTTTGAGACATGCTGGATTGGTTAATTTGTTAGTGGAGGGAACAGTTGAAGGTAAGAACTGTAGAGGAAGACAGAGATTAGAATATATGAAACAGATAATTGAGGACGTGGGCTGTAATAGGTATGTAGAAATGAAGAGGTTAGCACAGGATAGGAAGGGATGGAGGATTGCATCAAACCAGTCGGAAGACTGACGACAGCAAAAAAAAAAAAAAAACGCATTATCTAGTCCGGCTGCTGCTATAATCCAACCAATGTTGAGGGACAACACAGAATGTTGCAGAGAGACCAATACTTGTTCTGGGATGGTGGGCTTAGATGTGAAAAGGCTCCAATGTGCCCGGTGGACATTACGACGATCCTCCGTAATGGTGGTCAGACGTGATGGGCCGGAACCTTTCCGACGAGTATGCCTGTCCTCAGTCCATGCAGTCCAACACAGGACCACTGTCACCTCCCAATGCCCCACAAATCGGGATATCCCAGGATTCGACCAAACGGCTGATGCAGCTCACACCCTTATACCGTGGTCTCGAACATCAAAATGCGAAATCGGTACATCTGTCCGCTGGTATCAGTATATTTGTACCAAACATCGGTATATGAAAAAAATAATACAACCCAAATAACCACAGTTTGCTGGGAAAGTTGTGCTGCCGAAGAATTTCTATCACTTTGACACCAATTTTACTTACGGACTTGGAACTCCAAGACTTACTACCAATTTGACGTCAAACTGTGCAACAAATTGAGGCAATCAGCTCCCGCAACTCGACGACAAATTAGTCATCGAAAGTTGGAATGAAAATTTTGGTTTCAGCTTGTATTCAAAGATGGAGTTGATTTTCATATTACCTTTTTAGATTCGTATGGTATAAGTTGAAGTCAGAAGATGGCAGTGAGGATATTTTTTTAAATTAAAGTATGATATTATATAAGTTTATTTAAAACTTAATTGCGTTACTACATTATTTTATTTTTAACATCTTTATCTTTGTCCAGTAGTAGGGAAATTACAGGATATATTATAAATTTAAAACTAATACCAGATTTTTTTAGTAAAAAATTAATATTAATATTATTTCATGTCAATTCTAGTAAAACATAATCAAAATAACAAAAACAACAGAGTTAGTAATTTGCAATCCGTTTATCAAGTTATTTAAGAAACATATATTAACTCTTGGAAGGCTTATTCAGTTAGCTGCGGATGTTTGACCTGGCCAAGGTTGTCGACTGTTGGAATATCTCGACGCACGTTGAATGCAAATAATTCATCAAATACGGCGCATTGGCTGTTACTGCACTGCCCATCACATTGCCTTTAATAACGTGTATGTGCATTTTATTAACAATATGCGTTTATGGTAATGGTTACCAGTAGAATATAGAAAAGCGAACTAGCTCGAGAATCCCCTATAAACTTCGATAAAGTTGGGCACAAACGCACAGGGGTGGTCCCCAAATGATATACCCAACATTCTGCAAAAGGTAACTAACTATCTTTCGTATAATCGATCGAATAATTCCCCGTAAAACATAAACGAGATGGGTTGCCAACCTAAAAATGTAAAATCGGGAAAAAATTCGGAAAAATTTCGTTGTATTCTCGGAAATAGCGAAAAAAAGGTTACATTTCGGTACGACTGACAAGGACAGACTCCCTATCGGTAGAAATACCGAAAAATCGGCAGGTTCCAGACCACTGCCCTTATATAACCTACCAGGCAACAATACTAAACACGAACAACACTGATGCACTCTGGTGGCCGTTTTACCTATCACAGAGAATTGAAAATTTAATAATTTACATGCGCCGGCCTCGGTAGCGTAGGGGCTAGAGTACTGGCTCCGCGTGCCGAAGGTACCCGGTTCAAGTCCGGCCGGGGGCATGGGTGTTTAAGTGTTTTGTGAATGTGTTGTAGTGTCTGTACTTAGTAGCAACGAAACACTGGAAGAGTCATGATAATCATATTGAGCTGGTTGTATGTTATGTAGCCGAATGCCATTAAATAAATAAATATGTAAATAATTTACATATCCGCCGATGGTGTGTATGTGCACTAAGTTGTACATTGATATCCGACCATGTATTCCAGGTGCTTCAATTTTTTCGTCGGCGAATGTATAATATCATTAACAAGAACAAATTGAAAATCTTCTTCACTGTATCGCTTCCACACCACAGCATTACCAACCAATTCCAATACTACTTGGACCAACTGTAATTTGAGATTAGTTTTGTCAAGTCACTGGCAAACTCTCAAACAAACTTTGACTACGTAGTAAAAAAGCAAAGGAACACTCATCTTTTTTTCTCTCTCTCTCTGTCTTGCATATTCTCTTTTACGTCTGAATTTAGGTTGTATGCAAATGTATTAAACATGTTTGTGCACCCCTTAAAACTTGCAATACTCACTACTACCAAAGATTTTACGGTGATGGATGACCTACTTTCATGTTTCAGTATTGTTCACAACGTTTCTCAATAAAGTGGTTTCGCTCTGTCGCAAGGGTTCACCTATTCTTACGCGCCTTTGGCAGCTTAATTCCCTTAACTACTTACAAAGTTTATTAGATCCCGGCGACATGTAACAACAAACAAAATACTATTATCTCCCTTCAGACATATTATTGTTTTTAAGATCTTGGTCAATAAGAAAGCTATGCGATTTATTTAAGTAAATTACTTAATTTGTTTTCTTCCCTTTCAAATCGTCTCTCCATGACAAATGGTAACCTTTGACTTGATCCTCTTTTATGAATGAGGGAGGCATTCATTATCTACGAACATTATTCTCTGACATTAAAAGTGTTGCCAGACAATAAACGGTTTGGCACAAAAACATTTCAGAATACCAGGATTCAGCTCTAGGAGGAGGAAAAGAAAAAAAAAAAAAAAACGGAATTATTTTTAAAAGCTATATATTTACAGAACAACCTTATCCCCTTCAAAATACTCTCCATTTCAACTCTAATACATTTGTTCTACCGGTGTTCCACTATTCGAAACATTTCTGTAGTCACATTAGAAATGGCTTTCAGTTCCTCCATACTTTTTTTTTACCTCTTCAATGTAAAATCGGTGTCTTTTCATGCCCCTTTTCATGCGTGAAAATAAGAATAATTTGCACGGAGCCAGGTCAGGCGAGTAAGGTCCGTGAGATATCGGAACCATGACATTTTCAGCAGAAACTGCCTAACAGAGACAGCTGAGTGTGTGGGTGCATTGTCGTGGTGGAAGAACCAGTCTCCTGTTTGCCACAAATCGGATCTTTTTTGACGAACACTGTTGCGTTTGATTGACGGTCCGATTTGGGGGAACCAACTCTGAATGAACTACGCTTGGTTTCAAAGAAACAAATGAGCATTATTTTAATGTTTGATTTGACGACATTTTTTTGGGCGTGGTGACAATGACGTCTTCCATTTGCTTAACTGTTGTTTTGTTTCTGGGTCGTAACCATAGCACCATGACTCATCATCAGTAATGACCTATGACAGAAAATCTGGATAAATTTCAAGCTGTTGTTTCAAAGCACGACATATTTCAACTTGACGTTCTTTTTGATTGTCAGTCAGAGCCCGAGGAACAAACTTGGCAGCAACCCTTTTCATTCCCAAATCATCGGTTAAAATTCACTGAACCGAGCTCCAAGACTATGACAATTATCAATTGTCTGTCGACGATCAGAGAGCACAAGCTCCAGAATTTTGTCAACATTTTCGTCGATTCGCGCAGTTGATGGACGTCCAGAACGAGGTTTGTCATCAATCGACATGTCGCCATTTTGAAACCACTCGTACGCTTGAGTTTTTCCCATTGCGTCATCTTTGTAAGTTGTTTCCTACATTAAAACAGTTTCAGCAGCATTTTTACTGAGTAGAAAACAAAATTTCACAGCTGCACTTTCTTCACTTAAACTTACCACCATCAAAAACGAAACAATAACAAAACAGCGCTAGGAAAAACAGGTCGACAACACAGGCGGCACTGAATGATAATGAGTTGCGTTATAAACGCCTAGCGGCAGAAACGCGTACTTAACAAGCTCCGCCCACGGCAATACTACTCCGGGTATTTCTGGGTACCCCCTCGTATTAGCTAATAAACAAACTACAAAAGAAATTAATATGTATAAGGTGAAGGTAAAATAATCGGTTACTGTTTTGTAAGAAATTAGAAACTTCAGAATCACAACACCCGCCACAGCAGTTAAAAAATTGATCAGTATCGCCCAAGGGTAATTAAATCTCAGGTCGGAAATGTATTACAACAATTACAAACAATTAAACGCAAAGAAGAAGTCGATTAGCCGTATTGTAGTTGTAATTTTTTTCAATATCGTGACAGCATAACACATTTTTATTCTATGCTAAATACTCTGTTCACACCATTAGATGTCGTATAACAACAATAGAAATTTCCCTCTAGTTGTTTATTATGGAACTTACACAATTATTGGTTGCATTAAGGTTAAGTCATTACTAGGGATTGCAATCCAGCAAAGCGGGACCCCGTAATCCCGCGGGATCCCGCATCGTTAGACAGTCTGGCGGATCCCGCACAGAATTAAGCGGATCCGCAATCCGCAAAATCCGGCGGAAACGTGTGTCAGTCTGCGTGAATCGCTGCCCCACTCGGTCTCTATCGGATGTTTTGCACTGTCTGCCTATACCCTTGCAGTTGGCATTTGAAGCGTGTGAACAAACGTTTGTTTTTGTCAACCTTCGTCATTCGTAAGTAAATTGATACACTTTTACGTATTCATTTTCGAGTACACATTTCTGTAATTTCATCTACATCTACATATATACTCTGCAAATCACAAAACTGTGGGTGGCAGAGGGTGCCCAGCACAAAACCTAATCTCTTTGTTGTGCATTCCAATCCCTAATGGTACGAGGAAAAAAAGGAATTCATATAAGAATCAGTGTGGCACCTTATTTCTCTAATTTTATCTTTTCTGTCATGCCGACCCAAATAGGTTGGTGGACGAAGTATTTCACTACACTCGTAAGTGAAACTGGGAGTACGCATGTTTACCAATAAGTTTATACCAAACGTGCGTCGTCTATCTACCAGAGACTCCCAGCCTAGTTTACTAATCAGTTCTGTAACGCTTTCATAAGGACTGTAGCAAGCGGTCACGAATCGAGCGGCTCTTCTCTGTACTTTCTCTGTACTCTCAATCAGCCCCTTACGAAACGGATCCCAAATGGCACAACAATAGTCCAAATGTGGACGCACAAGAGATTTGTACGCTATCTCCTTTGTTTGTTCATTACAATTTTTCAAAATTCGACCTAGGAACCGCAGCCTAGAATTAGCTCTACCTACCAACGTATTAATATGTAAGTCCCATTTCATGTTCCTTTGTACTGTTACTCCCAAATATTTCATAGAATCGACCACATCAATAACTGAACTGTTTACCTCGTATTTCTGAACAATTGGATTCTTTTTGTTAGTTATGCTCATTGTCTTACACTTTTTACAATTTAGTGTGAGTTGCCACTCAGCGCACCATGCCAAAATAACATCCAGATCACGCTGAATTGCTAAACAATCGGCCAAATTCCTTACTTCCCTGTAAATAACCGCATCATCAGCAATAAATCTAAAAAGGCTTTTCACTTTGTCTCCGAGATCGTTTATAAAAATTAAAAAAAGAAGTGGTCCTATTACACTTCCTTGAGGTACACCCGATGTGACATCTAGATTAGAAGAACTTTCTCCTTCAACAACGACATACTGCGATCGACCAGTTAGAAAATCCTTTATCCATTCGCAAAGCTGATCCGATATACCGTACGCTCGTAGTTTCGCTAAAAGGCGGTTGTGTGGCACAGAGTCAAAGGCTTTCTGAAAATCTAAAAAAATTGCATCTACTTGTGAACCTGCATCAATAACTTTCATTACATCGTGTGTAAATAGGGCCAGCTGTGTTTCACATGATCTTTTCTTCCGAAATCCGTGTTGATTTGTTGTAAGCAAATTATTTTCAGTCTAGGAAATTCATAATGTTCGAAGCATATAATATGCTCCATAACTCTACTACAAACAGATGTTATAGATATGGGACGATAGTTTCCAGGATCGCTTCGATCACCTTTCTTGAAAATCGGAGTTACTTGCGCTATTTTCCAGTCTGAAGGTACTTTTCGCTCTTCTAGGGATTTACTGAATATATCAGACAGAAATGGCCCGATTTCCGCCGCATACTCTGAAAATACTCTTACTGGAATACCATTCCGGGCCAGGTGCTTTTCCCCACTTTAGGAGCCTCTAATTGCTTTATGATACCTGCAGTATCTATTCGTAATGATTCCATCTCCAACTCGACACGACGTGGGAAAACGGGAATGCTATCCTTATTTTCGTCAGTAAATGAATTTTTGAAATACAGTATTTAGTACATTAGCTTTATCGCGGCTTTCAATAACCTCGGACCCTTCGCGAACTAGTGCAGGAATATTGCTGTTGGTACAACTGACTTTACGAACATACGACCAAAATTTCTTTGGGTTTTCTGCGAGACTCTTAGAGAGAGTGTTTGAATGAAAATCGTTGAAGGCCTCACGCATCACAATCTTCACACGTAGTCTTAACTCAGCCAAGGTTTCTAAATCGCTTGCGAGACCTCTTCCTTCTGTAGCGCGCGTGTATCCTTCTTTGTTTTTTGAGTAATCTTTTGACTTCGCATGTGTACCACGGTGGATCATTCTCCCCATTTATTTTCCGCTTCGGTATATGTACTTCCATGCCTTCCTTGACTATATGTATAAATCGATGCCACATCTCTTCAACGGTGTCCTTTTTTAACTTAAAGTTATGGTAATTATTCCGCAGGTAGGTTCTAAAACACTCCTTTGAGGCCTTACTGAATCTGTACACGATCCGTCCATTTCCCCTTTTTCGCTTGGTCATTAATTTGATAGTCGCAATTACCGCTTTGTGATCGCTTATTCCAGTGGTCGTTGAAATGTCGGTGAATAATTCTGGCCTGTTGGTAACCAGCAAGTCTAAAATGTTTTCGCTACCGTTATGACACCGCGTAGGTTCATTCACTAGCTGCTCGAGATGATTATCGGAGAATAAATCGAGAATTACTTCAGAAGCTGCCTTATCCCTGCTACCAGTAATGTGAACATAATTTCGCCAGTCGATATAAGGCAGATTGAAGTCGCCTCCCAGAATCATAGCATGATCCTGAAAACGAGCTAGCTATACTGTTAACATTACTTCTTAATTCCTCGGCGATAGCTATGTCAGAATCGGGTGGACGGTAGAAGGCGCCTATGACGAGTTTTGACCCAGCAACATTGAGTTTAATCCATATAATTTCAGCAGATACTATCGACTTCTATTTCATTACATGGGAGGAATTTACTCACAGCTATAAATACCCCACCTCCATGAGAATGTAATCTGTCTTTACGAAAAACGTTCATGCTGTCTTTAAAAGTTTCGGCGGAACTTATTTCCGGTTTTAGCCAACTTTCTGTACCGATAATGATATCCGCTTCTGTGCTACAAATAATGCTTTCAAGTTCTGGTTGTTTGTTACAAACGCTTCTACAGTTAATTACGAGTACTTTTAACTGTTGTGACTGTTTTACGTTCCTCCTACATTCCGGTGTTGTATCTGATTGGGTTGCCCGTAACTGTATTTCATGTTTCGGGTCTTCCTCCCTCAGCCTAAAAAACCACCCAGTGCATTCCACACGGCCCCTGCCACCCGTGTAGCGATTCACGTGTGTAGTGCACACCTGACCTATTCAGGGAACCCTACATGACTCAACCCTATGACGGAGATCGAGAAATCTGCAGCCAATATCATCACAGAAACGTCGTAGTCTCTGGTTCAGCCCCTCAATACGGCTCTGAACCAGAGGTCCACAATCAACTCTGTCTACGATGCTACAGATGGTTAGCTTCGCCGAAATCTTGCGGCCACTTGCAACAGAAGTTCACCCTTTCAGCCAGCCGCCGGAAGGAAGAGAGGATAACCTCCGACCCAAGGCGACAAGCATCGTTGGTGCCGACGTGAGCCACAATCTGCAGTTGGCTACACCCCGTCCGTTCTATGGCATCCGGGATGGCCTGCTCCACATCTCGGATCAGACCACCCGGAATACACACCGAATGGACGTTGGATTTCTTCCCCGAGTAATCCGCCATTTCCCTAAGGGGCTCTATAAACCGCCTAACATTAGAGCTCCCAACTACCAGAATACCCTTCTGCGATCGCCCAGACCTAGCGGGCTGGGGGGCCGTCAGCTCGCAGGATGACAATTGCGGGACTGAATCAGCCTCCGACAATACGTCATACCGGTTGGACAGTCGAACAAGTTCACCGTCTTGGCCTTTAAGCCTGTTCGACTGCCCCCGTTTGCGGCTTCGAAGTCTGGTAGCCATATGCCAGTCACCGTCAGGTGACCTAGGCACGGCCTCCAACTTTTCAGCCTGGGATGCAGGTACAATGCTCGACATAGGTGAATCAGTGAGCGGCGTGGATACATCGGGTTCACCAATATCGCATCTGCTGCAACCTTCTACGGCAGCTTCCAGCTGTGTAACTTTCGCTAACACAGCAGCAAGCTGAGCGCGCAGATCAGCCACCTCAGCTCGCGTCTGCACACAGCAATCACAGTCCCTAGACATACTGCTTTTTAAAATCGAAAAAAAAGGAAAATGAACAGAAACTCGAACTAATCTGTACGTTGGATAAACTGCAAAAACTCAGTGAGAACAATAATCAAAACTACACCCCACTAGAGATAAAATGTAACACAAAGATAAGCTACTGAGGAAAAGACCTTAAACTGCTAAATAACCTGTACTTCTTACAAAAAGTAAGCAATCAGAGATTAAGCAGATTCACACACCACTAAAGATAAAATGTCAAGCTAAATCACGCTACTTTACTGAGTGACCGTCCAACTGCAACTAACCTCTACTTTCTACAAAAGTAAACACTCAAAGATAAAACTAACTAAATCCACACACCACTAAAGATAAAATGTAAAGCTATAACACGCTGCTTTACTGAGTGACCGTCCAACTGCAACTAACCTCTACTTTCTCTTTGAGTTATGTTGCGTATTTAGTAAGATTTTCTAACTACATAATTATTTTTTATGTGTCGCAAACGTTATCTGAACTACAAAGTTACAGCTTTTTATTCACAGTTTCATTATTCCCATTTTCTGTATTTGCAGATAAAGTTATTGTGACAATTTCCTTATTTGCGGCTGAAAATTTGATTATTCGTTGACAGGAGACTAATGTTATCATAATTTTAAAGATCGCATACCTATTTATTCAGCAGCTATCAAAAGGCAATTGTATATCTTTTGACTTATTGTTGTTTTGGCCGCAGCCTCATTGTGTTTCTTTGACAAAAGCCGCCTGCTTACATGTGCCGCTCAGGCTATCGATTTATACCTCTTCTCCTTGTTATTATTTCGACTAAAGACAAAAAAGTTATAATGAAGTATTCACGGGTGTATCGACGAATTGTGCTGTAGGAACACCATACTTCGTCAGCTGCCTCCGTCGTCTCCCTCACGTGTGAAATTTCGTGTTTTTACAATGAAATCCGGAGATACAACCTATGAAAACTTCACTGCACTCATTCGCCGAGAAAGTCTCCTTTCTTACTAAAAAGTAATAATTCTAAAAACGTCGTTACGCCACATAAGTAAAACTGAAATACTTGACAGTTTAAGTGTTCGTGAGTAGTTTCTTTTAATAACATTGAATCAACTGTAAGATCAATCAAAGAATCAGGAGATATAATAAGGAATCCCACAAACATAATATTTGTAAAAAAAAAGGGCCAAGTCTCGTGCTTGTGCAATGACAAAAAGTTATGAAATCTTGTTTTGAGACAAGTCTACACTTTACGGAGTATATTCACTTCACTTTGTGAAATGGAATACTTTCTCTCGGTGTTATGGAACGTTTATTTAGAATTAAAAAAAAAAAAAACTCTGGTAACTTGGCCATTAAGCAAACCATGTTTTTAAACTTATGTGTTGTATTGTAAGGCACATAATGACCTAACACTGAATATTTTTCATTTTTTATTATTTATTTAAAAATTGGCTTCGATTAAATAACAAAAATGTAAAACCTCGAAATGTACTTCAGACATGCTAAAAAGTTTTAATGTCATTTTGCCCAATAAAATATTGTTAACTGTTAATTTTTATCATTCAACATTAAAATTTATTTATCAATTTAATTATTGTTTAATTTATTAACGTTTTCAGTAATTATGTTTTAAACACATGCGTTAAAAACTGTTTGCGCCAATCCCGCACGGATCCCGCGGGATTGAAAACACTGCGGGATTGCAATCCTTAGTCATTCTCATTACCCAATTCTTAATTTGTATAGGACTGCGTCATCAGCGAGTTCATTAGAGTTGGGAGAGAATGGGCAAGAAATGGAAGTCCCTTAGCTACAGGAATGAACAATTAATTTTAATTTGTTTGTGAAGTTTGTTTTATCTGTACTACTTTCACCATCGATTTCACTGTAGCGTAAGCCCTTCATAAAAGAATCGCTTTTGCAACAGTTTTCAATTTTAAAAAAATCTTGCCTGCAGCTAGTGCCCATATTTGAGGAAAGTCATGCGGGTGGATGTTAGTCTGCGATTCATCATTCAGCACCGAGCGTTTTGCAGGACGCGCGTTCGAGCATCCAGATTTGGGTTTCTCATGGTTTCCAGAAATCACTCCAGGGGAACGCCGGGATGCTTCCTGCAAAATGCCTTCCTGTTCCTTGTCCCCAATCCCATCCCGCCTCTAATGACCTCGACGTCGACGAGGCGTAAAGCCATAAAAAATTATTCAGCTAAAATGTAATGCAATTACATAAAGCTTCAATGCTTTTTAATCACGGATTGTCGTTTTGTGTTGCGATGTGAACACGAGTTGAAGCCATAGTCATAACACTGGTGAAATTAAAAAGTAGCATCGTAATTTTTCTTTATAACAGAGGACAAATACATATTTACGGCTGTGTGAAGTGACGAGAGTGGTCTGAGTTTATAGTTCCGACTCCCGAGATCGAGGAACGCTCTAATTGTAGCGACGATGGCCAACATTAAGAATGCTGAAGCGCCGTCGTAACAATCGCGATGGTGGTCACAGATAAGACAGTTTTACTGCCGCTCGTTTGCTTATTGAGGTTTACGAGTCTTCGATTATCATGCCATTAAGAGGAGGGAAGTAGAGGTTATATCATTTTGATGCAGGGACCTACTAGATGGCATATTATTGTGGAACCATGTCGTAGGAACATAAAGAAACTAATAAAACCCAAAAGAACAAACCGACAGATAGCAAAGACAAAAAATTAATGATTCCTGCAGATAGTCTGGATTTCCGCATGGACAGTTGCCAACTGAAACTATATATATATATATATGACAATACAGGAATGACAGGACATTAACACATACAACACTTTAACACATATGCCCTCGGCCGAACTCAAACCAGAGACCTTGGGCACGTGTAGCCACTACTCCATCCTGTACGCTACTGAGGCCGGTGAACTTAAACAAATACAATAGTTCGACAGTCAACAATTGGTCGTAAAAGAAATGTTTGCTGACAAAGATTCCAGTACGCACACAATCATCTTCGTTGTTCTGAGCTTGAATTTTATCTTTTGATATTCAATATCAAAATTAACAGTGCTTGGGAAGCTCTCTACAGTTTCCGATGGCGGTCTGGTATGCAAACTGGAGAATAGTTGCTTAGACTGCGGAAGGGAGACCCGTTAAATGTTTTATCTTAAACTGCAATTTGTTTTTGCGTAGATTCGCGCAATCGGAGTACAAACCCAGTAGATGCAGTAACCGAGATCTAGAAAAGCAATCACTGTAATCGCTACTAAAACAAATATTCTATATAAGAAATAACAATCGGTATATACCATTGAGAATTATTGGATGGACAAATAAGTGGCCCTAAAAGTGGTTTAAGTTTGCAATAATATGAACTTGAATTATAAGACTTTACGTTTTGTTTCTGAAATATATTCTTATCCCAAACTTAAAGAACTTAAAGAACGATACACCATGGAGCGCATTGACAGTCTATTTTCTTTGCGAGCACTTTGTGTGTAAATCCGTTCCTAATTACTGCTATTGTTGGAGAAGAATAATGAAATAACATTTAGGTTTCAGGTTTCCGAAAAGTAGTCTATCGAATATCTGCGAGGATATTTAAATTTACCTTTAGCTTTAGCAGCTTAGGCAAATTGTGTGTTTGTAAGATGTACCTACGTATCAGCCGAAATAATATTAATATTTGTACTCATTATAACCGTTGGGAGTTACTTGCTACCGAAAGTGCTCTGCACTGGAAATGATGATGATGATTGGGTGGCTCCTCCACCATAAATACGTCTCTAAAGTTGGTTTTAAGAACTCCGTTCTGTACTAGAATTACCCAAATAATCAGATAAATATAGCTTTTATGGAAAAATTGTTTCTTTTGACCGCTGCCTTTCTCTTCATTTCTAAAGCAGGATTGAGACATCTGTGTTGTAATAATAACACTGGGCGACTACGATTTAGGTGTTTAGGAAATAAACATCATTTCTATATGTAATTGGTCCCCTGATTGCAAATATGACCTTCAAATTGACATATCAGGTCTTGATTTTAAGGTATATACCATACCTCTGTTATATTTTAGGTGTTAGTTAAAATGAATAACGTTTATAAGTGTTTTCGTGTGAGTGATAGTTCACATGTTTCTTTTCAGTTTAAAATGGAAAAAAATGGCACGCATGATGTTCGACTCAATTCATGTTTAATTACACTTCATGTCTGGAATTTATTTTTCGTAGTGATTTACCTCAGATGTCGCGTTAAAACAGTCACTATCCGAAGCTCACTCACTCAATTCCGAGTCCATATCTTTTTAAGGTTATTATGTATGTGTAAACTACGTCTTCGGCGTTGATTTGTCCCCTTATTCTAATTTTAAGTTGTTATAACCCCTTCAGATGCTAACATTGCAATTGGCGAATTATCTCTTAAGACAGCAATCGGGTTATACCAAATATCCATACATCATTTGCATGTGGGATAGCAGAGATAGCGACAGTCACTATGTTAAGAAAGACTGGACCCTCGAATAGATATAGATCCTTGTAGAGTTGCCAAATACAGAACCGTTAGCTGAGCGAGAAAAAATCTTCCTACCTTTGCAAATCAAACTTGGTTTGATAAAACAATTTGCAAAAGTTTTCGATAAACATGGGAAGTGCTTCAAGTAGCTATATCTGCAGTGTGTTTCCAGAAAAGACATTTGAAAATCTCAAAGCAGGGCTGTTTTATCGACTAATGATCCGCAATTTTATAGAAGACACAAATTTGACGAAAATGCACGAGAACGAAATAGCCAAAATTTTCTTGGGAAAGACAAAAGTGAAAACTACAAAGATCTTGTTAGTAACATTGTCTCAAGTTTTCGTGAATACAAGCATCAAAATACATTTTCGTTTTAGTCGTCTTGATTGCTTTCATGAAAATATCGGAGATGTCAGCAACGAACAAGTTAAACGATTCCATCAGGACATCAAGGAGTGGAAACCCGGTAGCAACGGATACAGTGATGAGTAAGGTTCGAACCTTTAGGACAAGCCATACTTTTTTTCCCTGCATTCTTTTTGAGCTTAAATGCTGAATTAAACACTGATTCAACAATTCTGATTGTATTTAAATGTATTTTATATAGCATATAAAGGCATATTCACACCATTTTCCTAGTTTTGGACATATTCCTCTAATATTTATGGTCATATGGTCATATTTTGAGAAAAAATCTGGTAGTTTTTTTAATAGTACCAGGAATTCACTAGATACAGATGAGAAGAAATTAAGATAATTATTCACAGAACTGTACTTCTGCTATACAGGTGGGGGATAAACAAATTATTTTCTCTGTGGTCAGAGTTCATCAGTCAAGAATTAAAGTTATACATTATTGTCACTCTCTAAACGTAATGTTCCGCCCGCCTTTTAATCTCGACAATGAAGGAGAAGCATGCCTGTGTCGATCCGCGTCAATCAATATCTCAGTGAACTATTCTCAGTCATAGTTAAATCTGCAGCGGATCAGTGAGTATACTACCGCCATGCCGAATTGTTTTTCTTCTGAATGTGCGAAGTTGGGTAAGGGAATTTAGAGAGGAGTATTTTAGTACAGATGATAGAGTTCTATTCTGTAAATTATCTGAAATTAAAGTGACTTCAACAAACTTTAATTTCTCAATGGTGCAGCGAGTGCACGGAAGCAAATTATACTGTCTGCGTGAGAGCGACACCACTAGCTAAAATAAATGGTGTTTAAGGATGTTTTTATATATATAGTAAATTTAAATGTTTAATTATATTTTGTCATTTTTATGTCATATTTACTTATTTTTAAGGTCATATTTGCCTGCATTATTTTTTCTTCCCCCCCCCCCCCCCCCCATAAAGATCCGTACACTGGACTGATTTGGTAGATTATTGCTGGTGTTTAAAAGGAGATATGAATGTTGTTCAACATTTACGGCACACGGAGAGGAGTAAATTTATTCCTTTAATTTTGAGGCTAAATCTTTGTCTTTTTAATTATGAATATATGTTTGTGTTTTGTTTATGGATTGCGCTAAGTTTATCACTTAATATTCTTTGCTTCTTATACGAATAAACTAAATTTGTTAAAGAAACAGGTTTAATTCCCCTAAAACTCACTAATGTCAGTTCATGTACACTACTGGAAAAATGCATTACAAAGTAATGAAGTCAGATGTTGATGAGTAAAGAAAAAAAACTAGACCTGATAGAGAAAAATCGAAGTTATATTTTAATTTATCAGCCAAAATTATCTAAGATTTCGTTAAAATAAAAAAAACAAATAAAAAAATAAAAAATTGTTGTCCAGTGTAATTAGATGCGGTCTGAAGGATCTAGTGACAGAGTTTCTTACCGACTGTCGGCAGACAGTGTACACGACTGAACTACGGGATCAGAACGAACAGGGAAAGATGAGCTGATCCACTGTATCGCTGAGGCAAAGTTCTCTTTCGTGAGTGTGATCACGGTGCCGAGGAGCCCAACCATCTGCCACTATGTAGAAGAATGCAAGATGAGGACATAACTGGGCACAAAAAGGACATCCTGAAGGCAACCAAGTATCGAGTATCAAGTACATAAAAATTTAGATTTTTATTAATAGTTTAGATTTCTATTACATGTACGAATTTAATCCTTCAAAATGTGATGTGTTGTTTTGCCGTGCGATAAATAAATAATCCCTTCACTGGTTGAAGGAATCTGTCAATTTACTGTGTACCCGTCCCTGTATTCGAGCAGGATGCTTCAGTTGTCAGCTTCCAGTAGAACGACAACTGCAACTCATCACTGCCCAATTTAACAAGTGATTGTTTCCCATGTTAATCCAGAGACATTACCCAAAAATGTAATAAATACTTTTTTTTGGCTTATGGCTCTTCGCATCGTCAACATAGAAGTCATTAGAGGCGGCAAAGAACGTGGGGCTAGGAACTGAAAGAAATTCGGCCATGGAATATTGAAGGAATTCACCTGCAGTGATTTCGGGAAGTAATGGAAAACGGTAATCTGGATGGCTGGACGGGGATTCGAACCCGCGTCCTCCAAAATGCAAGGCCAGAGTGTTATCGCTCAGCCACCACGCTCGCTGAACAAATATAGCCAGTTAGATGCCCTGATCATTACATTTCTTCTTTTATACCGAAAAATTGTTTAACTAATTTCTTTTATGACTCATTGCCCTAATTATAGAGAGTATGATCTGAAGAGTATAGCACAGTTCGCGATTTGTCGTGTCTGAATGTTATACGTTGCTTGTCGTGTGACCGGAGCCAGCTAGAACTGCTGCTGAGTAACGTTCTACCGGCGCACGACTGTATAGCGCGCCGTATGCGGTGTGCCGTTTAATATTAGCGACCGGTGGGTGGCCGCGTGACAACTTGTTGACGCTTCCCAGAAGAGTACGTGCCCAGCCTCAAGGGTGCGCAAGACACGGCCCGCCCGCCGTAAACATCCTGCGCCAACTGGGACACGCTACCCCCGGCTCCAGCACTCAAACACCATCACTTACACTATCATTTCTGTCGACTGCGCCTCGCACGCGATCGACGGGGTTAGGGGGTAAGACTTGTGTTGCCTGGTAGCTCTGATGGTGGCATTATCAACTGGCACTCAATTCTTCAACGCTGAGTAGTATCTGATGGGAGCACTTGTCATGAGTTCTCATCGCAATATACGAAAACAACATACACAGGGTGCGTTAGGTACGAGCTGATATATCCGGAACAAACGCCTACAGGCTTCCAGGCAACTAATATGTATCGCTTTGGCAAATAATGTGACACTGCCTAACGATAACTAAATTGGAATTGATGGAAAGTAGCAAAACACCAAAGATGGTGCACCACTATTATATTGCTAGCAACAGGGGAGTTAGTTTCATAAACTTGATAATCTGCGAGAAATTTATGTATTTAGTATGGAATGGAGTGAAAATATCACGATAAACGAGGAGAAACAACAAACTTTGTTTTGCAGCTCGTTTTACACTATACTTATAGTCCTTGTCAAGAGAATTCGAATTTGTTCAGCACATTGGCACGAACAGGTCTAAAAATGCAAAAATTCGGCATTCTTATTAAAACGAATCTGATATCCGTCTATCATAGTTGAATGTAGTGAAATTTGCCCTCTACTTGCATACGTTGGTTGGAATGACGGGTTCTGTTGCTGCAGCGCTCGTACGGATCCTGAGTTGGCGATAGAGCACGCCATCGAGAGCTCGTTTTTCCACATCATCCTGCAGCATTCCTTTAGGACTACATTTAAGGATGAACGTATGTACGTACAGTACAAGGTATCGTTTCTTTCTGCTCTCGGTTAAGTAATCGAATCTTAACTATGACCATTACACGCAAATGTCGACTGCATAGTGGTACAACGATTTTTTTTTTTTTTAAAGAAATGCCTAAAATAGTGTTCGTCGCTGAAAATGTTTTGTTTGTTCATATTAATAGCGTCAGGGAATGGTGATACAGTGATCAGGAACTGTGCACCACCACTTCTCCTACCCTGCTGCCAACGTTCCGATTGACGAGAATGCATTCAGGAACGGTTAGCTGAACCAGCTTAGCTCTTGTTGAACGCGAGAGGCCATCGTTAAGTATAAGCAGCCTTGGCGGGTAGATGTTCCGATACAACAGTATTATTTACGGTGATGTGACCAGATTTCTACCAAGGCGAAAATGTTATACCAGTATCCAAGTGCTTTAACCATACTAAACATTGAACTGGAAAGAGTACCACGCATTGGTGTTTTTAAAATATTTTTGTTTCCGTTCCTTAGTTCAGAAGCGATGGGTACCGTCAATATACAAACGTCTTAATAGCAGGAGAATAAATTGGTAGCTACATGATATAAGTTCATGAAATGGTCGTAAGGAGTTGGAGGTCAGGCATATTGTGTGCGAGTGAACTATTATGGCAGTCGATGGAGATGACAGCGTTGCTGTTTGTCTCCCCACGTCAGCATTATTTGTGTTTTACGCCACACTAGCAATTCAGCCGCTTACCTGAAGTTGTTTTCCATTACTCGTGTCGTAACACAAGATGGGAGTACGCTGAGATAACTGCTTAGTTTCTCGCATAGAGTTGAACACAGTACAAAGCTTCCAAAGTTTTTTTTTTTTTTTTATTGTATTTACGTCTCTCAACATCGAGGTCTTTAGAGACGGGAAAGGATGGGGGGCAAGGATGGGGGCAAGGAATGGGAAGGAATTCGGCCATGGCCTTTTGAAGGAAGCATCCCGGCATTTGCCTGGAGTGATTTAAGAAACCATGGAAAACCCAAATCTGGATGTCCGGACGGGGATCGAACCGCCGTCCTCCCGAATGCGAGGCGAGAACGCTATCCGTTACACCGCCACGCTCGGTGCTTCCAAAGTGTTTTTGTCAGTTGTGTAATAATTTACACGAGAACTACTTCATTCACGCCCACTGCATCAGTCACGGCAGCAAGAAGAATGAATAGACTCGCAGCTACGAGGGAAGAAAGCTTTCTGATGAATTGTGTCGGCTCTTACAACTTTCTTCTTGTCTTGCTTCTGTTGTGGAGATCAACGTTTCGTCGAGTAAAACAAACATAAAGAATCCTTAGCGGTGGTTTCCGTATGAATGGCTCTCTGGACTGTTGCGTGTTTTCAAACATTTCACTGGTGAAAGACTGCACTGTACTGTTCATAGCAAAGCTCACTTTTTTTTTTCTTAGTGTGGAATTTATTCCGCTCCCTCCAAAAAATAATTATTGGAATGGTTTCAGAAAAAAAAATCATTCCAATTGCAGATTTGTTCTAAACATCCAAGCTAAGTACTAAAGACAAAGATCCCTAGCAACTGGAAATTTAAGTGATTTTTCCTGGGGGTACGAACAATACTCGCTGTCTCATGGTATTCAGGATGAGGTTTCCCCATGGACAACAGAGTTCCTGTCTTGTATTTTTCGTGTCAAGAAAGAATTGTAATTTGCATCAGAAATTAAACGATAATGTATTAAAATTGTAACAGTAAGTGTGAAAGGTAATTTTGATATGATAACATTTTATAATTTGGTCCTCCTATAGGGTTACAGGCTAGAAAACTTGTCGAAATGAAATTCGGTAGTAGATTGATGTCTTTGTATGATAAAAAGTAAGCGATGTTGTTGGTATTAAAATGTCAGCCATATCCACCGGTAAACGAAAATGAATGCAGAGTGATGGTGGGAAGGACAATGGGGGAAATGGGGAGGAGTGAAGGGAAAGTGTTACTTGCAAAATGGGATTATAAATAATGGTGCGTAATCAACTTGGAGAGGACGCTGGAACTATACGCATTCCGATTTTTATGAAATAAATGTTATTCTTTTGTTAAATAAACCAAATTTTACTGATGGCAAATTTAATCAAAACATCCGTTATGAGTTTCGTTAAAGAGCAAAATAATAATAATAATAATAATGGTGAAATAAATGTAACAGCGCATTACAATGGCCGATTCTGCCAAACTGAAATCGAACAAATGTGTTAAAATGAATAGAATTAATGAAGAAACCCAGACAGATCTCCTCTGAATTGACATGGACGACTGCACAGAGGCTGCTCAGCCAGAGCGAGTTATTACATGTTCAAGTGGAGGGACAGACAAAGAAGATCTCGTGGTGAAGCTACTCAGCAAATGAGAAACAGGGGACTTTAGAAAGCGCTGAGTGCTTGAATTCAATTTGATATTACCGTATTCAATAAAATACTGGCGATAGACAACATGTTCAAAACGCTTATTTCGCTATTGGAGTAGTTTAAGTTGTAAAGATTCTGTTTAATTCAGGGTATATTTTTATCATAGTAACTATAAAGAAACGCGTTTTTCTTTTGAAAATCTAGTACTTACTTCACGTTATCGCTACGTAAATCTTCTGGCCGTCTCAATGACACAGCGTTTGTCAATGTTTTTTTTTTTTTAAGATATGAACTAAAAGCCTTTTTGATAATCCAATTTAGGTGCAAGACAGATTAATCCCGGCATAAAGATAATCATTGCAACAAAAATATTCGGGCATCAACAGTTAAAGCAACTGTACACTGCTGTCCGTGATTTTCTGATGTGAAAATATATATTGATAACTCCTGTAAGTGGAAGATAATTATCTTTTTTTTTTTTTTTTTTTGTAAGATCACGGGCCTAGAATAGTTCCTGTTTTTAAGGTTAAAAGGTCATGCAAGATACGTTGATTTGATCCGGCTAAAATACGAATTTAAGTTTTCACATTAAAATGCAGTGTGGTTTTTGGCTTTACGCCTCGTCCACGTCGAGATCATTAGAGGCGGGATGGAACTGGGGACAAGGAACGGGAAGGAATTCAGCCACGGCCTTTTTAAAAAAGCATCCCGGCATTCGCCTGGAATGATTTGGGGAAACCCAAATCTGGATGCCCGGACGGGGATTCGAACCGGCGTCCTCCCGAATGCGAGGCCAGAGCATTAACCACTCACACACCACGCTCGGTCACATTTTCACTCGTAAAGTTTTACCAAATGTTTCTAAATAAATGGACGTATGGAATGCTACGAAAATGACCTCATAACCTCGATGTTGTTGTAACATCTCTGACCGCTGTTAATCCGCCAACGAAGGCCGAGCGCGTGACGTCAGCGTATGCTATAATACAGGTTTATGAAAGAATCAGCAGTCTCAGGTCTGGCTGATTTACCAACTGGACTTGTATTTTACCCATAGGGTTTGTTCTGTAAAATTTGAATACTTTCTGTTTAGTTTGAAGGGATTTATCGTGCGTAACGACAAACTCCGCCCTTATTGTATAAGAGATGATCGGAAAAGACGGCGCCAGGTAAATGAAAACGTAGTCCATGTAAATACTAAAATTTATTCTTTTTTTAAACATTGATTCATGATATACGCAAGATCTTGGCGCCTGTTTGTGACCAGAGGAGTCTATTAAGAATGAATTTGTATAATAACAGGATTTTGCAATTGAATGTTAAAATATAGTAAAAGAAGCTAACAAGTCAAAAGTCCAATTAAAAAAAGAAACGCAGTAGAAAATTACCAAAGAAATCTGATCCAGCCACTGTTAAGCTAAACTAGCAAAAAAAGTTGTGTCGTCATGGACGAGATATATTGTGGGGCTTGTGTAGAGCTCATGTGGCGTCTGTTCTAAATGGAGTCGGCGTGGCGAGCACAACACTGCGATGCACCTAACCAAGTGAAACTTACAACCCGTTCAACTTTTCCGCTACTCGGAAGCTTACATGCTGTGTAGGCCTTCAAAGCTTTTCTCAGATAACAATTAGCATCACCCAGATTGACTAGTAAGTACCGCAGGATGCCTAGTTAACTTCAGATTCTCTAACCGGCTCTGACACACTTTAGTTTCTGAGGCAGAATGGCAAATGACAGCCAACACTCTCTTTTAACTCTAATTAAAACAAGCAGGGCAATGGTTAATAATTTTTAATTATGATTTGTTATTAAAAATAAGCTAGTCATCTAATTCGACCTATTTCGACACACAGAAACAAATTGAATTATTCAAGCAGTACATTTTAAAGTGAATTTATCGAAACCGAACTGTGATTCCTTGTTATGACGTATTGTTTCACAGAACGCGAGACATTTCAAGGCGTTAAGGGGTAAGCGTTATTCTGAGAATATTGAACAAATGTCAATGAATGAGCACTGTTATTGCTATTGCTATTACTCCGCGATTCACTAAAAGTGTGTGGCGGAGGGTGCATTGCACCTATTTATTTATTTATTTCCATTTACATTTTACGCAGCATCTAGAGGCTAAACTGGGCCACTAATCTTCCCTTAAGACCATGTTTAAAAAAATTATGTTAATAATACTATTAATGTAAATAATCCCATAAATGCGGTAGCAACTAAAACAGGAAAAAGTTACAGTTGAACACTACAAAATTACGCTAAAAAAAAAAAAAACGGAAAAAAATATGTACTCCTAATCCTACTCATAGAACTAGGTACTAAATAGTTCTTTGACCGTCCAACTTGTGAATAAATCTCATTATTGTCCTCACATCCAGGTGGCTGGTCGAAGGGTGAGTGTGTGACGTGAGACCATAGCTCTCACTCCTGGTATCGACTGCGGCGGAGACCCCAGCTCTTCAGGAAGCTGCCCTCCTGGAATACATGAAGTACTCCAGCAGTCACTCAGAAGTGAGATTCCTCTGGAAAACTCAGAGGTGACTATAGCAGGTCATGACGGATGTCTACGTCGGTTTCCGCCCTCAGCTGTCTTCCGCTCCAGATATTTCTGCTTTTCAATTTGAGAGGCTATTTCCGCACTTTCATTTAGAAAGTGCCATAGTATCTCTGAATGCAGTACGTCAAAAATCTTCAGACCTTGTAGCTGTTGTTGCTGAGTGATTCTCATCTCTGCTGTTGTTCTGCATTCCCACACCACGTGCTCTGGTGTGCTTTCCTCACCACACTCGCAGTTATTGGCTGGTGTTAAGTCCACGTTTGTGTAAGAAGCTTCTGTATGGTGCATGGCCGGTTATTTATTGGATTAGCCCTGGAGAAGGTTTGTATGAATTTCATGCTGATTCGTTCAGCTACAGATGGAAACATGTCTTACGTTCTACGACCTGTTTCACTAGTGTCCCACTCGTTTTGCCATTCCTCAATCAGTACATTCCACAATTCCTTTTTTGTGCATACTTCTTTTCCAGCTATTTCCACCACCTTGCCCATCCTGTTATTTCTCAGCCAATACATTGCTCCTCGTCTCCTCACTTCTAGATCCAGCTGCTGCTGCTACTGCTAGAGCTGCTGTTGAAGTTGTGCGATATGAACTGGTAATTCGTTGTAGCCTCCCTCGGCTTAAACTTTGTGAGGTGCTTGGCCCAAACGCTCGCAGCGTAGCCGACAATGGATGCAAGTATCACGTTATTGTATGCTGTCATTGCCAGGGCATTGATTTGAAACTGTCTGTGACCTATACTTATGATTGCATTCATAGCTCGTAAAGCTCTTCCGCAGACCTCCTACAAGTGGGCTCGAAAATTAAGACTCTCATCCAGCCACGGGGCCAAGTATCTGCTTACGGGACTCCGGCGTATTTTCGCATTACCTACCCTTATAGTAGGATTCCGTTTACATTTTTTTGTTTTGCAAATACCATATAATTTGTCTTATTTAGTGCGAGTTTCAGTTTCACTTCGTCACACCACTTCACTAGAATTTTAAGCACTATCTCACTTTTCGCTTCGATTTCAGCTCTTGACATCTCTTCCACGAGCAGAAGAAGATCATCTGCGAAGGCAACCAATCCTAGCAATTCAGGTGTCCGTTGAAGAATTTCCAGTGATGGTTCTAATGAAAAATCCCAAAAGATAGGGCCGCAGACAGATCCCTGGGGGCAGCCTTTATTTGTTTCTCTTTTGATTTTGTCGTTGGGGCATCTCATGGTAACAGTTCTATGCTTGCAGTAATCTATCAGGCTGTAGTACAACCGCTTTGGACAGCAAATTTGCCGGAGTCTTGCAAATAATGCTGGCCACCACAAGTTGTCGAAAGCCCCCGAAATGTCAACAAGGACTCCAACCACATATTTCTTTTCTGATCTTTCGACTATCTCGATGGCTCGGTTTATTGCATCCTCAGTCGATGTTTTTGTCTTGAAACCTGATAGTGATTCATACCAATGGATGTTCTAAAGTCCTGAAGTTTTCGACACAGTACTTTTTCCTTTACCTTCCCCAACACGTTTAGTAGGTGGATCGGGCGATAAGATTTCGGCACGAGGGGATCTTTATCGGCATCTTTCTTAAGTATTACAACTTCACCACGCTTCCAGATGCTCTGTATTCTTCCTTGCCTGAGACATTCGTTGAATAGTCTGCACAGAATTGGAGCTACATCCAAGATCAACTTTTGTATCACTTTAGCCGGGATTCCGTCTGGTGCTGGTGCTTTTCCCACTCTCAGAGAATTAATTGCTGATACTACCGCGTCCAGTTTGAAGTCACTCCCATAGGGCTGCCACATTTCGCGATAGAGTTCATCTTGTTGTTCCCTGTTCTCCTCTGGTCTGTCATGCGGCAGTGGGCTGTTCAACAGCTGGCTCGCTGATTCCTTCCAGTTTGTTGTAACTATACCGTCTTCTCTTCTAATTGAGGATAACGTGGTGGGAGGTCGTATTTTTCCGGCGGCTAATTTTTAAGGAATTTCCCATGGATTCACTTTCAGATTTTCTTTCACAAATGCTTCCCATCTAGTCTGTCTGGTTGCTAGAATTTTTGCACCTATCCGGAAAGGTAATGGTTTGGAAATGATATACGGGATATGGCAGGAGGCGCCCATGGGCTATTGTGAGGAACCATCCCAGCATTCGCCTGGAGCGATCTGGGGAAACCATGGAAACCCCAGATCTTCGTGTGACGTGACGCATCTATCTGAAGTTCGCTGGTTTGAGTGACGACGATATTGCGAATTAATTGGTGCTGTTTTGGACTGCTTATCAATCGAACTTCTCACATACTGCACAGAGGACTGTGCAGCTACGTTAAGCGGTATAATTGTAACAACTCTAAGTTGGCTGCCTGGCTCTGCTGAAAGATCTATCTCACCTTAAACACACTCATGACAGTAATAATAATTATCTCTCTCTCACTTCAGAACCATCGTTTATTTCCAGTCCAGACGTGGGTTTCCTGCTTCATCAGCCAATAGCAGACGTGTGTGTTCTTTACTGATCATTCGTTACGCGCCTGCTACGTCAGGAATGTGGTGGGTGAGCGGTAACGCTCTGGCCTCGCATTTCAAATCTCCAACCGGTTTCCATGGTTTCCCGAAATCACTCCAGGGGAATGGTTCCATCAATAAACATTGACCGAATATTTTCCCTTTCCTCGCCCCCTGAGAGGCCTGGTGGATTCAGTGTTCAAGGCGTCTGACTGGAGATGGAAGGGTGCTTCGGCGGGGATTTTCATAGGCATTTTAACCCGACCTTCGACTATGAAACTGATTTCTGTGTAATGTGAAGTACGCCAGAACACTTCCGTGGTTACGATTCCATGTTTAACAGTAGGTCTCGTATATCCCGTAGGATTCCAGATTTAGGCTAGGCATCTACCTTAGGGGCGGATTGCGCAGCTGATAGAAAACCCTGTTACCAGGTTCACATGAATTTACTTTACTCGTCCCCGTCCCTAATGACCCGGACGTCAACGAGTTTAAAAAAAAAAAAAAAAAAAAAAAAAAAAAAAAAAAAAAAAAAAAAAACGTCCGTACGACATGCAGGCGCTGCTTGGGACCCTCGGTAATCCTGCATTACTCTTCAAGAGCTCAACTTGTCAATTTTCAGACTTGTCCATTTGACGTATGTTTTTGAATGATCGGATGGCTGGAAAAACAGATTAAGAGTGGTAAAAATATGGACTGAAGAATGTCCTGTACCTGGATAACGGAATATATCTAATCACCGAAATAAACGTGGTGATACATGTATTGGTGAACTGATAATGAGGATAGTTTCAACAGAAGCTCCCGGTTGTATCATTATCATGATACCTACTCCAAGTTTACATTGACCTTCATTAATCACGTAATTACAACATTGTTAATCTTAAAATTCTTGAGGGCATCGGTTGAAAAGTATCTAAATAAGACTACAAAATTTTCAATAAACCATTTAACAAGTTCTAAAACATGAGTTCGTACTAATAAATATGAGATCTAGAAAACGGAGAGCGTAACCAGCCAGTTATTATGATCAAAATTAAACATAATTTGATGCCATCATAACACAATGTATCATCCTATAGCTTTTATTTTTTCAACTGTAATTAAAATTTATTACTTATTCCCAATAGAAACAACAGCTAATTGTAGGCATATCTTGATGACGATTATATTGAAGGATTGCTTAATTTCGATCGTTTCGTAGTAGCAGTTTGAAATTTACTTAATTTACGTTGCTTAAATGGTAGCTAACAAAAGACATGCGGAACAGTGGCCTTGTGGTACCACGATCCCTTGCTTGCTATGCCGGCTCAGGTGTTGTCTTGAAGTCTGTGTGCCTGCAAGAAGTTCTGAAACCTCATAGAACATCCCGTAATGACTTATTACAGAGAAGGAGCATCGTTAAATGAAATCAAGAAACTCCTTTAAATCCTTGTTTGATGAAACTCTTGATTGTCTTGAGTCACCAGAGTACAAAGTTTGTTCCGAAGTTGGAAGTTTGATTGTAAGGAAATAATTAACACAGCGTTCGGACCTCACAGACTGGACTCACGTAGTGAGGTATGCGAGTTGTCATTCGTTATCAAGTGTTCAAACCATCCAGAATATTCACAATACTAGACACCGGTAGTCAGCAGTCCCATATTGCCGATAAACTAGAAACAAACAGCAAAACCAAATATAAATAGAAGCTGAAATACATTGGTTTAAAACATTAATAGAAATTAATAACAAACTGTTACTGATAAATGAATAACCTGTAAATACATCGAAATCACTGTGGTTGTGATTATCGACCTTACATTACTGCATAATTTACTTCGCACCATAAAAAATTGGTGACTGGTGCAGGGTTACTATTACTGTTAGCATAAATAAAATATGCTATGTGACTGTAATTTAGCTATTGAAAATATTATTTTAATACCTGATAGTAAGAAAATTAGCAAAAAGTTAATTGAATAGCGGAAAGATTACTGGCGCAGTGCAACACATTGTAGTAAATTTTCATATACACATCTCAAATTTCTACCAATTATTAAAGAAATTTCTAAAAAATATATAAATATAAAAAATCCTTGAATTGGATGTAATATAATTAAAGAGAGAAAAAAACATTGACTGAAGCCGTTACATACAAACAACGTTGTTTCTTTTCAGTAGCCCAAAACATGTTTTCTATTAAAAGCTCGAAAATATATGATAGATTATCAATAGGGGCCTTAAAGGAATGCGGTAAAAATTGGTGACACATCGCTGGATATGCTCAGGCAGTTAGCAGTCGGAAAAATAAGAAATTATGATTAGGAAAATAAGATGTTACAATAAACCTTTTAATACTTCTTTTCCGCCTAGTTAGTACGGACCTGAATTAACCAGTGGCATATTAACACGGCTATATGTAGTAGTCAATTACTTCCTGGTATTTATAGTTTTATTAATTGCACACTATTTCTTTTAAAGGACCATGACATCTCATAGTAATACACCAAACAGAATTTATGGTTTTTATTGATTCAGAAAATGTGGGAAATATTAGTCCGATTTTCGTAATAGCCCCTACTTACTGCTTCATTCTCGCACTTTATATTTATTTATAATTTTTATTTTGTAGCGTTATTTAGAGTAATTGTTTTTAGCTACAATTTAAGATAGTTCTTTTTATTCGTTATTATAGTAATTTGATCTAAACTTTTGCTCATGTGAATGATATTTTCTTGAGCTTCAACAGCTGAGATATTTCGCAAATTAGTATAGGTTAATGAGTATTTCATTAACAATTGTTGCCTCATGGAAGTAAAATTTCCTTGTCAAACTGAAATCTTTTTGAACGTGACAACTTAGAGATTTATTTATTTATAGAATCTAATGACTTGTTAAATGTCAGTTTTAGGTTACAATATTTGCAGCAAGAATACTAGTAAAATTAAATAAATTACTGTTAATACTTTTGTAAGGACAAATACATTCTTAAATATTGAAAAAAATAAGATTTGTATTAGTGTGTCTAAATAGATTAGCAGCCAAAAATGAAGCATCTTTCTGCGACACTGACCTCAGGCGGCCATTTCTCCCGCATTTGGCACGGAGTATTCTGCGAATACCTAAATATTCAAATACTTGAAGTGATACATCGGCTGTTCGATTCATTTTGCAAGATATGATGTCATAAAGGAAACGAAGACTTCACTTCGAGATGAGACTGCTAGGCGATGAATAAAGATGAGGTGTACTGAAAGGATTTCCTTTCATCCTCCTGCAAATAAAGGCAAAAACAAACGTTGATTTATTCGTAAGTAACAGTACTATGGTTGCTTGATGTTACCCAACTGGACTAATATTTTGATAATGTGAGCAGGATAACTGAGGTGCTTGTCGCTGCTGTCACTCAGCGCCTCGGGGTGGCGCTGCGCCCGATAAGTTAGAGCTGCCCGCCGCACACTCTACATTCCGCCTCGGACCTGGAATGTTAAGGGTTGCTCTCCTCAAGAGCCTTTCTGGAAACGATAATGTTGTTCTAGAGTGGCTCTTATTCAGAAGGGTGGATGGAGATGAGATTACATGCACCACTGACACTTGTGTTAAGAATGCAGAAGACAACGATACGATTTATATGGAAACAGATTTCACGAAATGGGACAAGATCCGAACAGGTGACAGAATTTGTGTTTGTTGTTGCAAATAGTTAGTGCAACATTATGGCGGAAACATGATACTGAGAACAGTTTATGTATATCAAAAATAAAATAGATAATTAAACTTTTGTCCGAAAATATGGTAGATAATATTGTGAAAAAAAAGGATTGTCGTATATAGAACTTCGCGTAGTTTTAGTTCTGCTCAGCATAAACTTTATCGAATAAAGTAGGAGAATGTATAAAGTATGTGTTATACTGACACCAAATAACATAAATCTTCATGTTAAATTCTAAACTTTTGTACTATAGTTTTGTAAGTTATATGTATTCTTTTGTACAATCTTTTTTAATCCGTTATCCGAATCATGGGCTAAATGTGAAACAATGTCTTCATTGTGACTAAAATAATAGAGAACATCTTAATACTAACTTATCCAGAAATCTTTAAAATATATGTTAGGTATTCTTACTTCACCCTCCCCTTTGGCTTAGTTGGTAGCTTGTGCCTGGCACGGGACTAGCTGGTTCGACTTCTGGACTTGGCTGGCAGGGTAGGAGAGGCGGTGGCGCACACTGCTGATGGTGATTCGCTACTCGGATGGGGACGTTAAGACTGGCGGACCTTTTCTTGTGCTTCGCAACAGACGGCCTGAACGGTCCAGCACCGCGTTTCACTACTATCAACTACTATCGCCTTGCACTCATTCACAACACAAACAACACACACACGCCACTGTCACCCACACAAAAAAACAACGAATAATTAAATACACCCATCACCAGGAAAGACTACGGGAAACAACCCAGTTTAAATTACCGAAGTAAAAGTAACGGCTGAGGAGAAAGACAAGATTCTTGATTCATTTCAGTTATTAACCGTACTCCCATTTAATTTTTCACGCAAAAATTTAATAAAAGATTTATATTCTTTTAGCACAAAAATCAAGATTTTTTTTCATTGAAATCACTGTTGTTTCGTTACTATTAAGTCTTCATTCTACTGAATTTACTGCAGTCTACGGTAGTCAGAGTTGTAAAAGTAACGAGAAATTGTGCACCAGTATGTATTCGTTACTAATCCAATCAGCACTCGTTACTATCGTATCGTTACGTTGCTCGTTACTTTCGATACAAACGAGCACTAACACGAAGCATCGCATCGAGTCGCTTGTGGGATGTCTTCGTACTTTGTTAAGTTCAAGTAAATTGTTTGTTTAGTAAACTAAGTTTTGGTAAGTTGTTCGTCCGGAAAAACTTAAAGTAAATTAATTACCACATGGATCATACGGAAACCTACCGAATGTACACTTGATTTACTGTAATGAATATTATATATCTAATATCACAATCATATCGTACTTAAATCAACTAATTTCAAAACAAAACTGTTCATTCAATTGCCGAGCGAACCATTTCGGCTCCCGCATGTTGCATTATACGTCGTATTCGTTCGTTTATAGAATCAAACTGATATCTCTACGACAAATGTGAGTAACGAACTGGATTTGTGAGTAAAGTTTCGGTGCTTCGAGTCAGGCGATATACTCCTTACTCAGTAACGAATACGTATGATTTGCTACAGCTCTAACGGTAATAGCATTTTTTGGTTGAAACAAATAATATATTTAGTTTTTTCTGACAAAAAACAACAGATTTTTACTTCTTATATGGTTTTTCCATGTTTTTAAAATAAAACATTGAGACGTATAATTCACCAACTTATGAAACTGTAATTGACGTAACGCTTATCGACATGAATTCAGCGACTTCCATGTTGCTATTCTTAGGCCCTTTATGCCCTATAATTAGTGTCAACAATTGATGAATAGAATTACTGAAACTTATTCTTTGGTGTGTTATATGACAATGCAAAAGAAGTTTCGTTTAAAAAAAGTAAAACATCAAAAGTGCAGTTTGTTTCTTACTGTTTCATAATTTTGATGAACGAATTTCTTTCTTCATGTGATTATCTTTAATACTTTCATCACACGTGGTGTTAATCAGAAGTAAAAGTTCTCCTGTAGAGAATTTTATTGCGCCAATAACATTTGACAGAGTTCACTGTTACATACAGAGATACAAAGCAATATTGGCTCCCCGTCGTCATTTACGATTTAAGTCAATAACGTTTATTTTCTTCTATAAAAAAATAAAAATAATATATTTTTTTAAAATTCAGATTACTGATTAACTGTAATCTTTTATCAAAAATTAAAGTATTATGCCACCTTTACTTCTGTTTGAATGAATCAGTACAACAGCAGTTCAGATATATTAAGAAACGAACACAGAGAAACTGATCATTAAGAATAGGCAGCTACGTAAGAATTTCTGCGTTACTACGCCAGTATTTTTAATTCCTTAACTCGTTTACCAGTGTTTCTAACGAGTGAAAGTTGGAAGGTAAACTGTGGAATAAAAGACGCAAGACAGAGTCGGGCAGTTTACGTTTGAGGCTCCGTAGCTCTCGTGACCTCAAATCTAAGGTCTCGTCACCAAATTGTCTGTCTCTCAATGTCAGATGTAATTATTTTCTCATATTTATTTTTTTTCAAAAGAATCACCGCGGTTTGGTGAAGTGAACACATGAAGATCTCTTAAAATTTAAAGCTCAAAATATTGCACAGTTGCTTTGTATTAGAATCTTGAGAAAGAAAACTTACCGATTTTTACCTGTCAGTTAGCCACCCTCTCAAACTAAAACGGTTCGTTCGTTCACCGTAGCTGAGGACACAATATTATATTTTATTTAGTGTCACGAATTGTGATACAATTGCATATTATATGATCTGTGTAACGTGTCGTAATACGAAGTTTAACTTCATTGCTAGATTTTCTTCAGAATCATTAAAAATACGAGTAAAACAACAAAATATCTTGAACACACATACGTGCTCGCTAAATTAATTACTTTTTTACATTTTTTAAAAAAATACTGTAGGGCTCACTGAAAGCAGTAATTTCACGCAAAAAATTAAACACAAGTGGTAAAAATTATTACACAGATTTGAATGATTCTGTTGAAAATATATACAGTTTTCTTGACAAGGGTTTTGCTAGTATTAACTCTTTGAATGCAAGGCGTTCATGAAACCTCCATACATATTGTCTGATTTCTGTATTAGCCGAGGAGCACGGAAATAAGATTGAAAAAAAAAAAAAAAAGTGGTCACCACCTGACCGCACTAACACTGGGACTAATTACTATGTTTTGTACATACGAGGGTTGCCCAGAAACTAACGCACCACTTTTTTTTTCAGCCCCCAACAATGTTACGAATGCAAAACTCTTACATCTTTCCGAATGCCGTGGCACACTTAATGGCCGATTAGGGGCCATCCATAAATTACGTCACACCTTGAAGGGGGGGAGGGTTTCAACAAAGTGTGACATCGTGTGACAAGGGGGGGGGGGGTCGTGTTATAAACTTTGTGACATCACATGCATAATTTGTATCACTATTTTGCTCGTATTGCCCCAGTATTGCCATACTTATTTAAACGATCATGTGGCTTCTGTGGATTATAGTATTTTTCATCATACAAAGCCATTAACCATCATAAGCAATTACATGAGAGGCAACTAGAGGTTTTCCCCATCATGAAGATTCGTCCACAAAGCATTTCCGCTAGACGAAACAGGGAAGTTCTTTGCTTATTAAACGAGGACGATGCTTTATAGTTGGATGACCCTATCGAAATCAAGAATGAAGCAACTATTATGCCAATAATAAACAGTATGAAGAGATGGGTTCAAAATCCATGGACACATGATTACTCAATTTTGTATGATTAATTCGATTTTTTATGTTTTTTTTATATTTTCTTAAATGTTTGATTTATTGTTGATACGATTTTTTATCTAGAAATACATAAATCATTTTGGAAGTGCTGTTTTAATTAATAAATTTAAAATACGTGACGTCACACCAGGGGAGGGGGGGGTCCCACAAATGTGACATGGGAGGGGTCCAAAAATCATGAAATTCGTGTGACGTAATTTGTGGATGGCCCCTTATCTGGAGTAAGTTGTGACACGCTATTTTTGCGATATCTGCCTTCAATACACAGCCTGGTTGAAAATTATTGTAGTCTGTAATAAACCAGAATTTCACATAATATAGCTTGATATAAGGTTGTATGTTTACAAGATTAAAAACGCATCTTTGTATACTGAAATATACAGTGTCTGGGTCACACGATTAAATGCTCCAAGTATTTGATTCAGTTAATTGTTTAATTGATTAATTGTTTAACTGATCCATTTACATTATCCAATTAAATGCTCCAACTAATTAACCAATTTAAAAACCCAACTACATGCTTCAATTTTCTGATTCAAATACTTGCTACCAATTAAACTCTACAAACAAACAAATTAATTTATTCAAATAACTGTTATAATTAACTGACCCAATTAAACAATCACAACTATCGCATTACTTGCTTGCTTGCAGCGTTAGTAAATTCTTGGGTCCAAATCAATTTTTCTCAGAGGTGGGAGTTTCTTCCTTATTGTTCAAACTAGAGCCCTCAACCTGTTTCCCCACAGTTCCGGATTAAATTTCTTAATTCACAAACTAGTATGTGACTCATTAGCCACCATAGTTCTCAAACATTTTCACGTGTGGCTCACAATTATTGATGATTTTCCGTCCGTTTAAATAAGTCCTGCTAACCGGACAGTCAGTCATCAGTCACTACTCGGCGCTCCAATCAAGAAATACCACGAAAGGCAAATTTGTAATTATGGATGTTGCAAAATTACTTAACAATCTGGGATACTAGTAACCTATGATCATATAATTATTTTTCAACAATTAATGAAGTTATATATAGTTAAAAAAATTCAATGAATGTGAGCCGAATTGTTTTTTCTTGAAATCTTGAACGACGGTTGTACAAGAAGCCTAATTTACTGGTGCCACAGTATGCCACATCTGTGTGAAAAACATTGAAGCAGGAAGAAGTAAATTCCGTGAAGATTGTCATTGAATTCAGAGACGCTACACATACTGAATTTTATTTGCAGTACAAAATTCAAAGATACATGCATATAGACAGACCCATCTTTTTTCATAACTTGTCCCGGATGTGACACATATTTCATTGTTATCGCTTTATCAGTACCTTAAGCTGACGGGTAGGATATATTGCATTTCGCGTTAACACTGAACGACACATTTAATTTCCCCCCCTCCCCCCCACCTCCCACCCTCCCACCAAGATAAGTTTATCACGTTGAGATTTCTAAAGTTAATCGTTATAGGCAAATCCCACTAGATATGCTGATGACAATTGTGTTAAAAACAACGTAAATATATTAACTTAACGGTGCAGCTTTCAGGGCGTATGTCTCTAACCTGTGAAGTCCCTGTTTTGTGAACAAACCCAGTAATTGGGTGCTAATATAGCGTGAAACAAGTGTTAAAGGTGCAGACGGTAACTCAGAATATGTGGCGGCAGCGGCGTCGCGATATAAACTTGCTCGTCTAGCTGCGTCGGGACGGAAACTGCTGCGCTGTATAATCTGGTTAATGACGTCATAAAAATTCTGTGAGGGACATTTTTTACGACACAGACACGATGAATTGTCGGGCCCTCAAGTTTCACAGCCGCCGGTAGTTTCGAAGTTTGAAACTTGAGATGAAAGTCATCTTGAATTATGACTCTAAATTACGCGTTGTATCGAAGAGGATAAACGTGAAGAGAGTAGTGGCTCTTCGTTGTCAGGAGCAGGGACGTGGAGGGTGGGGTTCATTGAGTAGACAGCTGGTGGATTCCCACTACTGATTCAAGGACTTGCTTCCAAACGTAGAAACAATAACACGGCGGGAATGCGACTCGCGTGTGTTCGGAATAGAAAGACGCGATTTATCGACGAGCAAGCGCCGTTTCTTGCTCAGATGCCGCTAGAGCTGTAGAAGAAACTAGAAATTCTGTACCCGTGTTTATTCGTTACTAAACCAATCAATACCCGTTACTTTCGAATCGCTACTTTCGGTACAATCGAACAATAGCATGAAGCATTGTACCGAGTCGCGCCGCGTACAGGATAACTTCGTTACTATCGTATTGCTTCGTTACTCGTTACTTTCGGTACAATCGAACACTACCATGAAGTATTGCATCGCATACGGGACGACTTCATTCGTACTTGGTAAAGTTTAAGTAAATTGTTTATTTAGTAAAATAAGTTTAGGTAAGTTGTCCGGATAAAACTTAAAGTAATTAGCACATGGACCTCACGGAAAACTTGCACCCCCCCCCCCTGCAATGGAAGAAAATACGCAGAAAAAGATTAAGAAATAAAAATTTTATTATTAAATTCACTATTTGAAAATAACTTAAAGCGCGTATGTTGTTGTACAAATTTGTTCAAAACCTTGTCAACAAATTCAGTATCCTTAGTTAATAAGTAATAAGTGTTATGTATAATGTATAAAAAATGCAATGCACCTCCCTTAAGTAATCCTGACAGCGCCCAAGCGGAAAACCTACAAATGTACACCTGATTTGCTGTAATGAATTTTATATTCGAAAGAATAATCTAATTTCAAAACAAACACATGTTTGCACACTCAAAAAAAGACCTGACCTTTCACCTGACTGTGGCATATCTAGTGACAATAACTAATGGCGGTTATTTTTTAAAGTAGCCTACTCAAAACCCTGCATACAAACAGGGACGCCGACTCTGTGGGTGCTCGGGGGCTCCAGCACCCACGAGAAGTAAGTAGTGGGTGCGGAGCACCCATGAACATTTAAACTAATCAGTAATCGACTTTGAGCGGCGTTACTTTATTACCGACTCACAAGCAGCGTGGGAGAACAAGACGTCTCGACGAGCGTGCACGACTGGATGCCATACCCAAGGAGAATACCTAACACCAAGTAGTAAGTATGATCTGTGAACGAGCACGCAAAGCAACTCGCCTCCGCCACTGTCGCGCCACTCCCTTTCTCCGCTGCTGCGGCTCGCGGCTCTGTCGGTCAACCTAGTAAATAAAACGCGTGCTTTGAGACCGCGACGCGCGTTTTGTATTGTGTTTTTTTTTCTCAGAAAATTGGCTGTTTAGATGGATAAAATCGTCATTAGAAATCATAAGGTGCCCAAATCTGAAGAACCTTACACTAGTAACTCTTCTCAACTTAGTACAGCTCGACAAATCCAGCCAGAAAATATTATTTCTGCAAATTCACGAGAAAAAGGAGCAATTTTCACAGTAGTAGACAATTTTTCCTTGGCTGTTTTATGTTGGAGATATAGATAAAGTGTTTCCACCAATCTGTAAATAAATAATGTTTAGGGTCGTTTCTGCGCCGAAAAATCGAGAGTTGATGAGTTCACTAAAGCATTCACTCAAAGTGTTTTTTTTTCTTTTCTTTTTCATCAAGCAATAAAGCTTTAGAAACGTTTAAAAAAGTATTGAAATTCTGACAGTCGCTGTTTTTGTGTATTGCATAAGACCAGTTAAGAATGTGGCGCGAATGAACACCGCATGTTTTCAAAAAATAAACTTGAAGATACGAAAACAGCTAGGTCTGCCCTCTTACAATTTATTTCAACTCTTCATTTTTTGAATGAACCGAGGCCTAGCTATAAGGGGCCTCGAGGATGAGCATTCAAATTACATTCGATTAGTTGTAGCTGCGATAACAGGATGTTCCGAGTTAAAGTCGTGTTTCCAGCGCAGCAGATATAGGCCTAAATGGTTGTCACACCTTATCACTAATGAACTGTGTACAAGTTTGACTGACGGAAGTACTGCATATCATCTACAAACCAGTACAAAATGCTGTCTGTTACTCAGTTATGGTTGGTGAAACTTTTGTTATTTCAAATAGTGAACAAGTCACATTCTGCTTTCGCTTAAAATGCATGAAAATGTTATTTATTTGTTGTATGGCTAAGCAACTAACGTAATACATATACGAGGCGTATTCCAAAACTAAGGTCCGTTTGGTCATAATAAAAACATCGCTCACGAGACAAGGTTTTTATTGACAGCAATATGTGACTACATATCTAATTCGCTTTTCCACATATCCTCCATTCACATCTATACATTTTCTGTAACGCTGAACCCGCTTCTTTAACTCCTCGACATAAAAGTCTGCCGCCTGGGACCCGAACCAGTTCGTAACGCTCGTCTTAAGTTCATCATCGGTTTGAAATCGTTGTCCATCAAGCCAGTTTCAAATGCAAGAAGAGGAAATAGTCGCTTGGTGCAAGATCGAGACTGTATGGAGGGTGGTCAAGGAATTCCCAACGAAACTCTAGAACTTGTTTGTCACTCATAATGTCTGGTCCATACACTAGACACAACTCACGATGGATGTCCGCAGGTGGCGATCCTTTTGCCAGCAAAAATCTAATCACACCGCTCATCTCACAACTCGCGGAAGCTACGATTGTCGCGGCCATTTCGATGTGCTCTCATCGACAGGCAAGCGCCTACTGCGGCACACCACCACTGCTGTATGATCTCCAGGAGTTGGTAGACAGCGCTGCAGGCGAGAAACGTCATTCAAGCCTATCATCTGTGACATATTGTTCACCGGACCTTAGTTTTGGAATACGCCTCGTAAATATATACAACGACAAGAACCTTGGTAGCATTCACAAATCGATGTCCAGTTGTTGCAGCCATGTTATGAAGGAGGCTGCACAACTGAAAACATCGTGAAATGGTCCATCCTACTTCCAGAGAGGACATTCCTTGACGATGTGCTCCACATTCTGGGAAGGAGTTTCGCAGTCCCCACTTATATGGTAAAGCATAGCGTTGCATTTGGCGTGGCCTGTTCTTAGGCGATTTATTTTGAGCCACTGGTCTCTCTTCAGATTTCAACTCTTCATTTTTAACGCGGAAATCCAGTTGTAGGATCTTCAATATATTGATGTTTCACAGATGCAGAGTTCCAGCTTCATCGTCACATGTGAAACTACTATCGGCCTCTGTAAAACGATATCCACAACATCCGAAAATTTGTTTGAAATTTTCAATGACGTTCCAAGAAGATTCGACATAAATTTCAACATGTGTTGGGGACTATGTACCGATGGCGCTGTTATGTTATGGCCTTTAATCGTGGGTTAAAGCAGTCGAAGCATGGGCAATTCATGTGCATTGCGTCGCTCACTCGTAACACCTAATTGTTCAAGATTCAATGAAAGAAGTGCTTGCAATAAGATATTTTTTAGCGTTAGTGAGAGAGCTTGTTGCCTTTGTAGACGGTTCACCGATACAGCCAAGCTTGTTTTCAATCACTATAGGCAGTTGGCGATGCTGAAAACCATTCTCTGCGGCATGTGTGCCCACCAATATGGCGTTGTCGCATATCTTCCTTGTAAACTATTCTAAACAATTATCGTATCCCGCTAAACTTTTTGAAAGACACAAAAACTCAAAAGATAATGCCCTTGCGAAAGCAAAATGGTTTTTAAAAAGTCTTCAGTCTGTTGAATCTCTTTTTATTATCAAATTTCGGATAGAAATTCTGGATCTTGTCGAAGCTCTAAATGCAACTTTAAGGAAAATTTCTTTGCACCTGCTAAAAGCTGTCAATGATATTAATACTGTAAAGCACATTATTTCATCCCAAAGAACTGACGAAATACTTCAAAACCTTTGGAAACTGATTGTAAACTTAGCTTGGAATTGGATGAACCTAAAACTCCAAAAATAAGAAGGATTTCTCAAAAGATAGACGATTCATCAAGTGAACTTCACCAATTTAGCTGGCCAGCTGACTTTTATCGAAAAAGCATTCACTGTTATTATGAACTTGAAAATCTGAAAGTTTGCTACCCAATAACGTCAAAAAGACTGAACCCATTTATTGGCATGGAATAGAATTTAGAAAATGCAAAATCTTGCTGTGTTTAGCTGCCTTATAACTTGAAATCTACTGGAGGGATTTGGATACGATTATCATGATTATGTAAGACAGCCCGCGACTTACTTCGTGTTCGTAAAACAATTTGAAGATTTTTTTTTTTGGTACGAAATCTTAAATATTTCCAGGACGAAAGATAGCTTAAGTTGAATTCCTGCATTATCAACATCTGCCAATGAAAATTCTTTCAAAATAGGTTCACATAATTTGCCAATTTTTTTAAAACAACTTAGTCATCAAACGAGAGTGGGCACCCACGAGGTTTCCTGAAAGCTGGCGCCCCTGCATACAAGCCTGAAATGATAATGGGACATGTATTTAGCAAATATTATAATCTCATCAAAGTATTTCACTTTTATATAGGAGGTTTCACCACAGTCTTCCTTTACTGTTTTCATTTATTTTTGTAAATTCTTCGTCTTTTTGTGATAGATTTGTTAAAATAAATGTGGACATACCATCAAGTCGGGCCTGCAGGCAGAGCGCTACTGACTCCCACTTTAATTGTTTCATTTTAAAAATATCAATATTCAAAACATTTAAATTAATAACAAAGGTACAAGGAAAACATGCGATTAGATTCGCAATTGTTGTTACGTCGCGGTTACAAAACATTCAGCATCAAAGCCAGTACTGCAGTGATCACATGGACCCTGCGGTAATAATACAATAACTAACACCAGGCTAAAGGAATAAATCCCAGGGCCGGCGCTAGGAATTTCGGGCCCGGGGTAAAATCGACCATTTTTTTGTTTTTTAGCTCTACAAAATCTACAAACTAGCCGGGCGACAATGGGTGGATTCTTGGCTTCGAGACCTGGGGGCCCCTGCAGCCGGTGATCGGGGCCCTCCATCAGCCAGCGGGCCCGGGTACATTTGACCCGCTTATCCCCCCCCCTAACCCCGGCCCTGATGAAGTCATTGTACACTGTTGTTTCTTTATGGAATTTTGGAACTGCAAAAAAGGGCTGCTAGATATGTTTCTGGAAATTATCGCAGAACGCAATCAGTAACAGATATGATAAAAGAGATGGAATGGGATTCATTGGAAGACAGGAGGAGGGTGAAAAGTGTCATGGGAGCGTACAAGGCGTACATTGGTGATGAGGTATGGAAAGATATTGGTGTAAGAATAAAAAGTAACGCATGGAAGGGATGAGATGACAATGACCACAAGCTGTAATTCGATTTCAACCACAAGGGTGTAAGAAGATTCTCTTTTTTTGGTAAGAGTGTCAGGGATTGGAATTAAGGATTGCAATCCCACAGTGTTTTCAATCCAGCGGAATCCGCTCGGGATTTGCGCCAATCCCGCGGGATCCCGCGGGATCCGTGCGGGATTGGTACAAACAGTTTTTCAACTCATATATTTAAAACATAGCTACTTAAAACGTTAATAAATTAAATAATAATTAAAGTAATAAATAATTTTTAATTTTAAATGATAAAAATTAACAGTTAACAATATTTTGATTGGAAAAATGACATTAAAACTTTTTAGCGTGTCTTAAGTGTATTTCGAGGTTTTACATTTTTGTTTCTTAATCTAAACCAATTTTTAAATAAATAATAAAAATGGAAAATATTGAGTCTTAGGTCATATTATGTGCCTTACAATACATCACATAAGTTTAAAAATATGGTTTAATTAATGGCCAAGTTGCAAGAGTTTTTTTAAAAAAAAAAAAATTCTAAATAAACATTCCATAACATCGAAAAAAAGGGTTTCATTTCACAAAGTGAAGTGAATATACTATGTAAAAGGTAGACTTGGCTCAGAAAAAGATCTCATAACTTTTTGTCACTACACAAGCACGAGACTTGGACCTTTTTTTTGCGTGATTCGTTATTATATCTCCTGATTCCTTGATTGATATTACAGTTGATTCAATGTTATTAAAAGAAACTACTCACCAACACGTAAACTGTCAAGTATTTCAGATTTACTTATGTGGCGTAACGACGTTTTTAGAGTGGAAATTATTATTTTTTTTAGTAAGAAAGGAGACTTTCTCGGCGAATGATTGCAGTGAAGTCCTCATAGGTTGTATCTCCGGATTTCATTACAAACACACGTGAGGAACACAATTCGTCGATACACCCGTGAAAATTTCATAATAACTTTTTTACCTTTAGTCGAAATAATAACAAGGAGAAGAGGGATTAATCGAAAGCCTGAGCGGCACATGTAAGAAGGTAGCTTTCGTCAAAGAAACGCATTGAGGCAGCGGCCAAAACAACAATTAGTCAAAGGATATAGTCCTACAATTTCCTTCTGATAGCTGTTAAATAAATAGGTACGCGATCGTTAAAATTACGATAACATTAGTTTCATATCAACGAATAATCAAATCTTCAGCCGCAAATTAGGAAATTGTCACAATTACTGTATCCGCAAATACGGAAAATGGGAATAATGAAACCGTGAATAAAAAGCTGTAACCGTGCGACACTTAAAAAATAATTATATAGTTAGAAAATCGTACTAAATACGCACCATAACTCATATCACAGAAATGTATACTCGAAACAAACGTAAGTTTTGATGAATACGTTAAAGTGTATTTATTTACTTACGAATGACGAAGGTTGACAAAAACAAACGCATGTTCACATCAGTCAAATGCCAACTGCTCTGGTACAGGCAAACAGTGCAATACATCCGATAGAGACCGAGTGGGTCAGCGAGTCACGCAGACTGACACGCGTTTCCGCCGGATTTTGCGGATTGCGGTTCCGCTTAATTTTGTGCGGGATCCGCCAGGCTGTCTAATGATGCGGGATCCCACTTTGCTGGATTGCAATCCCTAATTGGAATAAGTTATCAAGAGAAATTATGAATAATTTACCAAAATCGTTGAAAGAATTTAAAGTTAAAATTTGTAGATGGCAAATGTAGGTGTATGCAGGAAAGAGAGGAAGATGAGTGTGTAGGGAAATTGCCACCGGAGCCTGGGCTCCATTGCAATTTAATTAAATATTATTAGAACAAAACAAGTGTAGAGATGTTTATCACAAACTATTAGACGACTTTTTTATATAGTAAATTACACTATAAAATAAAATAGAAGGTGTCAAATCTTAAATAAACACATTTCATAAATTTTTTAAATCAATAAACCTCAGTAATATACGATCAATGAAAAAACAGTAAATATGTCAAATTATCCATACAAATTTTCTATTTACAAATTATGCACTGTAAATTTTAATGTTAAACAAAATAAAAACTTCAAAATTAGCCTTCACGTTGACAAAATTAGTTACCTGCGGGAGCTGGAACGTGTTCGTATCTATACGACAAATGCGAGTAACGAAACATGCGAGTAACGAAATGAATTTGTGAGTAACGATTCGGTACTTCGAGTCAGGCGACGAACCCGTTACTCAGTAACGAATACATCGTTACTTTTACAGCTCTAGATGCCACCCATATAACTCTACACGAGCGACTGCCACCTACAATGACCAACATCGATTTCTTCGGAATTATTTTTATTATATTCAGAAAAATCTCTGGCATTACAAACACAAGTAATCAGCAATGTTCCTCTGCAATGGCTGCATATGACTCCTGATAACCTACTCATGTGTCCGTTTGTTATAATCGTCAAATGGAAACAAACTTAACAACGCTTAACTTTTTCCAACGCGTTTGCTATCACATAGGATATTGCAGTACGCACTCGCAATAGATTTTGACTATTCATCGCGAACTATTTGTACAGTTTTTCAGTGAAGAGGTTCTCTTTGGTCTTCATGTCTGCGAGCAATTTTATCTATTTTAAGCAATTAATATTTGTTGTTGAATGCAGTGTGCCGGAAATGAGCAAGTTCTCTGCGTTTGACTGTAGATATTTATTCAGTATATCCATAAAATCTTGGCTATTCGTCTATGGAAGCACATTTCAAAAGCTTTACTGCTCGAGCAAAATGCGTCAGGGTATTTCGTACTTTATTTTACTAATACGTATTTATGCAATTAAATGGCTTTTAACATCAACTGCTATTTATCGGGTTTATATGTGGTATTTGATATACTAAAATTACATATCTTTCTTAGGCTATCACAAAATAAGTAATTTACCACAATTATCAACTCCTCCTTATCGTTTTCAAAAATCTTACTTTACCAAATATCGATTACAATTTAGTTTTTTAAATTTAATACTACAACCTTCTCAGTTTTCTTCTATTCATTCTCCTCACCCAGTAGCACATGATTTTCTAATTTTAATCGTACTAGATTTTCAAGTGACCACGAAACCCAAAATTAATTTCACTTCTGCAAGTAATCCAGTTAACGACATTATTGATTAAAAATCCTGGAATAGTTGGCTTGAAATAAAAATCGTTTGAAATAAATCATACAGATATAAATTTTACTTTACTTTTGAGTAACTGTTTATTATAAATAAAATGAAAATTAAATGAAGCAAAAGCATTTTGAACTGTGCAGCTGAATATGCTAGATTTTCCCTTCTACGAAAAGAAAAAATACAGTTGTTCGGCACTTAATTAAATATGTTTTATACATGCCTGCCAGCTATTGTTGTTTCTGGTGACTGCGCGCAAGTGGTGGGATGGATGAGGGACTAATTCCCAGAAGTAAGATGATACTACAGTACATGGTCTGTCATGATAGTCTGCTTTGATCTTAACAACAAAAACAATTATTTATTATTGTATTATTCCTGTTAATACACACATTTGTGATCTAATGTTGTGATATTTTTAATGATTTTGTGTGCTGAATTTTATGGTCAGGAATGGAAATGTAAATTTCCGAGAAGAATATCTTTGCCGATGTAATTTCATTTTGTTCTATGGATGAAGGGAAGTTAATTATCCACAAATTTATTTAACTACAAAAATTTTTGTTTGGTGCCCTACTTCTCCCACTACGAGATCATTGTACTAAGTACAACGTATCCAGTTTACGGAACATGGATTCGAAAAAACTCGCTTTGTCTCATTGCACCTCTCTTGCATGTCATCGCTTTCTCCTCTGCTCCATAAGTTTTTAAGCTATGTTATATATCTTATATCAAAGTGAGATTCTTATTAAGTTCTTCAACTAGTTTATGTTTTTACGCCTAGCTGATTCCGTAAATCAGTTATGTGTATGCTTCAGTTTAAATTCAGTTCTATATGTAAGCCTAAAATATCTGTACCTCTATTCCAAGAATTTAAGTATAACATTAAAGATTTAAATATCGTTGTGAAAATTGGTCATGTTTTATACGTAACGGATGTCGTGAGGTCACCGAGCAATCGCAGATGGTGTACAAAAAGGAAGCGAATGAACGAGAAGAGACCATCTTTTGAGCATCCAACATTTGGACCTTGGTGTACTCGTATTCCTGAATTCGTCTATAACGGTATTTCGCCAATTCATAGGAATCTTTCTAAAGTTGAGATAAAAAGTGTATTGAAGAACTGTCACTGAACTAACGCCTTCGTATGTTGTGAGATACAATGACAAGCAATAAAATAAGCATTAAAAATACGATACAAATAGCAATCCTTCGTATTCTGTCAACTTTAGAGTTTACTTGCGTTTTCTAAAGTTTTCATCTTCGAAAGTAACAGCTACAGGGCTTACCCGGCTGAGCAGCTATCAGTTTTCAATCAACAGAAGTACCCATTGAAAAGTTTACGCCAATGCGTTAGCTCGCAGTCGTAATGCATAAAAATTGCAGTGGCAAATGGAATTTCTTCAGAGCACAGGAAAAGCAATTTCAACAGCGAAATGGCTCGGAAAATGTAATGTGTCGATCGTTATAGCTGTAACCAAACTTGGAGTCGAAGTTTTATATTACTTCGCGAGGCTGTATGATTTACATTAAACTCGATCTTCTTATGTATCAATCTACCAAAAATATTACTTGCTTGCGATGAAGCTACTGTTCCTATGTTAGTTGTACCCATATTTTCTACAATTTTATTTTCGTATCCAGCATGGGTTTAATATTCCTCGCTGGCGAATTTTTCCGATTCCTGTTCGACAAATACAACAAATCCAATGCAATCTTTTATTTAACGTCAGAGACAGTTTAGTTAATTTACCATTTTATGAATATCCGCTACCTTCTGTGCCTACAAGCATTCGCTTAGTAAATTGCAAACCAATTTCTTTATCATATCTGATGGCGACGCTGTTTTACGACAATCAGCACAAATATTAATGAGAAGTGCGTAACTTACCATTCAAGCCTGCGGTTTTTTACTTCCTACATATGTACGGATACAAGGTACATTTCCTTTCTTACCTGTTTAGTTTACTATTGGAAGTAATCGTGTATTTATGGAATTTTAGCTTCCAATCAACAACTGACCCTTTACTCTACAGTTAATAATTTTCAACATTTCTTCTGATACATATATACTTAATCACCATGTCACGTATTATCTTGCAAGGTCGGCTGATTCCACATAGGTGTTATCGCAATACAGTAGACTAGCGACCTTTTATTTCATGTAGTAATGAGTAGGTTTGTCAAAATGAATCTGTGTATATCGCTGATATGTATAGAGTGTTAGTTCGATTAATCGATTCTTACGTAGTTGTACTAATCTCGCAGAACAATGGCAGGACTCGCGGGATAATAGTGACAGTGTGAAGTAATGTTTCAATGAGTGTTAGAAGACAAACCGGGTCCATGGATACGTCCTTCGTGCATCCGCGACGGGAAAGTAAACTCTGGCTGTCGACTTCGCATCGTTGTGCTAACCAGAAGCTACAGAACTGTCGAATTATGTGCTGGAAGAACCTACACTGTGATTTTGAGAAGCTGTGATTGTTGTAATAAACGACAGTGCTAACTGCGGCCTAGACTTGTTTTAATTTGAACTTTCCTCTCGAAAGCGCTTGCAGTCTTCTGAATACAAATCTATCACAAATTTTATGTATTTACTTCCGTAAATTTTCGGTTGGTGGTCGGTGTCATACTATTAAAACTGTGCTAGTAAAAGTGTGTGGTTATAACAGTCCATGAAAACGTGGGATAATTGTGACCAAAATCCACCACTAATTTATCATTCAGAAGTTCTAATCATTGAATTAAACGTAAATACACCCTCCATTAAATCGTGGCGACCAGGTTGGTATTTAAAAGATAAAGAAGCGAAGTCTTGATACTTTTCATTAGGTGAGTCAAATTTCACGTGGTAATGACTGTTTATTTAAATTAAATTAAAGAGTAGTTTCACAGCGTCCCAAGTTTACATGACGCTGTTAACAATTCTGCTTATAAAGACCACAATATTGGCGATAAATAACCTATACTACAATTTTAAACCTACAGCAATGCATTAACAATTTAAGTAATGAGTATTAGCGATTCCTGCACACAACTATGCACAGCTGCTTTTCCACATCGATTCCACCAATTCTGCATTTCAAACTACACTACAATCGTTTGCTGCTCTTATTAATCACCGTCCCATTGCGATATTTCTAGGCGTACGCTACATTTTGCTCGGGTATCGCCATTCTTGTGTTAAGTACATTAGAGAGAGCCGCTGCCAGATTAAAAACTTTTTCTCTAAATACGATTTACAGAGGAACTTCTGTATAACCGCGATGTTGCTGTATGAGTTCTACGCTCCCATACATTTTCTTGAAAAAATATGGATACCAAACTGTGAAGCGCCTAAATTACAACCAAGGTTCACCCACAAGGAATATAGTTCTCCTCTTTACTAGTCATCTCTTCGTTACGTTAGGTAGTATCAAAACTTTCCGCGTCAAAATTTAACTAAAATTGGGGTTTCAGAAATATAACATCCTGACTTTTACTTTCCATCTACACCATCTGTTTCATGCTTCTACCTAAAATTTATGGAACCTATTATTATTGATATTCTAATTTTCTGAAGGTATACTCGTATGCGCAATTAGGTTCTATCTCTCTTTCAACTGCATCTTTTGTAATATTTGCTACAACCTGAACAATTTCTCTGCCTTAACTTTTTAGCATATTCGCAGAAAGCCGATGTTCCGATATTTATTTTTTGGAATCTAATCCATGGGAGGGTAATGAGCGCTGCCTTCTTTTTCGGTTAAAGCTTTACGGCTCATCGACGTCAAGGTTGAGAAATAATTACGGGTATTCAACGGGAAGGAATTCGGTGATGAATTTTCAAAGTATCCATCGTACCATTTGCTTGTAGTGATGATGAAGGGCCATATCGGGAAGAGAATGCAACCCTGCAGACGCCAGGCTCATCCACCAGGCCTTCATTCTGCAAGTGGCGTAAGCTTATTTTGGTTACCTGCTTTGTGTAACCCGTAGTTTGAAAGGCATAGTTTTGGTGGCATTGGCTGAGATAAACTGTCTAAAAAAACAATCATGTTGGGTGGATCTAGTGTGTACCCTGTGAGGACAGTTTAAACACTTAGGTGTAGTTCGTACAGTGCATATTATCTTTTGCAGCAAGGAGTAATAGTCATAAATCCCACAGCCGATGTATTAGTAAACATCCAGCCAGCTGTGAGTGGGTCCACTTGCCTATAGCATTCCGAAGTCTACTGACCTTAGCAGATATGGGTGTGGCAGTCAAACGACAGTAAATACTTGGCTTCTGACGTTTGTGAAGGTATTAGTGTTCATCCAATCGATGGTGGACTTAACTCTTTGTGACGTATTACAAGATAAATAACTAATGAAGATGACTGCCCTTCCTGAAAATAATACTCCGTCATTCTGAAAGAGAATTTTCACTACACAAAATAATGTATTTTGTTTGCACTTAATGAAAAGAGAACAGCTTCGAGAAACAATTTATTCCGTTTAAGGACACATAGTTTTTACTACAATTGACTGTGCTGTTCTGTAGATACACTATTTTTATTTACTAGTGTAAGCCAGTGACTGTTTTTTTTGCGTATCGTCACGGGTCTAGAATAGTTCCGTTTTTAGGATGAAAGATTATGACAGGTTTCCTGATTTGACAAAATATAAACTTGACCTGTGTTTCAGGGTAAATAAAATCTCTTGAACTTGAAGAACTCAGAAGCGTTAATACAGGTAGGTGACGAACAGGGACGATAACGCAATCGTATAATTGTTTCAAAGATCATAGACTCGAACTTGCTTAAATACAAACTTGACTTGTATTTGACCCTTAAAGTTCACTATGCAAAATTTAGAAAATCCCTGTTTCCTTCGAAAGCATTACGTTGTTTTTTATTGCGACTGGGCAAACACTCATAATGCAATCATTGGTCATAGTATCTGTGACGGCCAGAGAACTTAATACACATTCTATATTATTAAACAGTTGAGCAACTCCGAAGAAATGAATTGCCAGAATAGTCGATTCAGTAACATATTTGGTCTGATGTCTACTTAAAATAACCTAATAACTCACGTACAGCGAACATGAACAAAGACCATTAACGAAAGTGATCAGTAAAATACTAAAAAGAAAATAAACTTTGGTCAAGCAACAACATTAGCGAAAGTTTTAATTAAATTTATCCTAAGCGGAATGGCAATTGGCATTCGTGGTTACAGGAGACACCATGAGTAATTTAAGTTTTAAAAGTTTTTTTGAGTTGCTTTCATAAGCAACATGTTACTGAAAAGCAGATCCACGTATTTTCAGCCGCAAAATTTATCAGTATTTTTTTAACTACGAAACGAAACGCTACGAAAAGCAATCTTAATGAATTTATTATGGCAATTAATTTGGTATCAGTTTCTTAGCTATTATATTGTAGGCATAACCACGGATTTCTTCTAATGGTATCTCTGGTTGCTGTTTTGCGAGTGAAGGCTGACATGTGACACCGTTCCCCAGTCCATAGCTATCGAGGTGATTGAATGAGTGAGTGAGCTTACGAAATTATAGAGTAGATTGCCGCTGTGGTAATTGGTCTCACCGTGATCCTAACTGCATCTTCGTTATAACTTCACCAACAAATCACTACTGCAACAAGAGGTCAGCTAACCACAATACGAAGCACACACACTACCAACCACTCCGATGATCACACCAGAGAGTACAGTTGCTGAGAACCACGTACCTGATATTGTAATCGTTGATATAAAGTCACATGGCTATTCAACTCTTGCAATTTCATTCCATTTTCATCACTTTATCTGGTTGCTTAACATTTTTTTCCAGTGTGTTAGCATTTAAATAGTTTCTATATATGTCTTATATTATAAGAACCGAAGGCCATATAACGGTTTACCGCTGAGTTTTAGGAGATAGAATATAATTTTTATTCTAAGTATACGAGTTACTGGTATCTCTGATTACAAGAAAGAAAATTTACGCACTTTGGTAACACTATCATAAGCCAGAAGCGTAAAATAATTTTTAAAATAGGGGTTCCTTAAACACCGTGGAACATGTTCAACATAGAAAGGTATTGTATTGAGCTCTTCTCGATAGACTTCGTGTTTCTTCCTGGCATGGTACTTTATTAACTTAACGCTGCTTGAAAAAGTTCAGGTATTGATGTGAACGGAGAAACTGGTACATTTAAATGAAATTGAAATTCGCAAATAGTGTAGTGACATATAGTACTTGAAACGCGGAGATGTCTTAGTGCAAACGATGTTGCTGTGCAGCCGCTTTCAGCAGTGACGGTATACAAGAAATACATTTGATAAACAATAAGAACAGTAAGAACTATGATATTATAAAAGCGTTGCATAATGACACAAGTGATTTGAACGTACACGCTACAGTATTAAATTTACGATAAATATGGTGGAAAGCTTTAGTTTTAATAACAAAAACTATTAGCTTCTTGTCACATTTCGAGATGTGCGTACGAGAATCCCCTTTGCAACCTGTAAATAACTTGCGATACTGGTGTAAAACTTGTAATACTCAGTTCGGAGCCTTTGTAAAAGAACTGCCAATGAAACTGAAAAAAAAAAAAAAAAAAACAGGAATCCAGTCACTTCCAGTGAAGCAGTGTATCTCAACTTAGTAACTGTTTTGGTGTTGGAAAGCTTTCACTTCCAGCAGTGTTACAGCTGATCAGCTGATGACTCAACACGTTAATCAGCGCTATTGATCCTGGCGTATATCTGCTTGTTGAGGGCACCAAGTATTGTTAGACTGATAAACTTTTTGTATAAAAGATAAATCTGAGGATCTCTGAAACATTAGAGAGAACCTAGCCGTAGTGCTGCTGGCCTTGCGCATGGGATCTGCCTGCTTCTTGTGGCCGCCTGGGGAGACCGAGCTGTTTGGCAGCGCACAAAACATCGGTCTTGGCTAAGTGAGTGCGCAACATGTCAATGCGCATGGACGCTTCCACAATTCAGTCAGTCGGCCGCACCGCCGGGAATTTACGGCATTTCATCCGGTTCGTAAATCTGCGTCAACGCGGTAATTAATTTATCCAGCTCGGACTGGACAGGAGAAGAGCAATATGTTTTATTGTGAGTTTATGGGCCTTTTGTGGAGGCCGTACATCAGGGAACAATCACGACATTAGTTAGACGCCCACCGACCGCGGGAGCTCTGGACTCGACTAGCTCTCCGTCTGTCTGTCTGAGGGCTGCCTCGTTAGGACTGTGAACATCGGATACAGTAGCATACTAGAGAGGAACGTCACACCTGTTCTCATTCCTTATAACGAGAAGAAGAGTGGACGAAAGTGTAACAGGATGCTGATATTTAAAACTGCTTCAGGCACTCCGTCGTTTGTCTTAGGAAATTACCCAACAGTCGAACATGCATGGAAGCTCCGCGCTTTCTAAAACTACGTCAGGATTATTAGGTTGCATTAAATAGCAAGGAATTAAGTTCAAAAGAGCTCTGATTAAACAGTGTCCCTACAGAATACATGGTAAACATTACAGTAATACCCGAAACGTGAAAAAAGCTAAAAGGTAAAATATGATGCCTTACACGGAAGTGAGCTTTTGAGTCACTATACTGGTTGATAAGACGATCTCATAAGTGAAGGGATTTATCAGTACTACTAAAATATGCTATAGGCTACCTCACGGTAATGCGCAAAAGAAAGAGAAGATAAGAAAATGAGAATTGTATTGAAGAATTCCAGAATCTACTCTCTACTTTAAAAACAACCATTATGTTATATTGACACTAGACATGAATGCCAGAATTGACAAAGCTCCCATTGACGAGAGATAGGTATCTTGTTTCTTTTAATGTGCTGACGGTTACTAATAAATTATTCAAGAAAAAAATACGCTGACAAGTTAATATGGTCCACAAGAACTCATCGCACTCCGTAGATTACATAGTTTTAAACAAGAATTTTGCTTTGAGAGTATCCTAACAGCATTTACACATGGGAAGAAATACGGGAACAGGATGCAAAAGATCGTAAAAGATAAACTTAAAACAAAAAGAGATGAGAGAAGAAGCAAATTTTATGAAGAATGTTTATTACAGAAAGAAAGCCCGCTAGTATGGTTTAGTGAACTGAGGTGCTATGCACTGGATAGGAGAGGTTCAACGGAACCGGACACGAGACCACGCCCCCGCGTACTGGCCGCACTGACTGCGGTTTCAGGCAATCATCTGTGAGAATGCTGGGGCGGTACCCCATTTCCACCTCATACACATTTCGCAAATAAAAATACACTTATCACACAGAACACTCAAAAAACACGTTTCTGAGACAGATGGCACCACAGTAGATTAAGAACGTCATGTTTAAGCTCGAACTGGTGTGTGTCCGGACGCCAGGCTCACACCCCAGGTACAGTAGTGTGTGCTGTGTCATTACCACGTACAAGCCCAACTGTGCAGTTCTGCCCTGAAAGAAGACCCCAGAATGAGGGTCGAAACGTCGGTTTTAAGAAACCTGACGCGGCGCCACCCGGATAGCCAAGAATCAACCAATATAATGGTTTCTCAGAATTGAGACTGACAATATAACACTAGAGTAAGTCACAAACCTATAATACCTCGACTATGACATAATGCTTGAAGGAGACCGAGACATAATGAATCAAATCAACACTTGTAAGAGGATCTGTGGCTGAATATCAAGTCAGTAAAGAAGCACAGTTGGGCTTGTACGTGGTAATGACACAGCACACACTACTGTACCTGGGGTGTGAGCCTGGCGTCCGGACACACACCAGTTCGAGCTTCAGTCCGGCCATCCAGATTTCGGTTTCCTTGGTTTACAGGAATCAATCCAGACGATTCTCGAATGGTGTCTTGATTTCCCGTTCCATATCCCTCATGGTGTCATTATATCGACGTCGGTGATTCTTAAGGTCCCAAGGAAAAAGCAAAGTTATACATTTCCAGGTAAAAGGGTGTAAGACTATCTATGAACTAGTGAGTGTGTCTCCCAACACGAATCGTTTTCTCGTCAACACAAAAATAAATTATTATTACTCAAAACAGTCGTTGTCGTTCTAATTTGATTCTGAGAGATGCACAACTTACTGCATGTTCTGAAACCAATCTCTTTTCCTGCAGTAATGAGGACCCCTTGTTGCACTGAAAATATGTTTTCTCCAGTCTGCATGTGTCTTCTTGCATTCACTTCTTCAAACACTTTGTCAAACAAGAACGTGTAAAATGACCTCTGTACACTAACGTCAGCTCTATTTGTTTACTGAGTGTTAGAGGGCAAAGCCCAGCCAGCTTGTCTTATCAACACTGCTCATAAACTTGAGAAATATTTCATTCCTAACATGAAACTTCAGCCCATGCAGGAAAGCTTGAACGCTGTTATATACAGAAGTGCCAAAAGTCATGGAGTAGGAAGATGGAAATTTCCAGATGGTGATAGCACGCGGATGACATATAAATACACTGGCGAAAATAAAAAGTGGAACACCCAAACAGGAATCGTGGAATTATAGGAAACTTTGCAGATATATCCAGGGTCATAACCAGAAGAAATGGTAACAAATTGAGATGGCAGAAAATAACTTTATTACCTTTAGATACAGTTGTCAGTAAAAGTACCTCCACCTATAGCACCTATACATTCGTGGATCCTTACCAGCATTGAATCAATAGGTGTTCTGATGACTTCTTGGGGTATGTCTTTCTACGCCTACATGTCTTGTTGCACAGTTTGTGCTGAGTGACCATGTGATCTAATGTGTCTACTCCTTGCATCCCAGACATGCTCTATTGGGGACAAATCTGGGAACCGTGCGGTCCATATTGTGATCGTAACCCCTTGCAAGGCTTGTGTTGTGGTGGTATGAGGACGGGCATTATACTGTTGGAAGATGCAATTTGAATGGTGGAGACGAAGGGTATCACAATAGGGTGCAGCACACATTTCACGTAAAGGTGGACTGTCATTGTGCTTTCAACAACAAGCAACTCAGTCCTGCTGTCGAAACTGATTGCCCACAAACCGTGACATCAGGGGTTGGACCTACGTGACGTTCTGAAATCACAGCAGGGTAAGCCGTTTCTCCACGGCGCCTACATCCATGTTGTCGATTATCACTTTTGTCACAGAAAGAATCGAGACTTATCTCTGAACACGAATGTAAGCCATTCACATGTCTATTTGCGTTTTGCATTACACCAAGTTAAACGATGCTGGCAATGAAGCCAGGTTAATGGAAAACATTACATAGGAGTCAGAGAATGTAATCCAGCTTCAAGAAATTGGTTTACAATCGTCCTGGGGGTGACTCTCAGTAATCGTTGCTTGGATCTAGCCTGCAGCACCTGTCTGCCAGCAATAGCCACCCGCACGATTTGGCGGTCTTCACGTGCTGTTGTCTTCTGTATGGACTTGTGTCTGCTCTAGGAGCACTAGAGCCTTCTTTCATTCGCTGTGTAACTGACTGCACTACGGCCAATCCTTCGGGAAATTTCACGATATGATTCAGTTATTTCAAAAAACACCAATTCTCTCTCACAGTTTAACATTTGGGTGTAAAAACTCGTCAGTCTTCGCCTTGGCAAAATTGGTTAACAATAACCGGTAGACAAGAAAATGTCATGTTACCCCACACTGCTCACCACTTATACACTAAAAAAACAGAACAATTTTGCATAAAAAATATCTCCGTAATTTTTATAGTAATCCATGAGAAACTTCCAATTTTTAATCATTCAATACTCTTCATACGGTGATACTTGGGGCCAAGTTTCATTCATTTATCACAACTACGTCTGGGTGTTGCACAGTGTTTAAATCTGCAGTGCAGTATCGTGGCTTTCATTTGTACTCTCTTGAGTAATGTGAAAGGATTTCTGGTGTGATTATGGCCGAACAACATGAATTAACAGACTTTGAACGCGTAACGGTAGTTGGCGCTAGACGCATGGGAGGGACATTTTGGGAAATTGTTCGTCAATTTGACATTCCTCGATCGACACTGGCAAGAATTTGTTGGGAACATGTAATTTACAGCATTACATTAGACCATCGTCAACGCAGTGGTCAACAATGTCTACTTAAAGACGGAGACCAGTGATGTCTGCTTCGAGGTGTCAGTGTTGACAGACAGGCAACACTTCGTCAAACAACAGTACAGTGAAATTTGGCGTAGATGGGATATGGCAGTAGAAAACCGACACTAATTCCTCTGCTATCAAAACGCCGTCGGATGCAGTGCCTCTCCTGGGCCCGCGGACATAGCAGTTGGACATAAGATCACTATAAAAAAAAGTTGCTACGTCGGATGAGTCATGATTCCAGTTATTAAGAGCTGATGGTACGTATTGAGTGTTGCGCAGACCCCACGACGCCATGGACCAGGTTGCCAGGAAAGTACTGCACAAGCTGCTGGTGGCTCCATCCTGGTATGGGTTGTGTTTACTTGACAAGGACTGGGACCATTGTTTGGGAATGATTACATGCAGCTAGTTGGAATCCATTTGCAGCCATTCATGGCATACAGGTATCCAAACAATGATGGACTTTTACAGGACGACAATGTGCCATCTCACCGGGCAAAAGTTGTTCACGGATAGTTTGAGGAACATTCAGGACAATTCCAGCGAATGATTTGCCCACCTATATCACAAGATATGAATCCAATCGAACATACCTAGGATATGGTCGATGTCCTTCACCGGCAAAACTTTCGGGATTATGGACGGCTGTAGAGGAAGCATGGCTTAATATTTCTTTAGTTGACTGCCGACGACTTCTCGAGTGAATGCCACCACGGGTTTCTGCACTTCGCCTGGCAAAACGGGGTCACATGGTTTTTGGCACTTCAGTGTATATCCCGTTGGCACTGAGGCAACGATCCTAGGTGCAAACTAACCAAAACTGGATTAAGTGATTCAAACTTTCGAAGTCTTCTGTGTGATGTGGAACATCCACCTGGGTGCAGGTAATCTTCTATCCAAACAACCCTTTCAGAACAAGTACTTAAGGAAGACAAGTGTTACTCTTCTAACTATATGGAAGAGAGTGTTTGTGAGGCGTGGTGTATGGCCGTGTAAGCGAATAATGTTCCGGTCTCCGTGGGCCCACAGTCTGTCTGGAGCGCGAGCCGTGGGCAGAGGACAGACAATGGGTGAGTAAGGCAGCGGGGCCGCGATACTCCTGCCAGAGGTGCACTGTGCCCAGATACGGCTACAATCAATGACGCACGAATACCCGGTGGGTGGGCTCTCACAGCTAGGTGTTGCTTTACCAAATAAACATGACATTCCTTTTATTATTTACTCTTTAACGTGTCCTCAGTTTTCTTGCAACGAAATGGAACAATACAATTTCAAATCCTCTTGAGGGTCCATGATGCATATAGAAATTTCCCACGTCCCTTTAATGCTTGACGGCATAACGATTCTTCACAGAATGATGAACGCATACTGCACAACGCATTTGGCTCTTGTTTCAGTTTCATTTAATTGTTTTTTGTTTTTCTAATGTAAGTGTACTACTGGAAAAAATTACTTCAGATTATTTTTACAAACGTGAAGTGCGGGTGGGAGCATAACAGTTTCACAGCAGTTTTTCACCTGCCAACATAGGTGTAAAGGAGTCATCAGTTCATACTCAGAAATACAATCACTCAGTTTCCTTATTTTTCCTTAAGCAGTAGTTAGAATAAATGATTTCGCCTTCGCAGCAAGACTTATGTGATTTTCAAAACAATGTTGCAGACATATTTGAAAAAACCTATTCATATATTTCAAATCAATAAGTTCAAGATTTTCTTCGAAAAGTAGCTAAACACGCTGGAAAAATACAATGCGATAGATAACTTTGATGGACTGACTTTTGAACCAGGAGTTTCTGCGAGTTGCTTACTCAATAATAAAAGGTACTGGAAGCTGCTTGGCCTATGAGAGCCCTCCTTTATTCAGACAAATCATATAAAAAATTAGAGTAGCACAGAATAGCGGCAGAATATTATTCACTAGAACATTCCAAAATCAGTTAAAAACTAATTAATGTGGGAAAATAAGAAAGTTGTTAGTTATTAGTAAAAATGGTAAAAATAAACAGATTGTTTGCAATACGTTTTTTGGTACCGCTTTTGGCCTCCAGTTTGAAGATCTTCATTCAGTGCTTTAAATAACGCCTATAAAATTTACTTCCTTTCATAACAGACACTATATCTCGGGCTTGTTTGGGTGTTACTTGGCGAAAAGAGTTTGTATTACTGTGTACTTTTACTTAGTACAGTAAGTTGTCTTCTAATTCCTTCAGAATATGTTAATATTAAAAAACCGTAACCACTCTTCTACAATTAAAGATGTATATATGAAAATTAGCCTTGCCTGTACGGTTCCTGCGTCTCAGTCTATTTAGGTTTGCGGTTTAGTGCTATTTTAAGTCCATTTTTTTATATAGAAATTTTATTTTATTGTAGCAGCTGAAAAGAGTTCGTTTGAAATTATATTTACCTGAAACGGCGAGCATGAAAAGTTGTATTAAAACCAGCTAAACGAAAGTCTTAGAAGCTTTTCGTGTTTAATCGCTACTAAAGCTGACTACAATGGAGAAAACCTCAAGGCACCATATAATTAGATATTTGTATATCGTCTAGTGACGGAACAGCTTACTACAGATTAATCATATTAATTGTCAATGCACTGTGGCAATTTGACAATGAAACAATAATTTATGTAACAGCAAACATTGGCTGAATATTGCACGTGAGGTTTCATTACTAACTTTTACATTGAAACTTGAAAATAAAATTTGCAGCTGGTATTAGTGCGTTGATATGAGCAAAGTCATTTGATGCCTACTTTACGAATCGTTTCGTTTCAATTGCAATAATACTAATGATGATAATGGTTCTTTCGTGTAAACTTCCTGTTCCTGAGCAATAAGTGTGAAACAGAGGGAAAACTCGTTTAAAGAATGTTTCAGGACTATAGACGTGTGAACTACGCAGTTCACACATAACAGTACTTTTTTTTTTTTTTTTTTTTGGTAGAAAAGCCTCTCGGGATTTTAGCCGCGTCACAGTAAAATCGATTGGCGACGTTTCGAGAGTCGGCACTGCTCTCATCGTCAAGCCCCGCTTCACTTACAGGCGACTTTACTTTGACGCGGCTAGAATCCCGGGAGGTTTTTCTACAGTACTGCCGCCGCAAAAATGTACAGTTATCTAAAGCACTTTTTGTTTGCTGATGGCGATGGAATTTTTGTCTGCCAGTAATATTTATCCGTCTGTAATAGCAGATGTATCAGCCTTAAAGGAAATACAAATAACTTTGAAAGAAATCAGCAGCCAGCCACAGAATCAAGCAATATTGTTTTAGCATTCTGAATTTAACGGTTGCTAATGAATCAGGCTCACATCCTAAAGTTAAAACTAAAACGCAGTTTTGTATCAAAGTTGTCCTCGCGCAGTTTTCAATCTTATTTCAATTAATGGGAATTATATTTTTGTGGGTAGTTTCCGTTTTAATGATCATCGCTAATAAATCACTATGTTACTTAATTCTACTTCTCAGTTAAGCTAAGGATTGATGTATCTTGTAAACGTTTCTACCTCTTCTAATTTTCAAGTGTTAAAAATGTCAGAATGCTGAAAAATAATTTATTAATAGGGATATTAACGGGTAAAAATGCTATACCATTACATCAGCAAATTAAAAATACAAGAGCTTCATAAAACTATAAAAGCATTCACATGTTGATTCAAATTTATTTTTGTTAAATATTGTGATCGCTAGGTACTTAACCATTACATATAATTTTTATTTATAAAGAAATTTCAAATTTAAAAGTTCTGAGACTAAACGAGTAGAACAGAAGTGTGACAGTCTGTCACATTTTTATTATTTCCGTGCTGAATGGTTCTTGGAAACTGTAGTGTAATTTGTCGCGGACAAAGAAGGACTTCTAGACTTTTAAAGATATGTAAAGTCTTTGTTGATCTTAGTTGCTGGGCAGTTTTTCCGTGAAACGGTCAAGTCAGAAAATTTAGCGGTATGCAAAAACACTAGAAATATTCTACCGTTCATAAAAAAATTGGCGATCTCTCAAAGTATGTTCCAGGTGAATGATCACAAGGGCACACCAACTTTGCGGAAAGGTTCTTCTTTCAACGCCTGCTTAAGTAAACTGCTAATATTTAAACATGTATCATTTGGCTATATTTATTTCACCCCGGGAAACCGGGACCTAAATTTTTATACTTATAAACAGAAGCATGCCTCCAACAATTCTCATAAACTTAACACTTCTAAATATGGTATTCATTAATAACAAAGATGTTCGTTTGTTTAGTTAATATGTAACTCGATGAGCTAGAAGGCCTTTATTTCTTATCAAACAAAATTAATTAAAACCATAAAATTTCATCTCCATAATGGATATAAATCTCTCTAAACAGAATTATAAGCTCTCTAAAAGAGTTACCATATGTCATTGAATAATCTATAATATCATTATCTTCAACTGTTATTCGTCAAATTTAAATAAACGTGTTATTTGTTTAGGTAGAAATATTGATAAAAGTTGTTACACTTTTAGCCTTTATTGCTTAGGACTTTACGCCTCCTTGAGGTTATTCGATGATTAGAGTCCGTTGGGATCTAGGAACAGGAAGAAGTTCGGCCATAGGCTTTTTAAGGAACCATCCTAGTATTGAAAAACCGAAATAAGGACAACCGGAAGAGGATTTGACCTAGCGTTGTCCCGAGTGCCACCACTCAGGGCAGCTTCAGAGAGGCGCTCACCCTGACAGTCAGTTGAATGGTGTGTGCGTGCGACCTCGGCAGCGCCGTATTCGGCTGCAGCAGGGCGTGACTCAGGTGCCGCCACGCCCCTCGCGCCACGCGCCACAGCTCCACAATACTGTCGTCCAACCATTCCGACTGCGGTTTTACCAAATTCACTCTCGACCAATTCTGAAACTGTTGATTCATTAACGTCATTTTTTAAAGGCTTTACGTCTCGTTGACGTCGAGATAATTAGAGGCTGGAAATGACTAGTGACAAGGAACTGGAAGGAATTCGGCAATGGCCTTTTAAAAGAAGTATCCCGGCATTCGCCTGGAGTAATTTGGGGAAACCATGGAAAACGGAAATCTGGATGCCTGGAGGGGATTCGAACCCGCGTCCTCCAGAATGCGAGGCCAGAGCGTTACCGCTCATTCATCACGCTCGACATTAACCTCTTGACAGATTCCTTTCAAATCTCTGCCCAAAGTCCTCTCCTTGCTGTAGGATCTTTGTACTCCCAATGATTAACATAGTTATTCTATATAATGGTGGATATAAAGGACTGGGTTGACGTGATACTCCAAACGAAATAACATATCGCTCCTCCAAATTAAAGTTAAGTAACTTATACTGGTATTATGAGAAATTCTATAAGCTGTGAATTCGAAATTATTATTTTCATATTTATATAACAAGGAAACTAGTAAATATTACTATGTTTCCTACAAAAATGAAATACGTCACAGCTAGTGGTAATTTTGAGGTAAAATATTATAACCGAAGGTTTTATGGTTGTTGGTTTAAGTGGTGGTGGAGGCGGCAGGGCGCGGCGAGTCGCCTGCTCGCAGTTGCGTGGCTGATTAGCGCCGTCAGCGCAGACAGTAGCCGCCTCACGCCTTGTCTTGTGTTCTGTTTATCTGTCGAGTGTGAAATGCCGTCGACTGTTTACGAAACTCCTCGGCACAGCACACCACAAAACACTGGCTTCTCCGTCGATCTGCACTCGTCACCGAGGGTCAAGAGAAACGTGGAGACCTGTTGTGAGGGAGCTAGGCTAGACAACTTCACTAACAAAAAATAATTTACGTTTGGAACTTATGAGTAATTTCACGTAACTCGTAATGCGTGATCCGATTGAAACATATAAACACTTTTGAAATGCTTCAACTACATTTTTTTAAAAAATTTTACTGGTGTCCAACTACGGGTGACTTCTGTCATGAAAGAAATAGTTTCTCATGAGGCGCAGCATATTGTTGCTTGTAGTGTTGTGAACTTATATTAGATAGACTACTCTAAAACTCAACGAAACGTTATGAGCCTTTCTCTGTCATAACACACTTTTATCGGCTAGATTACGAGTATTCACCACTAGGGAGAAACTGTCTCTACCACTTAAAATAAAAATACATACACATACTGGCAGTATTTTTATCACATCCACAAATTATGGTTTAAAATCGTTTTATTACAAAATTTCACTATTTGAAAATTTTAATGGATTCCATGATTTGCTCGAGATGTACTGCCTGCATAAGGCACTGAATCTGACTGAAAGGAGATTCTGTGAATCTCCACACGAAGGAGACAAAGTATGATTAGTGATTACGAATATTTGTTAACCTTGGTTTTTCAAGTCATTTTAAATGTATATCAGTTTTACACCCCTTTTTCTACAACATTTTCCATAATTCTACAGAAATATGATTATTGTACTGGAAATATACATTTTAACTTTCTTAATCATTCAAATAATGCTATTATTCTTATTAAAAGGTCCTTGACAATAAATTGATTTGGAAAACATGAAACTTCGCTGTTTGAACTTATGTGTGAGGTAAATGGAATGTAATTACAGTAATGAAACTTCTTATTCATAGAGAAGTGTTTATCAAGCTATGGTCCGAGAATGTGGGGTCTGACTGAATAATTTAAAGATATCAAAACAAATAATAAATTAGTAAATATTATACACAGAAAATGGATATCGTACTCGTAATGTATATGGTTATAAGCGAGTATAAGACAAACTTTACTAAAAGCCAAGAATATATCAACGACCATAAAAAACCTGGTATTTCGAGGCTATTTACGGCATTCTGACTGTAATAGTTTATTCACTAAATAAGTCTCCAGTCAATATCTAAGAGAGCGGCATTGGTTTGAGGATGACGTTGTATGAGGGCCATTTTTGTAGATATAGCTCTTAAGGAACCGTGGTATGTGCCAATAACAATGGGTGGGTTTGGTTAAAATATACTCTGAGGTATAAAATTAGATCAATATACGTTAGTGGTCTGCAGAATTATGTTTTACATTTTAATCGTTCTCATGTTGAAAAAGGTTGAGAAACGATGCACTAGAGTCTTTTACAAAAAAACTCTTAATAATTAACCCCACTCCTGAACTATTTATTTACTCCATATTGTAATACATCGATATTACATAGAAGGGATTGGTGTACAGACGGTCGAAGATGTAATATTAAGTATGAATTTATTAATGGATGCAATAAAGTGAGAACAAGTAGAGAAATTTAAGGTACAGATTCATCTATAAATTGATAATTGTATTTTGGAATATTTCTAAATGTATCTAACTATTATTATTCTGAAAAATTATGGATACATATTTTTGGAAAGTAACTTAAGAAACATACAAGAGAGCATCCATTTGCGAAGACAGCCGGGTGACGTCACGAGGTTTTGTTAGCCAGCTCGGCTGCTGCCTACAATCAGGTGAAAACTGAATCTTCACCTTTGGGACAAATGGGTCGTCTAATGTGTCTCTGCTGTTTGTGCACGAAAGCACGCAGGAGCAGGGGTGGTATACGAGAACACTTCAGAGGCGGTAGTTAAGGTTGGTAGCTAGCACTGGTTGCCGATCTTCGTGTACCGGTAGCCAAGAAGGCATAAAAGCCCTTTCCGACTTATAATCGACCTCCGTGTATGCCGCTCATTTTATATAGCAGTGTGTAAGTCCTCAGTATGCTATCGTTTGTGCAGCGCAGTATTCTGCTTCAAATCAGAACTTGTAAAGCGTAATAGTAGAGAATCAGTAATTTTATAAAAGTGTAACAATGGATGAAAGCCTGAAAGTTACCGAGGTCTTAATCAAGCTCCAGATGAAGTAAGACAAATTATTCTCCCTCTCAAACAAACATGTTTTACGTTCTGTGTAGTCAAGTATACTTCTGTTAAATGTGCGTTTAATTCCATATGTCAGTTTAAGAGATGTTAACAATACATGGAAGCTTCTAAGTAACATATGTGAAATGTCTTTATTAGAGTGATTCATGATAAATAAATAACATTAAACTTTAATTGTAATACTTTTCATTTTTCCCACCGTACTTATTTTTTTAAGATTTTCAATGCTCTAATAACATGCAGTCTTTGGTAAGGAAATCCGGTGACCGAATCTGAAGCATTTAACGGAAATGAAGTGTTGCAAAGGCGGGACTCACAATTTGGTGACAAGATAATTAAATAAACAATTAAGGAGTCTGAGTAGGTGTAAAGAAGGGCTGCTAGATTTGTTTCTGGAAATCACTGCAGAGCGCAAGCAGTAACTGGTATGATAAGGGAGATGGAATGGGATTAATTGGAAGACAGGAAGGCGAAGAGAGTACTGGGATTATATTAGGCGTATAATGGTGATGAGGTGTGTAAAGATTTTGCTGAAAGAATTAAGAGAGGTATATGGAAGGATAAAGATGACCATGAGCACAAGTTGGTATTCGCTTTCAGGCCTAAGGGTGTTGAGAAATTTTCTTTCGTAGGTAAAGGAATCAGGAATTGGAATAAATTACCAAGGGCAGTCATGAAAAATTTACGAAAAACGCTAAAGGGCAACAGTAAGAAAGGGTGAGGATAATTTGTAGGAACATTTTGAATTCAATTAAATTAAATGGTAGGTTACAGTGTGAAAAGATCGCTTATACAGCAGTTAAGGCCAGTGGCGAACAGTAGGGTGGCAGGACGAGCAAATACTAAGAGCTCCTAGCCGAAAGGGGGCCATCAGCCCCCACCTGGAGCTTCTCCCCCCCAACCTCCCTAGTTCCGGCACTCAGTGAAGGGGGGCCCATCAGATGAATTTGCCATGGGCCTCAACGGTATAGTTACGCCACTGGTTAGGCCACAACAATTCTTACCAAGACACCAAAAATAGTGCAATGAACAACATTGATCGTTCAGATTATGGAGGACCATCCTTCAGCAAGTTGGACAGCATTCTCACTTCGGAAAACATCTTATGGAGGTCTTCCAAAGTGCAGACTGCTGGGCACTGCAGACAGTCTTGGTGCTGGGTAGTCTGTCCTGTTCCACATCGACATGCCGTTGATGGATCCTTGAGATAACGCTTTTTTTCCTACACCACTTCTCAGCCTGTCTAACGATCTCCATGTTTTCCAGTTAAGAGTGCCACCTGGAAGTAGCGCCATTGTCCCACTTGAGTCAATCTGGCTCCCCACAGGTTGCGTCGGACTACTTTCGGTGATACCTCCTATGGAGCCACCGTACTTAGAAAACAATTTACATATTTAAACCATTTTTAGGAGGGTCGAACAAAAGATAATCCGCATTCTGTTTAACCTTAATTCGTTCAAACTTTTGCAGTTGCCTCTTGTCTTATATCATGGGGAGTGATTCCAGCCAGACCATGTAGTCTTTTGACTAACGTGGCCCTTAGGTAAACCGTAATAATTTTGCAGGTTTTGTGCAGCGTCACATCCACATATTCTGCAGCAGAGTAGCACAGTAAGAGTTGATGTTCGGAGCACTGCGGGATGTGCATGCCGTATGGTTCCTGTAACTATTTTTTTATGGTGTTTAGCGTTCTTCTCAGGTCTCAGGTAATTAAATTGAATCTTTACTAAGGAAGGCAAGTTTAACTTATTTGAGAGCCATGAAAGCTAAGCGGAAAAGCTATTTTAATTGTTTAAAAATGTAATTGTTAGAAATTTCCTTATAAATGGGTATCACTGTGACCTCATCTTTAATATGTGTGTAATTAAGTAATGTGTGCAATTATATTTTAGAAAAGTGTTGGTAAAGGTTTTTGTTGTTGAGTATGTATGTACAGTATATTCCTTACAACCTTTCCTTCACCTCTTATTTATATCTTTAGAAAGTTAAATATACTAATATTCCTTATATTTCCAGTGTCAGGTCAGCTCAATAGGTTTTTCATTTAATCCTCTTTATCCGTCACTGGTTTTTTGATACCACCGCTGAAATCGAATTCCTATTAGAAATCATGTCATGTATTCTTTAAGTGTCAGTTCCATTTCGTTATTACAATTTCAATAATAAAACAAAGACCGTCCACTTATCTTTTAATCTTCCGTTTACAAACGACAATCAATTACCAAATACAACTTTTACAATTCACTAATTTTAATATCATAATCTTCTTCTGGCCTCGGGCTTATATTTTCCATGTTAAATTCCACCAGGATTGTGTAACTAGCTCCTCCATTGTACTTTTCCAATAAAACCTTCTTTCGTTTCTTTTCTTCAACTTTTTTTCTCATCAAAGATCTTGTATACCTCTGACTTGAAGTTCTGTGACCTTAAAACTTAGAAACCCATAGTTAGTATCTAAAACCATAACTACTTAATTCAAAATATTTTTATAATCTTAAAATTCACGAATGGTGAGGTTGTGTACCTCGCATATGTCCCCTACATTACGTATTGGTCAACAAAGAATTTACAATTCGACCAATACGGAATGTCACACAATTCAAATTCTTTTTTTTTTTTTTTTTGCTTAATGATCTCATTGTCAAGCATTTAAATAAATTATGCATAAAACAATTAATAGGAGTGGACCAGGATAGTAAGAAAATGGTAAAGAATGAAAAACCCCAATTTAGTACTGAAAAACAATAATATAGTTTATTTAACTAATAATAAAAATTGATATTTATTTAATTAATCATCTAAAAATGGTAACAGATTCCCTCAATAGGTCAACAAGCAACAGCAATGAGAATCTAATCAGGGCGATTCAGTCCAATTCCAATTTCTTGCTATGGGTGACAGAATTCAATGAAACATTACCGCGTGGATGATACGCCACTGCTGATGCGTATTCCGACGAGAAGCAGTACACAACGAATATTGTACTCCGTCAGTACCGGGCTCTCCGTACTGCAAGGGACAGCGAAAGTGGTGGGCAGGTGAGACGCCGCCGATCACAGCAGGAACCAGACTGTCCTGGTTAAAAACACAGCCCCTCAGCTGGGAGGCTCGTACCAGTGTGTCAGCGAAACCTCTCGCTCTGAAAGCTCACACACTAATGTCCACACCACCGACGATCCTCTAAGTCCCCCGACGTCGGGTACTCATGGTATGCCATGAAAAAACAACAAACCATTAGTTTGTAGCCACCCCAATGCAAATCACTGTTCAGGTTAAGGTTCTTGCCGCCCCCTGTGTCTTGCGTTCATCCAACAGATGACACTCCCCTTAAGAGGGCACCCGTCTCAGAGATGGCAGGCAGAAAACCTCTCGCGAACTCACCACTCTGTTCTGACGAAATTCACTTTATTTTATAATGTCTTTATTAAATATTGTCATGTGTCAAACCTGACACGTTGCAATATATAAAGGAAAACAATGAAACAGCAAACCAAAACAGTTGATCTTCAGTTCTTCATCTTCCTCTTTCCCACCATCAGGATTGAAAGTTCAGTCCATATTCCTTGCATTCCTGGTGGTGTTCTCCACTTCTGTAAACTTGCGCTTCTTTACATTCATATTCTAAATGTAATCCTTGTTTCTTCCTTGTTTTCCAATTTATTAATTTTCTCACATTCTTGCCTAAGTCCTTCCCTTCATCATATCCCTTCACTTCTTGTTTCTTCCACTGGTCATCTCCTTCATTTGTCGTATCTTTTTATGCCTCTTTGAACATATCAATTATTTCTCTTTCTTTTCTAGGCTCTTCGTCTTCTTGTACTAGAACTTCCCTTATCTTCTCGGGTTTACTTTTGAAATGATTGTGGTCTTCTTTGGTATTAATCTCATCTTCCGTTACTCCGATATTAGGTTCTTTAATCTTTTTCAGTAAGTGATTTCTTGTTGCTATACTGTTCTTTGGTATTAGCATCATCACCATCTTCTTCATCTTTTTTATATGACTTTTTATTATTGTTCTCTCCTTTGATACTAACATCATCATGTTCTTGTTCTTCTTGTGTGTCAGTTTCCCTATTATCCACCTCTTCTTTGATATCAATTTCCTCTTATTTTTCTTCATTATCTGGTTCTTTATCATTCTCTTCTTTATTTTTTAACATCTGAATTGGCTGTTATTTCCCTTTTCCTCCATTCTAGTTCTTGCTCTCTTATGTCTCTTTTTTCTTTTCAACACTTTTGAAACCTTTCCACCACTGTAAAGGCGCGCTATCATTTACTAGTTCTGGTGTATTTACATATTGTTTCATAACATTGCATTCAAATGCATGATGTAATTTCTCTTTTCTGTCCTCATTAACTCCTTTTTCCTTCCCAACTTCATCCTTCATTTCTTCTTGATTGGACTTATACTTTAATCCTAATCGCATTCGTTATAATTCTTGTTGACTTCTTTATATATTTGCGGTCCTAACCTCTTGCCCCCTGAGACTGAACGGACCACATCAGGCTCGGCTACAGGCTTTCCGACCTATGATTTCTTAAAACATCTCTCTTCTTCGTATCGTACGTTTCACGACGATAATTCTCCAGATGATTATTCCTATGTGTATCATGGAACCTTTCTTGATTTCTATTGGCATTTGCGAAACCACTTCCCAAATTTCCTATTCCGTTCATATATTCATCTTTGGCCTCTTCCATAGTTGTTGCGATTATATCCTGTTGTATATTCATTATCTTTTTTTTTTTTCTTGGGCTTTACGCCTCGTCGACAGCGTGGTCATTAGAGGCCGGATGGGACTGGGGCAAGGAACGGGACGGAATTTGGCCATGGCCTTTTGAAGGAAGCATCCCGGCATTCGCCTGGAGTGATTTGGGAAACCATGGAAAACCCGAATCTGGATGCCCGGACGGGGATTCGAACATTCATTATCTGCTTCAAACATGCCCTTCCATTGTTCTATTAGGTCCATCGACCCAAGAAATTCTTCTATACTATGCCATTGTTGCAAAATTAATTTCTTTGCACCCCTCTAGGTAGCTTTCGTTGAAGCGTGTCTAATATATCGTCAACACTCATGGGGTCGTCTACGTACCTTAATTCTTTTATTTTGTCATCACAAAATTTACGCAAATTCTCATATTGCCCACTATAGGGTCTACAATTTCTGAAATCACTCTTTACACTTCGCTGTATTTGTTTCAACCAACACTTATTTAGAAAAGATTTCTCAAAATCATGGAATCTTTCACATTTTAAACCAACTTCTATGCCCCAATCATAGGCATCTCCAGATAAAATGTTTCTAACATATCCAATTTTCTCCTTATCATTCCAATAAGACGACAAATCAGCACTATATTCCTTCATAAATAAAGCTGGGTGTACTTCACCACCTAGTACAAACTTAATTTCAGGTAAATTCAGTCTACAGTCCTGTATACTGTAAACAATATAATTTTGACTGTTTTGTGGGTTCTTAATATAATTTTGTTTTACCGGCCTGAAAGTTCTCGAATCGTCACTAACGGTCCTCCATATAATGTTCTAAGACCTATTCATCCTGTCCTCTCATTCTCGTGCTTCATTATTTATCTGTAGAATTTCTTGTCTAGTTCTATGCGTTTCTCACTGTATTTTAAATGATTGTATCTTCCTCAAATCATTAGTTTGCTCTATTCCTTGACTACCCGGTTCAATCTCAGTTCGCAAATTACGATAACATACATAGAGATCTTCGGCCGGGTCAGAAATGTTTTGGTCCAGGTAGCTCACGTTACTACCATGGAGGAAGGAATATATGGAGACGAAATAACGCTAAATCTGCGAAACCTCATACAAAAACTAGTCTCCTACTGCGCATGCGCGGCGGCCACAGGAATAACCCCAGAACATTGGGCTGTTTGCACCATGCCTGCTGTTGAGAACATTTCATTTTCTAATATTCTGAAGTTTTCTATAATGCCAAGTTGTGTTGCATACGGTTGCACAAACAGACAAGATAGGAAACAACCTGGAATAACGTTTCATAATTAAGTCACATTGTAATTATTGATTTTGAAGTGTCTGATAGGTAACTGCAACAATAGGGCCTATCGCTACAAATATATTCATTGATTTCAGCAGGATAATGTCGTTCTCAAACATTTGTTGGTGTAGTGTAGACAATTAACATATGTTACTACTTTGTCTTATTGTAAACAAGTGTTGGAAGTCTAATTTAAGCGGGTCAAGTTTACATCGAGACACAATGAATATGGTATTCTTCGTGCTTTAGTCCAGTTCAGTTTACACTGAAAGTGTACGATAAAATTATTTGTGATAATTTGTGCTGTGCGAACTGTGAAACGTCTTGAAGCAAACGTTGTTGTTATCCGAAATTTAGTTCGCGATGCATTTCATGTGTTTAGGTGTGTCTACATAGTTTGATTTTGTATATTTTGTATAGTAATGGATATGTGGGTAGGTTGAAATGCAGCCTGCACCAGAAGGGACGATCAATTTATTATCGGTTGTAAGAAATTTCATAAGCAACATGTTAGTGACACAACGTGTATCGTGTATCGCAATGTATACTACTCCCATTTTAGCTACTGCTTTTGGAGACAGCGTATCTCGAGATCTAAACGAGATATAGAAAATATTTATTCTTTATTTTCGATTTATCTCGTCGTGTTCCATAAGAATCTAACACCAAATTTGACCTTGGGGAAATGTTTCATCCGAATTTCAACCCAAAATACCTCACTTTTGAGACAGTATATCTCGAGAACTAAGTAGGATATAAAAAAAAAAATTATTCCTAATTTTTCGTCTGTTTCGTCGAGTTACATAATAATCCATCATCAAATTACGGTGCCATGGTTGTCGTACGATTCCCTTGAGGTTTTGTGCCTATTCCCCGTTTTTCTATGACCGACCAATATGGCGACCTTCCCACCCCACTTCTCTCTATCCGGTTTCACTCCACTGCGTGGTGAAGGTCCCTTGCGTCGTCTCCATATATTCCTTCCTCCATGGATACTACATACACTTTGCGATGCGGCTTCTCTGGCATTAGATTCTTTATTCACATAGTTCTTATTTAATTTATTAATGTTTTCCCCGAGATTTCTTCCCAATTCAGAAATTTCCATCTTAAAATTATCCATCATTTCTTCCTGCATTTCTCTATTTTGCCGTAATATGCGTTCCTTTTCATTTCCGAGCATATACAAAACGTTACCGCTATGTGTTATCTGTTCCTTTGTTTTTTCTGTCTAACCGTTACTTTGTCTGACGACGCTAATAATTCTCTTTCTTCCGAAAATGTCACACTATAGTTGTTAATTGTTATATTACATATTACTGTTACTCGAATTATTTTCGACGTCTATTGTGACTTCTTCACTCAGATTTCCTGTCCTATTTCCGTCATGTTTTAATCAAATTGGTAACAGTTACTTACTAATATCTTTGCACACTTATAATCGTAATATTTGTTTTTATTCTCTGAATACCTAAGTTCTTGGTAATTGAGACCACGATATTTATTTTTATATCAATATAGCAGTTCAAAAATATTAATAAACATTACAAAATCGTACTTATTTCTCAATTAATACAAATCATTCACACAGCCGATATTCACAGATAACGTATGCAGCATGGATGAAGGAATATATTGAGATGAAATAAGGTGAAATCTGTGAAACCTCATATAAAAACTCGTCTGCTACTGCGCATTCACGGCGGCCATAGGAATAGCCCCAAAACATTGGGCTGTTTGCACTGTGTCTGCTGCTGATAATATTTCATTTTTTAATATTCTGAAGTTTTCTATAATGCCCAGTTGTGTTGCATACGATTGCTCAAACAGACAAGATTGGAATAAATCTGTAATAACGTTTCATAATTAAGTCAGATTATAATTATTGTTCTTGAAGTCTTTGATAGGTAACTGCAACATTAGGGCCTATCTTTATAAATTTATTCATTGCTATCAACAGAATAATGTCGTTCTCGAGAATTAAAA